>CM038677.1:219697840-220336988 GCA_021605205.1 Aegilops longissima | reverse complement strand
CTCTCTCTCTCTCTCTCTCTCTCTCTCTCTCTCTCTCTCTCTCTCTCTCTCTCTCTCTCTCTCTCTCTCTCTCTCTCTCTCTCTCTCCGATCTCTTCAATTTTGTCGCACGATCCGACACAAAAACCTTGTTGGTCCCTCTCCCTTTCTCTCCATCTCTCTCTCTCTCTCTCTCTCTCTCTCTCTCTCTCTTTGTGTGTTTGGGGGCGGGGTCTTTCTAGTTCGCATGCATATATACACCAGCTATAGGTCTCTCTCACACACTATGTATGATACTCTAGCTAGTCCAAGCTAGATATCTTGGGTGCACTCATCGTACGCACACAAATTCCTTGGCTCTTTGCCCGTAACTCTCTCACGCACCACTATGTCGCCTCGGAGCTCTTCCCCTCTCTCAAACTCTCCATCCACAGGTCACACATACACATGCATATCTCACTCGCACTCGATAGCCCATCTAAAACTCTATCTCCCCCCCCCCCTCGTTCTCTCTCCATCTCACACGCGCACACACACAATCTCATGCCCAGCTAGCCAAGTATGATGGTCTCTCACTCAATTGTAGGCACATGCAGTCCCCCCTATATGTATATGACTAGCTAATCTTAGTCTCCATCACAAACATGTGCATGGTCTATCTCGATTTCTCTCGGGGCATCTTTCTATCGCGCACGCACTCCCTCGATCTCCCACCCATATAGTCCCCTCACGATCTCGACGAGATCTCTCTATCACAAACACACCCTCTCTCCCTCCCCATGCGTCCATGCCGTCCATGTGTCCCTCTTGACCTTTGTTCCTTGTTGGCCAGACCTCTATTGGACATGTGCTACAGGGGTGTCTCTCTCCGTTGCAAACAATCACACACTAGCTATCTTCGTGTATCTCCTCGCCTCGCTTTTCCATCTCGGAGACGCATGCGTGATATGTTCGCATAAGAAACGAAAAAACACACTCTCTCTCTAATTTATCGTTTGTTGTCACTTTCTCTTTCACACACATACTCTTTTTGCACACTTACTCATTCTCCTTCACACGCACTTGATCTGTCTCGACTGAGGCACTCTCCTCGGTCCATAGCATATAGATTTATTGAAAAGTCAAACATCACAAAGTTTGACTATCTACGTGGAGAAAAAGAATTACATCTAGTATGGCAAACATATACCATTAGATTCACCATGAGATGTAGTTTTGTATGATGTATCTTTGGTATTGTAGATATAAATAACATTTGCGTAAACCTGATCAAAGTTTCCAAAGTTTGACTTCTAAAAAATTTACATGCACTGCATTATCGAGCGGATGGAATATCTCTTTCCCCCTCTCAGCTATCTGACGCACCACTCAGCCTTATCGGGGCTCCTCAATCTCTCTCAAACTTTATTAATCAGTTTGGTTCGTGACTTGACCCTCATGCCTTGATGGTGGTAACGCTGGTGTGGACGTGAGATGTAAAATATTTCTGCTGGCCAGGCTTGTGTGGTCTTGAAGCGTTTGGTTCATGCCCGCGAGCAAAGCATCAACGTCCCATCAATCAATCCATGCATCAATTATTTAATGCTAATATCCATCCATGTTGCTGTTAGCCTCGTGGCCACACGACCAGGCACGGCCTGGCGTTCGAAATCGGTCGCCTGGGCCAGGCTACTTGCAGTGTCTAGAGTTCAGCCAGGCTAATTAAAGTGCAACGGAACCCAGGCCAGGCGGGCTTTATTTTTCACAGGGTAGCAACCAAACAAGCGTGCATGAAATCCAGCCACAACCACAGGCCAGGAAAAAGATGCTCAGGACGCAAGCCAAACTGGCCTTATATCTCCCTGGTTCACACATACACATGTCTCACTCGCGCTATACATATAGACCCATCCAACACTCTCCGCCCTTGTTCTCTCTCCATGTGACACGCACCCCCTAAGTACCATAATCCCTCACTCCATCATAGGCGCAAGCACGCCCCCCCCCCTCCTAAGTATGATTATCTCTTACTAGCCATCAGGAACACACGTATTGTCTCCTTCCATCCATACGTCTATCTCGATATCTCTCGGGGCATCTTCTATCGTGCACACACCTTGTCACTCGATCTCCCACCCATGTAGTCCCATCACGATCTCCAGGGGATATCTCTATGAAAAACATACACTCTCTCCTCCCCATGTCTACATTTTCTCCGTACGTCTCTCCCAACCTCTCTCCCTTGTTTGTCAGAACCCTCTTGGCCACGTGCTAGGGGTCTTGCTCTCTCGGTTCCAAACAACCACACACTATCTCCTCACCTTGCCTCCGTTGTCGAAGATGCATGTGTGATATGTTTGCATAAGACACACACGCTTTTTCTCTACTTTTATCGTGTGTTGTCCATGTCTCTTTCACACACGCACACACACTTTTTTCACTCTCTCTCTCTCTCTCTCTCTCTCTCTCTCTCTAGTTAGGGACTCTGTCACGTCCATAAGCATATGGATGTTTTGAAAAGCCAAACCTCAGAAAAGTTTGACCAGGTATATGTGGAGAAAAACATTTACATCTGGAACGATCATTAGATTCATCACAACATTGTTGGGGAACGTAGCAGAAATTCAAAATTTTCTACGCATCACCAAGATCAATCTATGGAGATTCTAGCAACAAGAGGAAAGGAGAGTGCATCTACATACCCTTGTAGATCGCTAAGCGGAAGCGTTCAAGAGAACGGGGTTGAAGGAGTCGTGATTGCTGTGATCCAAATCACCGGAGATCCTAGTGCCGAACGGACGGCACCTCCGCGTTCAACACACGTACAGCCCGGTGACGTCTCCCACGCCTTGATCCAGCAAGGAGAGAGGGAGAGGTTGAGGAAGACTCCATCCAGCAGCAGCACAACGGCATGGTGGTGATGGAGGAGCGTGGCAATCCCGCAGGGCTTCGCCAAGCACCAAGGGAGAGGAGGAGGAGGAGAGGTAGGGCTGCGCCTGGAGAGGGAGAGGCTCTCATGTGTTATGGGCAGCCCCATAGGCCTCATATATATAGGGGAAGGGGAGGGCTGCGCCCCCTCTAGGGTTTCCACCCCCTAGGGGTGGCGGCCAGCCCTAGATGGGTTTTGGGGGGGCGGCCAAGAGGGGGAGGAGTGCCTCCCAAGTCAAGTGGAGGCCCTCCCCCTTAGGGTTTCCCCTTCCCATGCGCATGGGCCTTGGGGGGGCTGGTGCCCTTGGCCCATTATGGCTAGGGCGCCCCCCTACAGCCCATGCTACTGTATTGGACGTGGTGGAACAATTTCCGGACCTCCGGACCCCTCCGAATCCTCCGAACCTTCCGAAGCTTCCGGTACAATACCGAAAAACCCGAACTTTTCCTAACCCAACAACAACTTTCCATATATAAATCTTTACCTCCGGACTATTCCGAACTCCTCGTGATGTCCGGGATCTCATCCGGACTCAACAACATTCGGTAACCACATACAAACTTCCTTTATAACCCTAGCGTCATCGAACCTTAAGTGTGTAGACCCTACGGGTTCGGGAACCATGCGATATGACCGAGACGTTCTCCGTCAATAACCAACAGCGGATCTGGATACCCATGTTGGCTCCTACATATTCCACGATGATCTCATCGGATGAACCACGATGTCAAGGACTCAATCGATCCCGTATACAATTCCCTTTGTCTAGCGGTATTGTACTTGCCCGAGATTCGATCGTCGGTATCCCGATACCTTGTTCAATCTCGTTACGGCAAGTCTCTTTACTCGTTCCGTAACACATCATCCCGTGATCAACCCCTTGGTCACATTGTGCACATTATGATGATGTCCTACCGAGTGGGCCCAGATACCTCTCCGTCAACCGGAGTGACAAATCCCAGCCTCGATTCGTACCAACCCAATGAGACACTTTCGGAGATACCGTAATGCACCTTTATAGCCACCCGATTACGTTGTGACGCTTGGTACACCCAAAGCATTCCTACGGTATCCGGAGTTGCACAATCTCATGGTCTAAGGAAATGATACTTGACATTAGAAAAGCTTTAGCATACGAACTACACGATCTTTGTGCTAGGCTTAGGATTGGGTCTTGTCCATCACATCATTCTCCTAATGATGTGATCCCGTTATCAACGACATCCAATGTCCATGGTCAGGTAACCATCTATTGATTAACGAGCTAGTCAACTAGAGGCTTACTAGGGACATGGTGTTGTCTATGTATCCACACATGTATCTGAGTTTCCTTTCAATACAATTATAGCATGGATAATAAACGATTATCATGAACAAGGAAATATAATAATAACTAATTTATTATTGCCTCTAGGGCATATTTCCAACAGTCTCCCACTTGCACTAGAGTCAATAATCTAGTTCACATCGCCATGTGATCAACAGTGATAGGTCACATCGCCATGTGACCAACATCCAAAGAGTCTAGTAGTGTCTTTAAACTAGTTCACATCACCATGTGATTAAGTCTCAATGAGTTCTAGGGTTTGATCATGTTTTGCTTGTGAGAGAGGTTCTAGTCAACGGGTCTGTAACATTCAGATCCGTATGTACTTCGCAATTCTCTATGTCATATTGTAAACGCTGCTTCCACGCTCCACTTGGAGCTATTCCAAATGGTTGCCCCACTATACGTATCCGGTTTGCTACTCAGAGTCACTCGGATAGGTGTTAAAGCTTGCATCGACGTAACCCTTTACGCCGAACTCTTTATCACCTCCATAATCGAGAAACATGTCCTTATTTACTCCAAGGACAATTTTGACCGCTGTCCAATGATCTATTCCTGGATCATTCTTGTACCCCTTGACTGACTCATGGTAAGGCACACTTCCGGTGCGGTAAACAGCATAGCATACTGTAGAGCCTACGTCTAAGGCATAGGGGACGACCTTCGTCCTTTCTCTCTTTTCTGCCGTGGTCGAGCTTTTAACTCTTAACTTCATACCTCACAACTCAGGCAAGAACTCCTTCTTTGACTGATCCATCTTGAACACTTTCAAGATTATGTCAAGGTATGTGCTCATTTGAAAGTATTATTAAGCATTTTTGATCTATCCTTATAGATCTTGATGCTTATTGTTCAAGTAGCCTAATCCAGGTTTTCCATTGAAAAACACTTTTCAAACAACCCTATATGCTTTCTAGAAATTCTACGTCATTTCTGATCATCAATATGTCAACATATACTCATCAGAAATTCTATAGTCCTCCCACTCACTTCTTTGGAAATACAAGTTTCTCATAAACTATATATAAACCCAAAATCTTTGATCATCCTATCAAAGTGCATATTCCAACTCCGAGATGCTTACTCCAGTCCTTAGAAGGATTGCTGGAGCTAGCATACCTTTTAGCTTCCTTAGGATTGACAAAACTTTTCTGATTGTATCACATACAACCTTTCCTTACTTAAACCGGTAAGGAAACTCGTTTTGACATCCATCTGCTAGATTTCATAAATGCAGCTAATGCTAACATGATTCCGACGGACTTAAGCATCGCTACGGATGAGAAAATCTCATCGTAGTCAACTCCTTGAACTTGTGAAAAACTCTTCGCCACAAGTCGAGCTTCATAGACGGTGATCTTACCGTCCACGTCCGTCTTCTTCTTAAAGATCCATTCATCTCAATGGCTTGCCGATCATCGGGCAAGTCCACCAAAGTCTATGCTTTGTTCTGATACATGGATCCTATCTCGGATTTCATGGCTTCTAACCATTTGTCGGAATTTGGGCCCACCATCGCTTCTCCATAGCTCGTAGGTTCATTGTTGCTAGCAACATGACCTTCAAGACAGGATTATGTACCACTCAAGTAGTACGCATCCTTGTCACCCCACGAGGTACGGTAGTGACTTGATCCAAAACTTCATGATCACTATCATAAGCTTCGACTTCAATTGGTGTAGGTGCCACAGAACAACTTCCCGTGCTCCGTACACACTTGTTGAAGTGACGGTTCAATAACCTCATCAAGTCTCCACCATCCTCCCACTCAACTTTTCGAGACGAACTTTTCCTCGAGAAAGGACCCGATTCAAGAAACAATCCCTATTGCTTTCGGATCTGAATTAGGAGGTATACCCAACTGTTTTGGGTGTCCTATGAAGATGCATTTTATCCGCTTTGGGTTCGAGCTTATCAACTTGAAACTTTTTCACATAAGCGTCATAGCCCCAAACATTTAAGAAATGACAGCTTAGGTTTCTCTAAACCATAGTTCATACGGTGTCATCTCAATGGAATTACGTGGTGCCCTATTAAAGTGAGTGCGGTTGTCACTAATGCCTAACCCATGAACGATAGTGGTAATTCGATAAGAAACATCATGGTACGCACCATATCTAATAGGATGCAACTATGATGTTCGGACACACCATCACACTATGGTGTTCCAGGCGGTATTAGTTGTGAAACAATTTCCACAATGTCTCAATTGTGTACCAAACTCAGAACTCAGATATTCATCTCTATGATCACATCACGTACATTTTATCCTCTTGTCACGAAGATCTTCAACTTCACTCTGAACCTTTCAATAATTCAAACTTGTGTTTCATCAAGTAAATACACTCAATATCTACTCAAATCATTCTGAAGTAAGAACATAACGATATCCACTACGCATGCCAAGACTCATTGGACTGCACACATCAAAATGTGTTACTTCCAACAAGTTGCTATCTTGTTCCATTTCTATCAAACGAGGCTTTTCGGTCATCTTTCCCATGTGGTATGATTTGCATATCTCAAGTGATTCAAGATCAAGTGAGTCCAAACGATCCATCTGCATGGAGTTTCATCATGCGTATACACCAATAGACATGGTTCGCATGTCTCAAACTTTTCAAAACGAGTGAGTCCAAAGATCCATCAACATGGAGCTTCTTCATGCTTTACACCAATATGACTTACATGGCGATGCCATAAGCAAGTGGTATTATCATTAAAACTTATATCTTTTGGCATGAAAATGTGTATCACTACGATCGAGATTCAATAAACCATTCCTTTAGGTGCAAGACCATTGAAGGTATTATTCAAATAAATAGAGTAACCATTATTCTCCTTAAATGAATAACCGTATTGCGATAGACATAATCCAATCATGTCTATGCTCAACGCAAACACCAAATGACAATTATTCAGGTTTAATACTAATCTTGATAGTAGAGGGAGCGTGTGATGTTTGATCACATCAACCTTGGAAACACTTCCAACACATATCGTCGGCTCACCTTTAGCTAGTCTCCGCTTATTCCGTAGCTTTTATTTCGAGTTACTAACACTTAGCAACCGAACCGGTATCTAATACCCTGGTGCTACTAGGAGTACTAGTAAAGTACACATTAACATAATGTATATCCAATATACTTCTATCGACCTTGCCAGCCTTCTCATCTACCAAGTATCTAGGGTAATTCTGCTCCATGGCTGTTCCCTTTATTACGAAGCACTTAGTCTCGGGTTTGGGTTCAACCTTGGGTTTCTTCACCGGAGCAGCAACGATTTGTCATTTCATGAGGTGTCCTTCTTGCCCTTGCCCTTCTTGAAACTAGTGGTTTCACCAACCATCAACAATTGATGCTCCTTCTTGATTTCTACTTTCGCGTGTCAAACATCGCGAATACTTCAAGGATCATCATATCTATCCCTCGATATGTTATAGTTCATCACGAAGCTCTAGCAGCTTGGTGGCAATGACTTTGGAGAAACATCACTATCTCATCTGGAAGATCAACTCCCACTCGGTTCAAGTGATTGTTGCACTTCAGACAATCTGAGCACAAGTTCAACGATTGAGCTTTTCTCCCTGAGTTTGCAGGCTAAGAAAATCGTCGGAGGTCTTATACCTCTTGACGTGGGCACGAGCCTGAAATCCCAATTTCAGCCCTTGAAACATCTCATATGTTCCGCGATGTTTCGAAAACGTCTTTGGTGCCTCTACTCTAAACCGTCTAACTGAACTATCACGTAGTTACCAAAACGTGTATGTCCGATGTTCGCAACATCCACAAACGACGTTTGGGGTTCAAAGACACCGAGTGGTGCATTAAGGACATAAGCTTTCTACTGTCCGCATAATCGCTACTTTCAACTTTCAACTATATTTTCTCTAGGAACATATCTAAACAGTGGAACTAAAGCGCGAGCTTATGACATTATTTGCAAAAGGTCTTTTGACTATGTTCAGGATAATTAAGTTCATCTTATGAACTCCCACTCGAATAGACATCCCTCTAGTCATCTAAGTGATTACATGATCCGAGTCAACTAGGCCGTGTCCGATCATCACGTGAGACGGACTAGTCATCATCGGTGAACATCTTCATGTTGATCGATCTACTATACGACTCATGCTCGACCTTTCGGTCTCCGTGTTCCGAGGCCATGTCTGCACATGCTAGGCTCGTCAAGTTAACCCCAAGTGTTTTTGCTGTGTAAATCTGTCTTACACCGTTGTATGTGAACGTAAGAATCCATCACACCCGATCATCACGTGGTGCTTAGAAGCGACGAACTGTAGCAACGGTGCACAGTCGGGGAGAACACTTCTTGAAATTTGTAAGGGATCATCTTATTTACTACCGTCGTTCTAAGTAAACAAGATGCATAAACATAATAAACATCACATGCAATTATATAGTGACATGATATGGCCAATATCATTTTGCTCCTTTGATCTCCATCTTCGGGCTCCATGATCATCATCGTCACCGCATGACACCATGATCTCCATCATCATGATCTCCATCATCGTGTCCTCATGAAGTTGTCTCGCCAACTATTACTTCTACTACTATGGCTACCGTTAGCAATAACGTAAAGTAATTACATGGCGTTGTTCAATGACACGCAGGTCATACAATAAATAAAGACAACTCCTATGGCTCCTGCCGTTGTCATACTCATCGACATGCAAGTCGTGAATCCTATTACAAGAACATGATCAATCTCATACATCACATATCATTCATCACATTCTTCTTGGCCATATCACATCACATAGCATACCCCGCAAAAACAAGTTAGACGTCCTCTAATTGTTGTTTGCATGTTTTACGTGGTTGCTTTGGGTTTCTAGCAACAACGCTTCTTACCTCGCAAAACCACAACGTGATATGCCAATTGCTATTTACCCTTCATAAGGACCCTTTTCATCGAATCCGTTCCGACTAAAGTGGGAGGCGGCACCCGCTAGCCACCTTATGCACCAAGTGCATGTCACCGGTGGAACCTGCCTCACGAAGAGCGTGTAAGGTCGGTCCGGCCGCTTCATCCCACAATACCGTCGAAACAAAATTGGACTAGTAACGGTAAGCATATTGAACAAAATCAACACCCACAACTACTTTGTGTTCTACTCGTGCAAAGAATCTACACAATAGACCTAGCTCATGATGCCACTGTTGGGGAACGTAGCAGAAATTCAAAATTTTCACGCATCACCAAGATCAATCTATGGAGATTCTAGCAACAAGAGGAAAGGAGAGTGCATCTACATACCCTTGTAGATCGCTAAGCGGAAGCGCTCAAGAGAACGGGGTTGAAGGAGTCGTGACGTCGTGATCCAAATCACTGGAGATCCTAGTGCCGAACGGACGGCACCTCCGCGTTCAACACACGTACAGCCGGTGACGCCTCCCACGCCTTGATCCAGCAAGGAGAGAGGGAGAGGTTGAGGAAGACTCCATCCAGCAGCAGCACAATGGCATGGTGGTGATGGAGGAGCGTGGCATCCCGCAGGCTTCGCCAAGCACCAAGGGAGAGGAGGAGGAGGAGAGGCAGGCTGCGCCGGAGAGGAGAGGCTCTCATGTGTTATGGGCAGCCCCATAGGCCTCATATATATAGGGGAAGGGGAGGGCTGCGCCCCCTCTAGGGTTTCCACCCCCTAGGGGTGGCGGCCAGCCCTAGATGGGTTTTGGGGGGGCGGCCAAGAGGGGGAGGAGTGCCTCCCAAGTCAAGTGGAGGCCCTCCCCCTTAGGGTTTCCCCTTCCCATGCGCATGGGCCTTGGGGGGGCTGGTGCCCTTGGCCCATTATGGCTAGGGCGCCCCCCTACAGCCCATGCTACTGTATTGGACGTGGTGGAACAATTTCCGACCTCCGGACCCCTCCGAATCCTCCGAACCTTCCGAAGCTTCCTTGTACAATACCGAAAAACCCAACTTTTCCTAACCCAACAACAACTTTCCATATATAAATCTTTACCTCCGGACTATTCCGAACTCCTCGTGACGTCCGGGATCTCATCCGGACTCAACAACATTCGGTAACCACATACAAACTTCCTTTATAACCCTAGCGCCATCGAACCTTAAGTGTAGACCCTACGGGTTCGGGAACCATGCGACATGACCGAGACGTTCTCCGGTCAATAACCAACAGCGGATCTGGATACCCATGTTGGCTCCCACATATTCCACGATGATCTCATCGGATGAACCACGATGTCAAGGACTCAATCGATCCCGTATACAATTCCCTTTGTCTAGCGGTATTGTACTTGCCCGAGATTCGATCGTCGGTATCCCGATACCTTGTTCAATCTCGTTACCGGCAAGTCTCTTTACTCGTTCCGTAACACATCATCCCGTGATCAACCCCTTGGTCACATTGTGCACATTATGATGATGTCCTACCGAGTGGGCCCAGAGATACCTCTCCGTCAACCGGAGTGACAAATCCCAGTCTCGATTCGTGCCAACCCAATGACACTTTCGGAGATACCGTAATGCACCTTTATAGCCACCCGATTCGTTGTGATGTTTGGTACACCCAAAGCATTCCTACGGTATCCGGGAGTTGCACAATCTCATGGTCTAAGGAAATGATACTTGACATTAGAAAAGCTTTAGCATACGAACTACACGATCTTTGTGCTAGGTTTAGGATTGGGTCTTGTCCATCACATCATTCTCCTAATGATGTGATCCCGTTATCAACGACATCCAATGTCCATGGTCAGTTAACCATCTATTGATTAACGAGCTAGTCAACTAGAGGCTTACTAGGGACATGGTGTTGTCTATGTATCCACACATGTATCTGAGTTTCCTTTCAATACAATTATAGCATGGATAATAAACGATTATCATGAACAAGGAAATATAATAATAACTAATTTATTAATGCCTCTAGGGCATATTTCCAACAGTCTCCCACTTGCACTAGAGTCAATAATCTAGTTCACATCGCCATGTGATCAACAGTGATAGGTCACATCGCCATGTGACCAACATCCAAAGAGTCTAGTAGTGTCTTTAAACTAGTTCACATCACCATGTGATTAAGTCTCAATGAGTTCTAGGGTTTGATCATGTTTTGCTTGTGAGAGAGGTTCTAGTCAACGGGTCTGTAACATTCAGATCCGTATGTACTTCGCAATTCTCTATGTCATATTGTAAACGCTGCTTCCACGCTCCACTTGGAGCTATTCCAAATGGTTGCCCCACTATACGTATCTGGTTTGCTACTCAGAGTCACTCGGATAGGTGTTAAAGCTTGCATCGACGTAACCCTTACGCCGAACTCTTTATCACCTCCATAATCGAGAAACATGTCCTTATTTACTCCAAGGACAATTTTGACCGCTGTCCAATGATCTATTCTGGATTATTCTTGTACCCTTGACCGACTCATGGTAAGGCACACTTCCGGTCGGTAAACAGCATAGCATACCAGAGAGCCTACGTCTAAGGCATAGGGGCGACCTTCGTCCTTTCTCTCTTTTACTGCCGTGGTCGAGCTTTTAACTCTTAACTTCATACCTCACAACTCGTGCAAGAACTCCTTCTTTGATGATCCATCTTGAACACTTTCAAGATTATGTCAAGGTATGTGCTCATTTGAAAGTATTATTAAGCATTTTGATCTATCCTTATAGATCTTGATGCTTATTGTTCAAGTAGCCTAATCCAGGTTTTCCATTGAAAACACTTTTCAAACAACCCTATATGCTTTCTAGAAATTCTACGTCATTTCTGATCATCAATATGTCAACATATACTCATCAGAAATTCTATAGTGCTCCCACTCACTTCTTTGGAAATACAAGTTTCTCATAAACTATATATAAACCCAAAATCTTTGATCATCCTATCAAAGTGCATATTTCAACTCCGAGATGCTTACTCCAGTCCTTAGAAGGATTGCTGGAGCTAGCATACCTTTTAGCTTCCTTAGGATTGACAAAACTTTTCTGATTGTATCACATGCAACCTTTCCTTACGAAACTGGTAAGGAAACTCGTTTTGACATCCATCTGCTAGATTTCATAAATGCAGCTAATGCTAACATGATTCCGACGGACTTAAGCATCGCTACGGATGAGAAAATCTCATCGTAGTCAACTCCTTGAACTTGTGAAAAACTCTTCGCCACAAGTCGAGCTTCATAGACGGTGATCTTACCGTCCACGTCCGTCTTCTTCTTAAAGATCCATTCATCTCAATGGCTTGCCGATCATCGGGCAAGTCCACCAAAGTCTATGCTTTGTTCTGATACATGGATCCTATCTCGGATTTCATGGCTTCTAACCATTTGTCGGAATTTGGGCCCACCATCGCTTCTCCATAGCTCGAGGTTCATTGTTGCTAGCAACATGACCTTCAAGACAGGATTGCGTACCACTCTGAAGTAGTACGCATCCTTGTCACCCTACGAGGTACGGTAGTGACTTGATCCAAAACTTCATGATCACTATCATAAGCTTCGACTTCAATTGGTGTAGGTGCCACAGGAACAACTTCCTGTGCCCTGGTACACACTTGTTGAAGTGACGGTTCAATAACCTCATCAAGTCTCCACCATCCTCCCACTCAACTTTTCGAGACGAACTTTTCCTCGAGAAAGGACCCGATTCAAGAAACAATCCCTATTGCTTTCGGATCTGAATTAGGAGGTATACCCAACTGTTTTGGGTGTCCTATGAAGATGCATTTTATCCGCTTTGGGTTCGAGCTTATCAACCTGAAACTTTTTCACATAAGCGTCATAGCCCCAAACATTTAAGAAATGACAGCTTAGGTTTCTCTAAACCATAGTTCATACGGTGTCATCTCAATGGAAGTACGTGGTGCCCTATTAAAGTGAGTGCGGTTGTCACTAATGCCTAACCCATGAACGATAGTGGTAATTCGATAAGAAACATCATGGTACGCACCATATCTAATAGGATGCAACTATGATGTTCGGACACACCATCACACTATGGTGTTCCAGGCGGTATTAGTTGTGAAACAATTTCCACAATGTCTCAATTGTGTACCAAACTCGCAACTCAGATATTCATCTCTATGATCACATCACAGACATTTTATCCTCTTGTCACGAAGATCTTCAACTTCACTCTGAACCTTTCAATAATTCAGACTTGTGTTTTCATCAAGTAAATACACTCAGTATCTACTCAAATCATTCCTGAAGTAAGAACATAACGATATCCACTACGTATGCCAAGACTCATTGGACTGCACACATCAAAATGTGTTACTTCCAACAAGTTGCTATCTTGTTCCATTTTACCAAACGAGGCTTTTCCAGTCATCTTGCCCATGTGGTATGATTTGCATATCTCAAGTGATTCAAGATCAAGTGAGTCCAAACGATCCATCTGCATGGAGTTTCATCATGCGTATACACCAATAGACATGGTTCGCATGTCTCAAACTTTTCAAAAACGAGTGAGTCCAAAGATCCATCAACATGGAGCTTCTTCATGCGTTTTACACCAATATGACTTACATGGCAGTGCCATAAGCAAGTGGTATTATCATTACAACTTATATCTTTTGGCATGAAAATGTGTATCACTACGATCGAGATTCAATAAACCATTCCTTTAGGTGCAAGACCATTGAAGGTATTATTCAAATAAATAGAGTAACCATTATTCTCCTTAAATGAATAACCGTATTGCGATAGACATAATCCAATCATGTCTATGCTCAACGCAAACACCAAATGACAATTATTCAGGTTTAATACTAATCTTGATAGTAGAGGGAGCGTGTGATGTTTGATCACATCAACCTTGGAAACACTTCCAACACATATCGTCGGCTCACCTTTAGCTAGTCTCCGTTTATTCCGTAGCTTTTATTTCGAGTTACTAACACTTAGCAACCGAACCGGTATCTAATACCCTGGTGCTACTAGGAGTACTAGTAAAGTACACATTAACATAATGTATATCCAATATACTTCTATCGACCTTGCCAGCCTTCTCATCTACCAAGTATCTAGGGTAATTCTGCTCCAGTGGCTGTTCCCCTTTATTACAGAAGCACTTAGTCTCGGGTTTGGGTTCAACCTTGGGTTTCTTCACTGGAGCAGCAACTGATTTGTCGTTTCATGAGGTGTCCCTTCTTGCCCTTGCCCTTCTTGAAACTAGTGGTTTCACCAACCATCAACAATTGATGCTCCTTCTTGATTTCTACTTTCGCGGTGTCAAACATCGCGAATACTTCAAGGATCATCATATCTATCCCTGATATGTTATAGTTCATCACGAAGCTCTAGCAGCTTGGTGGCAATGACTTTGGAGAAACATCACTATCTCATCTGGAAGATCAACTCCCACTCGGTTCAAGTGATTGTTGCACTTCAGACAATCTGAGCACAAGTTCAACGATTGAGCTTTTCTCCCTGAGTTTGCAGGCTAAGAAAATCGTCGGAGGTCTTATACCTCTTGACGTGGGCACGAGCCTGAAATCCCAATTTCAGCCCTTGAAACATCTCATATGTTCCGCGATGTTTCGAAAACGTCTTTGGTGCCTCTACTCTAAACCGTCTAACTGAACTATCACGTAGTTATCAAAACGTGTATGTCCGATGTTCGCAACATCCACAAACGACGTTTGGGGTTCAGCACACTGAGTGGTGCATTAAGGACATAAGCTTTCTACTGTCCGCATAATCGCTACTTTCAACTTTCAACTATATTTTCTCTAGGAACATATCTAAACAGTGGAACTAAAGCGCGAGCTTTTACATTATTTGCAAAAGGTCTTTTGACTATGTTCAAGATAATTAAGTTCATCTTATGAACTCCCACTCAGATAGACATCCCTCTAGTCATCTAAGTGATTACATGATCCGAGTCAACTAGGCCGTGTCCGATCATCACGTGAGACGGACTAGTCATCATCGGTGAACATCTTCATGTTGATCGTATCTACTATACGACTCATGCTCGACCTTTCGGTCTCCGTGTTCGAGGCCATGTCTGCACATGCTAGGCTCGTCAAGTTAACCCCAAGTGTTTTTGCTGTGTAAATCTGTCTTACACCCGTTGTATGTGAACGTAAGAATCCATCACACCCGATCATCACGTGGTGCTTAGAAGCGACGAACTGTAGCAACGGTGCACAGTCAGGGGAGAACACTTCTTGAAATTTGTAAGGGATCATCTTATTTACTACCGTCGTTCTAAGTAAACAAGATGCATAAACATAATAAACATCACATGCAATTATATAGTGACATGATATGGCCAATATCATTTTGCTCCTTTGATCTCCATCTTCGGGGCTCCATGATCATCATCGTCACCGGCATGACACCATGATCTCCATCATCATGATCTCCATCATCGTGTCCTCATGAAGTTGTCTCGCCAACTATTACTTCTACTACTATGGCTACCGTTAGCAATAACGTAAAGTAATTACATGGCGTTGTTCAATGACACGCAGGTCATACAATAAATAAAGACAACTCCTATGGCTCCGCCGTTGTCATACTCATCGACATGCAAGTCGTGAATCCTATTACAAGAACATGATCAATCTCATACATCACATATCATTCATCACATTCTTCTTGGCCATATCACATCACATAGCATACCCCGCAAAAACAAGTTAGACGTCCTCTAATTGTTGTTTGCATGTTTTACGTGGTTGCTTTGGGTTTCTAGCAACAACGCTTTCTTACCTACGCAAAACCACAACGTGATATGCCAATTGCTATTTACCCTTCATAAGGACCCTTTTCATCGAATCCGTTCCGACTAAAGTGGGAGAGATCGGCACCGCTAGCCACCTTATGCACCAAGTGCATGTCGATTCGGTGGAACCTGTCTCACGTAGAGTGCGTGTAAGGTCGGTCCGGGCCGCTTCATCCCACAATACCGTCGAAACAAGATTGGACTAGTAACGGTAAGCATATTGAACAAAATCAACGCCCACAACTACTTTGTGTTCTACTCGTGCAAAGAATCTACACAATAGACCTAGCTCATGATGCCACTGTTGGGGAACGTAGCAGAAATTCAAAATTTTCTACGCATCACCAAGATCAATCTATGGAGATTCTAGCAACAAGAGGAAAGGAGAGTGCATCTACATACCCTTGTAGATCGCTAAGCGGAAGCGTTCAAGAGAACGGGGTTGAAGGAGTCGACTGTCGTGATCCAAATCACCGGAGATCCTAGTGTCGAACGGACGGCACCTCCGCGCTCAACACACGTACAGCCCGGTGGCGTCTCCCACGCCTTGATCCAGCAAGGAGAGAGGAGAGGTTGAGGAAGACTCCATCCAGCAGCAGCACAATGGCATGGTGGTGATGGAGGAGCGTGGCAATCCCGCAGGCTTCGCCAAGCACCAAGGGAGAGGAGGAGGAGGAGGCAGGCTGCGCTGGAGAGGAGAGGCTCTCATGTGTTATGGGCAGCCCCATAGGCCTCATATATATAGGGAAGGGAGGGCTGCGCCCTCTAGGGTTTCCACCCCTAGGGGTGGCGGCCAGCCCTAGATGGGTTTTGGGGCGGCCAAGAGGGGAGGAGTGCCTCCCAAGTCAAGTGGAGGCCCTCCCCTTAGGGTTTCCCCTTCCCATGCGCATGGGCCTTGGGGGCTGGTGCCCTTGGCCCATTATGGCTAGGGCGCCCCCTACAGCCCATGCTACTGTATTGGACGTGGTGGAACAATTTCCGGACCTCCGGACCCCTCCGAATCCTCCGAACCTTCAGAAGCTTCCGGTACAATACCGAAAAACCCGAACTTTTCCTAACCCGAACAACAACTTTCCATATATAAATCTTTACCTCCGGACTATTCCGAACTCCTCGTGACGTCCGGGATCTCATCCGGACTCAAACAACATTCGGTAACCACATACAAACTTCCTTTATAACCCTAGCGTCATCGAACCTTAAGTGTGTAGACCCTACGGGTTCGGGAACCATCTGCGACATGACCGAGACGCGTTCTCCGTCAATAACCAACAGCAGGATCTGGATACCCATGTTGGCTCCCACATATTCCACGATGATCTCATCGGATGAACCACGATGTCAAGGACTCAATCGATCCGTATACAATTCCCTTTGTCTAGCGGTATTGTACTTGCCCGAGATTCGATCGTCGGTATCCCGATACCTTGTTCAATCTCGTTACGGCAAGTCTCTTTACTCGTTCCGTAACACATCATCCCGTGATCAACCCCTTGGTCACATTGTGCACATTATGATGATGTCCTACCGAGTGGGCCCAGAGATACCTCTCCGTCAACCGGAGTGACAAATCCAGATCTCGATTCGTGCCAACCCAATGACACTTTCGGAGATACCTGTAATGCACCTTTATAGCCACCCGATTACGTTGTGACGTTTGGTACACCCAAAGCATTCCTACGGTATCCGGAGTTGCACAATCTCATGGTCTAAGGAAATGATACTTGACATTAGAAAAGCTTTAGCATACTAACTACGATCTTTGTGCTAGGCTTAGGATTGGGTCTTGTCCATCACATCATTCTCCTAATGATGTGATCCCGTTATCAACGACATCCAATGTCCATGGTCAGTTAACCATCTATTGATTAACGAGCTAGTCAACTAGAGGCTTACTAGGGACATGGTGTTGTCTATGTATCCACACATGTATCTGAGTTTCCTTTCAATACAATTATAGCTTTCGGATCTGAATTAGGAGGTATACCCAACTGTTTTGGGTGTCCTATGAAGATGCATTTTATCCGCTTTGGGTTCGAGCTTATCAACCTGAAACTTTTTCACATAAGCGTCATAGCCCCAAACATTTAAGAAATGACAGCTTAGGTTTCTCTAAACCATAGTTCATACGGTGTCATCTCAATGGAATTACGTGGTGCCCTATTAAAGTGAGTGCGGTTGTCACTAATGCCTAACCCATGAACGATAGTGGTAATTCGATAAGAAACATCATGGTACGCACCATATCTAATAGGATGCAACTATGATGTTCGGACACACCATCACACTATGGTGTTCCAGGCGGTATTAGTTGTGAAACAATTTCCACAATGTCTCAATTGTGTACCAAACTCGCAACTCAGATATTCATCTCTATGATCACATCACAGACATTTTATCCTCTTGTCACGAAGATCTTCAACTTCACTCTGAACCTTTCAATAATTTAGACTTGTGTTTTCATCAAGTAAATACACTCAGTATCTACTCAAATCATTCCTGAAGTAAGAACATAACGATATCCACTACGTGCGTCAGCACTCATTGGACTGCACACATCAAAATGTGTTACTTCCAACAAGTTGCTATCTTGTTCCATTTTACTGAAACGAGGCTTTTCCAGTCATCTTGCCCATGTGGTATGATTTGCATATCTCAAGTGATTCAAGATCAAGTGAGTCCAAACGATCCATCTGCATGGAGTTTCATCATGCGTATACACCAATAGACATGGTTCGCATGTCTCAAACTTTTCAAAAACGAGTGAGTCCAAAGATCCATCAACATGGAGCTTCTTCATGCGTTTTACACCAATATGACTTACATGGCAGTGCCATAAGCAAGTGGTATTATCATTATTATCTTATATCTTTTGGCATGAAAATGTGTATCACTACGGTCGAGATTCAATAAACCATTCCTTTAGGTGCAAGACCATTGAAGGTATTATTCAAATAAATAGAGTAACCATTATTCTCCTTAAATGAATAACCGTATTGCGATAGACATAATCCAATCATGTCTATGCTCAACGCAAACACCAAATGACAATTATTCAGGTTTAATACTAATCTTGATAGTAGAGGGAGCGTGTGATGTTTGATCACATCAACCTTGGAAACACTTCCAACACATATCGTCGGCTCACCTTTAGCTAGTCTCCGTTTATTCCGTAGCTTTTATTTTGAGTTACTAACACTTAGCAACCGAACCGGTATCTAATACCCTGGTGCTATTAGGAGTACTAGTAAAGTACACATTAACATAATGTATATCCAATATACTTCTATCGACCTTGCCAGCCTTCTCATCTACCAAGTATCTAGGGTAACACCTTAAGATACAAATCAACCAAAACCCTAATGTCACCTAGATACTCCATTGTCACCTCAAGTATCCGTGGGCATGATTATACGATATGCATCACACAATCTCGGATTTATCCAACCAACATAAAAGTGCTACAAAGAGTGCCCCAAAGTTTCTACCGGAGAATCACGACGAAAACGTGTGCCAACCCCTATGCATAGGTTCCCAATGTCACGAAACCCGCAAGTTGATCACCAAAACATCAAGTGGATCAATAGAATAACCCATTGTCACCACGCCTATTCGCCAAGCCCGGTCGACCGGCGCAGCATGCACCCAAAAAGAAAAATGATACGTTAAGTAGCCTTGTTTTTCTTGTTAACTATTGCAAACATATACATGTGTGCGCGCGCGTGTGCTAGTAATTCTGATCTGATGTGTACTCCGTACTTGTGTATGTTACACATGCAGGAGTACTTTGCGAGATGGGGACAGTCCGGCACGGTTGACTTGAAGCAGGAGCTAGAGCACGTCGTCACGCTCGTAGCCAGCCGGTGCTTGTTCGGCGAGGAGGTCCGGGCCAAGATGCTCGGCGAGGTCGCAACGCACCTCCGTGAACTCAACGACGGCATGCGCCTCGTCACCATCCTATTCCCGCACCTGCCGATCCCGGCGCACCGCAGACGCGACAGGGCGCGCGCTAGGCTCGGCGACATATTCTCCAGCATCGTCAGCTCCGGCAAAGCAGACTACCCCGACGGTGGCCCCGATGACATGCTGCAGCGCCTGATCGATTCGAGGTACAAAGACGGCCGCGCCACGACCGAGACGGAGGTCGTCGGGATGCTGGTATCGGCGCTGTTCGCGGGGCAGCACACAAGCTCCAGCACGAGCACGTGGACCGGAGCGCGCCTCCTCGCGCGCGCCAACTCCGAGCACCTGCGCGCCACCGTCCGGGAGCAGGAGCGGATCATGGCGCGGCACGGCGACCGCGTGGACTACGAGGTCCTGCAGGAGATGGACACCCTCCACCGCTGCGTCAAGGAGGTTCTGCGGCTCCACCCGCCGGCGATGATGCTGCTGCGCCACGCGCGCCGGAGCTTCACCGTGCGGACCAGGGAGGGCGACGAGTACGAGGTCCCGGAGGGGCGTACCGTCGCGAGCCCTCTGGTGCTCCACAACCGTCTCCCGCACGTGTACAGGGACCCGGAGAGGTACGAGCCGGACAGGTTCGGCCCGGGCAGAGGGGAGGACGGGGCCGGCGGAGCGTTCTCGTACACGGCGTTCGGTGGCGGGCGGCATGCCTGCGTCGGCGAGGCGTTCGCGTACATGCAAATCAAGGTGATATGGAGCCACCTGCTGAGGAACTTTGAGATGGAGATGGTGTCACCGTTCCCCGGGACGGACTGGAACGTGGTCATGCCGGGGCCCAAGGGGAAGGCCATGGTCCGCTACAGCAGAAAGAGGATGTCAGCGGCCGCCTAAACTACGAGCTGATAGATACGCTACGTGTATCATGTTGCATGTTTACTTTCTCCTCGCACCAATAAATTGCCGTTCTAAAGTACTGTACTATGTTAACCGTTGCGCTTGAACTAGGAGTGGCATGTATATACAGTGGTGACCGTGTGTGTGTGTACTATAGCCGAGCACTTTAAGACTTGTCAATGTATTAATACCGCCTCTTGGCAAAATACTAGCTCGATCCGTTTTTATTTACTTCGCATACTAGCTTTGATTGAAGTCAAATTTTATAAAGTTTGACCAGGTTTAAAGAAAACAGTGTGAACATTTACAGCAACAAATATATACGACGTGAAAATATGTGGTGTATATATTACTAATATAATTTTTCTACAAACTCTAAGTCCAAAAAATTCCAGGAATCTCAACACCAAACTGTCTGGACGCCGATGGTTCATTATTCTCAGGTGGACAGTGTTTCGTGTGGTACAAGTATCTAGTCTGGTTGTATTGATTGGGTCAGCCCGCAATTGTGCTAATGTGAAATGCTAGTAAGAAACATGCAAAATGAGGCAGATTATAGATGGCGTTCCCTAGCCTATAAAAAATAAAAGAAGTTAAAAGGTCGTCCCCGATGTATCTCCGTTTGAAAAAATTATGCAAGTTTTTGTGCGAAGATTTGTCATCATGATATTGTTGTAATTAATAATGTAAATTGCCCGACTGGCAGGCTCTCACGCCGATAGAACGCACGTGCTCAACGCGTCTCGTAGGATCTACACCACTCCCTTTCCGAACTGTGTGTGTGCACTTTGTTATTGTTTTTTCAGAAACACTATATCTAAACACTTTAAAGACTTGACAATATATTATATCGTCTCTTAGCAAAATATAAGACGTAAACTTGATTGTAATTCAAAATTTTCTAATTCAATCAAGTTCATAAATAATATAAACATCTATAATAGTACTAAATAAATGCACTGCCAACACCCACAATTGTGCTATGTGAAATGCTCGTAAAGAACATGCAAAACGAGGCAGATTATAGATGGTGTTCCCTCGCTTAAAAAATAACAGAAATACTAACGCCCACACGTGTGGGCGTTTGCATCTCGCCCACACGCGTGGATCCACGTCCGTTTGTGGTTGCACGAATCTTGGCATATTTGTGGTGCCACGTAGGACTGGGCTGGTGTGCAGGCATTTATCCGGTCGCCCACGCGTCCGTTTTCACCACACGGAGGGATCGATGTGTGGGCGTTTAGCAGTTCGCCCACATGTTAGTTTTCACTCACGCACATGGGCTGGTGTGTGGGCATTTATCAGTTTGCCCACACGCCCGTCTCCTCTTCCACACCCAAAGCTGCCAGTTGCCATGTGTTTTGCAGGGTACATGGCAACTGCCCTAGTGTGCTTGTAAGCAGATGGCAACTCTCTCTTTCACTCAAACATGTCAGTTGCCATGTGTTTTGCAGGGGTACATGGCAACTGCCTTAGTGTGCTTGTAAGCAGATGGCAACTCTCTCTTTACCCGAACATGTTATGTTACCATGTCTCTTCGTAGCGCTACACGGCAACTGCCTGGTGTTAGTAGGTGGCAACTCCTATCACGGCAACTGTAGTAAACCAGATCATACATGGCAACTGCCTAGTGTTAGTAGGTGACAACCCCTAAAGTTTTCAAATCATAGCAACTATAGTAAACCAGACCATACATGGCAACAGCTGCAGTTGTCCAAAAATGTCATCTGGCACTTGACCTGAGATGGCAACTGCAGTTGAGCAACTATGGCAACTGTAGTTGTCCGACATGACAACTGTAGTTCAGTGACATGGCAACTGCAGTTAAACAAACATGGAAGAGGGTCCGGACCATGGCAACTGCGGGACGCGTGGTGACTATTACACGGGGCGTGCGGGACCATGAGGTAGGAGGCCTGACGTACGGGCATGTGGACGTTATCTATTTTGCCCACACGTAGGCGTGTGAGAGGGACCGCGAGGAAAAAAAAAGGCGTGCGGGCATTATTTATTTTGCTCACACGTAGGCGTGTGGGCTGATCCTTTTAGACACCACACAAAACCTGTTGGCAGACCCCTTAACGCTCATACGTGTGGGCGTTATCGGCGTCCAAAAATATAAAAGAAGTTAAAAGGTCGTTCCGATGTGTGTTCGTCTGAAGGAAGTGTGCAAGTTTTTTTGGTGCGAAGATGTGTCATCATAATATTTTTATAATTAATTATGTGAATAGGCCGACCGGCAGACTCTCACACCGGTAGAATGCACGCGCTCAACGTGTCTCGTTGGGCCCACACCACTCCCTTTCCCGTGGACCGTGTGTGTACTTTGTTGGGTTTTTTTTAGGGAGGCTATATCTAAACACTTTAAAGACTTGACAATATATAGCAAAATAGACGTAAATTTGATTGTAATTCAAAATTTTCTAATTCAATCAAGTTCATAAATAATACTTTCTCCGTCCGAAAATACTTGTCCGAGAAAGGGGAAAGATCTGGCCACTTTTGGTCTATAGTATGCAGCCTTTCTCTACAAACTTGAATCATGACCTCATGGTCACAAGACAGCAGCTGTACCACTGTGCCAAGGCTCCCTTATAATAATAAATAAATACACCACCAAAACATATTTCGTGGCAATATCAACGGCTACTGAATTCATATGCTACTAATAGTTTCTCTACAAACTTGATCAAAAAAAAATTTGTGACGTTGTACAAAATTTGCTATGTCTTGAAAAGGAATCCCTATTACCAGAGTTTCATCTCGAACACACAAGGGTTTATGAAGTTGTTTGCGGGGAAGCACCAAAACAGTTCAGAGCACTGAGTTCGTTTTGAAGCCTGCGCCAGTTCCTGCGATTAAGCTTTAATCATGTGACCTTCACGTTTAGCCCACGGGCTTGTAATAAAGGTAGCTCGTGCTATGGCTGCTCATGGTGCAAATGCACTGCGAAACTGCCATACACATGATGTTTCCTGAACAATATGCGCACGACACTCAAATCGAACAGTGTAGCAGTGCTGGCCAGTTGCATCCAATGGTACCTGCGAAACTGCCCAGGCTGTCGTTCACGTAGCAGCGCTCAATGCACTGGAACCTCGCCTACTATGGGTGGAGTCAGTGCTAGTTGCGCAATCTGATGACAGAAAATTTTAGCTTGGATGTGCTACAAACGTATCCTTGGCCACTTTCAATCAAACAAGTCAAAAAATAGTTTGTCCGATTTGTGGAGCAGTGTAAGTTCAAGAAATAATTTGGTAGATTTGTTGAAACAGAGAAAGCTGTTCTCAGTAACCTGCCATAATTTTTGCACTGTACTTCAGCATTCAAAAGATAAACATCAATAATTATTCCCTAATGATTTGCTGGATTGCAAGTAAGATGTAAGTATAACAAGAAAAGATGAATATCAAAACACTCATTTACTCAAACCTCTTAATTTCAAGTGCCCAAGTTGTTGAATTCAATATTTGCAGTAAGCAGATTTCCTATCAACACCAACAACAAAAAGGGTCAAAATTGCACTTGGTTGTAACATCACCACCGATACCCTGTTGAAAAGAATATATATCTACAATGCCACCATAATATTTTCCCCGTTACACTTTTTAGGCAGATTTCAACAGTGTACTAGCCATATTTTGTACCCATTAGACTGGTGAATTTCTTCTGTATATGTATTCTAAACCAATATGAAGCTCGTCGTGGGAACTCCAGGTTGCTACCAACTATAGAACATCAAGGCAATGGAGACAGTAATGGTTAAGAATTCTCTCAACAAGACTGTTGGATTCAGGAACCAGAGAAGATGTAATGCTGTTCCAGAAGTGGAAAGTGGTAGAGTAGTTCAGAATCCTGGAAAACAGAGCATCATGTTGTGCTCTTTCAGCCGTACTGTCTGGTTCTGAGAAGTACCTGCAGTACATCAATACTGCAATGAGCATGCATACCACAAATTTAACCAGTACTATCTGAAGAAAAAAGGGTTACTTCATGTTTTTTGAAAACAAGTCCTTTAACAATCTTATATGCAAAGTACTCCCTCTGTCCCTTAATATAAGAACGTTTCTTAAACTATGTTAGCTTGAAAAACGTTCTTATATTATGGGACGGAGGTAGTAGTAAACTTCTTTCGCGCGGGTAAATGCTAAATGCTAAACTTTTGGAATGGTTGACATGCATCAAGTCCACAGACTGAATTTTGCAATAACTGTTCAGGACCAAGAAGCATATTAACAAACATTGCTGCAATTACAACTCGCAAGAGCATCAGAGTCGGAAAACATGAAAGCTATGTTCTGCAGTAGGAGACAACTTTGATGAAACAAAGGGGTGACAAGAGGAAAGAGTACTACAACATAAGTGTAAATATTTTCGTTGGTAAAGTTCATATTGCTGGTTGAGATCAAACCTTGATGTATAGACTAACAATTGTATAGCTTAGAGCAGAATATTACTTCCAAATAGTAAAGCTGAACAAATTGGCTGACCATGGAAGGACCAATGGATGGACAAACTACATACCTATTGATATCCGTAGAATTTATGGGGTAGAATGTAAATGAGGGTTCCAACTGTATCTCGAAGTGCTCCCTATTTGGATCACTGTCAGAATGATTTCTTATTACTCTTGTCATAAGTTCAGCACCATTCCACTGAATGAGAGTATCATCATATGTTGAATGCCATTCCTTCAGGCACTCGAGCAAGAATGGGCTGCATCAGCAAAAGTAATGTATGAAACTACATGCATGGGTTAGAAGTATTAGAAGAGCTTGAGAATGTTAATTCATTATTCAAGCCATTGCATTTGACACCAAGCCTCATAAAACACATTGTGCTACAATAAAATTTTGCATGTTCAAGTTGTTAATGCCTTGACAGAACATCCAAAATTATGATTTTAGGATTTTGTGTTGTACCTATTTGTGTCCCTGTTACATGATAGGATTAACTTTGTCTGATTTTAATTAAGCTAGCCACATTTCCCAACAACCAATACGGCTAGATGCGATTACAATACATATACTCCATATTAGTAAACATAGCTGTATTATACAACTCTAATGCTTATGACTAAAATATATCTATTAGATTTTTCCTGCAAATGTAGCAGTTATTGTCTGCACCGTCATAATCTACACCGACCAATAAGCTATCTAGATACTGTATTTCTTTGTTTCCTCCAATTAAGGAATTTCTGGCCTCTGAGAGCTAATGTGAAGGTTTTTCTAACATCATTCAAATGACATAATAGATGAAACTTATCCTGTATACTTAAAGAGTTGATTTCCACAACTTCTATTTACCTCAACATGCCCGCATGCCACCTCATCAACCCCACTAATTTTATTTCTCTGATCCTCTCTACATGCATGTTCTTAAATAGTTGAAACTCACTATTTATTTTTCTAGCACATGCAAGACCTCCATATTTCATTTTTCAACATGTCCAAAGCCTTCACATCATCAATCATATGCAAGACCTCCACATTCCATTTTCCAACAAATGCAAAGCCTCCATATCATCAAGCACATGCAAGACTTCCACATCATTGACTTTTTAGCAACAAATCATTTCACCGAAGCTAGAAAATGACGAGTCACTATAACGTGCAGTCGCCCTCCACATCATTCAATTGTTTTAGCAAAAAATCACTTCACTGAAGCTATAAAAACTAGTCGCTATAAAGTGCAATCACCTCTATATATATGGCGAGAATATGGAGATATTATTCTTATATATTCTTTTTTTCTAGAATATGCACAAGCGTGCCTATCATCTATTAAAGGAGTGACAAAGAAACCAAGTTACATACACTGCCCTTTTTTTATTCTTTATAAGTTTATTGCTATAAATTCCCGCAACAACGTGTGGGTATTATCTAGTTTATCCAACTACCCTTAAAAAGGGGTGGACTGCTAATATATAGTTGAACAATTCATGTCACTTCCTAATTTAAATTGAAAATTCAGGTATGTGAAATTCTGTCCTTTGAACATCTGCAAGCGTTGTGGCACGTCATTAATTGAATTACATACCAAGACAACAAGAAGTATGACCTAGACAGACCAAAATTGATGCCTAATTTGTACGCATGAATACAATTTGAGATGTAAGGGAAATAGGAATTAAAAAAGGAAATGGTTATATACGAGATCACATGATACTATCATTACCTCTGTTTTTCAAATGCCAATACAGCACCACTGAAACTGGAACCTCTAGAAACTTCTTTTACAGTACCAATAGAATTTCGGAGGGATTTCAATGGTTTGAGTACAATAATATCAGAGTCAACGTATATACCACCATATCTGCATGCAGAACATAGATCATATATCAATACTTTGTCCTAAAAATAAGAAACTTGAAACTGTACTCATGATTACATTTATGTTCTCACGGCACCCGACTCCTCAACATTCAAGTTGTTATGTATGTATATATCCCTCCCCTATCTCCCTAGAACCGTAGTACACCGCACAAGTATACACATATACCATTTTTGGGTCCAGTAAAAATTGGATGCTCGCTGAAAGAAAGTCTCGGGTAAAATTTAACAATTAACTATTTTTTCGTTGAGATCAAGGGAATGTTGACTACATGTAAAGCACATTTCAATCTTATGTTCTTTATTATCTATTCATCTACGGAAAAAAGATAGGCAAAATACAGAGAACAGAGAACAGATGTTTACAGCTAAATCAGGATTGATTGTTAGTTTACGACAGTCCAAGATGAAATTTGTTCTGTTATGTTGTCCTATTTTAGGTGCTTGAATCTTCATGTCATGTGAAAATTTAGAAACAATTATGTTCTTTGGTTTATGACTATTTATGTACTGCTATATGTTAGTTGTACATGCGAAGGGTGCGAAGGCGCATTTGACTCGACGAGTGTGAAGGGTAAGGAAGCTACCCGAGCCTAGGAGGATTCGCTTAGGTAGCTGGAATGTAAGGTCTTTGACAGGGAAGCTTCGGGAGCTAGTTGATGCAGCGGTGAGGAGAGGTGTTGATATCCTTTACGTCCAAGAAACCAAATGGAGGGGACAGAAGACGAAGGAGGTGGAGGATACCGTCTTCAAGCTGTGGTACACGGGGACGGCTGCAAACAGAAATGGCGTAGGCATCTTGATCAACAAGAGCCTCAAGTATGGAGTGGTAGACGTCAAGAGACGTGGGGACCAGATTATCCTGGTCAAGCTGGTAGTTGGGGACTTAGTTCTCAATGTTATCAGCGCGTATGCCCCGCGAGTAGGCCACAATGAGAACACCAAGAGGGAGTTCTGGGAAGGCCTGGAAGACATGGTTAGGAGTGTACCGATTGGCGAGAAGCTCTTCATAGGAGGAGACCCCAATGGCCACGTGGGTATATCTAACACACGTTTTGAACGGGTGCATGGGGGCTTTGGCTATGGTATCAGGAATCAAGATGAAGATGTCTTAAGTTTTGCTCTGGCCTACGACATGATTGTAGCTAACACCCTCTTTAGAAAGAGAGAATCACATCTCGTGACTTTTAGTAGTGGCCAACACTCTAGCCAGATTGATTTCATCCTCTCGAGAAGAGAAGATAGGCGTGTGTGCCTAGATTGTAAGATGATACCTAGAGAGGGTGTTGTACCTCAGCATAAGCTGGTGGTTGCTGACTTCCACTTTCAGATTCGTGTCCAGCGGGATAAGCATGCGAAAGTCGCTAGAACGAAGTGATGGAAGCTCAAGGGGGAGGTAGCTCAAGCGTTCAAGGAGAGGGTCATTAAGGAGGGCCTTGGGAGGAAGGAGAGGATGCGGACAATGTGTGAATGAAGATGGCGACTTGCATTCGTAAGGTGGCCTCGGAGGAGTTTGGAGTGTCCAGGGGAAGGAGAAGCGAAGATAAGGATACCTGATGGTGGAATGATGATGTCCAAAAGGCGATTAAAGAGAAGAAAGATTGTTTCAAACGCCTATACCTGGATAAGAGTGCAGACAGCATAGAGAAGTACAAGATGGCGAAGAAGGCCGCAAAGCGAGCTGTCAGTGAAGGCGTATGAGTTCTACCATTGAACTGGACGACTCCTTTGATGAGACCAGCATGCGTTTTGTGCGGCGAATCCAAGAGTCTGAGGTCGAGGAGGCTTTAAAAAGGATGAAAGGAGGCAAGGCGATGGGCCCTGATTGTATCCCCATTGAGGTGTGGAAAGGCCTCGGGGACATAGCGATAGTATGGCTAACCAAGCTTTTCAACCTCATTTTTCGGGCAAACAAGATGCCGGAAGAATGAAGATGGAGTATATTAGTACCAATCTTCAAGAACAAGGGGGGATGTTCAGAGTTGTACTAATTACCGTGGAATTAAGCTGATGAGCCATACAATGAAGCCATGGGAGAGTCATTGAGCACCGCTTAAGAAGAATGACAAGCGTGACCAAAAAATCAGTTTGGTTTCATGCCTGGGAGGTCGACCATGGAAGCCATTTTCTTGGTACAACACCTCATGGAGAGATACAGGGAGCAAAAGGACTTGCATAAGGTGGTCATTGACTTGGAGAAGGCCTATGATAAGATACCGCGGAATGTCATGTGGTGGGCCTTGGAGAAACACAAAATCCCAGCAAAGTACATTACCCTCATCAAGGACATGTACGATAATGTTGTGACAAGTGTTCGAACAAGTGATGTCACCACTGATGACTTCCCGATTAAGATAGGACTGCATCAGGGGTCAGCTTTGAGCCCTTATCTTTTTGCCTTGGTGATGGATGAGGTCACAAGGGATATACAAGGAGATATCCCATGGTGTATGCTCTTTGCGGATGATGTGGTGCTAGTTGACAATAGTCGGACGGGGGTAAATAGGAAGTTAGTTATGGAGACAAACCTTGGAATCGGAAGGGTTTAGGCTTAGTAGAACTAAAACCGAGTACATGATGTGCGGTTTTAGTACTACTAGGTGTGAGAAGGAGGTTAGCCTTGATGGGCAGGTGGTGCCTCAGAAGGACACCTTTCGATATTTGGGGTCAGTACTGCAGGAGGATGGGGGTATTGATGAAGATGTGAACCATCGAGTCAAAGCCGAATGGATGAAGTGGCGCCAAGCTTCTGGCATTCTCTGTGATAAGAGAGTGCCACAAAAGCTAAAAGGCAAGTTCTACAGGACGGCGGTTCGACACGCAATGTTGTATGGCGAGAGTGTGGCCGACTAAAAAGCAACATGTTCAACAGTTAGGTGTGGCGGAGATGCGTATGTTGAGATGGATGTGTGGCCACACGAGGAAGGATCGAGTCCGGAATGATGATATACGAGTAGAGTTGGGGTAGCACCCATTGAAGAGAAGCTTGTCCAACATCGTTTGAGATGGTTTGGGCATATTCAGCGCAGGCCTCCAAAAGCTCCAGTGCATAGTGGACGGCTAAAGTGTGCGGAGAATGTGAAGGGAGGTCAGGGTAGACCGAATTTTACATGGGAGGAGTCCGTTAAAAGAGACCTGAAGGATTGGAGTGTCACCAAAGAACTAGCTATGGACAGGGGTACGTGGAAGCTTGCTATCCATGTGCCAGAGCCATGAGTTGATCGCGAGATCTTATGGGTTTCACCTCTAGCCTACCCCAACTTGTTTGGGACTAAAGGCTTTGTTGTTTGTTGTTGCTGTTGTTTGTTATATGTTAGTTGTACACTTGTATTTTAAAGTTCTAACTGATCTGGAGTGTTGTTAGATTTAACAACCAACTGTTCATCTGCTTTCAGTGGCAATGGGGGTAAACTGTTTCCAAATGAAAGGCTCTTTTCGTAACTCTAACTGTTCTACCTGACTATTCATTGCTAGTGTATTCACTTGACTACTCATTGCTGGTGCAGATTCATCCACAACTCTACATGGATATAATACCTTTTGAAAAGCATAATAGTTCCATTTTTTCTCTAGATAATTTTAACTCAGGATGGGAATGGGCCGGGTCGGCTCGCCGGGTCGCTAACCCGACCCAAAAATTCAAGGCCAATGGGTCACGTGGGTCGGCCTCAAACAAGATTTGGGTCAACAGGGCCGGCACCGAGTGACCCGTTGGGTCAGCAGGGCCGGCCCGCCTTAATAGTCTTATAGCTCACAATAGCAGCAATCTTCATCCCGCCGACGTTGTCATAAGAGCCGATTTTACAACGTAGTCAGTTGTATAATTTTCGGCGAATGCTCGCGCATATGAACAACAAAATTGTCTTCATATTTTCATCAAAATGCACATGTACAAAATCACAAGTAGACGGCTTAACTTTCCCTATTACCAAGTATCAAATATTTTATTAATTCTTACACTAGTTAGATTCCGTTAAAGTGTGTCTAATTTTAACATCTCATTTGTGCACAAGACAATGTAAATCAAGAAGTTGGGTCGACCCAAAATACCCATCAGGCCAACAAGGCCACTGACTATTCTTTATATGGGTCGACCCGTGGCCTCTCAAATTGGCCTTGGGGCCATGAGGGCCAGGGCCGGGTCGGCCCATTCCCATCCTGAATTTTAACAGACTGTCAAATAAACTATGCATGTAACCAAGAAATGTTGGCACTAGTATGTAGTGCTATTATTTTCTTACCTGTACAGAGCAGCAAGGCGTACTAGCTCACTGTAATGCAAGGGGTAATTTACTGTTTTCCGCCATTCATACCACAACGATGCAAAAATGTGGGTTGGTGTGCCCTCCAAAAGTTCATCAAGATTTGGCACTGCAACTGCAACCTTGTGTCTGAAAGAGGAGAAATTAATTATGAGTGATGATGCTGAGACAACTGTAGCGAAAACAATTATTCATAAGATCTACAACATGAAATGCACATTATATTGGTGGTCATATATACACTAAATACAAGACGGTGTTCAGAATATTGAGTACATATATTCTAAGCAAATAGACATTCTAGCTTGGCTGTATGATTTAAGGAGAATTTAACTGTGGGCACATGATTTGGCTCCTTCACATGGTAGATACTACTCCCTCTGTAACTTGATATAAGACGTTCTTTGACATTATCACTGTGTCAAAAAAGGTCTTATATTAAGTTACAGAGAGTTACTAACAACACAAATCGATGTCCTACTTGTGTCTTAGCTGAAAGCTTGACAAGGCCTATTTAGTGTATTTGGACACCCAACCACTCACATGTAGAATGGGGCATTCAAAACCAGACAGGGATTCCTTCTCCTAGGGTTGCTCTGAGGGTCCAGTCTGCCTTAAAAACTAAAAAATGAACTGCCACTAAAAATGGTGAAAAAAGGGGGCATAACTAAGAAGACCTTCCGAGCTACAAATTTCGCAGGAGTATTACAAACAAGTAAAGAAGATGCATGACATTGCATGGTGCACAAACACCAAATAAGATCAACAAATTGTAACAGAGCTCAGTGTATCTGTCTCTTGACTGTAGGTCACTGTATAAACATGGAGCGGAAGGGAGCAGACCAATATGAAACACATCGATATTCACGGCCAAGGAGGGTGTTGTAGACAAACTAATACGGGGGAACAACTCGCAGAAGAGGGGGAACAAAAAGCGGTCACATGGCTTGGGCTTCCCTGTAAACAGGTAGCCATGGACATTCAGCAACAAGGTAAACATCCTTTGGCGTGAGGTCGGATGGCAACACATGAAGCTGAATGAAGCTATATGAAGGGGGGCACCAGTCAAGGGAGAAATTGGTCAGCAGTTGAGGGAGAAACGAGTCTAGAATGGTCAAGGAAGACGACGACAGAACTTTACACACTAGGGACTATCTCAATCCTTGAACTCAAAGATAGATGGGGCACCATTCTTATAGGCAGTAGCCCTAACAACGTAACTACAATAATGTGGATTCTAACTGCAGATAAATTGGAACTACTAATCAACCAAACGTACAAGTAATGGACTTTCTGCTGCCAGTTGTTGGTACTTGGATTGCTTGCCCATATGGCTGGACAGGTGCATGCGTACAACACAATCATCATCAAACAGAAAAAGAATCCTCTCCAAACTACTTGAACATGTCTATCTGAATAGCCATTACGGCTGCAGCATCTTTCATTGTTCCCATGGGCTGTAGCTAGTATAGCTGATGTTTCACATGTTTATAACACAAGTATAGATGATATCTTAGAAGGATGTCATTTCGGCGCAGAAAACACATCTGTCCATGGATGGCAAGTGAAAAAAATATCGCTTTTGAAATGTTATAAGATGCAATGACTATTCGGAAGATCTCAAATGTCTGGTAATCAAGCAATAAGTCACCAAAGGAAACCAGCCACTCTGATGCCTAAGCGCCTAAAGCGGGCATATTAGTAAGGCGCTGCCAGGGCGCCTTATCGCCTAAGCGATGCCTAAGAGTCTAAGGCAGGACGCCTTATAAACAATGCAGCCACTGAAATAAAAGATAGAAAATTTCAGATGGTAGATAATTTAAAATGATCCAATACTTATGCTACTTACTTTATAGGCGGGTATTCAGTTGTACATATGTAATACACTCCATCAGTAAAAACCACCTTCTCTTGGTAAATCATTAGTTATTCATCTAAAGAGCTTCCAATATATTACCTTGTAAAATTGAATTTTTTTTTGAAACTATGATGATTTTTATAGCAAATTCGAAAACTATACACCCTAATGAAGAAAAATCAAAAGTATCACCCCGTCGGCCTCCTGTTGGCCGAAGAGGGACTTTTCGGCCAACCGTTGGCCAAAAAGTACTTTTCGGCCAACATTTGGCCAAAGAGTCTCTCTTCGGCCAACACCTGCTCTACTGTTTTAGAAAATTCATATCAATTAGGATTTTAGTATTTTAATTTGATTCTTTTTGCATTAGATTAGAAATTTTATGAAGTTTCTGTAGATATCAAGTTTGACTAGATTTGAAAGTTTGAATTTGAATTTTTCATGAATTTGCTCAAATAACTAGATTGCCTATAATTTGAGCTAGGAGTATTTTTTAAGATGATTCCTTTTGCTACTGGTTCTTTGTGAATTTGTTTATCAGTAGTAATTAATTGGCGAATTTTATAATTATTTAAAATTAGGTTTTTATGAAAACAGTTCTGTTTTAGTGTTTTAAAGGTTTTATGCTATTTCTTTTAATTTTAATTGCTTTAAATTTTTTTCTTTAGTTTTTTGACATATTCTTTTTGTTTCTGTTTAGTTATCAGTAGCTATTTTATTTGTAGTATTTTTTTGTATTTTATTTCTTTTATCCTACTAGAAAACTTGTTTTGAGCTTCATAGGAGTTTATATTTAAAAGTGCCTTGTAAATCCTGTACAACCATTGCCAGTTTATACATGAAAAAAAAATACTTTCCCGCTCTTTTTCCCTCCATTTTCTTTGCCGCCATTCTCTCCCGCCACACTAAGGAGTGCTGCATCGACGGAGGATAACGATGATGCGTTCATGTGGAGTGTGAAACACTGTGTGAGAGAAGTCATAAGTGTGAAACACTCTCCGATGATGATGACGAAGCTGCAAACACTTATGACTTCTCTCAGACAGTGTTTCACACTCCACCACCAGCACCGACGCAGGAGACACAGACCGTGTCAGACGATGTTATCTACGACTGTGGACACCATGAGGCTCGTTTTATAAGTTGAGAAGTGAAGATGGCGAGAAAGAAGATGGCGGGAAAGAAGATGGCGGGAGAGAATGGAGGGAAAGAAAATGGAGGGAGAGAATGGCGGGAAATAAAATGGCGGGAGAAAATGGAGGGAGAGAATGGCGTAAAAACCTAATTTTAAATAATCCTAAAATTCACCAATTAATTAATACCGATAAACAAAGTCACAAAGAACCAGTAGCAAAAAGAATCATCTAAAAAGAATACTCCTAGCTCAAATTATAGGCAATCTAGTGATTTGAGAAAATTCATGAAAATTCAAATTCAAACTTTCAAATCTAGTCAAACTTGATATCTGCAGAAACTTCATAAAATTTCTAATCTAATGCAAAAAGAATCAAATTAAAATACTAAAAATCCTATTTGATATGAATTTTCTAAAAGTAGAGCAGGTGTTGGTCAAGAGGACTCTTTGGCCAACGGTTAACGAAAAGTCCTTTTGGCCAACGGTTGGTCGAAAAGTCCCTCTTCGCCAACAGAGGTCGAAGTCCTTTTCGCCAACAGAGGCCGACGGGTGATACTTTTGATTTTTCTCCATTAGGGTGTATAGTTTCCGAATTTGCTATAAAAATCATCATAGTTTCAAAAACAAATCTGTAAAATTCGTGATATGGTGTATGCTTTTAACAAATACTCGAGCACAGAAAGAATGTGAACAGATTAGCTATGATTTGGGAAACGATCCCTTCCAGTCGATCGGACAAGTCTTGCGCCAGTCGAGTGTGCGTCGTTCGATTCCATCAGATCGTACACTCCATATCCACGCAAATCGGTCCAGCGATGCTCACGCCACCTCGCTCGTGTAGCAGCATGTGTTCGGTGGGACCCACGAAAGAAGTCTTCGTCTGTGTCTTATCCGTTCCGGGCCACGCGCATCCACTCGTTTCCTTTCTTCCCCAGCTTCTGGTTGTGACTACGGCTAGCAAGGGTGCTGCAACCGCGACGCGCATATGCTGGAACCGGCACTCGCCGTTGTTGCAACCAGCTACGGCGATGCCTATGGCGGAGGACCAACTGGGCGAGGATGCTACGACCGGTGGACTGGTTGCTGGAACCGACAACGTGATTTGCTGCATAGGGGGTGGAACCACGTGGGCACCAGCGCTGCAACTGTCGAGCCGGCAAGGGGCCCCGGCGAGCCGACGAGCGGCGCCATGGAGCTACAAGCTGGACGCCACGGGGGAGACGACCAAGCAGGGGCTAGGAGAAACTGCCGCTAGCAAGAAGAGGGCATGCACGAAGGCGTAGCGGCTGAATCCTGTGGTTACGAGCGCGCACATCATGTGGCTGCACGGCGACCGGCCAAAATTTGGGCCGGTCGTCCGGCGCCTAGCTCTCCCCCTATGGTTTGCTCTTTTTGGAATGGTAATCGAGCAATAAGTCACCAAAGGACACCAGCCATTGAAACAAAGAGCCTTCACGATGATTCACTAATTGATGCTGTTTACTTTTGTTGGGTATTCAGTTGTCCATATATGTGTTTGTATCCATTGGTAAAAAAACATGAGCTTCCAGTATATTAACCATGCAAAAATTCATGGTATGGTGTATGATTTACATATAAATACTGCGGCACAAACTCCAGAAAAGACAGGCGCGCATTAATTGAGTATTGCTCTTTGCAGAATGTTCCTTGGGATTCCAGACCATCAATTACGTATTTACGGACTACTAGAGAATGGATCTTGCTCCTAATATGCAGATTACAACCATCAAATGACCTTTTGAAGTGGATAAATCTAGAAAAGCAAGCAAAGTTGCAGCAAACAACTATGTTGGATAGCAAATAGCAAAGGTTAAAGCACCTAAAGGTGCATCATTTGTGATATTTAAGAAAGTTAATTAATTCAGACTAGGTCCGATCTGTATCATACACCCATAGCTAGCTGAGATATCACTTGATGTGCCAATGCTAACAGAGCTGGGGAGCAGTAATCTAAGAGGTGCGGGCATGTTTTTATGCTTGTACAACTAATCCAGCTAATGTTAATAGTATAGGTAAACAGAATATAATACTTTAAACACTAAGTTAGAATCTTGTGTGGCGCTGACCAAACATGCAAACGCAAGCACAAGAATGTACCAGTATCCTACTCATGAATACTTTATTGGATGGCTTGGGGTTCAATTAGTAATTTATTCTCCGGTTAATAAGGAATAATCTGGGAGGATAAGAACACAATAAACTTCTACTCCCTCCGTTCCTAAATATTTGTCTTTCTAGAGATTTCAACAAGTGACTACATACGGAGCAAAGTGAGTGAATCTACACTCTAAACTATGTCTATATACACCCGTATGTGATAGTCCATTTGAAATCTGTAAAAAGACAAATATTTAGGAACGGAGGGAGTATACGCTAAGAAGTAAAATAGCGAAGACAATATTCTGCAGAGGTGTGGACCTAAGCCACTTTTAATCCAAGGGTTAGAAAAGAGAATGACCATGTGAAGGGTGGGATTCGAAATGCAATGACAGAGACTAGAGATTTCAATTCCCTTCGACGACAGTTTCTACTAAGTACATGTACATTTATGCCAGCAATAGTTCTAAAACATGGTGTTCATTCCCCAGAAGTGACACATTTCCTCAAATAGCTGGTAAATATAGTAGTACAAAGAAAGAAAAATACCGTGTAGCACCAAGTGGTTCTAGTTCTAGTTACTTCACGCTTTCATGTTGGAAGTATTATCTTTCCGTCGTTTGTTATTCACAGTTGGCTGATCTCATTAATTAAATACTAGTTATTACGAACACTACAAAGTTGTATGACTTCAGCTGTCACTCGCAAATTAAATCTAAAGAAGCATCAGTGAATGAGCAGGTTATGAAACATACCCTTCCTTCACAAACTCATGGAAGGCCTCCAGCTCCAGCGTCTCCGACAGCATGACCACACAGGCATCAGGATGCTGCAGGAGCAAGCTCTCGAGCCCACGCTGGTGCCGAACACCAAACGCCCACTGAGGGCTGTTCCATACCATGAACACCCTCATGGAGCACTTGCCATGCTCAAAGAACCTTTCCATGAACTCTGAGAACCCCAAATGTGGATCAATTCCTGGAAAGTGTCCCCACCTCCTAACTTCTTCCGGCTCCTCCTTCAGAATGGCTCCTATTCCATGCTCATTGTCGGACGACTTGAGGCTCCGCCGGGCAAAATTCTTGGATGAGTCTTTCTCAATTTCTGAGATGAGCATCCGCTGCACCATGCGGTCGCCACGGGTGAGTGAAGTGAGACCAGGACTGTCCGGGTCCTGGAGCAGAGGGTGGTTGCGAGGATTGAGGAACTCCAAGTTGGACCTGAGCATCCGATCGCGCCGGAGGTAGTCCGCCTTCCCCTCCAGCCACCGCGCCCAACCAGAGCGGAGCCGCGTCTCGCTACGGCCGGAGGCGGGCTTGAGGAGCAGCGCGTCCTCAATGCCGCTGATGGACGAGATCTCCACCCGCAGCTCCAGATCCACAGGCTCGTCGTCGGATCCAAAGGATGCGGCGGCGATCCGACGCGGGGAGTCCAAGTGGGGGAACCCCACGGGCGGGGAGTCGCCAGCGTGGGGGAGGCGGAAGGGGAGGCGGGCGACGCCGGCGGCGTGGTCCCAGAGGAAGGACGCGGCGGTGGCGGAGGCGGGCACGTCGTCGGCCGCGTCGGTGACGGCGGAGGAGTCGTCCTCGTCGAGCACGTCGAGCTCGTCGATGCGGTCGTCGTCGGGGTTGGTAGCCGCGGCGCCCTCGGTGGCGGCAGCTGTGGTCACAGCGGCGAGGGTGAGGTCGGGGTCGAGCGCGGCGGCCACGGGGTCGTCGTCGTCGTCCGCGAGGAGAGCGGTGGAGTTGGTGGTGGCGGAGTCGGTGGCGGGGGAGCGGGACGAGGAGGAGAGCGGGAAGGGCGAGGAGGAGGAGAGGCGGGAGTGGAGGACGGCGAGGGAGAGGAGCAGGAGCAGCGCCGCGGCGACGGCGCAGAGCTGCGGGCCGAGGCCGGAGCGCCGCCGCGCCGGGTGCGAGTGGGAGCGCGGCAGCATGTCGCGGTTGGAGGGATCCTCTCCCCTGCAACCGCAAGGCTCCGCCGCGCGCCTGTAGCTGCGTTTTCTTGGTGTTTAAACCATGCCCGGTGACTCTAGCTAGTCGAACTGTCACAGTCGCGCGGCCTCACCAACCTTGGCTTGGCTACCAACTAATCCTCTTTCTTTGGACAGGGAGCTGACCGTACGAACACGGGAATAAGCTCGCTTTTGATGCACACATTCATCTTGGTCCCTTGACAGCTTGTTTGGCAACTTTTCACATGACCCAAATGTGGCATTTATCAACTTTGCCCAAACACTTCTGTCACCGTCCATCACAATTTACGATTTTTTAAGCGGCGAGCGGTGCCACCTCATGTTTTGAGGGCGTTCGGTGCGAACGACGCACGACCGAACGAGTCTCTTATCCACTCCCCCATACACTCTGCCGCTCACTTTTCTCCCCTCCATCTCGAGCTCATGCAGGGGCTGCCCCATCGCCATATTTGAAGACCACGGCGAGGAGCTCGTGTGGGGTGGCTGTGTGGGCGGCTTACTCGGAAACCGCGGCGAAGGTGCTGCTCCCGGAGCGCGAGCACCACGGCAAGGAGCTCGTGTGTTGGGGCGGCTTACTCGGAGACCGCGGCAGGGGTGCTGCTCCTAGAGATCTAGGCAGGGAGGAGTGGCGAGAAGGAGATGGGGGTTGATGCATTTGAAGACGGGGCCCGCCCCTACTACTGCCCCGTGTGTTGGGGCGGCTTTCGGCAACGCGGCAGGAGGCCACGTCAAGGATCTGCGCGAGCATAGAGTGGAGGTGGTTGCGCGGGGAGCGCGTGGCAGCAGCTCTAGCGAAGAGGAGCGGCGGGAAGGCGATGGGGCGCGATGCGGTCGGCGACAAGCAGCGCTCCTGCTACTGCACTGGGTGCTGAACAGGTACAAGAGTGTTGTGGTCTGGGATGGAGCATGTCGACGTTCGGCTCCGACGCCTCTGTGCGTCGTGAGCTCCGCGGCCTACTCCAATGGCTTTCCTCGTGTCCAAACCTCTACGCTTCGTGCAACGCGAGCTCCGAGAGCATCCGCAACGTGACCAAGAGGACCAATGCAGCAGTGGAGGGCACTTTGGAGGAGCAACATTGGGGTGTGGAAGCAGCAGCGGAGGGCAAGGACGGCTCCACAAGCAGCAACAGAGGGCAGTTCGTGCTCAGGTGGACTCATGCAAGGACATGAGAAGCTTGGATGCTTCTCATGCTCAAGTGCTTTTTTCAGATTTTATCTTTCATAAATGTGAATTTCACGCATAATCTGTCATGCAAAAATCATAGATATTTTCTAATTTTGCCTTCATGTATGAAAACAAGAAAATTGTAAATTTACCATGTCGCACACCCTCGCACCTGCAGACACGCAGGTGCAGCGGCCGCCCCGCTCTGCTCTGGTACCCCGATGAGGATGTCGCCATTCGTGTTCGCAACCAAAGCAGCCACACCAGTGCACCCTAAGTTTGACGCAGCATCGCTTTTCGCCTCATGGAAAATTTAAGAGATAATGTTCTCAAAAATCATGGCATTTTTTTGCGAAGTAGCATGCCACATTTCCCAATAATATGTGTGTATGTCTTTTATTTTTCACTTTGTAGTTGATGATGACCAGATTAAGCATGGAAAATCTTAAGAGAATTGTTAGCTATTGCTTAATTAAGATGGTCACGAACATGGCAAACTTGCAATGGCAACTTAAGATATTCAAAATCTTGGCAACCTAAGATGTTCAAAAACACGGCAAAGTTGCCATGGCTACTAAAATCAGTAAATTTTATAGATGTGTTTTTGTCATGGCAACTAGAAGCCTGTGTTGCCATGACTCGTTGTGTCTTTTGCCATTTCCATCCAAAGGATGTTGCCATGGCAATTACAAATTAGTTTGAGAACAGGGCAAGTTTGATATTTTCAAATTTGTTGCCATGGCAAATTTATTTTACTAACCCTGGCAAAGACATCTTCCTGACCGTGGCATTTATTATTATATGAACCATGGCAAATTCATACTTCATAACATGGCAAATTTATTTATCTTACGGGGCATGGCAATTGTAGTTTACAAGGCATGGCAAATTCATACTTCATAACATGGCAAATGTAGTCATGGAAAAAAACCTTTTTTTTACTTTTGTGATGTCACCAATACAAAACTTGACATGGCAATAAACTTAAAACTTTTGCCATGTTACCAGAACAATTTTTGCCACGGCAAGAAAACTTTTTGTGATGTCACCAGCACAAAACTTGCCATGGCAATAAACTTACAACTTTTGACATGTCATCAATACAAATTTTGCCAAGTTAGCAAAACAATTTTTGCCATGGCAAATTTATTTTACTAACCATGGCAAAGACATCTTCCTAACCATGGCATTTTTATTATTTGAACCATGGCAAACTTATTTATTTTATGGGGCATGGCAAATTCATACTTCATAACATGGCAAATGTAGTCATGGCAAATAATCTTTTTTATGTGATGTCACCAATACAAAATTTTCCATGACAATAAATTTAGAACTTCTGCCATGTTAGCAAAACAATTTTTGCCATGGCAATTTTTTTTTAACTTTTTGTGATGTCACCAACACAAAACTTTCCATGGCAATAAACTTGCAACTTTTGCCATGTCATCAATACAAATTTTGGCATGTTACCGAAACAATTTTTGCCATGGAAAAAAATCTTTTAAATTTTTTGCCATGGCATTTAAAGTTAAAATGCCATGGCAACTTTAATATACATTTTATGCCATGGCAATTTTTAATCATAATTTGTGTTACTTTTCATACATGAAAATTTTCTTTTATGCATGGCAAGTTTTAAATATGCATCTGCCATGGTATTTGTCGGTCCTAATTTTTTTTGTAATGTTCATTCTATTCATTTGTATTTCTTGGCCATGACATTTTTTCGAACATAATTTTGTTACCATGGCAATTTCTGGAATTGCTTTTAACGACACAACATCAAAAAAAGACGTTTTTTCCATGGAAAATTTGTGCCCCACTTCAGGGTTTTTTTTCACCCTGGCATTTTTGCCACTATTTTGTATAGGATTTCATATAGGTTTTGCCACGTATAATGGCAAATTTTCATAACATGTCAAATTCATTTTTTTGTTCACATGGAAAATTCCATTTTTTGTCTCATGGCAATTTATATATTTTTTTTTGGTCACCTGAAAGTGGATCAGCAACATTGGCATTTTTCAAGCAAACTTATTTTTTATGGCAAGGAGTCCCTTTTTAACTTTCATTTTTTACTGTTTTTTGTTGCATTTTTTGACCTTTTCTGTTTTTTGTGCTTTTTATTCACGTCTGGAAAAGAGCCCAGCAATATGGGTTGTTAGGCCTTTTCTAGATCGTGCTGGTAGGGGTCGTTCGGGCCGGAGGGGTTCTGCCATCGGAACGACTCTGTCTGGTAGAACGTGCATCCTTGAGCGAGCGAGTCATTCGGTCTGGGCTCCTCCAGACCGAACGTATGGCATATATCGGCATCCTTCACATAAATCAAGAGGAGGAAGTTTGTGGTGGCATAAACAATAGGAAAATGTGCATTTTTTGGTCTTACTAATAGAATGTCCGTGCGTTGCTACAAGCAAATGATGGTAAATAAATTAAGAGGCAACTATACCTAAAAAATTTGTCGTGCCCACTATTTTTATTTTTGACCATCAGATCAATATCCAACATTTAGGAGCATGCCACCAAATGTTCATCTTCCTCCACATCATCTTCCTCCTCTCCCATGACGGATCCTCCTCCTTTCCCGTGGCCTATGCATGCCTAACCGTCTGCCTCCACCCTCCGCGGCCGCCTGCTATCGCTGCCCTGCCCTCGCATCGACCTCCCCCATCGTCATCTTGCCCCCCCCCCCACATTAAGTTTCGGACTTGCTCTCGCCGGCTCCCACTCGTACACGGATCAGCATCGTCGTCCCCACCTTTGGCCTCGTGCAAAGCAAAAAGTGACTAACGCAAAAAAATAGGCATGTGAGATTTCGCAAAATAAATAAATCAAATAACGATACTTTCAGATACGTACTTCACGTTGCAAATTTATCATCATAAGTGACTAATCAATGAACAATTATTTGATGTCACAATGATGTAATTTGTCCTTCACCTGAAGGTCCACATGAAGCACAGTCTCTTCTATCATTTTCTTTACCAAATCAATTACAACCTATGTTTCCTAAAAAAATGGAAGTGATTGTACAAATTAATCAGTTACTCGTGTCTAGTGGTTTGTCCTCTTCGTCACCATACTACACCAAACATTGAGCTTCACAATAACCCCAACAATCATCCTAAATTTCAGTCAAAAAAAAAACAATCATCCTAAATGAGTTTACCATCTTCCTCGACAACAATTGTGTGGAGCTGCCAAAGTTGCGGACTTTAAAAAAATACAATGAACATGAGCGTTGATGGAAAGGGAACAATCACAACACGATGGCGATCTAACCTTGGGGCGCAACTTTGCTTTCATCCTATGCCAACTCATTTGGTGTCTACCTCCTTTCTCTCAGCTTCATCGCGTCCCTCCCTCCTTCCACATCTCCCCATCTTTCTCCTTCGCTTGTCGCATCATCTCCATTGGTGTCTATCATTCGTATCCCCTACCTCCTTTCTCTCAGCTTCATCGCCTCCCTCCCTCCTTCCACATCCCCCACCTTTCTCCTTCGCTTGTCGCATCATCACGTTGCAAAATGTACCACCTTCATGACGAGTGAGAAACTACAACAATTAGGAGTCACCTTTGCCCTATTGAAAGATATTTTATGTCAAGGTCAAGCAAAATAGCAGAAAAACATACACCGAAAATTGATAAGTTCAAAGGCGAAAAAACAACATTATTTGAAGTTCACCATCGTTTGGAAATCTTCCTTTAACTTTAGCAAGTCTATGGAAACTTGACCATGGATGCATTCCTAAAAATTAAACATGTTCCAGCATGACCATCAACATCCCTCGATCAACAACTTAGCTACACAAAATGTGTATAAAAAAAGTTAGCAATAATTTTTCTATCGTTTGACTCGAAAACATAAAAAGCAATTTCCTTGCAAGTAGGTTTACCCTCCTTCAAAAAAATAGACTATAAACAGCTCCATGTCTACAATTTGACATCAAAGGATGTGAAGAACGTGATATGTCTACAAGTACATATGGACCTTAATAGTTTAGTTCTAGGCTCCAGCAAGTTAGTACAATATCAGGTGCCCCCAAGTGGCATTTAGATAGCAAGATTTTCTCAAATAATATTATTTTTTGAAACAAGAAAAACACAGTAATCACGTCAAAGAATGATGGTTAACACCAGTTCAAGAAAACAAGAGAAGTGCAGGTTTCCAATGATTGAATATGTTGTGATCAGTCAATAGTATTTTAGTAAACATCAGACCATTACCTTCAGAGTTCATACTGACAAGCATCTGTAGATGCCCAACTTCTAGGCCTCTCCAACACAAGGAATTAACCAGCGGCAGCGCCATGTCAGCACGAGCACAACTTGTGTGGCAAGTCGGTCATTTCGCAGGAAGACTGGTTGCAAAGATTGCAAAGTAGCGACCGCAGATCAAATGGTGCTCAATGGTGGACTGGTGGTTCACCTCATTATTCAAGATCAGACGGTGGTACCCATTGCCTGCAGAAAGAGAATGGAAGGGATTTTTCTAAGCCCACGGCAACTCGAGCTGCTGGAGCCGCCGGACCTCCTTGCTGAGGATGTTGTATCGAAACATGCTGCATGTGGTGCGCCACACCAGCTAGAGGTCGGCCCATGGCTCGCCGGGCGCCTTCCGCTTGTGCAGGTGGCACTCAAACGTCCGCCCCAGCCGACCACCACCGCCTCGCGTCCAAGATTCTGAACGTCAGCATGAACTCATCGTCCCACCGCCGCAGGTCCCGCGCCTGATCCCGTCCTCCGTCACCACGCTCTTCAGCCGCCGTTCCTTGGCAATCGCCCACCGCCTACACACAAAGCCGCCCGGACTTGGCCGTGAAGTAGATGCCCTCGCCGGAGCACCAGGTCACTGAAGGAAATATGCCCTAGAGGCAATAATAAAGTTGTTATTTATATTTCCTTATATCATGATAAATGTTTATTATTCATGCTAGAATTGTATTAACCGGAAACTTAGTACATGTGTGAATACATAGACAAAACAGAGTGTCCCTAGTATGCCTCTACTTGACTAGCTCATTAATCAAAGATGGTTAAGTTTCCTAACCATAGACATGTGTTGTCATTTGATGAACGAGATCACGTCATTAGAGAATGATGTGATGGACAAGACCCATCTGTTAGCTTAGCATAATGATCGTTTAGTTTTATTGCTATTGCTTTCTTCATGACTTATACATGTTCCTCTGACTATGAGATTATGCAACTCCCGAATACCGGAGGAACACCTTGTGTGCTGTCAAACGTCACAACGTAACTGGGTGATTATAAAGATGCTCTATAGGTGTCTCCGATGGTGTTTGTTGAGTTGGCATAGATCGAGATTAGGATTTGTCACTCTGTGTATCGGAGAGGTATCTATAGGCCCTCTCGGTAATGCACATCACTATAAGCCTTGCAAGCAATGTGACTAATGAGTTAGTTGCGGGATGATGCATTACGGAACGAGTAAAGAGACTTGCCGGTAACGAGATTGAACTAGGTATGAGGATACCGATGATCGAATATCGGGCAAGTAACATATTGATGACAAAGAGAATAACATATGTTGTTATGCGGTTTGACCGATAAAGATCTTCGTAGAATATGTAGGAACCAATATGAGCATCCAGGTTCCGCTATTGGTTATTGACCAAAGATGTGTCTCGGTCATGTCTACATAGTTCTCGAACCCGTAGGGTCCGCACGCTTAACGTTCGATGACGATTTGTATTATATGAGTTATGTGATTTGGTGACCGAATGTTGTTCGGAGTCCCGGATGCTCGAAATAGTCGAGAGGTAAATATTCATATATAGGACGATAGTATTCGGACACCGGAAGTGTTCTGGGGGTACCTGGTACGTATCGGGTCACCGAAAGGGGTTCCGGACACCCCCCGGTAAAGATATGGCCTTATTGGGCCTAGGGCGGGACAGACCAGCCCCTTGTGGGCTGGTGCGCCCCCATATGGGCTAATCTAAGTGGAGAAAGGAAAAGGGGAGGAGGAAAGGAAATCGAGGGAATATGATTCCCCCTTCCTTTCCCCTCTTCCCTCTTTCCTTCCCCCCTCCGGAGATTAGGAAAGGGGGAGGCCGAATTGGAGGAGGCCCCAAGGTTGTCCCCCTCCCCCTCCACCTATATATATGTGGGGAGGGGGCACCTAGAACACACAACAAACATTGTTAGCCGTGTGCGGCGCGCCCCTCCACAGTTTATGCCTCCGGTCATATTCACGTAGTGCTTAGGCGAAGCCCTGCGCCGATCACCTCACCATCACCACGCCGTCGTGTTGATGGAACTCTCCCTCGACACTTTGCTGGATCAAGAGTTCGAGGGATGTCACCGAGCTGAACGTGTGGAGATCAAGGATATGTTGTGCGTTCGGTACTTAGATCGGTTGGATCACAAAGACATTCGACTACATCAACCGCATTACTAAACGCTTTCGCTTTCGGTCTACGAGGGTACGTGGACACACTCTCCCCGCTCGTTGCTATGCTTCTCCTAGATAGATCTTGCATGACCGTAGGAATTTTTTTGAAATACCACATTCCCCAACAGTGGCATCCGACCAGGTCTATGCGTAGATGTTATATGCATGAGTAGAACACAAAGAGTTGTGGGCGATAATAGTCATACTGCTTACTAGCATGTCATACTTTGATTCGGCGATATTGTTGGATGAAGCGGCCCAGACCGACATTACATGACCGTGTTCATGAGCCTGGTTCTACCGCCGTGCTTCGCACACAGGTGGCTAGTGGGTGTCTGTTTCTTTAGCTTTAGTTGAATCGAGTGTGACTATGCCCGATCCTTGTTGAATGTTAAAACAGCACACTTGACGAAAAATCGTTGTGGTATTGATGCGTAGGTAAGAACAGTTCTTGCTAGAAGCCCGTAGCAGCCACGTAAAACTTGCAACAACAAAGTAGAGGACGTCTAACTTGTTTTTGCAGGGCTTGCTGTGATGAGATATGGTCAAGACGTGATGATATATAAATTGTTGTATGAGATGATCATGTTTTGTAACAGTTATCGGCAACTGGCAGGAGCCATATGGTTGTCGCTTTATTGTATGAAATGCAATCGCCATGTAATTGCTTTACTTTATCACTAAGCGGTAGCGATAGTCGTAGTAGCAATAGTTGGCGAGACGACAACGATGCTTCGATGGAGATCAAGGTGTCAAGCCGGTGACGATGGTGATCATGACGGTGCTTCGGAGATGGAGATCAAAGACACAAGATGATGATGGCCATATCATATCACTTATATTGATTGCATGTGATGTTTATCCTTTATGCATCTTATTTTGCGTAGTTCGGCGGTAGCATTATAAGGTTATCTCTCACTAAATTTCAAGGTATAAGTGTTCTCCCTTAGTATGCACCGTTGCGATAGTTCCTCGTGCCGAGACACCACGTGATGATCGGGTGTGGTAAACTCTACGTTCACAAACAACGGGTGCAAGCCAATTTTGCACACGCATAATACTCGGGTTAAACTTGACGAGCCTAACATATGCAGATATGGCCTCGGAACACTGAGACCGAAAGGTCGAGCGTGAATCATATAGTAGATATGATCAACATAGTGATGTTCACCATTGAAAACTACTCCATCTCACGTGATGATCGGACATGGTTTAGTTGATATGGATCACGTGATCACTTAGATGATTAGAGGGATGTCTATCTAAGTGGGAGTTCTTAAGTAATATGATTAATTGAACTTTAATTTATCATGAACTTAGTCCTGGTAGTATTTGCATAACTATGTTATAGATCAATAGCTAGCGATGTAGCTCCCCGTTTATTTTTGATATGTTCCTAGAGAAAAACTATGTTGAAAGATGATAGTAGCAATGATGCGGACTAGGTCCGTGATCTGAGGATTATCCTCATTGCTGCACAGAAGAATTATGTCCTTGATGCACCGCTAGGTGACGGACCTATTGCAGGAGCAGATCCAGATGTTATGAATGTTTGGCAAGCTCGGTATGATAACTACTTGATAGTTTAGTGCGCCATGCTTTACGGCTTAGAACCGGGACTTCAAAAACGTTTTAAACGCCACGGAGCATATAAGATGTTCCAAGAGCTCAAATTGGTATTTCAGACTCATGCCCGAGTCGAGAGGTATGAGACCTCTGACAACTACTTTGCCTACAAGATGGAGGAGAATGGCTCAACCAGTGAGCATGTGCTCAGATTGTCTGAGTACTACAATCGCTTGAATCAAGTGGGAGTTAATCTTCCAGATAAAATAGTGATTGACAGAGTTCTCTAGTCACTATCACCAAGTTACTGGAACTTCATGATGAACTATAATATGCAAGGGATGACGAAAACGATTCCCGAGCTCTTCGTGATGCTGAAATCAACGAAGGTAGAAATGAAGAAAAGCATCAAATGTTGATGGTTGACAAGACCATTAGTTTCAAGTAAAAGGGCAAGGGAAAGAAAGGGAACTTCAAGAAGAATGGCAAGCAAGTTGCCACTCCCATGAAGAAACCCAAAGCTAGACCCAAGCCTGGAACTGAGTGCTTCTACTGCGAAGGAAATGATCACTGGAAGCGGAACTGCCCCAAATACTTGGCGGGTAAGAAGGATGTCAAAGTGAACAAAAGTATATATGATATACATGTTATTGATGTGTACTTTACTGGTGTTCATAGTAAGCCCCTGGGTATTTGATATTGGTTCAGTTGCTATGATTAGTAACTCGAAACAGGAGTTACAAAATGAACAAAGACTAGTTGAGGGCAAGGTGACGATGTGTGTTGGAAGTGATTCCAAAGTTGATAAGATCACCATCGCACACTCCCTTTACCTTTGGGATTAGTGTTGAGCCTAAAATAAATGTTGTTTGGTGTTTGCGTTGAGCATAATATGATTGGATCATGTTTATTGCAATACGGTTATTCATTTAAGTCAAAGAATAATTGTTATTCTGTTTACATGAATTAAACCTTCTATGGTCATACACCCAAGGTGAATGGTTTATTGAATCTCGATCATAGTGATACACATATTCATAATATTGATGCCAAAAGATGCAAAGTTGATAATGATAGTGCAACATATTTGTGGCACTGCCGTTTAGGTCATATTGGTGTAAAGCGCATGAAGAAACTCCATGCTGATGGGCTTTTGGAATCACTTGATTATGAATTACTTGATGCTTGCGAACCATGCCTCATGGGCAAGATGACTAAGACTCCATTCTCCGGAACAATGGTGAAAGTGAAACTATCCCTAGGTGGTTTTGGTAATTCATAACAACATATAGCTCATTGAGCTAATGCTATTCCAAGATGAACATTTCAGGAAAGCTCAATGAATGGCATGGCATGGATGATGAAAGTGGATCCCTCAAAATGCTAATGACAAAGTATTGGCTCAAGATCAAAAGCTCAAGGCTCTTCATTTTATATTTTAGTGATTCAAGATCACATTGAGTCTATAGGAAAAGCCAATACTATCAAGGAGGGATGAGGTGTTGCTTAATGAGCCTCTTGCTTCATGTGCTTAGTGATATGCTCCAAAACCCTCAGCTACTTTCTCACATCCACATATGACCTAAACCTAAAGCCAAAATCGGTCTCACCGATTCTTCCTATCCGGCGCCACCGTTTCCAAATGTCATAGCCACTGCCACAAACCCTAGGCAAATCAGTTCTACCGATTTGGATCTCAGTCTCACCGAGATGGGATTGTAATCTCTCTGTTTCCTTTTCGTAACTTTTCAGTCTCACCAAAAGAGCGGATCGGTCCCACCGAGATTGCAATGTAAACTTTATGTTTCCCTTTCGTAACGTTTCGGTCCCACCGAAAGAGCGAATCGGTCCCACCGAGTTTACCTGACCAACTCTCTGGTTAGCTAATTACCAAAATCGGTCTCACCGAGTTTGTGTAATCGGTCTCATCGAGATTACGTTATGCCCTAACCCTAACCATATCGGTCCTACCGAGATGTAAGTCAGTCCCACCGAAAACCCTAACAGTCACTAGGTTTACTAAAATCGGTCTGACCGAGTTTGTTGATTCAGTCCCACCGAGATTGGTAAATTGTGTGTAACGGTTAGATTTTGTGTGGAGGCTATATATACCCTCCACCTCCTCTTCATTCATGGAGAGAGCCATCGACCGAACCTACACTTCCAACTTACCATTTCGAGAAAGAACTACCTACTCATGTGTTGAGGCCAAGATATTCCATTCCTACCATATGAATCTTGATCTCTAGCCTTCCCCAAGTTGCTTTCCACTCAAACCCTCTTTCCACCAGATCCAAATCCTATGAGAGAGAGTTGAGTGTTGGGGAGACTATCATTTGAAGCACAAGAGCAAGGAGTTCATCATCAAGGCACCATTTGTTACTTCTTGGAGAGTGGTGTCTCCTAGATTGGCTAGGTGTCACTTGGGAGCCTCCGACAAGATTGTGGAGTTGAACCAAGGAGTTTGTAAGGGCAAGGAGATCGCCTACTTCATGAAGATCTACCGCTAGTGAGGCAAGTCCTTCGTGGGCGACGGCCATGGTGGGATAGACAAGGTTGGTACTACGTGGACCCTTTGTGGGTGGAGCCCTCCGTGGACTCGCACAACCGTTACCCTTCGTGGGTTGAAGTCTCCATCAACGTGGAGGTACGATAGCACCACCTATCGGAACCACGCCAAAAACATCCGTGTCTCCAACTGCGTTTGAATCCTCCAAACCCTTCCCTTTACTTTCTTGCAAGTTGCATGCTTTAATTTCCGCTGCTCATACACTCTTTGCATGCTTGCTTGAATTGTGTGATGATTACTTGACTTGTCCTAAGATAGCTAAAATCTGTCAAACTCTAAAACTGGGAAAAGGCTAAGTTTTTAATTGGTCAAGTAGTCTAATCACCCCTCCTCTAGACATACTTCAAGGTCCTACAAGTGGTATCAGAGCTTGGTCTCCATTCGCTTTGATTTCCATAGCTTTTGGTGGTCATATCCTTGGTTTCACAACCTAGGAGAGTATGGCGTCTAGCGAGGGAAATTATCACCGTAGAGGTCCTTACTTTGATGGTACTAATTTTGCTAGTTGGAAGCATAAGATGAAAATGCATATTCTCGGACATAACCCCGCCGTTTGGGCAATTATTTGTATTGGCTTGCAAGGTGAATTCTTTGATGGGAGAGAGCCGAACCGTGAAGCTAATGCGGAAGAATTGAAGATGCTGCAATACAACGCTCAAACTTGTGATATCATCTTCAACGGATTGTGCCCCGAAGAATTCAACAAAATCAGCCGTCTTGAGAATGCAAAGGAAATTTGGGATACTTTGATTGATATGCATGAAGGTACCGAATCCGTCGAGGAATCTAAGTTGGATGTGCTCCAAAGTCAGCTTGACAAGTTCAAAATGAAGGGTGGTGAAGGTGTCGCTGAAATGTACTCTAGGCTTGCACTTATCACAAATGAGATTGCCGGCTTAGGGAGTGAAGAGATGACTGACAGATTCATCATCAAGAAGATCCTAAGATCATTGGATGGAAAGTATGATACCGTGTGCACATTGATTCAAATGATGCCAAACTACAAAGATATCAAGCCAACGGAAGTCATTGGAAGAATTGTTGCTCATGAGATGTCACTTAAGGATAAGGAGGAACTTCACAACAAGTCAAGTGGTGCTTACAAAGCCTCAAGTGAAGCCCCCACATCATCAAGTGAGAAACACACCTTCAATGAAGAATTGAGCTTAATGGTGAAGAACTTCAACAAATTCTACAAGAGTAGAAGCAAAGAAAGAAGCTCCAAGTCAAGGTCTTACAATGACAAAAGATCTTCTAGTCGAGAGAGAAATTGCTACAACTGTGGGAGACCCGGACACTTTTCCAATGAGTGTACGGCACCCTACAAAAGAAGAGAAGACTCTCCAAAAAGAAGAAGTAGAAGAGAAGAATCACCACCAAGAGAGAGGAGGAGTAGAGATGATCGTTATGAACGAAGACCCTCACGGAGAAGCAAGGATTCGGAAAGGAAGGACAAGTCATCAAAGAGCTACATAAAACAAAGAGATCAAGCTCATGTTGGTGAATGGGTATCCGGCTCCGACTCCGACAATCACTCCGAGAAAAGCTATCACTCTGACTCCGAATATACTCAAGATGAAGGTGTTGCCGGTCTAGCACTTGTGTCAACCAACTCCTACGACATATTTGAATCACCAAATGAAGGAATTGGAAGATGCTTCATGGCCAAAGTTCCAAAGGTAACACATCCTAAGTATGTTGATTTCAATAGTGATGAAGATGACTTGCTTGTGGATGATGATTTACTTGTTGACAACTCTAGTGATGAATACTATGATGAAACGTCAATTAATCGTGCTAATCAAGATAAACGAATGACAATGATAAGGAGAAGATTGAGAGTCTAACTAAAGAACTAAACTCTCTTAAGTTAGCTCATCAAACTATCTTCGAAGATCATCGAGAACTTTTAAGGGCTCATGAGAAGTTACGCTTTGAAAAGCTCAATCTTGAGCAAGAGCATGAGTTCTTAAAAGCAATCAATGATGATCTCCGTAAGAAAAGTTTTTCTTACGTTGCCAAGCGTTTACTCTTATCTACTTACATGCCTCAAGTCAAGTATAGTAACAAGATCAAGAAGGATTCTTCCTCTAGTAGTAACAATAATAATGTCAAACCCAATATTGTTGCTTCTAGTAGTTCTCTTGATTCCATTAATGATTCTCTTAGCCAAGTTACACTTGAGCAAGAAAATAGCTTATTGAAGGGAATTATAGAGAAAGGTGTATACAAGAGCCTTGCCGGGAGTAAGTAATTCGAGGAAATTGTACGCAAGCAAGGAAGGCACCGGAAGAATCAAGGTGTTGGTTTTGAACGAAAGTTCAATGCCAATGGAGTTGAGTGGGAAGAAGATCAACACCCCAAGACGAAGTTTGTTCCTCAACAAGAGAAGTATGATCCTACTTCCTTCAAGGGAACACAAGCACAAGATGATCTTCCACCACAAGACCACAAGAACAAAGGCAAGGACAAGCTTCAAGAAGAGATTGATGCATTTGAAGAGGCACCTAAGGTCTCGGTCAAGTGGATTCCCAAGACTACGTCAAGTTCTACCTCATCAAGTACAACTACAACTCCAAGGATTCCCATCAAGATGATGTGGATCCCGAAGAAGAAGAACTAGAGAGTTCTTGAGGGTGACTCCGCCAACATATTTCACTCATATCATTATGGCAAGGACAAGTGCAATCAACTTCCATATCTTGCACTAGTTCAAGGAGTCACAAACCCTCATGTTGGTAAGGCAAGGGACAAGGTAACCTAATGATTTCATGGACATCATTTTGTGTGTACATCACTCTATGTCTATGGATATACTTGTTTGTTCCTAGTGGGACTAACCCATGTAGGTATTGAAAGTGCAACTCACTCCAAAGGATTGCTCCAAAAAGATCTACATCAACATTGAGCATCCACATCTTCAACACCTACATGAAGTCATCATCGACAAAACCCAAGGTTAGTTCATCCCTCTTAGGGGGGATCTCACATCCAGGGGGAGCTTAACTCTAAGAATTGAGTCAAAGCAACTCTAATGATGTGAACACATAAATGCTTTATGTAAAAGTGGTAACCCCACTTGAGCTTAAACGATGAGTATGACCTATGATCAAATGTCTATCATTTGACTCCTAAGTCAATATACTCATATATAGATGACCTAGTCATCGCCAATTTTTTGATAGATGCTAGAATTGGTTGTGCATGCTTTACCACATATTTCATTTGCCATCTTATTGTGTGAGCATGTTGGTTGCATACTTTACTCATTCGAGGACATCCACTTGTTGTTTTGATTGATTAACTTCTTTTTCTTTAGCCAAGTGGATGGACAAGAATGCCTAAGAACCTTCTCTAGCTATCTATGCTTTTCTCGTCTCAAACTCTATTCATGCTACATCACAAAATTTGATCAAGTCGATTCGAACCACTCGTGTGAGGAGCACTTTGAGTCCCGATTCGTCATAGACTTAAACTTCCAAAACTTCTTTGTGATTCTCGGTCGACCGATTCCTCCATTTCGGTCTTACCGAGATCACCAAGTCGATCTAGGTTTTCAATCTTGGTGCAACCGATTTGAACTCTTCGGTCACACCGAGTTGCAATAATCTGTACACAGTTTTGCATCTCGGTGCCACCAAGTTGTTCCACTTTCGGTCACACCGAAGCAGTCGGGCTATATATAGTCACGGGCAAAATTTGGAAATTTCTCCAACCTCTTCGCCTGCAATAGCTCGCTCTGCCTCCGTGGTCTCCGGATCGTCTCCTCGCCGCCACCGCCTCCTGTCGCTGGTCTCCGCCATCAGCGGAATTCAACCCCGCCGTTGCCGCCGTGGCGAGTCTCCGCCGAACTAGGGTATGGACTCGATCACGGTGCTTTCCTCGTCCAATTCTCAAACATTGTGTTCTTATTGATTCTTGCCACGATTGAAACACTCCTATCCAATCAATGCAATCCTTAGAATAGTTTTGATTCAAAAATTTAGGGTTAGGTTTCACGAAACCATCTCGGACCCACCGAGTTGAAAAACTCGGTGCCACCGATTTGGCTTATGCCATTGCACTAGTGAGACTCGGTCTGACCGAGAATTGCTAATCGGTGAGACCGATTTTAGGACTTTGTGAAACCCTAGCAGTCTCGGTGCCACCAAACTGTGACTCGGTCTGACTGAGTTCATCAGTTTAGGTTCCAAAACTACTTCGGTATCACCGAGTTTGGAAATCGGTTGATCCGAAATGCTTTCTATGGAAAACTAAAACTGAATTTTTGAGTCATTCTTTTGCAAAAATCTCTGCATTTTGTGATGCTCATCTACTCTACCTCATCTATAACTCTTCACAGGGTCAGCAGTCAGTGTTTGCAGCATGTCAGACCAGAGTGACAGTCAGAACAGGTCAGAGGAGGAGGTGAACATGAGTGAGGGCACTAGTCCCTCCAGCACTTCAGATGAAGGCAGCAAGAGCACCCCAAGCAATTTCCTAAAGCTGCCATGAGGCAAAGGAAGAAGAAAACCTCAGATTCTGAAGATGAGGATTATAGGGCAGAAGAGGATGAGGCAACCTCCAAGAAGGCAGTGCTCAAAAAGGAGTATGGCTCAGCACATAGCACAAATCCTGGACTCAATAGGAAGGTTCCTGCCAAGAGGACACCTATGCCAAAGGTCGAGCATCAACTCAAATTCTGAAAAGCCTGATCCCAAAGAGCCACCCAACAAGGAAAGAAAAGGAAAGAAAGGGTCAATAAGACCATAGTCGAGTTATTGGGAAGCCTTCCATGATGGAAGAGGAAGAAGAGATTGCTGCACCAAAGCACCCAAGGCACCAAGCTTATGGGTGATGCTATAAGATCGAGGGCTGCCACATCTAAGCCCAAGGAAGCACCCAAAACTACCCCCAAGGCCAAGTTCAGCACCAAAGAGGAATACCGGGAGTATTCCACTCTTGAGAAGAACAAGGCCCCAAAGCTCGAGGTTCTTGATGAAGAAGAGGAAGAAGGACAAGTTCGAGGAAGCTCAAGCCCAAGATATCGACCACAATGATGCCCATCCTGTGGTGAGGACATGAAGATCGAAGAGACAATGGGTTGAGGCTATGGAGGATGACAGATCCATATGCCACAAGGAGAAGAACTGCTGTGGACTACGTGTTCCACACCAAGGAACAACAGGACTTTTATGAGACTATTCTGCTGGATAAGAAGCCCATAGTGTGTGATATGAGGTGGGTCGATGGACCTACATGAAAGAAAATGTAGAGCACTATCACGGAGTGCAAGACAGTTTTATTGTTGTTGGAGTTGCAGACTTCGTTGGGCAAAAGCTCACCAACTGGAGCGATAAACTTATCATGCAGTTCTACTCCACAAACACTTTTATCCAGATGGCGAGATAGTGTGGATGTCTCAAGGTACAAGGTACCACCAACTGTTGAGGAGTGGGCAAAGCTGATAAATGCCCCAAAGGAGAATGAAGATGACTTGGATGTATATGCCAAGAAGAAAATGGACCACAATTCCATGGCACGCATGTACAAGGAGATCCCAGACACAGCCATTGAGACACATAAGTTTAGATCAGTCCACTTCCTTCTGTCAGGGCTGCCAACTATCAACTGCATCTTAAGGCATACTCTACTGCCTAAGTTTGGTGACCACAACATGATTAGAGGGCATGCAATCAATATGTTGCATTTGTTTGATGTGCCACAGAAATTCAAAGTCATGAGCCTTATGGTTGAACCCATTAAGAGGACTGCAGCAGACTGAAGAGAAGTTGTGGATATGCCCCTCGAGATCCGTGGAGTTGATTAACTCAAAGATGGGCACATGCAAATATCTATTGGATAAAGAACATTTTCCACTTTATCCAGACTTTGAGGACAATGAGGTTGTCATGAATGAGAATGATCCATCGTCAGTTCAAGCATAAGAGAAGAAGGAGAAGGCAAGGAAGGAGAAGGCTGCCAGGATGCCAACTCAAGAGGAGGCATCTGAGTATTTCTTGAAGAACAAGCAGGAGCAGCTTGGATACTTAATAGCATCAACATTGAGGATTGAGAAGGGATTGGCCACCCTCACTCAAAATCAGGAGAGCTTGGAAAGAATCATGGAACAAAAGTTCTATGACTTAGATGTGAAAGTGGCGAGATTGATCTGCTGTGGAGCAACTACAGGATGACATGCAGGAGAGGAAGGGCCAAACAACAACTGATGCATTTGCCAGAGTGCCTAGAGCCCAGAGGTCATCTGCTGTGCCAGTTCCTGACACCAGAACCACTTCATCTGCACCAGCTACAGCCTCAGTGCCACCAGCTCTAGCTCCATCTACTTCAACTGAAGCCTTCATCCTCGGCGCAATCCGGACACCACCACCTGAAGATCAAGCCTGAGAGTCGATCTAGCACTATGCATTTTCTATGAACTTTTTGGTAACTTGTTGCCAAAGGGGGAGAAAAATGTATAGATCATAGGCTTCAAGAGAGAGAGTGTTGCTTTTGTTCTCTCTTGATTTGGTGGTTTTTAAACTTGTTTGCTTTTGATTGCTTGAGATACTATGTTTGTGAGACATTGATGATCATGTGTTTGATCATAAGCTACACTTATGCATGTTTGATGATATTATCTTATCTATCCTATGTGATCATTCACTGTGCTTGGTGATGAGTGCATGTATTCAATCTGTACCATTTTGATCGCTCCACCAAGATGTATGTGACATGGAAGAGTAACCCATGAGCCTAATTCCTTGTGCATTTGCAGTCCAAAGCAAATCGTAAAATATGCACAAATTTAGGGGGAGCTCTTGCTTATCACGTACTTCTCAAAGCGACGATGTTTTTAAATCTTATTATCATTTGTCGAAGCTTTGATCTATATGTTGTCATCAATTACCAAAAAGGGGGAGATTGAAAGTGCAACTATCCCTAGGTAGTTTTGGTAATTCATAACAACATATAGCTTATTGAGCTAATGCTATTCCAAGATGAACATTTCAGGAAAGCTCAATGAATGGCATGGCATGCATGATGAAAGTGGATCCCTCAAAATTCTAATGACAAAGGATTGGCTCAAGATCAAAAGCTCAAGACTCTTCATTTTATGTTTTAGTGATTCAAGATCACATTGAGTCTATAGGAAAAGCCAATACTATCAAGGAGGGATGAGGTGTTGCTTAATGAGCCTCTTGCTTCATGTGCTTAGTGATATGCTCCAAAACCCTCAGCTACTTTCTCACATCCACATATGACCTAAACCTAAAGCCAAAATCGGTCTCACCGATTCTTCCTATCCGGCGCCACCGATTCCAAATGCCATAGCCACTGCCACAAACCCTAGGCAAATCGGTTCTACCGATAGGGATCTCGGTCTCACCGAGATGGGATTGTAATCTCTCTGTTTCCTTTTCGTAACTTTTCGGTCTCACCAAAAGAGCGAATCGGTCCCACCAAGATTGCAATGTAAACTTTCTGTTTCCCTTTCGTAACGTTTCGGTCCCACCGAAAGAGCGAATCGGTCCCACCGAGTTTACCTGACCAACTCTCGGTTAGCTAATTACCAAAATCGGTCTCACCGAGTTTGTGTGTCGGTCTCACCGAGATTACGTTATGCCCTAACCCTAACCATATCGGTCCTACCGAGATGTAAGTCGATCCACCAAAACCCTAACGGTCACGAGGTTTACTAAAATCGGTCTGACCGAGTTTGTTGATTCGGTCCCACCGAGATTGGTAAATTGTGTGTAACGGTTAGATTTTGTGTGGAGGCTATATATACCCCTCCACCTCCTCTTCATTCGTGGAGAGAGCCATTAGACTGAACCTACACTTCCAACTTACCATTTCTGAGAAAGAACTACCTACTCATGTGTTGAGGCCAAGATATTCCATTCCTACCATATGAATCTTGGTCTCTAGCCTTCCCCAAGTTGCTTTCCACTCAAACCCTCTTTCCACCAGATCCAAATCCTATGAGAGAGAGTTGAGTGTTGGGGAGACTATCATTTGAAGCACAAGAGCAAGGAGTTCATCATCAACGCACCATTTGTTACTTCTTGGAGAGTGGTGTCTCCTAGATTGGCTAGGTGTCACTTGGGAGCCTCCGACAAGATTGTGGAGTTGAACCAAGGAGTTTGTAAAGGCAAGGAGATCGCCTACTTCGTGAAGATCTACCGCTAGTGAGGCAAGTCCTTCGTGGGCGACGGCCATGGTGGGATAGACAAGGTTGCTACTTCATGGACCCTTCGTGGGTGGAGCCCTCCGTGGACTCGCGCAACCGTTACCCTTCGTGGGTTGAAGTCTCCATCAATGTGGAGGTACGATAGCACCACCTATCGGAACCACGCCAAAAACATCCGTGTCTCCAATTGCATTTGAATCCTCCAAACCCTTCCCTTTACTTTCTTGCAAGTTGCATGCTTTAATTTCCGCTGCTCATACACTCTTTGCATGCTTGCTTGAATTGTGTGATGATTACTTGACTTGTCCTAAGATAGCTAAAATCTGTCAAACTCTAAAATTGGGAAAAGGATAAGTTTTTAATTGGTCAAGTAGTCTAATCACCCCCCCCCCTCTAGACATACTTCAAGGTCCTACAAATGGAGCGAGCCACTGACTTATTGGAAATAATACTTACCGATGTATGCGGTCCGATGAGTGTTGAGACTCGCGACGGGTATCGTTATTTTCTGACCTTCCCAGATGATTAGAGCAGATATGGGTATATCTCCTTGATGAAACATAAGTCTGGAACATTTGAAAAGTTCAAAGAATTTCAAAGTGAAGTGGAAATCATCGTAACAAGAAAATAAAGTTTCTATGATCTGATCACGGAGACAAATATTGGAGTTACGAGTTTGGTCTTCATTTGAAACAATGTGGAATAGTTTCGCAACTCACGCCACCTGGAACACCACAGCGTAATGGTGTGTCCGAACGTCATAATCGTACTTTATTAGATATGGTGCGATCTATGACGTCTCTTACCAAATTACCACTATCGTTTTGGGGTTATGCATTAGAGACAGCTGCATTCACGTTAAATAGGGCACCATATAAATCCGTTGAGACGACACCATATGAATTGTGGTTTGGCAAGAAACCTAAGTTGTCGTTTTTTAAAGTTTGGGGCTGCGATGCTTATGTGAAAAAGTTCAACCTAATAAGCTCGAACCCAAATCGGAGAAGTGTGTCTTCATAGGATACCCAAAAAGAAACTGTTGGGTACACCTTCTATCACAGATCCGAAGGCAAGATCTTTGTTGCTAAGAGTGGATCTTTTCTAGCTCGAAAGAAGTGAGTGGGAGGAAAGTAGAAATTGATGAGGTAATTGTACCTTCTCTCGAATTGGAAAGTAGCTCATCACTGAAATCAGTTCCAGTGATGCCTACACCAATTAGTGAGGAAGTTAATGATGATGATCATGAAACTTCAGATCAAGTTACTACCAAACCTCGTAGGTCAACCAGAGTACGATCCGCACCAGAGTGGTATGGTAATCCTGTTCTAGAAGTCATGTTGCTAGACCATGATGAACCTACGAACTATGAGGAAGCGATGATGAGCCCAGATTCCACGAAATGGCTCGAGGCCATGAAATCTGAGATGGGATCCAAATATGAGAACAAAGTATGGACTTTGATTGACTTGCGAGAATAAATGGATCTTCAAGAGGAAGACGGACGCTGATAGTAGTGTTACTACCTACAAAGCTCGAATTGTCGCAAAGAAGTTTTCGACAAGTTCAAGGTGTTGACTACGATAAAATTTTCTCACTCGTAGCGATGCTTAAGTCTGTCCGAATCATGTTAGCAATTGCCACATTTTATGAAATCTGGCAAATGGATGTCAAGACGACATTACTTAATGGATTTCTTAAAGAAGTTTTGTCAATCCTAAAGGTGCTAACAAAGTGTGCAAGCTCCAGCGATCCATCTATGGACTGGTGCAAGCATCTCGGAGTTGGAATATACGCTTTGATAAGGTGATCAAAGCATATGGTTTTATACAGACTTTTGGTGAAGGCTGTATTTACAAGAAAGTGAGTGGGAGCACTACAGCCTTTCTGATAAGTATATCTGAATGACATATTGTTGATCAGAAATGATGTAGAATTTTCTGGAAAGCATAAAGGAGTATTTGAAAGGAGATTTTTAAAGAAAGACCTCGGTAAAGCTGCTTACATATTGAGCATCAAGATCTATAGATATAGATCAAGACGCTTGATAAGCTTTTTCAATGAGTACATACCTTGACAAAGTTTTTGAAGTAGTTCAAAATGGAACAATCAAAGAAGGAGTTCTTGCCTGTGTTGCAAGGTGTGAAGTTGAGTAAAGACTCAAAACCCGACCACGCAGAAAATAGAAAGAGGATGAAAAGTCATTCCCTATGCCTCAGTCATAGGTTCTATAAAGTATGCTATGCTGTCAGACCTATCGTGTACCTCACCATGATTTTGGCAATAGGGTACAATAGTGATCCAGGAGTGGATCACTGGACAACGGTCAAAATTATCCTTAGTGGAATAAGGACATGTTTCTCGGTTATGGAGATGACAAAAAGTTCGTCGTAAAGGGTAAGGTCGATGCAAGTTTTGACACTAATCCGAATGACTCTAAGTCTCAATCTGGATACATATTGAAAGAGGGAGCAATTAGCTAGAGTAGCTCCGTGCAGAGCATTGTAGACATAGAAAATTTGCAAAAATACATACGGCTCTGATTGTGGCAGACCCGTTGACTAAACTTCTCTCACAAGCAAAACATGATCACACCTTGGTACTCTTTGGGTGTTAATCACATAGCAATGTGAACTAGATTATTGACTCTAGTAAACCCTTTTGGGTGTTAGTCACATGGAGATGTGAACTAATCACATAAAGATGTGAACTATTGGTGTTAAGTCACATGATGATGTGAACTAGATTATTGACTCTAGTGCAAGCGGGAGACTGAAGGAAATATGCCGTAGAGGCAATAACAAAGTTGTTATTTATATTTCCTTATATCATGATAAATGTTTATTATTCATGCTAGAATTGTATTAACCAGAAACTTAGTACATGTGTGAATACATAGACAAAACAGAGTGTCCCTAGTGTGCCTCTACTTGACTAGCTCGTTAATCAAAGATGGTTAAGTTTCCTAACCATAGACATGTGTTGTAATTTGCTGAACGTGATCACATCATTAGAGAATGATGTGATGGACAAGACCCATCTGTTAGCTTAGCATAATGATCGTTTAGTTTTATTGCTATTGCTTTCTTCATGACTTATACCTATTCCTCTGACTATGAGATTATGCAACTCCCGAATACTAGAGAACACCTTGTGTGCTATCAAACGTCACAACGTAACTGGGTGATTGTAAAGATGCTCTATAGGTGTCTTTGATGGTGTTTGTTGAGTTGGCATAGATCGAGATTAGGATTTGTCACTCCGTGTATCGGAGAGGTATCTCTGGGCCCTCTTGGTAATGCACATCAGTATAAGCCTTGCAAGCAATTTGACTAATGAGTTAGTTGCAGGATGATGCATTACAGAACAAGTAAAGAGACTTGTCGGTAACGAGATTGAACTAGGTATGAGGATATCGACGATCGAATATCGGGCAAGTAACATACCGATGACAAAGGGAATAACGTATGTTGTTACGCGGTTTGACCGATAATGATCTTCGTAGAATATGTAGGAACCAATATGAGCATCCAGGTTCCGCTATTGGTTATTGACCGGAGATGTGTCTCGGTCATGTCTACATAGTTCTCGAACCCGTAGGGTCCGCACGCTTAACGTTCGATGACGATTTGTATTATATGAGTTATGTGATTTGGTGACCGAATGTTGTTCGGAGTCCCGGCTGAGATCACAGACATTACGAGGAGTCTTGAAATAGTCGAGAGGTAAAGATTCATATATAGGACGATAGTATTCGGACACCAGAAGTGTTCTGGGGGTACCCGGTATGTATCGGGTCACCCGAAGGGGTTGCGGACACCCCCGGCAAAGATATGGGCCTTATTGGGCCTAGGGCGGGACATACCAGCCCCTTGTGGGCTGGTGCGCCCCCATATGGGCTGATCTATGTGGAGAAAGGAAAAGGGGAGGAGGAAAGGAAATAGATGGAATAGGATTCCCCCTTCCTTTCCCCTCTCCCCTCTTTCCTTCCCCCCTCTGGAGATAAGGAAAGGGGGAGGCCGAATTGGAGGAGGCCCCAAGTAGGATTCCTCCTACTTGGGGCGCCCCATGGCTATCCCCCTCCCCCACCCACCTATATATATGTGGGGAGGGGGCGCCTAGAACACGCAACAAACATTGTTAGCAGTGTGCGGCGCCCCCCTCCATAGTTTACGCCTCCGGTCATATTCACGTAGTGCTTAGGCGAAACCCTGCACGGATCACTTCACCATCACCATCACCACACCGTTGTGCTGATGGAAATCTCCCTTGACATTTTGCTGGATCAAGAGTTCGAGGGACGTCACCGAGTTGAAAGTGTGCAGATCGCGGAGGTGCCGTGCGTTCTTTACTTAGATCGGTGGGATCGCGAAGATGTTCGACTACATCAACCGCGTTACTAAACGCTTCCGCTTTCGGTCTACGAGGGTACATGGAGACACTCTCCCTCGTTGCTATGCTTCTCCTAGATAGATCTTGCGTGATCGTAGGATTTTTTTAAATACTACGTTCCCCAACAGTCACGTACCCCGCTGCGTCGCCGACCAGGGCCACGCAGCACGAACGCGGGTCCTCCGGGAACAGGTGCTCCTCCATCTTGATCACGCGGCACCCTGCAATCTTGGGGCCCGCCCGCACCTGGATGCCGGACTGGAGCTTCTTGATCTCCGGCTTGGCAACGATAGTGTCGGTCCCAACGCACAACTGCATGTTGGTCTCCATAGGGGAGGGAGGTCTCGGCTAGCGGAAGGATTGCGGCAGCGGCGTGCGCACGAGCTAGATACCCTCGCTCGGGAGTTAGAAAAGGGGTGGGGCGTTTGTTTTCTCTAGGGGAGGCTCTATCGTTGATTTGGTAGAGAACAAATAGGAAAGGAAGGTGGTAAAAAGTTGCGTGTTTTCTTGCGTGAATAGAGAGCGACGACACATTAATTTTCTTAAAATCGGTCATTTGTTTACTAATAGGTAATTGCCCGTTCGTTGCACCGAGGTCGCCTAATTCTAGTGGTTTAACATTGATCATATCTACATGCACATCAAACAGTAGTGTCAACTTTTTCATTACATCAGTCTTCTTCCTGCACTCACTATTCTGTCTCCCCAATCCAAGCATCAATATCTAAATTAACAAAACCGCACTTGATGTTGACCTAAAATAAGACACATCAAAACGTTTTTGGACAAGCAATGTTGTACATTTTGATTGACCATTTCATACCTATGCGTTTTTATGCACAAAAAAATTAGATCCTAGGAAGAATAGCATACATGAAGAGTGTCGACACGTCTTCATCATCCATTTATTTTGTTCTCCTTTGTACTCCTCTCAGAAATATGTGCCATTGTTTTCTGCAACACAAAATTACCAATTTTAATCACAACATGTGAAAGCAGCACAAACTAATAATGGGTACCTGCTACATTGTCTCACACCATCATCATTCCCATCCTCTTGGTCTTCAGTCTTCCTCCGAAAACGCTTCCTGTCCTTAAGAGGATGCACTTGGCGAGCTTACCTTGTGGTTGTCAGTCTCATCATCATCATCGGCCAAAAACTTGGAAGTGCTCCATTTCTTCACAAGCTTTGACTCCTCCCTTCGGTATTTCTGGTAATTCTGCGACAAAGGAAAGATAGCAATAAATCATCAAAGGCAAAGTTATAACACTGTTTGTAACACACTGGGATTGCTCAACAGATGTGGTGCATCAAATCGTGTACCCTTGCGGGGTACCTTGGCATATACAACGGGGCGTAAAATTTTAGTACCACGAGCTCAATTGTGTCAAATACAATTTGTGTACTTCACTACGAAGTAAATGCCAATTCCCATGAATCATGATTGGTCAGTCGAGAAACTGGATTGCATGACAATTCAGTTCAGTTAAACCTTCTCACTTAAAATGAGTGTGTTGCTAGAAAAATGCGAGGAAGCCCTCGAACTGAAAAGGCAATGCATTCAAGCTTACCTTCTGATTAGAGCATCCGATTAATTTCTGCAGTAAGTGTTCCTTATTAGTACTTAGTAGTCATAGGCCTGAAAAAACTTATTCATTAGTCACCATGAATCTGTAGCTTAATTAATTGCATATGATCTAAATATGAGATTAGTTCAATATGAATTGTATATCTAGCGAAGAAAGAAAGCATGTTTGAAAATTTAACAACAGGGCAATTTTCTAGCATGTCAGTTTATATGTGACAAGAAACAAATGAGATTGATTAAAAACTGCAAGCTTAATTTTTTGGAGTGTTCAATTGGGCAATCCATCATATACATTTCACTTTATTAGAGCACCTGCCTTGATTGGATTCCTGAATCAGCACAAGAACGGATGCAGCATGCATTCGCCAATCATTCATACCATAATATATAGATGAACAACCAAAAGTAAATTGAGATGAGATTCCCCATGATCACATGACTGACAACAAAATTGAAGATGTACCTGAAGAACCAAATGTTTTGACTCGGTGTTCCATGATTTGTTCGTTTAGTCAAGCTGCTCAGGTGTGAGGCAACATCATCGCCAGGTGCCTGTCATGTCCAGTCACAACTCACAAGCGAGCGTTCTCCAGGCGCTGTGGTAATATCCAGTCACGAGTCGGCAATGTCTACACGCCATGAGTGATCCAGGGGCGTTGGGATTTTGTCCTACCACAACAGCGTTCAGTGGGGCGGCCCCAGCGTCCATCAGATGGGAGTGTCCTGTCGCGTGGAGTCAGCATCACCAAACCTTCCTTTATGTTAAATCTTAATAATCATAGTACTGTTTCCTACTTTGAACTTAATTCTATATAAAATAAAAAATCAGTGGCATAATTACACAGAAAATAAATTGCCGATTACACAGAAACGTATGGAGTTCATAGAACCGATCACTAGATGACAAGTCACCTATACTAATGCATGCATACAATGTGATCATCCAAGGTCCTTTATACCATTGATTGAAGCAGCCACTGATGGAATCCATGAGCAGGGATCTGAGTGCTCACGTACCTGATCAGAAACAAGAGAGTACGTAGTACTGCTGCATCCGAGTTGAAGCAACAGTACAGCTCGGCAGGCACGATGCGGTGTGCGTCAGGCATGGATGCTGCTAGCCGTTCAGCCTGATGGAATCATTCCTCTTGCTATTCGACCTGATGGGATCGTTCCTCTCACCTAGATGTCGCAATGAAACTGCCTGTCTCAACGGACAAGGAGAGACAAACGACATCGAGCGAAAACGCAAGATCACAGTGGGCTACCTCGTACCTTGTTAGGATATATGTCGATGAGACAATGACGGAACCTCGTCGGCGTCGATCACATCGAGGGCGGACGGGACGCGCTGGCGTGGTGCTGGGAGGAGTTGAAATGGCGGAGGCGGACCAGCAGCGGGAGGAGGCAAACACGGCGGCGAGGTGGTGCCGGAGGAAGGCGAGCGGCGGTCGAGGAGCCAAGGGGCGGGCTGGTGCTGGCGCCCGCGCTAACCCTAGCGCGAGGTCGGGATGTGATAACTGGGCGAATTTCACGTGGTGCGTGAGGTGAGAGAGACGTGGGCTAGCTCACGGGGCATTGCTCGGCTTGGCCCATGTGTTGGGCAATGGACAAAATGTTTTTTTAGCGATGGAGAAACTGGATGGGGAGCGTACTGCATATGTCGGGTGGAGCGAGGGGAGTGGACGAAACGTAAGAGGGGAAACGGTACGTTGCGTTTCTTTTAGGTAAGTAGAGAAGATTAATGTGATTGAGCGATTTAAGGTAAGTCTAATTAATTTAGATTTGATATTTAAAGATTGATCGTGATTGATTCTTTCACATAAAGGCATTACTAAACAGGTGACGCCAAACATGGAAAGTTATGATCCGTTCAAAAAAAAATTGTTGTGTGAGAGGGTGACGTGGAACTAAACCGGTGGGGTGGGGGAGGGACGAAAAAAACCCAGACGAAAGTGTGGGACTATTCAACCAACTCGTCCATTAGGAGTAGAGATTAGAGCAGGATTAATGAACGTAGAGTTGTCGATCAACCTAATACCCAATATGTATCTATATCTATACCAATATAAAAAGACGCAAAGAGGCAGATCCAGTTAATCTCGGCCATCAAATCATGTCAATCCAACGACCTAGACTTCTTCAATGTCGAGTGCTCAACACGTTTACCGTGTAGTTAGTTTCATGCCAATATAATGCTAATCACATAATAACACGCAAATAATATCCTACTTAATATCTGCGTGCACTTATTATACTTCCAAATTAACGTGCAGTTAATTTGATGCCAAACATAATGCTAATTACATAATAACACACAAATAATATCCTACTTAATATCTGCATGCATTTAATATACTTCCAAATTAACATGCATTGCACGTACACATTGACTAGTAATACCTAGTACTTAAGAGCATCTTCAACGCCGACCCCCAAATCGGACACTGCATCTGTCTGCAGGCTGGGGGAACCAGTCTGGGCCATCCAACCCTAGCGGCGTATGTCCGGTTACATTTCATAACAAATTTAACAAAAGCAAACAAATTTGATGCATATTTAAGCAAACCAGACGGTATTCGTTCATATTTGGATAATTTTTGTTGAGTAGTATATGATTATTAGGAAGTATAAAATAGACTAGGATTTAGTTCTGCCTTGTCTTATACTTCAAGTTGATCATTGTACTCCTATATATATGCCCACGAGACTCAAGCAATACAATCAACGATTTCACCAATCTCCCCTTCTCCCTTCTAACATGGTATCAGACTAACCGATCCAAACCCTAGCCGCCACCAACGCTTCTGCTCTGCGCTGCCCCCGAGGCGATCGGTCCTCCATGATCGCCACCGAGGGCCGCGCCACCCGTACCTAGGGTTCGCCCGCCGGTCGTGTTGACCGCCCGCCCTAGAGAGTCTTTTTTTCCCGATCCTTGATATGGGTTTTTGTCTCTCTTGCCGGTTATCTTGATCGGCGGTTCATTTTTGTTTTCCGATCTCAGATTGGCTTGCGTCGTTCATCGCTGTTTGTCATCTACCATGCGTGTCTACTTCATCAGCATCTTCATCGACCTCAATGGGATCCGGTTGCCACACGAAGCCTTGGCTTGGCCGACGCGACTGGTGTGTTGGTCCGGCTGTCTGCTCGTGCGGTCCTGCGCTGGGCCGCTAGCTTGTGTGCGTCGCCAACTCACGCGTCCCATGGGCTTGGTGCTGCTTCGGAGCTCACGCTGGCCTATTGATGCATCCCGCGTAGCCGCGTTCCATGGATACTGCATGCATGTTGGCCAGTCGTGCAATTCCTCGCTAGCTGCTTGTCTATGTTGTATCCCATGCGGACTAAGATTGCACGTCCGGTCGTCTTGACGCAAGCTGTTCATCAAATTCAATGAAGATCTTCATCGAGTATACGCGTCTTATCTCTGATCGAGCAATGGGCTGCAGCTGCGTCGTCCCTTCGGACCACAGCGTCGCCGTTCGATGGTTTTCTCGGCGACTGCACCAACCGCGCGCTACCGCTGCGTCACCCCTTCGTTCCGTAGTGTCGTGGCCCGCGGTCCACCGCCGTCCCGAGGTCGTCCTCGTGGCTGCGTCAACCCTCGCGCCATCGCTTCATCGCCCCGTCGTGTCGTAGCGAGAGTGCCACGCGGCCCCTGCCACCGTCCCATGGTTCTTTCGTGGCTGCACTGACCTGTGCGCTGCCGCTGCATCGCCCTTCGGGCCGTAGTGCCGCGGCCCGCAGTCGACCGCTACCCTGAGGCCGTCCGCTCCAGGCCATCCCCGTGGCTGTCGACCCTCGCGCTGCAGCTGCGTCGCCCCATAGGGTCGTAGCGAGCATGGCACGTGGTCCCTGTCGCCGCCCTAAGGTCTTCCCTGCCGTCGCCCCGACCTGCGCGCTGCCACTGCGTCGCCCCTTTGGGTCGTAGCGCCACGGCACGCGGTCCACTTCGTCGTCCACGTGCGTTGACTCTATGTGGTATGCACTGCGCCACCCTCCTAGGCGCGTGAACGCCCCGTCACGCCGGTCTTCGTCACGCTGTCGGGTTCTTCCTCACCTACTTTGAGCATCGTCGTTGCGCTACTGACCTAGCCGCCGCCGCCTCCTCAGGCCGCCATCACCGCTCTTCTTCCTGGTCCACGACGACTACCTCGACACTGGCCACCCCGACTTGACATCAACCACGGCGTCCCTCGCACGGCTACCTTGACCACAGCTACACCATTCTCCGCTCTTGGCTACAACGACATCGGCTCACAAAGGGCTACCGCCTTGCTTGAGCAACCTCGTCGGTTTCCACTCCAGCCACGACTTCCGCGATGCATCGACCGTTATGACTGTGGGGGATGTCCGCAGGCTTGCCTTCGGATTCTTCTTCAGTCTCACCGTCTGCGTCGCCACCGTTGTGACTGTGGGGGATGTTGAGTATATGATTATTAGGAAGTGTAAGATAGACTAAGATTTAGTCCTGCCTTGTCTTGTACTCCAAGTTGATCATTGTACTCCTATATATATGCCCACGAGGCTCAAGCAATACAATCAACGATTCCACCAATCTCCCCGTCTCCCTTCTAACAATTTTTACATAAAACTAGATGCTTTTCATATAAATCAGAGCAAATTCATTATATTTTAACATATTTCAACTAAACCATAGTCTAAACCTAGTATAAATGACTGTCGACGCCCGTTCCTCCGGCAGGCCACGAGCCTCAGAAATGAAGCTTCGCCTCCGCTGCCTGCAGGTGGCTAACGAACCAACGATGATGAGCCCGCCAAGCTTGGCTTCAACCAGAGGGGAGGATTAGTGGCCTTCTTGGGACCCAAGCGCCAACGACCTCCCATGCTCTACTCTTCCTCGCTACTGGCAGCACCCGCAGAAGTGTCGGCTTCGTTCTCATGGCGGTGGGGCACTGCTGAGGCAGAGTTGACGACATCGTCCACGTCCTCGCTCTTGTCGTACACTTCATCCACCGTCTCATTCTCCTTGAAAGCGGCTTCTAACTTGGCCTGATGGAGGCGGTACCGTCAGCGGGCGTGGCGGATGTTGCTGGCGGACCGGTAGGGGCGAGCAGCGTCTCCTGCTCGTCCACACCGCATCCGATGCAATGGTCGTGCCTGATAACCCACAAGTATAGGGGATCACAACAGTTTTTGAGGGTAGAGTATTCAACCAAAATTTATTGATTCGACACAAGGGGAGCCAAAGATATTCTCAAGTATTAGCAGTTTAGTTGTCAATTCAACCACACCTGAAAGACTTAATATCTGCAGCAAAATATTAAGTAGCAAAGTAGTATGGAAGTAACGGTAACGGTGGCAAAAGTAAAAGTAATAGTTTTTGTAGCAATCATAACAGTGGCAACGGAAAAGTAACTAAGCAAAGATGAATATGTGAAAAGCTCATAGGCAATGGATCAATGATGGATAATTATGTCGGATGTGATTCCTCATGCAAACGTTATAACATAGGGTGACACAGAACTAGCTCCAGTTCATCAATGTAATGTAGGTATGTATTCCGAATATAGTCATACGTGCTTATGAAAAAGAACTTGCATGACATCTTTTGTCCTACCCTCCCGTGGCAGCGGGGTCCTATTGGAAACTAAGGGATATTAAGGCCTCCTTTTAATAGAGTACCGGACCAAAGCATTAACACTTAGTGAATACATGAACTCCTCGAACTACGATCATCACTGGGAGTGGTCCCAATTATTGTCACTTCGGGGTTGCCGGATCATAACACATAGTAGGTGACTATTGACTTGCAAGATAGGATCAAGAACTCACATATATTCATGAAAACATAATAGGTTCAGATCTGAAATCGTGGCACTCGGGCCCTAGTGACAAGCATTAAGCATAACAAAGTCATAGCAACATCAATCTTAGAACATAATGGATACTAGGGATCAAACCCTAACAAAACTAACTTGATTACATGGTAAATCTCATCCAACCCATCACTGTCCAGCAAGCCTACGATGGAATTACTCACGCACGACGGTGAGCATCATGAAATTGGTGATGGAGGATGGTTGATGATGACGATGGCGACGGATTCCCCTCTCCGGAGCCCCGAACGGACTCCAGATCAGCCCTCCCGAGGAATATTAGGGCTTGGCGGCGGCTCCGTATTGTAAAACGTGATGAACCCTTCTCTCTATTTTTTTCTCCCCGAACATGAATATATAGAGTTGGAGTTGAGGTCGGTGGAGTCTCAGGGGGCCCACGAGGCAGGGGGCGCGCCCCGGCGGGGGGGGGGGCTGCACCCTCGTGGACAGGGTGTGGGCCCCCTAATGCTGATTCTTTCACCAGTATTTTTTATTAATTCCAAAACGTGTCTTCGTGGATTTTTAGGTCATCCCGAGAACTTTTATTTCTGCACAAAAATAACTCCATGGCAGTTCTGCTGAAAATGGCGTCAGTCTGGGTTAGTTCCATTCAAATTATGCAAGTTAGAGTCCAAAATAAGGGCAAAAGTGTTTGGAAAAGTAGATACGTTGGAGACGTATCAACTCCCCCAAGCTTAAACCTTTGCTTGTCCTCAAGCAATTCAGTTGACAAACTGAAAGTGATAAAGAAAACTTTTACAAACTCTGTTTGATCTTGTTGTTGCAAATATGTAAAGCCAACATTCAAGTTTTCAGCAAAGATTATGAACTAACCATATTCACAATAACATTTAGGTCTCATGTTTACTCATATCAATGGCATAATAAACTAGCGAGCAATAATAATAAATCTCGGATGACAACACTTTCTCAAAACAATCGTAACATGATTTAACAAGATGGTATCTCGCTAGCCCTTTCTGAGACCGCAAAATATAAATGCAGAGCACCCCTGAAGATCAAGGACTGACTAGACATTGTAATTCATGGTAAAAGAGATCCAATCACAGTCATACTCAATGTAAATTAATAGCAATGCATGCGAATGACAGCGGTGCTCTCCAACTGGTGCTGTTTAATAAGAGGGTGATGACTCAACATAAAAGTAAATAGATAGACCCTTCGCAGAGGGAAGCAGGGATTTGCAGAGGTGCCGGAGCTCGAGTTTTGAAACAGAGATAAATAATATTTTGAGTGGCATACTTTCATTGTCAACATAACAACCAAGAGATCTCGATATCTTCCATGCTACACACATTATAGGCGGTTCCCAAACAGAATGGTAAAGTTTATACTCCCCCACCACCAACAAACATCAATCCATGGCTTGTCCGAAACAGCGGGTGCCTCCAACTAACAGCAATCCTGGGGGAGTTTTGTTTGCAATTATTTTGATTTGAGCATGGGACTGGGCATCCCGGTTATCGACCATTTTCTCGTGAATGAGGAGCGGAGTCCACTCATCGTGAGAATAACCCACCTAGCATGGAAGATATAGACAGCCCTAGTTGATACATGAGCTATTCGAGCATACAAAATAGAATTTCATTTGAAGGTTTAGAGTTTGGCACATCCAAATTTACTTGGAACGACAGGTAAATACCGCATATAGGAAGGTATGGTGGACTCATATAGAATAAATTTGGGGTTTATGGAAGTGGATGCACAAGCAGTATTCCTGCTTAGTACAAGTGAAGGCTAGAAAGAGACTGGGAAGCGACCAACTAGAGAGCGACAACAGTCATGAACATGCATTAAGATTAATCAACAATGAGTGCAAGCATGAGTAGGATATAAATCACCATGAACATAAATATTGTGGAGGCTATGTTGATTTCGTTTCAACCACATGCGCGAACATGTGCCAAGTCAAGCCACTCGAATCATTCAAAGGAGGATACCACCCTATCGTACCACATCACAACCATTTTAATAGCATGTTTGCACGCAAGGTAAACCATTCTAAACTCCTAGCAAATTAAGCATGGCATGAGCAAAATCTCTAATTGTCATTGCAAACATGTTTCATTCATAACAAGCTGAATCAAGATCGATGAACTAATCATATTTACAAAAACAAGATAGGTCGAGTTCATACCAGCTTCTCTCATCTCACTCAGTCCATCATATATCATCATTATTGCCTTTCACTCGCACGACCGAACAATGTGGATAATAATAATAGTGCACGTGCAGTGGACTAAGCTGGAATCTGCAAGCATTCAATACAAGGGAGAAGACAAGGTAATATAGGCTCTTGGTTAAATCAACAATAATGCATATGAGAGCCAATCAACATTTTCATCATGGTCTTCTCCTCTCGACCCCCAAAGAATAAAAAAAGAAATAAAACTATTTACACGGGAAAGCTCCCAACAAGCAAAAGAAGAACAAGAAATCTTTTTGGGTTTTATTTTTAGTTACTACTACTACAGGCATGGAAGGTAAACTACCTAAAAGCTACAACTAATTTCTTTTGGTTTTTCTTAAGGTTTTTCAAACACAAAAGATGAAGGCTTAGAAAAGAAAATAAACTAGCATGGATAGTACAATGAAAAAGTATGAGCGCCGACAACTAGGATGAGTGTGTGAACATGAATGTAATGTCGGTGAGAAATACGTACTCCCCCAAGCTTAGGCTTTTGGCCTAAGTTGGTCTATGGCCACTGCTGGCCTGGCGGATATCCAAAGTTGTAGCTGGGGTCGTACTGAGATGCAGCAGCTATTGCCTGAAGAGCTGAAGCTTGGAGGCGAGCTGCCTTCGTCATCCTCTCATACTCGTTCGCCTCCTCCCTAGTTATAACATATCTCCTTTTTGCCTGAAAGTTAAAGAAAGTAGGAGTAGGGATGGCAACATGGACAGTGCGCTGTCTGTCAAAGATTAGTCGATACTAGAGAAACTGTTCATTCCTCTCGAGAAACTGATGGCGCACCATAGCACTATAATCTAGATAAGCAGGAGGCAACTTCATATCATTTTCATGTATGGGCACACCAAGATAATTAGCTACACGAGTTGCATAAATTCCACCAAACAAATCTCCACTTGTACCGTTAAGATGCAACCTTCGTGCAACAATGGCCCCCAAGTTATATTGTTTATCACCTAATGCCGCACTCTTGAGGACACAAAGATCTGGAACGCACATGTGAAAAGCCTCATCTTTACCGTTAATGCATCTTCCTATAAAGAGAGCAAATTAATGTATGGAAGGGAAATGAATGCTCCCTATGGTAGCTTGTGTGATTTCCCTAGATTGCTCCACAGTGATACTAGCAAGAAAGTCTTTATATTCAGATTTGCGAGGTTCACTAATATTGCCCCACTGCGGGAGTTTACAAGCAGTATTAAAATCTTCTAGGTCCATGGTATATGATTTATCATAAAGATCAAAGAAAACAGTGTGAGAATTGCGCGAGGATGTAAATTTAAACCTCCTCACAAAGAAATCAGTTAAGTAGTGGTATTGTAAGCACTTATCTGACACGAAGTCCTCAAGATCAGCATTACGCACATACGTGTCAAATTCATCCTTGATACCTGCTTGGACCATAAACTCCTCTGACGGCCATTCACAATGCCGTACTTGAGCTTCCCTCGGTGGTTCATCGTCCGGCTCGTGTATCGCGAGCCTTGGTCCTTGCTTCCTTGAGGAACCACCTTGGTACATTTTCCTATGCATTTTTCTTTCTTTGAAAAATTTCTGAAATTTTTAGTGACTCAAAATAAAAGTGAACCAAACTCAACAAGATTGATAGCAACTACTCCCACAAGTGCCTAGAGGCTATATCATACATTAAAACTACTTTGGACAATATAAATTTGACATGCAAGCTCAAGAACAGGGTCATCTTGGCAGCAAAAATTTGCAATAAATAAAGCACTAGAACAAAAACTAATTGAACCATTGGAGGAGTCACATACCGAAGAACAATCCCCCAAAACAGTTTTGTGAATGGAGCTTTGAGCAAGGAGATCAAAAATGGCAGCAAGATGAGCTAGAACACAAGTTTGAGCTATGGGAGAATTTTTTCTGGAGGAAGACGAAGTGAGTGGTTGCTGGAATAAGTGTAGGGGGTCCACATGGGGCCCACGAGGCAGGGCGACGCGTCCCAGGGAGGTGGGCGTGCCCTGTGCCCTTGTGGCTAGATGGTGGGTCCCCTTGGTGTGTTCTCAGTGCCAGAAATTCTTAAATATTCTACAAAAAATCATATTTCATTTTCAGGACATTTGGAGAACTTTTATTTTCGGGGTATTTTTATTGCAAGGATAATTCAGAAAACAGACAGAAAATATTATTTTTGCTTTATTTAATCTAAATAACAGAAAGTAAAAGGAGGGTACAGAAAGTTGTGCTTTCTAACTTCATCCATCTCATGCTCATCAAAAGGAATCCACTAACAAGGTTGATCAAGTCTTGTTAACAAACTCTTTTAGAATAACATGAAATCGGAGAATTTTTGAATAACACTAGGTTACCTCAACGGGGATATGCATGTCCCCAACAATAAGAATATCATACTTCTTTTTGACAGTAGGAAGAGGGAATTCAAAACCTTCAATAGTAATCGTTGAAAATTTTCCAATAGAATTGATACTGTGGACTTGATGTTGTTTCCTCGGAAAGTGTACCGTATGCTCATTACCATTAACATGAAAAGTGACATTGCCTTTGTTGCAATCAGTAACCGCCCCTGCAGTATTCAAAAAGGGTCTACCAAGGATAATCGACATACTATCATCCTCGGGAATATCAAGAATAACAAAGTCCATTAAAATAGTAATGTTTGCAACCACAAGAGGCACATCCTCACAAATACCGACAGGTATAGCAGTTGATTTATCGGCCATTTGCAAAGATATTTCAGTAGATTTCAACTTATTCAAATCAAGTCTACGATATAAAGAGAGAGGCATAACACTAACACCAGCTCTAAGATCACATAAAGTAGTTTTAACATAGTTTCTTTAATGGAGCATGGTATAGTTGGTACTCCTCGATCTCCTAGTTTCTTTGGTATTCCACCTTTAAAAGTATAATTGGCAAGCATGGTGGATATTTCAGCTTTCGGTATCTTTCTTTTATTTGTAACAATATCTTTCATATACTTAGCATAAGGATTCATTTTAAGCATATCAGTCAAACGCATACGCAAAAAGATAGGTCTAATCATTTCAGCAAAGCGCTCAAAATCCTCATCATCCTTTTTCTTGGATGGTTTAGGAGGAAAAGGCATGGGTTTCGAACCCATGGTTCTCTTTCTTCTTGTGCTTCCTAGCAACGAAGTCTCTCTTATCATAACGTTGATTCTTTGATTGTGGGTTATCAAGATCAACAACAGGTTCAATCTCTAAATCATTGTTATTTCTAGGTTGAGCATCAACATGAACATCATCATTATCACTAGGTTCATGTTCATTACAGATTGTGTTTCAAAGATCGTAAATAGAAATATCATTGGGATTCTCAGGTGTGTCAACAACAGGTTCACTAGAAGCATGCAAAGTCCTATCATTTTTCTTTTTCTTCTTCTTAGAAGGACTGGGTGTATCTACATTAGTTCTCTGAGAATCTTGCTCAACTCTCTTAGGGTGGCCCTCGGGATACAAAGTTTCCTGAGTCATTCTACCCCCTCTAGTCATAACTCTAACAACATTATCATTTTTCTTATTATTTAATTCATTGAGCAAATCATCTTGTGCTTTAAGCACTTGTTCTACCTGAGTGGTAACCATAGAAGCATGTTTACTAATAAGTTTAAGGTCACCTTTAACTCTAGGCATATAATCACTCAAGTGTTCAATCATATAAGCATTACGTTTCAATTGTCTACCAACATAAGCATTGAAGTTTACTTGTTTAACAATAAAGTTATCAAACTCATCCAAGCATTGGCTAGCAAACTTATTACGAGGAATATCACCTTCATCAAATCTATAGAGAGAATTTACCTTTACTACCTATGTCGGGTTATTAAGACCATGTATTTCTTCAATAGGTGGTAAATTCTTAACATCTTCAGCTTTAATACCCTTTTCTTTCATAGATTTCTTTGCCTCTTGCATATCTTGAGGACTGAGAAATAGAATACCCCTTTTCTTCGGAGTTGGCTTAGGAGTTGGTTCAGGAAGTATCCAATCATCATCATTACTCAGTATATTATTCAATAGCAATTCAGCTTGCTCAACAGTTCTTTCCCTGAAAAGACAACCAGCACAACTATCCAGGTGGTCTCTGGAAGCATCGGTTAGTCCATTATAAAAGATATCAAGTATTTCATTTTTCTTGAGAGGATGATCAGGCAAAGCATTAAGTAATCGGAGAAGCCTCCCCCAAGCTTGTGGGAGACTCTCTTCTTCAATTTGCACAAAATTATATATTTCCCTTAAGGCAGCTTGTTTCTTATGAGCCGGGAAATATTTAGCAGAGAAGTAATAAATCATATCCTGGGGACTACGCACACAACCAGGAGCAAGAGAATTAAACCATGTTTTAGCATCACCCTTTAATGAGAACGAAAATAACTTAAGGATATAGTAGTAACAAATTTTTTCCTCATGAGTGAATAGGGTGGCTATATCATTCAATTTAGTAAGATGTGCCACAACAGTTTCAGATTCATAGCCATAAAAAGGATCAGATTCAACCAAAGTAATTAACTCAGGATCGATAGAGAAATCATAATCCTTATCAGAAATACAGATAGGTGAAGTAGCAAAAGCAGGGTCATAATCATATCTATCTTTGCAAGCAAAAAGGTCTCTAGCAGTTTCTTCATCCATAACATAACCCTCAGGCACATCAGGCAATTCATAACTAGGGGGAGAATCTTCATCATCACTTCCATCAATATTATCTGTTTCAATAATTTCATTCTCTCTAACCCTAGCAAGTTGTTCATCAAGAAATTCACCTAATGGCACAGTATTATCAAGCATAGAAGTAGTTTCATCATAAGCATCATGCATAGCAGAAGTGGCATCATCAATAACATGCGACATATCAGAATCAATAACAGGTGTAGGTGTCACAAATTTGCTCATAACAGAGTGAATCAAGTGCAGAGCTAGATGGCAGTTCCTTACCTCCCCTCATAGTTGAGGGAAAAATCTTGGTTCTTTCATCTTTCAAGTTCCTCATAGTGATCAACATATATAAATCCCAAGTGACTCAAAGAATAGAGCTATGCTCCCCGGCAACGGTGCCAGAAAATAGTCTTGATAACCCACAAGTATAGGGGATCGCAATAGTTTTCGAGGGTAGAGTATTCAACCCAAATTTATTGATTCGACACAAGGGGAGCCAAAGAATATTCTCAAGTATTTGCAGTTGAGTTGTCAATTCAACCACACCTGAAAGACTTAATATCTGCAGCAAAATATTTAGTAGCAAAGTAGTACGAAAGTAACGATAACGGTGGGAAAAGTAATAGTAGTAGTTTTTGTAGCAATCATAACAGTGGCAACGGAAAAGTAACTAAGCAAAGATCAATATGTGAAAATCTCATAGGCAATGGATCAATGATGGATAATTATGTCGGATGTGATTCCTCATGCAACAGTTATAACATAGGGTGACACAGAACTAGCTCCAGTTCATCAATGTAATGTAGGCATGTATTCCGAATATAGTCATACGTGCTTATGGAAAAGAACTTGCATGACATCTTTTGTCCTACCCTCCCGTGGCAGCAGGGTCCTATTGGAAACTAAGGGATATTAAGGCCTCCTTTTAATAGAGTACCGGACCAAAGCATTAACACTTAGTGAATACATGAACTCCTCAAACTACGGTCATCACCGGGAGTGGTCCCGATTATTGTCACTTCGGGGTTGCCGGATCATAACACATAGTAGGTGACTATTGACTTGCAAGATAGGATCAAGAACTCACATATATTCATGAAAACATAATAGGTTCAGATCTGAAATCATGGCACTCAGGCCCTAGTGACAAGCATATAATGGATACTAGGGATCAAACCCTAACAAAACTAACTTGATTACATGGTAAATCTCATCCAACCTATCACCGTCCAGCAAGCCTACAATGCAATTACTCACGCACGGCGGTAAGCATCATGAAATTGATGATGGAGGATGGTTGATGATGATGATGGCGACGGATTCCCCTCTTCAGAGCCCCGAACGGACTCCAGATCAGTCCTCCCGAGGAAGATTAGGGCTTGGCGGCGGCTCCATATCGTAAAACACGATGAATCCTTCTCTCTGATTTTTTTCTCCCCAAACATGAATATGTAGAGTTGGAGTTGAGGTCGGTGGAGTCTCAGGGGGCCACGAGGCAGGGGGCACGCACCGGGGGGGCTGCACCCTCGTGGACAGGGTGTGGGCCCCCTGATGCTAATTCTTTTGCCAGTATTTTTTATTAATTCCAAAACGCGTCTCTGTGGACTTTCAGGTCATTCCGAGAACTTTTATTTCTGCACAAAAATAACATCATGGCAGTTCTACTGAAAACAGCGTCAGTCTGGGTTAGTTCCATTCAAATCTTGCAAGTTAGAGTCCAAAATAAGGGCAAAAGTGTTTGGAAAAGTAGGTACGTTGGAGACGTATCAGTGCCGACAGGGAGTTGCTCCTCTACGCATTGGTGCTCGTCGATGAGGAGAAGGTTGTAGGCCTGGTCAGCTTGCACCTGCCGGAACATGGCCTCCTGCTCTGCCAACACCATGTCAGTGTAGTGAGCATGGCCCTCACCCATGGTGATGTGAGTGTCGGTGTCAAAACCGGCGGATCTCGGGTAGGGGGTCCCGAACTGTGCGTCTAGGCGGATGGTAACAGGAGACAAGGGGCACGATGTTTTACCAGTTGGGCCCTCTCGATGGAGGTAATACCCTACTCCTGCTTGATTAATATTGATGATATGGGTAGTACAAGAGTAGATCTACCACGAGATCAAGGAGGCTAAACCCTAGAAGCTAGCCTATGGTATGATTGTTGTATATTGTATATGTCGACTAGCCTGGCTATGGTTTATATAATGCACCAGAGGCCTAGGATAACAAGAGTCCTAGCCGAATACGCCGGTGGGGGAGGAGTCCTTGTCTTGATCGCCAAGTCTTGTGGAATCTTCCTTGTATGCGGCAACTGTCCGGACTGGCCCATGAGTATACGGCCATGGGGATCCTCGGCCCAATCCAACTGATCGGGAGACGACGTGGTGAGTACCCCCTAGTCCAGGACACCGTCAGTAGCCCCCTGAACCAGTCTTCAAGTTGGGGACGCTCCTCGATTCTTCCGAACTGTTCTTCATCTTCGGTCGTCGGTCTTGAAAACTGGTTCAACAAATCTGCTCATCTTTGATCTTGAGGATTGCCTAAGTGCATACGAAGAGTTTACACGTTGGGTATCCGAGGAGCCCCTTTAAGTTTACGGCCTTTATCAATGCCTTGTTATTTTTATGCCACGCCTCGGGTTTGAAGTTGTTCCCGGGAGGCAGTGTCCTCTTGCGTCCGAGCTCTAACACCGGACTGCATTCGAGGTATCTTTGCAGCCGAGCACCAACGCCGACTGCTTCCCAACTCTATCGCGGACTATGTATCCGAGCTCCAACGCCGGACGGTATCCGAGCTCCAACGCCGGACTATGTATCCGAGCTCCAACGCCGGATGTGCAGAGGTGTCATAAATCACCTTGGTTCAAAGAAGTTTGAAGGAGTTTAGCCGAGCTTAATGCCGGAAATGCCCTCTATGGAGCCAGCCACTAGCGTCAAGAGATCGCTTCGGGTGGTGCACCACCCGAATGTGGGCCGATTTTTGTCAATATTTTGATTGGTGCAATTCATTCTCTGCCGAGATACATAGCGATAGCCCACAAGGTGTGTATCGGTCTAAAACCGAGATGCACTGAAGGATAACTTAAGACCGCTGATCGATGGCCACCGAGACTCAGGTTGATTTGCAAAATCGGCCCGAGGATCAAATCTAACTCGGCAGAATACTTGGGACACAAAAGCGGCGTGCTCGATCCTCGAGACTCGGGTTGGGTGCGGCCGACCAACCTGAGATCAAAATCTCCTCGAAACTCAGATTGCACTTAAAATTTTCTGCGTAGAACAAGCAATGCAAGAGCCCCGAGACACTTGGTCGGGTGGCAACACCGGATCGAGGATTGATGTGCCCTTTAATATTTGTAAATAATAAGCCCGAAGCCCAGTAGCCCCCGAGCCTTAATGCGGGCACGGGTGGCCGAATTAAGGATCGATATCCATAGTAAAATCACAAATTATGTGTAATGACTCAATGTATCCAAGTACTTTATGTCATTAATGCTCGGATCCGCATTGTACAAAACTTTGTTGACCGACCATCGGCTTCAACCTCCTCAGCCAGTAGGGATGGCAATGGGTACCCATTACCCACGTACCCTGCGGGTAAAAACCCTATTACGGTAAGGGTATGGGATAAAAAAATATCCATGGGTATATAAATAGGGAAATATTAAACCCATCGGGTAGAGAGGGTACGGGTATGGGATCATACAACCCATACCCACGTACCCATGTACCCATATAAAATTCATATGAACTCGAAATTATCTCTTCACTTTGTCATGAATTTTTGAACTCAAAATATATGACAATATGCTGATGTTATGATGTGTTGTTGTTTACGAGAAAGTGATGTTGTTTATTAAATATATTTTTGTTTATGATGTGTTGTTGTTAAAAAATATGTGTTGTTGTTATAATCTATTGTTGTTTATAGATTATAATTATATGTTGTTTTTTATGACAATGAGTTGTTCAAAGCGATGCTTTGCAAACATGGGTAATTTTACCCACGGGTACCCATCTACCCTGTCAGGTAACGGGTATGGGAAAAAAGTATACCCATTGACGGGTATGGGTAAGGGTGATGGGTAAGCTTAGAGGGGATGGGCAAGGGTATGGAGTAGCTCAACCCGTACCCAAACCCTGCGGGTGCCATCCCTATCGGCCAGTAGCCGAGGAGTGTTTGTCCTACTTTATAAAGCCTTTATGAGGGCAAAGATTTACGACAAACAAGGCAATCTGGCCATACGGTTTTATAAACAAAGGTACGCAGAGAGATATGTTATATTCTGTTTAATGAAGAAATGTCTTCCAAAGAAAATAGTCCCGCTATCGGTTCCTTTCTTTGGGTTGTCATGCTAAGCATAATCATGAAACCTCAGCTCCAATGTAAGAGCAAAATATTGAGGATTTAGTTTGGGAGGCCAGTTACTAGCCCCCGGTAGTGTTCGGCGACAGTCGAGGTCAAGCCGGAAACACTTCGGCCAATTTTATGAGTGGCCCGTCATTTAATATAGTCATCGGATCGCTGACCAGTTTCGCCTATTGTGACGATCGGTTTTGGCTTTCTCCATCGAGGTGCTTGACCATGCAGCTGGAAGCACAATCGCAGTGGTTCTCCTTTGCAAACCTAGCCGAACAAAGTGGAACGTAGGAGGCAAGCGTGGGGCCGAGCAACCCAACTATTGATCAAGACATAATTGAAACTGGTGCATATATAGCAATATCCGAGAATGTTTTGCGAATCTCTAAAGGTGTCCGGCGTTGCAGATCATGAGACTTGTCTGAAAACACACAAATAGTTAAAAGTGCGAAGCTTGGAAAACCAAAAACGTCGGTAAAAACATGACATCCGAACAAGATCAAGTGTTCGATGCCAATCCGAAAATTGGACTTTAGAAAAAAAAAGTGCTTATGCCGTGCTTTAACATGACACATCCTATCTCAAGACTTCAAGCGGGTCAGCCTCGGCGGCCAGGTCTCCCGCTCAAGGCGGAGTACTTCTCATTAGGCCAGTTTTAGAAAACTAAACTCTAGCGGTTTTGAGAGAGAAACTAGGCTCCCCGGCTAGTGACCGCACACTCGTGTCGAAAAAAGGAGTGATAAATAAACTCTGCAACGACTAAGAAGAAAAACACTTATTATAAAATGGCTCAAATAAACATAAGAGCCCCCAAGTGACTTGGGTAAAAGTTGACTATATAATGTAAGGTGACATGTAAAATGCCTTCTAGCGGATTGTAGATCGTTTGTCGTGCGGACCTTTTCGCTTCAACCTCTGGACCCAATAGTCCGGAGTGTGTCCGAATACCCTCATGCGTTATAAAAACCGGGCATGCGTGGAGACCAGGCGTAGGGGTCATTAGTGCTTTATCGGACAAGTGCCCAACTAGTTATGTTATATTACATGGTTAGTAAGAAACATCTTCCGGGAGAATAGTTCCGTTAGGGGTTCCTTTCCTGGGTGGCATGCCCTAAAGTGCATGTCCTGACTGTGAAAAGAGCAGAAAAACATCTGGGGCAGGTAAATAAATAGGTAAGAAATCATCTTTTAGTTCACCGACCGAGTATTCCCTTAAAACGCTAGCTTTCGGCTTCACCCAGTCTCAGTACACATCCGGTGACCGGGAGTAACAATCGCAGAGGTGCTCCCTTTACCACCTAGCCGTACAATCGGGAACGTAGGGGTAAGCACAGGAGCCAGGCAACCCAGCTTGGCCAAAACTTAAGTCATATCGATGCATATAATGGTGAATAAAAGGTACATGCGGAAGTGTGACACATGTGTTGGGCATAAAGCCCGTATTAATAAGCTTCTGTTAAAGAAGCCCCCAGGTATAATGAGCATGGGTAGCGCGTCAAGTATGTGCGAACAAAGTTTGGACAAGGAAAATTTTTACAAGCAACTTTTTTTCCAAAAAAGTATAATGCTTGGTCGAACCAAACACAAGTTAGAAATTTAAAACTTTGAGCATGAAGGCAACTTAGCTGGTTAATGTGTTCGGTATTGACGACGCGGTCCGAGCTTGATGCAGGGCAAGGTTCCATCCCCCAAGTCGATCCCGAGGTGGCGGAGCAAAGAGCTTGGCACTCCGAAGTGGTGACATAGCACGGTCAATGCAGGACGGCAGAGTGATGCCGAAGTTCCCTGCATGGGGTAATGAAGTGTTGACGAAGCCCCCCCGTCCAGCCGAGGTGACGCCAAAGGATATAGTCCGGCTGGATCATTTTCATGTGCACAAAAAATAGTGCAGACCGGGGATAATAGTAATAATAGGAATTAAAAAAATGTTGCATAATAAATAATTTATGCAAAGTGAGTAATAAAAGAAATATGGCCTGGCGCCGAAGTCAATGTCGATGCAGGTCGTGACGTGGTCGATGCCGGCTTGATGAAGCGATCGTCTTGGCGATGCGGTATGCCCGCACCGTGTAATCCGTGGGGCGGCGATGTTGCTGATGATTTATCCTTCGCGATGCCGGACTCTTGTTTGGCTTGCCGAGATGATGATCCGAAGAAGTTGAGCGCGGCTCAACAAAGTGACGATGTGTCTAGCGCAGGTCGGCAGCCGTGGAGCAATATTGCCGGACTGGTTTGACACCAGCATGATGTTGAAGATCATGTTCAAAAGATTGTAAAGTTAGTGGGATGTGTTCGGAAACAAAACACAATACCCCATACAAAACTTCCTCCAAAAAGGATGTCCGAAATCCCGTTCATAAAAAAGACGAACTCGGATCGGATTCGTTTTCGCGCAGAAAACAGATCCGAAAAGTGATGTACTAATCGGAAGGTTCCCGAAGTTTGGACGGTCGGATCGAGCTGAAATTTGGAGGGGTGGTAGATATAGGAATTACGCAGCCGATCAACGGTTGGATCTTCCAAAGGACGTCCGAGCTAGAAGCTGGACACCACGTCCTAAACTCGTCCAGATTCTCGTCCAGATTTGACAGGGCTCCTGTATATCATGGATTGCCAGAGATTCCTCCATCGGAACTCGACGAAATTTTCCAGGGTTGTTGTGGACTCAATTCCGCACTATTTCACCGAAGGAATCGTCGAACCGACGCTCGAGGAGGCGGTGACAGCGGATAAAAGTTCGCTGTCCAGGAAAACAGCACGGCCGCCCGAGGGAATTGTTGACGTTGTGCCCCCGGGCTCACTAGATGATTCCTCCATGATCTTGATAGAGATCGGAGCTGATGTTGGTGAAGGCCCTCATCCGAACATGACAATCGGAGATAGGGCGCAGTCCTTGGTCGAACCAAGGTGACCAGTCGAGCTGGTGACGAATATGCCGAAGTCGCAGTTGATCTGCGGGCGAGCCATCGACCTTTGCGAACACATAGAAGAACTCTCAATGAAAGCACCAATGTCGGTGTCAAAACCGGCGGATCTCGGTAGGGGTCCCGAATCTGTGCGTCTAGGCGGATGGTAACAGGAGACAAGGGCACGATGTTTTACCTGAGTTCGGCCCTCTCGATGGAGGTAATACCCTACTCCGCTTGATTAATATTGATGATATGGGTAGTACAAGAGTAGATCTACCATGAGACCAAGGAGGCTAAACCCTAGAAGCTAGCCTATGGTATGATTGTTGTATATTGTATATGTCGACTAGCTTTGCCCTGGTTTATATAATGCACCGAGGCCTAGGATAACAAGAGTCCTAACCGAATACACGGTGGGGAGGAGTCCTTGTCTTGATCGCCAAGTCTTGTGGAATCTTCCTTGTATGCGGCAACTGTCCGGACTGGCCCATGAGTATACGGCCATGGGGATCCTCGGCCCAATCCAACTGATCGGGAGACGACGTGGTGAGTACCCCCTAGTCCAGGACACCGTCAATGAGCATGGGCGGGCGAGGATGGTGGCATCGGCTCATCATCGTCCGCTTCTTCCAGTGGGATATCCGCAATGCTGGCCTCCGGTGAGCTTGTCCTTCTGCCATCCTGCCAGCCTACTGCAATGGCTGCGATCTCCTTCTTCTGCACATACAAGAGGTTGTCCCAAAGTGATTTGGATCTCGAGGAGGCCATGGTGGGCGTGGTGTCGAGAGGAGATAGGGAGAGGAGCAGGTTGGATGCGGCTATTGCCGGGCCTGGACTTTGAATAGTGGGTCGATGGAAGGCAAGCGGCGAGGTGGTTAATGGTGGGCGGCAGACGGGCGGACGTGTGGCGTCGGAGTAGATTCCTCGACACATGTTTATGTATGGAGGTGGATCGACGGGCTGCCATTTGAACGCGAGCAGTCGCGTGATCGGGAAGCTGCGACCGACGCTCTTGGCCGGCACGCCGCTTCAATGCCGGAGTGACGTGAGAGGTCGCGTCCACTCTAGGGGGGCATGGATGCGACACTAACGCTCTAGAGCGGCGCTAACCGCTTCAGCCGGGAAAGCGCGCATGCAAGGGAGAGTTTTGGGGGGTTAGGTTTGTCAGAAGCAGGCATGGCAGTGGTTCGGACGCCCGCAAAGCCCCTCCCACCCCACCCCCGTTTGCTTACAGTTCACGGGAAAAATGACATTCAGACCGCCGAGTGGACCAATACAGGACGACGTTGGATGGCGAAACACGTCCAGACCACGTGGTCTGAACGGTTGCGAACAGTTTGAGGGTCCATGTTGGAGATGCCCTAAGGCTGGCCATAATCGAAGCAACTTACAAACATCTACAGTTGGGCTCCCCCTATACACTCGGGAGGACGGCTTGGTCATTGACCGATTAAAAAATCTACCCAAACAGTCGCCTCATACCGGGCCCAAACGTCTGGGCTGATCAACACCCCTCATATCCAGCCCAAATCCGAGGTGGATATGGGGAGGCCCGGGTGCGTCCACCATGTCAGATCCGGCCCACGCAGGCCCACCCCGACCCCACATATATTCGTCCCCATCCACTCTCTGGGCCAAACCCTACCCACTACACTCCGCTCCGCCCCGAGCTCCCTTCTGGTGATCTCCAGCCCTCCTTGGCATGACAGGCAGCGGATCTGACTCTGACCACTCCCGATCCGTCGAGTGGGGAGTCGTCCCATGCGGGACAAAGGAGGCAATGGCCATCCGCATGGCTCTCCAATGCTAAGGGGAGGAGTGCGCCTGACTGACGCTGGAATAATTATGGCGCAAACCAATAGTGTCGGCGCAACTGGCGGTTGGATCAGCCGGGGCTAGAGGCTCGAGGTCCTTCTGTCGCCCCTTCTTCGGTCCGGAGGAGTACGAGTGTTATAGGGATCGACCGTCTAATAGTCTGTTGATGAAGAAAGATGAAGATGGGTCAGATTTGTTTTCGTGCAAAAAAAATTCACAAATTGATGCACTCTTCGGGTGTTTCTCGGAGTTTGAACCATCATATCGAGCTTAAATTTGAGGGGCCACAACCATGAAAATTCTGCACAATCTAAACGGCTGGATCTTCCAAAGGATGTCAGAGTTGGCTGCTGGCCTCCTTCTTCCAAACTCGTGACAACTCGACTTTTCAGAGATAGCCAGAGATTCCATTGTTGGATCACAACGGAAGTTTATAGGGTTGTTGTAGACTCAGTTCTGCACAATCCCACTGAAGGGATAGGTGAATGATGCTTGTGAAGGCACGTTCGATATAAATTATTTCGTCGTTCATGCCGTCTTGCATGGCCCCACGATAGCAATGTTGACGTTGAGCTCTTGAGCTCCATGGACGATTTTTTTTCATGATCTCGTTAGAGGTCGGAGTTGATTTTGATGAAGAAGCTCATCCGATTCTTGGCGATCCGGACTGGGGCGCAGTTCTTGACATGGCCGAGGCGGCAAACTGAGTCAGCGACAAACAAGATCGCATCGAAGACGAAGTTCTGTCTCAACATGTAGACCATGATCTAATCTAAGCTCCCATCAAGCCTCTGAGTTCACCTAGCGGGACCTGCACGGGCCACACTGTCGGAGTTAAATTTGGAAGATCCCTCATTAGGGTATCTTAACCAAGCGATTCAGTCAAATGGTAACAGGGAGTTAGATTTTATACAATTTTGGGCTCTCAGGGTGGAGATAATACCCTGCCCCTGCTCGTATATATTGTGTTGGTGTGTGTACAAAGTACAACTGAATACCAAGGGGTCCTAAGTTGTCTAAGATATGTTCTATAGACTAGCCCGTCTACGACTTATATAAGATACAAGAGTCCTAAAGTTACTAGAGTCCTAGTCGGCTATGTTAGTGAAAAGGAGTCCTCCATGCATACGGTTTCCTTGTCTTGAACGGCAAGGCTCCTTGAATCTTCTTTGTAGAGCATGTCATGGGCCGCCTAATGTGGCCTAGGATGGAACCAGCCTAGGTATCCTCAACCCGGCCCACCGGGTTGGGAACCGATGTGGTGAGAGACCCCTAGACCAGGACGCCGTAATCAATCATAAACAACTATGGTTATACTATCCCTCACAATGGTATAAATCTATCAAGGCCTAGAGGTATTAATTATGTGATATTAGGACATGAAGTTCCATATCTCAATAAAATTCTAGCACTCATATCAATGCAAACTATGTCAGGTCTTACACTATATTTGCTATCAACTTGATCAGAGTGTAAACCCCTAACAAGGTTTATGGTCGATGTAAGGGATATCATCTGGTATCTCCAACTCAGAATGTGTCTTGATTAATACTAATAGTAGAATCAAGATATGACATGGTATGATATATTGTTATATACTGTCCACTCTTGTGATCCCAACAATGTCGAATCTTACACATAATTCACTGGAATAGTTTTCTCATACAAGTCATCTAAACAGACTCCAATGACTACTTTCACTAATCATTCTGAAACAATCATGTTGTATGAATCATTGAAAATTGTGCATGACTTGGCGTAATGATTGACCACACTCAAAATCATGTGGCTAAGATTCATCAAAATCACATAATATATTATCTAGCAATATAATATCACTTGTATTGTTGAAATACATATGGGTTATATGAAGAGCAACACTAGAATCAAAGTTGCTCATAATTTATTAACCCCATGATTATTCCAAAGTGAGGAGATAATTTGCCCAAAAATATTGTTAACATCAAACAAATCTTTCACAATTTCAATAGAAACTTCTATATTCCATAATCATTTCCCTAGAATTGGTACGAGACAATCCTAAAATTTGCAAATTTCTGTAGGGAGTAAAGTACCAAATTATAACACGTTCACAATCCTCACATTGCATAATTGTACTCTTTTTCCATCCATGCTTTTCCCTAATGGTTTCTCATTTAGGTTTTTAATGAGACAATAGAAATACAAGCGTTGACATATGTCATATCACTTTCTCTTTATATTTTTCTCACTGGGGTTTTAAAGAGTTTTTAATGGCATATCATTTTGTGCTCTTTTCCTTTATGAGTTTTTCTCTTAGGGTTTCTCATAATGGTTTTAATAAGGCAATGTCTTCGATCATATATCATACTTCCTAATTTCCCTCCTCAATTTTTTAAAGTAAATACACAGAACATATTTATTGTTATTTACACTCACCAATGAGTTTTCTCTCTTTTCAATGGTTTTCTCGCATGAGTTATCGAGAGAAAATAATCATTATATGTTCTATCATTTGCTCCTTGTTTTTTCCACAGGGTTTAAAGGAGTTTTCACAATATATCAAATACCGTTCTCCTCATATTTTTCCACTGGATTTTTTGAAGAAATTTTTCTCAAGATGAAATGATCCTTCTTTCCAGCAAACAGAAGAAGATGATGAACATTCTCGAAGGCAAACACATAGAAGGAGGAGTATTTATCAAGATGATGCATATTCACAAAGATAAGCATTGATTAGCGGGAGTATTAGGAATTAATTAATTATGTTAGTTAAAGGGTTAATCCGTGCTATGTCAGTTGCCGCTTTTGACAATTGCCTCCTTTGTAACCACCTTTGTACTCATGATATATGCATCCCAAATTTATCAATGAAAGCAATCATTCCATCATTTACCTTTTTATTACTTCACATAGATGAAGGCATAAAACACATGTGTGAATTTTTGATGGGCTAGGCCCTTGTGTGTGTTAAGTGTCAAGGAGCAAGCATACACGTGGAGGGGCGGGTGGGAGGTGACACACCGGTGACAACCATCAAATCAACTTTAATAATAGAGATGAAATGGTTGGTTCACATGAAATACAAACCCGTCGATATTTTAGTGCCTAATTATATGTTTAGGTACATGGCAACAAATAGTGAACAACATGTATATATATTATTGTGCATGATGATTAAATTGCCGTGAGGTTGATTTGTGCGCCATGTGTCAGACGCATCACACTACTATTATCCACTGCATGAGTGTATGACGGTGCAAGCTCAAACTCAAAGCATTGAAGAATCATGCACAACGCCATCTTGGCCTTAAGCATGGCAAATTGTTGGCCAATGCAGATCTGTGGCCCCCAACTGAATGGTAGGAATGCACCGGGATACTTGGACGCCTTAGAGATCCCGTTGGCGAACCTCTCTGGCTTGAACTCATGAACATCGTGTAGGATCGAAAGTATGTCTAGAGGGGGGGTGATTAGACTACTTGACCAAATAAAAATCTAGCCTTTTCCCAATTTAAGTCTTGGTAGATTTTAGCAACTTAGCACAAATCAAGTAATCAACCTACACATGCAATTCTAAGAGTATAGCAGTGGAATGTAAAACAATTGCATATGAAGGTAAAGGGAGGAGTTTGGAGGAAGCAAACGCAATGTAGACACGGAGATTTTTGGTGTGGTTCCGATAGGTGGTGCTATTGTACATCCACGTTGATGGAGACTTCAACCCACGAAGGGTAACGGTTGCGCGAGTCCACGGAGGGCTCCACCCACGAAGGGTCCACGAAGAAGCAACCTTGTCTATCCCACCATGGCCATCGCGCACGAAGGACTTGCCTCACTAGGGTAGATCTTCACAGTAGGCGATCTCCTTGCCGTACAAACTCCTTGGTTCAACTCCACAATCTTGTGGAGGCTCCCAAGTGACACCTAGCCAATCTAGGAGACACCACTCTCCAAAAGGTAATAGATGGTGTGTTGATGATGAACTCCTTGCTCTTGTGCTTCAAATGATAGTCTCCCCAACACTCAACTCTCTCTCATAGGATTGGATTTGGTAGAAAGATGATTTGAGTGGAAAGAAACTTGGGGAAGGCTAGAGATCAAGATTTATGTGGTTGGAATGGAATATCTTGACCTCAACACAAGTGTAGGTGGTTCTCTCTCAGAAAATGTATGTTGGAAGTGTAGGCATGTTCTGATGGCTCTCCCCACGAATGAAGAGTGGGTGGAGGGGTATATAGAGCCTCCACACAAAATCTAACCGTTACACACAATTTACCAAACTCGATGGGACCGAATCAGAAAACTCGGTCCGGCCGATTCAGTTCAAAATGTGAACGTTAGGATTTTTGGTGGGACCGGCATGTCAACTCGGTGATACCGATGTCGTTAGGGATAGGGCATAACGTAATCTCGGTGAGACCGATTACACAAACTCGGTGGGACTGATTTTGGTAATAAGCAAACAGAGAGTTGGTCAGGCAAACTCGGTGGGACCGATTCGCTCATCTCGGTTAGACCGAAATGTTACGAAGGGGAAATAGAGAGTTTGCATTGCAATCTCGGTGGGACCGATCGCTCATCTCGGTTGGACCGAAATGTTACAAAGGGAAACAGAGAGGTCGCAATCCCATCTTGGTGAGACCGAGATCCCTATCGGTGAGACCGAAGTGACTAGGGTTTGTGGCAGTGGCTATGTCAAGAGAACTCGGTGGCACCGGATATAAAGATTTCGGTGGGGCCGAGTTTGACTTTTGGTTTGGGACATATGTGGATATGAGAAAGTAGTTGAGGGTTTTTGGAGCATATCACTAAGCATTTTGAGCAAGTAACTCATTCAGCAACACCTCACCCCCTTTTAATAGTATTGGCTTTTCCTATGGACTCAATGTGATCTTGGATCACTAAAAGTAAATGTAGAGTCTTGTGCTTTGAGCTTGAGCCAATCTTTTGTCCTTAGCATTTTGAGGGGTCCACTTTCTAATCCATGCCATGCCAATCATTGAGATTTCCTGAAATATTTATCTTGAAATAGCATTAGCTCAATGAGCTATATGTTGTTAGGAATTACCAAAGCCACCCAGGGATAGTTGCACTTTCAATCTCCCCCATTTTGGTAATTGATGACAACATATAGATCAAAGCTTCGACAGATGATCATAAGATTGAAAAACATAGTCGCTTTGAGAAGTATGTGATAAGCAAGAGCTCCCCCTAAATTTGTGAACTATTTAAAATTTGCTCTTGAATGCAAATGCACAATCGATTAGGATCATGGGCTACTCTTCCATGTCACATACATCTTGGTGGAGCGCTCAAAATGATAGAAATTAAAAGCATGCACTCATCACCAAGCAAGTGAATGATCATATATGAGAGATAGTATCATCCAAACAAGCATTAAGGTAGCAAATGATCAATCACATGATCACACAAGTATCTCACAAGGACATAAAGTATCTCACATGAGCACACAATCAAAAAGTTCAACCAAAAGCAAGAGAGATAAAAATCAAGACTCTCTCTCTCGAAGCCTATGATCTATACATATTTCTCCCCCTTTGGCAACAAGTTACCAAAAAGTTCAAATATGCATAGTGCTATGCGTTTCTCAGGCTTGGTCTTCGGGAGGTGGTGTAGAGAGAACTCCAAGGATGAAGGCATCTGTGGATGTAGTTGGAGCTGGTGGAGTGGTTGCTGGAGGTGGCACTCGAGCTGTAGCTGCTGGTGCTGATGCTGTAGCTCTAGAATCTTTCACTGGCACTACTGCAGACCTCTGTCCTCTAGGCACTCGCTCAAATGCATCAGTAGTTGCCTTGCCTCTCTTCTCTTCTGCTTCCTCCTGAAGCTGCTCAACTGCTGTTTGAATCTTAGTTACCTTCAGATCAAGATCATAAAATTTGGTTTCTATGATCCTCTCCAAGCTCTCCTGGTTTTGAGTCAGGGTGGCCAAGCCCTTCTCAATCCTCAGTGTAGACTGGATCAGATATGCAAGTTGTCTTGCTTGCTCTTTAGGAAAACTTGAGATGCCTCTTCAACACTTGGCATCTTGTCTGCTTTCTCAGCCTTTGCTTTGGCTCTCTTCTCCTGTGCTTGCACTGAAGATGGCTCTTCCTCATTCATCACAACCTTGTTGTCTTCAAATTCAGGATATAAGGGTAAGTGCTCCTTGTCCAACAAATAAGTGCTTGTGCCCATCTTGGAGTTGATGAGCTCCTGAATGTGTGGAGCATACCCACAGCTTCTCTTCTGGTCAGCAGCAGCCCTCTTGATTGTTTCTACAATCAGACGCATGACCTTGAACTTCTGAGGTACATCAAAAAGTTGTAGCAGGTTGATAGAATGTCCTCTGATCATCTTGTGATCTCCTGACTTGGGTAGTAATGTGTGCCTTAGGATCCAGTTGATGGTAGGCAGACCAGACAACAGGTAATGTATTGATCCAAGCTTATGAGTCTCCAAAGCTTTATCTGGGATCTCCTTGTACATGTTGGCCATAGTGTTGTGGTCTTTCTTCTTGGTGGCATATACATCCAAGTCATCTTCATGTTCTTCAGGGGCATTTATCAGCTTGGCCCACTCCTCAACTGTGGATTGGTACCTTGTACCCTCAGACATCCAAATGATCTTCCCATCTGGGTAAAAGTGAGTAGTGGAGTAAAACTGCATGATCAGCTCATCATTCCATTTGGTGAGCTTCTGAGCAACAAATTTGTCCACTCACATGCTTTGAAGCTGTCATGTACTCCTGGGAAGTGATCTTCATTTTCCTTGATGAATTCCCAATCAACCCATCTCATGTCACAAACAATGGGCTTCTTGTCAAGCAAAATAGTCTCATAAATGTCTTGTTGTTCTTTTGTGTGAAACCTGTAATCAACTGCTGTCCTCCTCCTCACAGCATAAGGATCAGACGGTCTCCATAATCTCAGTCCAGCATCTTTCCTGATGTGCATGTCTTCTGCCACTGGATGAGCATCATTATGGTCAGGAATCTTGGGCTTCAACTTTCTTAGCACTAGGGCTTCATCATCCTCTTCTTCAACCTCGGGCACTGGGGCCTTGTTCTTTTCTTCAGCAGGAATGTTCATGGTGCTCCTCTTGGGCTTACTGGGCTTCTGAGCTGGAGCTTTGGGAGCAGGCTTGGGCTTAGATGGAGCAACCCATGCCTTTATAGCATCTCCCATGAGCTTCTGAGTTTTGGGAGCTGGTGCAGCATCCTCTTCCTCTTCCTCTTCAGAATCTCTCATCATTGAGGGCTTGCCAAGAACTTTTGCAGTTGTGGTTCTTGCCCTCTTATTTTTCTTATCATCACCTGCTGCTTCACCTTCATCAGATTCTATGGTGAATTTCACTGTTTCTCCTGTTGCCACCCTCCTTGGCTTTGACATTGGAATCCTTCTTGTTGGTGCTTTCTTATTCAGTCCTGGCTTACTTGCAGCAGCTGTGCCATACTCCTTTTTCAACACCTTCTTTTTGGAGCTTACTTCCTCCTCAATGGCAACATAATCCTCATCCTCAGATTCTAAGGTTATCTTCTTCGTGGATCTGGTTGCTGCCTTTGGCAAGTTGCTTGGAGTGCTCCTGCTGCCATCATCAGAAGTGCTAGAGGGATCTGAACCCTCACTCATCGCACATGTTCCTCGACCTGTTACATTGTCACTCGATCGGACATCTCTGCAAACTTACTGACAGCAGACCCTGTGAATAGATATAGATGAGGTAGAGTGGATGAGCATCACAAAGTGCGGAGTTTTTGCAAAACATATGACTTAAAAACTCAGTTTTAGTTCTTCACAGAAAGCATTTCGGATCTACCGATTTGTAAACTCGGTGATACCGAAGCAGCTTTTGGAACCTAAACTAGTGAACTCGGTCAGATCGAGTCACAGTTCAGTGGCACCGAGACTGCTAGGGTTTCACAGAGAATCGAACTTGGTCACACCGATTTGCAGTTTTCGGTCAGACCGAAAGTGCAAGTGCAATGGCCTAAGCCAAATCGGTGAGACCGATTTCTACAACTCGGTCTATCCGAGATGATTTCTGCGGAGACCTAACCCTAAATCTTCAAATCAAATCTAACCTAAAGGATGTTTTCAATGGATAGAGTGTTTGCATACGTGGTGATGATCATGGCAGAGCAATGTGCTACGAATCAGAGGTAAAAGAATAGCACAAAGGATCAAAGTCATACCCTAGTTCAGTGGAGTTCGCTACGGTGGCAACGGAGGGGCAGAATTCCGTTGACGGCGATGGAAACCAGCGGCGGGAGGTTGCTGGCGGCGAGAAGACGATCCAGAGACCCGAGGCGGCAGAGCAGGATCTGTGCGGCTGAGAGGTTTGAAGAAATTTCAAAATCTCACCCATGGGTTTATATATCCCGACCACATCGGTGTGACCAAGTGGAACAACTTCGGTGGCACCGAGATGCGAATCGCAGCGATTCTGCAACTCGGTGTGACCGAAAGGTTCAAATCGGTTGCACCGAGATTGAAAACCTAGATAAACTTAGTGATCTCGGTGTGACCGAAATGGATGGCTCGGTCATACCAAAATGCACAAAGAGGTTTTGAAAGTTTAAGTCTATGACGAATCAGGGACTCCGAGTGCTCCTCACACAGAGTGGTTCGAATCTGACTTGATCAAACTTTGTGATGTAGCATGAATAGAGTTTGAGACGAGAAGAGCATACATAGCTAGAGGGAGTTCTTAGGCATTCTTGTCCATCCATTTGGCAAAAGAGAAAAAGCCAAACAATCAAAGCAACAAATGGATGTCCTCGAATGATTAAAATATGCATCCAACATGCTCACACAATAAAATGACAAATGAAATATGTGTCAAAGCATGCACAAACACTCTAGCATCTATCAAACTATTTGGCAATGACTAGGTCATCCATATATGAGTATATTGACTTAGGAGTCAAATGAGAACATTTGATCATAGGTCATACTCATCGTTTAAGAACAAGTGGGGTTGCCACTTTTACATAAAGCATTGTTGTGCTCACATCATTAGAGTTGCTTTAGCTCAGTTGATTAGAGTAAAGCTCCCCCTAGATGTGATATCCCCCCTAAGAGGGATGAACTAACCTTGGATTTTGTCAATGATGACTTCATGTAGGTGTTGAAGATGTGGATGCTCAATGTTGATGTAGATCATTTGGAGCGATCCTTTGGAGTGAGTTGCACTTTCAATACCTACACGGGTTAGTCCCACAAGGAACAAACAAGGATATCCATAGACATAGAGTGATATTCACATGAGATGATGTCCATGAATGCATTAGGTTACCTTGTCCCTTGTCTTACCAACAAGAGGGTTTGTGACTCCTTGAACTAGTACAAGATATGGAAGTTGTTTGCACTTGTCCTTGCCAAAATGATAAGAGTGAAGTATGTTGGCGGAGTCACCCTCAAGAACTCTCTAGTTCTTCTTCTTTGGGATCCACACCATCTTGATGGGAATCCTTGGAGTTGTAGTCGTACTTGCTGAAGTGGAACTTGATGTAGTCTTAGGAACCCACTTGACCAAGGCCTTAGGTGCTTCTTCGAATGCATCAATCTCCTCTTGAAGCTTCTCCTTGCCTTTTAGCTTGTGGTCTTGTGGTGGAAGATCATCTTGAGCTTGTGTTCCTTGGAAAGAAGTAGGATCATACTTCTCTTGTTGAGGAACAAACTTCGTCTTGGGGTATTGATCTTCTTCCCACTCAACTCCCACTACAAAAAAATACACTTCCGTGATGATACGTGTTTGTCACAGTAGGTCACGTTTTCTGTCATGCATGTACATCCATGACAAATTTATGACAAAATCAAGATAGTCATACCTGTGTTATCGTAGAAGTGTTCCATGACATTACCAAAATTATCATCACGGAAGTGTCCACTTCCATGACAATAAATCGCGTCCGCGAAGTGTTTTCGTCAAGGGTGACCGACACGTGGCATCCACCGTAGCGAACGCGATAAGCTATCGGGTCGGTTTTGGATCCGATAGCCGTTAACAACCCGACCAATGGGGATTTTCCATGTAAAATCATCATTGGTGGAGGAAACTGCGTGTCGGCTCACCGTTGGGACGAGATGTCATCCACTCATTGGACCCAAAGCGCCTATGATACGTCGACCGTGGCACGGCTAATAGAGGCCCATTCGTGTGAAAAGGCCGACCCGTTTGACTTGGTCAAAGGTGGCGGGCGGCCACAACAAGCTTGTTAACGGCTGTTAGCATATAGCCCATTTACAGCCCGCTAACCCGGGCCCGTTTACGGCCTATCCGAATTAGGCCCGATGGCGTCATCTGGGCCGTCAATATAATTCCACTGTTTAACTTTCGGCCCATGTATGGCCCATGCGTCTTCGGCCCATATGAGGCCCTTATTACTCTCGGCCCATTAACGGCCCGTGGTAAAAGCGGCCCGTAATGAGCGATGTATCACTTTATACCCATTAACGACGCGTGGTGAAACGGCCCGTAATGAATAGTGTATCACTTTATACCCATTAATGGCCCATTATTCCGTTGGGCGTTTCAGCCATGTTATCTTCGGCCTTCTGGGGCCCATTTATTCGGGGCTCATTTCACATTCGTTTACTTACGCCCGTTCTTGTCATTTTTACGCTTGTGGGCCAAATTCAGCCCGTGGTTCTGATCGGCCCGTTTGTGGCCCGTTAATCTGTTGGGCGTTTTCATAGCGTCATAAAAATATGGCCGATTAACGACGGCCCGTTATGGTCGGCCCATGAACGGATGATTTCAACTCTAGCCCATTTACGGCCATAATGTGGTCGGTTATTGGCCCATGTTTGGCCAACCGATCATAAGCCCGTAGAAGGCCCATTGATGATACAGCCCATAGAAGGCCCATTGTGTCTACGACCCTTATAAGGCCCATTGTTTCTACGCCACGTAGAAGGCCCATTCTTTCTACGACCCTTAGAAGGCCCATTGTTTCTACGGCCCATAGGAGGCCCATGTTAACTACATCTGGTGGGCATCAAAGTTCGCCACCAGTGCAAATATAGGGAACACCCTACACTATACAAAAATGGCTTGTTGTTTTCTTCAGCCGGTGGCTGCATGTTAAGAACAAATTTTGTATCACACGAAAACAAATTACAACTATAAAACAAAAGGAAGGTTGGCATAAAAGTTAACAGTCTAGCAGATAAATGCACCACCAGAAGTTCAGAAGCTCAGGTCATTTGACCTGACTATTATGTTTTCATGATGTATTGTCCGATGGAGCACCATAACCTTTGCCTTCAGTTCTCCTAGGCTCCTGAACAACATAGAAAATGTCTGATTGTCTGGTTCCAAAACCATGCATATCTTCACAACATCGAACAATGTCTCTCCTCGTTTCACAAAGGGTCTCTGTTAGGGAATGGACTTGTGTCTGGAGCACAGATACAACATTGTTTTGAGCTTGCATATCTTGATCATGAGGCAGTTTAGGCGAGATTGCCTTAACAACCAAGCCAAGATACGCAGGCGTGCTTTTGGCACTTTATTAGTGGACAGTCTTGACCCACCGCAACAAGAGCTGACATTGCGGTTATAGTTGCCTCGCCACTTTCAAAAGGTGGCAGTTTGATACGTCTCCAACGTATCTATAGTTTTTGATTGCTCCATGCTATATTATCTATTGTTTTGAACTATATTGGGCTTTATTTCCCTCTTTTATATTATTTTTGGGACTAACCTATTAACAGGAGGCCCAGCCCAGAATTGCTGTTTTTTTGCCTATTTCAGTGTTTCGAAGAAACGGAATATCAAACAGAGTCAAAACGGAATGAAACCTTCGGGAACGTGATTTTCTCACCGAACGTGATCCAGGAGACTTGGACCCTACTCCAAGAAGTAAAAGAGGCGGTCACGAGGGTGGGGGGCGCCCGCCGCCCTAGGGCGCGCCCCCCTGCCTCATGGGCCCCCTGTTGCTCCACCGACGTACTCTTTCCTCCTATATATACCTACGTACCCCCAAACGATCAGAGACAGAGCCAAAAACCTAATTCCACCGCCGCAACTTTCTGTATCCACGAGATCCCATCTTGGGGCCTGTTCCGTAGCTCCGCCGGAGAGGGCCGTCATCACGGAGGGCTTCTACATCATCATAGCCTCTCTGATGAAGTGTGAGTAGTTTACCTCAGACCTTCAGGTCCATAGTTATTAGCTAGATGGCTTCTTCTCTCTTTTTGGATCTCAATACAATGTTCTCCCCCTCTCTCGTGGAGATCTATTCGATGTAATCTTCTTTTTGCGGTGTGTTTGTTGAGACCGATGAATTGTAGGTTTATGATCAAGTCTATCTATGAATAATATTTGAATATTCTCTGAATTCTTTTATGTATGATTGGTTATCTTTGCAAGTCTCTTCGAATTATCAGTTTGGTTTGGCCTACTAGATTGGTTTTTCTTGCCATGGGAGAAGTGCTTAGCTTTGGGTTCAATCTTGCGGTGTCCTTTCCCAGTGACAGAAGGGGTAGCAAGGCACGTATTGTATTGTTGCCATCGAGGATAACAAGATGGGTTTTTTATCATATTGCATGAAACTATCCCTCTACATCATGTCATCTTGCTTAAGGCGTTACTCTGTTTTTAACTAATACTCTAGATGCATGTTGGATAGCGGTCGATGAGTGGAGTAATAGTAGTAGATGCAGGCAGGAGTCGGTCTACTTGTCTCGGACGTGATGCCTATATACATGATCATACCTAGATATTCTCATAACTATGCTCAATTCTGTCAATTGCTCAACAGTAGTAATTTGTTCACCCACCGTAGAATACTTATGCTCTTGAGAGAAGCCACTAGTGAAACCTATGGCCCCCGGGTCTATTCTCATCATATCAATCTCCAACACTTTATTATTGCTTTGCTTTTTTACTTTGCCTTTTACTTTTCACTTTTCATCTCTATATCAAAAATACCAAAAATATTATCTATCTTCTCTATCAGATCTCACTCTCGTAAGTGACCGTGAAGGGATTGACAACCCCTAATCGCGTTGGTTGCGAGGAGCTATTGTTTTTGTGTAGGTACGAGGGACTTGCGTGTAGCCTCCTACTGGATTGATACCTTGATTCTCAAAAACTGAGGGAAATACTTACGCTACTTTGCTGCATCATCCTCTCCTCTTCGGGGAAAACCAACGCAGTGCTCAAGAGGTAGCAAGAAGGATTTCTGGCGCCGTTGCCGGGGAGTCTACGCAAAAAGTCAACATACCAAGTACCCATCACAATCCCTATCTCCCGCATTACATTAGTTGCCATTTGCCTTTCGTTTTCCTCTCGCCCACTTCACCCTTGCCATTTTATTTGCCCTCTCTTTCCCAACCTCCTTCTCTTTTTCAGTTTGCCTTTTTCTCGCTTGCCCTTTGTTTGCTCGTGTGTTGGATTGCTTGTTTGTCGCGATGGCTCAAGATACTACCAAATTGTGTGACTTCACCAATACCAATAATAATGATTTCCTTAGCACTCGATTGCTCCTCTTGCCAATCTTGAATCTTGTGAAATCAATACTGCTTTGTTGAATCTTGTTATGAAATATCAATTCGCCGCCTTCCTAGTGAAGATGCCGCTACTCATCTGAATAACCGTTGATTTATGTGATATGCAAAAGAAGAAAGATGTTGATAATGATGTTGTTAAATTGAAGCTATTTCCTTTTTCGCTTAGAGATCGTGCTAAATCTTGGTTTTCGTCTTTGCCTAAAATAGTATTGGTTCTTGGAACAAGTGCAAATATGCTTTTATCTCTAAGTATTTTCCTCCCGCTAAGATCATCTCTCTTAGAAACGACATTATGAATTTTAAGCAACTTGATCATGAACATGTTGCACAAGCATGGGAGAGAAAATTAATGATACGTAATTGCCCTACTCATGGTTTGAATTTGTGGATGATTATACAAAAAATTTATGCCGGATTGAATTTTGCTTCTATAAATCTTTTAGATTCGGCCGCGGGAGGCACTTTTATGGAAATCACTTTAGGAGATGCTACTAAACTCCTAGATAATATTATGGCTAATTATTCTCAATGGCGCACTGAAAGATCCACTAATAAAAAAGTGCATGCGATAGAAGAAATTAATGTTTTGAGTGGAAAGATGGATGAACTTATGAAATTATTTGCTACTAAGAGTGTTTCTTCTGATCCGAATGATATGCCTTTGTCTACTCTGATCGAGAATAATAATGAATCTATGGATGTGAATTTTGTTGGTAGGAATAATTTTGGTAACAACGCGTATAGAGGGAATTTTAATCCTAGGCCTTATCCTAGTAATCCTTCTAATAATTACGGAAATTCCTACAACAACTCTTATGGAAACTTTAATAAGATGCCCTCTGAATTTGAGAGTAGTGTTAAAGAGTTTATGGATTCACAAAAGAATTTTAATGTTTTGCTTGAAGAGAAATTGCTTAAAGTTGATGATTTGGCTAGGAACGTTGATATAATTTCTCTTGAGGTTGATTCTTTAAAGCTTAGATCTATTCCTCCTAAGCATGATATCAATGATTCTCTCAAAGCCATGAGAATTTCCATTGATGAGTGCAAGGAAAGAACCGCTAGGATGCGTGCTTCCAAGGATGCCTTTATTAAAGCGTGTTCTTCCAATTCCTATGAAAATCAAGATGAAGATCTAAAAGTTATTGATGTGTCTCCTATCAAATCTTTGTTTTGCAATATGAATCTTGATTAAACTGAATATGATCTTCCATTACCTAGAAGGCGTTCCAAAAATTCGGAGTATTTATATCTTGATGATAAAATTGATAAAAGTGGGATTGAAAGAAATAAAACCCTAGATGTTGCTAAACCCACTATATTGGATTTCAAGGAATTTAATTATGAAAGTTGCTCTTTAATTGATTGTATTTCCTTGTTTCAATCCATGCTAAATTCCACTCATGCTTATAGTCAAAATAAAGCCTTTACCGAACATATTGTTGATGCCTTGATGCAATCGTATGAAGAAAAACTTGAGTTGAAAGTTTCTATCCCTAGAAAACTCTATGATGAGTGGGAACCAACTATTAAAATTAAAATTAAAGATCATGAGTTTTATGCTTTGTGTGATTTGGGTGCTAGTGTCTCCACTATCCCCAAAACTTTGTGTGATTTGCTAGATTTCCGTGATTTTGATGATTGCTCTCTAAACTTGCATCTTGCGGATTCCACTATTAAGAAACCTATGGGAAGAATTAATGATGTTCTTATTGTTGCAAATAGGAATTATGTGCCTGTAGATTTTATCGTTCTTGATATAGATTGCAATCCTTCTTGCCCATATTATTCTTGGTAGACCTTTCCTTAGAACGGTTGCTGCAACTATTGATATGAAGGAAGGGAATATTAGATTTAAATTTACATTAAAAAATGCATGGAACACTTTCCTAGGAATAAAATAAAATTTCCATATGAAACTATCATGAGAGCCACTTATGGATTGCCTACCAAAGATGGCAATACCTAGATCTATCCTCGCTTTTATGCCTAGCTAGGGGCGTTAAACGATAGCGCTTGTTGGGAGGCAACCCAATTTTATTTTTAGTTTTTTGTTTTTGTTTCTGTTTAGGAATAAATAATCCATCTACCATCTGTTTGAATGTGGTTTTGTGTTTAAATTAGTGTTTGTGCCAAGTTAGACCTATAGGATCTTCTTGGATGATAGTTATTTGATCTTGCTGTAATTTCTAGAAACTTTGTGCTCAGTGCCCGAATTGTTAAAAATCACCAGAACGTGATAAAATACTGATTCCAATTGCTGCTGATCAATAAACAAATTGTCTAGGTCTTCCTATTTTGGTAGATGTTTTGGAGTTCCAGAAGTTTGTGTTAGTTACAGATTACTACAGACTGTTCTGTTTTTGACAGATTCTGTTTTTCGTGTGTTGTTTGCTTATTTTCATGAATCTATGGCTAGTAAAATAGTTTATAATCCATAGAGAAGTTGGAATACAGTAGGTTTAACAACAATATAAATAAAGAATGAGTTCATTACAGTACCTTGAAGTGGTCTTTTGTTTTCTTTCTCTAACGGAGCTCACGAGATTTCTATTGAGTTTTGTGTTGTGAAGTTTTCAAGTTTTGGGTGAAATCTTTTGATGGATTATGGAACAAGGAGTGGCAAGAGCCTAAGCTTGGGGATGACCATGGAACCCCCAAGATAATCCAAGGACACCAAAAAGTCAAAGCTTGGGGATGCCGGAAGGCATCCCTCTTTAAATCTACTTCCATCGGTAACTTTACTTGGAGCTATATTTTTATTCACCACATGATATGTGTTTTGCTTGGAGCGTCTTGTATTATTTGTGCCTTTGTTTGTTAGTGTGCCACAATCATCCTTGCTGTACACACTTTTTGAGAGAGCCATACACGAATCGGAATTTGTTAGAATACTCTATGTGCTTCATTTATATCTTTTGAGCTATGTAGTTTTACTCTATGTGCTTCACTTATATCTTTTGAGCGTTATAATTTTGCTCTATGTGCTTCACTTAGATTATTTTGAGAGTATTAATAGCATGTTAATTTGCTTAATAATAATATGCTTGGTATTCAAGATTTGCGAAACTTTCTTTTGAGTGCGTTGAATACTAAGAAAAGATTGATGCTTGATAATCGTTTTGAGATATGAAGATGGTGATATTAGAGTCATGCTAGTTGAGTAGTTGTGAATTTGAGAAATACTTGTGTTAAAGTTTGTTATTACCGTAGCATGAACGTATGGTGAACTGTTATGTGATGAAGTCGGAGCATGATTTATTTATTGATCGTCTTCCTTATGAGTGGCGGTCGGGGACGAGCGATGGTCTTTTCCTACCAATCTATCCCCCTAGGAGCATGCGTGTAATACTTTGCTTTGATAACTTCTAGATTTTTGCAATAAGTATATGAGTTCTTTATGACTAATGTTGAGTCCATGGATTATACACACTTTTTCCCATCCTTCCACCATTGCTAGCCTCTCTAATACCGTGCACCTTTCGCCGGTATCATACACCCACCATATACCTTCCTCAAAACAGCCACCATACCTACCTATTATGGCATTTCCATAGCCATTCCGAAATATATTGCCATGCAACTTTCCACCGTTCCATTTATTATGACACGCTCCATCATTGTCATATTGCTAGCATGATCATGTAGTTGACATCGTATTTGTGGCAAAGCCACCGTTCATAATTCTTTCATACATGTCACTCTTGATTCATTGCATATCCCGGTACACCGCCGGAGGCATTCATATAGAGTCATATTTTGAGTATTGTGTTGTAATTGTTGAGTTGTAAGAAAAATAAAAGTGTGATGATCATCAATTTTTAGAGCATTGTCCCAAGTGAGGAAAGGATGCTGGAGACTATGATTCCCCCACAAGTCGGGATGAGACTCCGAACGAAAAAAGAGGCCATAAAAAAAGAAGAGAAAAGGCCTAAATAAAAAAATGAGAGAAAAAGAGAGAAGGGACAATGTTACTATCCTTTTACCACACTTGTGCTTCAAAGTAGCACCATGATATTAATGATAGAGAGTCTCTCATTTTGTCACTTTCATATACTAGTGGGAATTTTTCATTATAGAACTTGGCTTGTATATTCCAATGATGGGCTTCCTCAAATTGCCCTAGGTCTTCGTGAGAAAGCGAGTTGGATGCACACCCACTTAGTTTCTTTTGTTGAGCTTTCATATACTTATAGCTCTAGTGCATCCGTTGCATGGCAGTCCCTACTCACTCACATTGATATCTATTGATGGGAATCTCCATAGCCCGTTGATACGCCTAGTTGATGTGAGACTATCTTCCCCTCTTTTTGTCTTCTCCACAACCACCATTCTATTCCACCTATAGTGCTATATCCATGGCTCACGCTCATGTATTGCGTGAAGATTGAAAAAGTTTTGAAAATGTTAAAGTATGAAACAATTGCTTGGCTTGTCATCGGGATTGTGCATGATTTAACTACTTTGTGTGGTGAAGATAGAGCATAGCCAGACTATATGATTTTGTGGGGATAACTTTCTTTGGCCATGTTATTTTGAGAAGACATAATTGCTTTGTTAGTATGCTTGAAGTATTATTGTTTTTATGTCAATATGAACTTTTGTCTTGAATCAACGTATCTATAATTTTTGATTGCTCCATGCTATATTATCTACTGTTTTGGACTACATTGGGCTTTATTTTCCACTTTTATATTATTTTTGGGACTAACCTATTAACTGGAGGCCCAGCTCAGAATTGCTGTTTTTTTTGCCTATTTCAGTGTTTCGAAGAAACGGAATATCAAACGGAGTCCAAACGGAATGCAACCTTCGGGAACGTGATTTTCTCACCGAACGTGATCTAGGAGACTTGGACCCTACTCCAAGAAGTAAAAGAGGTGGTCACGAGGTGGGGCGCCCCCAGGCGCGCCCATGCCTCGTGGGCCCCTGTTGCTCCACCGACGTACTCCTTCCTCATATATATACCTCGCACCCCCAAGCGATCGAGAGCAGAGCCAAAACCTAATTCCACCGCGCAACTTTCAGTATCCACGAGATCCCATCTCGGGGCCTGTTCGAGCTCCGCCGAGAGGGCCGTCATCACGGAGGGCTTCTACATCATCATAGCCTCTCGATGAAGTGTGAGTAGTTTACCTCAGACCTTGGGTCCATAGTTATTAGCTAGATGGCTTCTTCTCTCTTTTTGGATCTCAATACAATGTTCTCCCCCTCTCTCGTGGAGATCTATTCGATGTAATCTTCTTTTTGCGGTGTGTTTGTTGAGACCGATGAATTGTGGGTTTATGATCAAGTCTATCTATGAATAATATTTGAATCTTCTCTGAATTCTTTTATGTATGATTGGTTATCTTTGCAAGTCTCTTCGAATTATCAGTTTGGTTTGGCCTACTAGATTGGTTTTTCTTGCCATGGGAGAAGTGCTTAGCTTTGGGTTCAATCTTGCGGTGTCCTTTCCTAGTGACAGAAGGGGTAGCAAGGCACGTATTGTATTGTTGCCATCGAGGATAACAAGATGGTTTTTTTTATCATATTGCATGAAACTATCCCTCTACATCATGTCATCTTGCTTAAGGCGTTACTCTGTTTTTAACTTAATACTCTAGATGCATGCTGGATAGCGTTCGATGAGTGGAGTAATAGTAGTAGATGCAGGCAGGAGTCGGTCTACTTGTCTCGGACGTGATGCCTATATACATGATCATACCTAGATATTCTCATAACTATGCTCAATTCTATCAATTGCTCAACAGTAAGTTGTTCACCCACCATAGAATACTTATGCTCTTGAGAGAAGCCACTAGTGAAACCTATGGCCCCCGGGTCTATTCTCATCATATCAATCTCCATCACTTTATTATTGCTTTGCTTTTTTACTTTGCCTTTTACTTTTCACTTTGCATCTCTATATAAAAAATACCAAAAATATTATCTATTTCTCTATCAGATCTCACTCTCGTAAGTGATCGTGAAGGGATTGACAACCCCTAATCGCGTTGGTTGCGAGGAGCTATTGTTTTTGTGTAGGTACGAGGGACTTGCGTGTAGCCTCCTACTGGATTGATACCTTGGTTCTCATAAACTGAGGGAAATACTTACGCTACTTTGCTGCATCATCCTCTCCTCTTCGGGGAAAACCAACGCAGTGCTCAAGAGGTAGCACGGTTCCACCATTTTTTCCATAGCTCGCTGAAAAGTTGTGGTTTTACATTAGTAGTACCAGAACAGAAGATATTAAGGAGGCAGCAAAACCAAACAAAATAGCTTTGGTCTATATCTGTAACTTATTCGGTGAACCCATGTAAAATAATAGTTGTATTTTATTGCAAAGTACATAATAAAACCAGGTTCCAAACATATGACCATGTACCATAACTAATGTATTGTCTATTTCTTCACATTGTATTGAGGGCTAAGGATAAAGAGGCGAAGTTTATAATACGGTAAGCATAGTATGACATCATTCATATCGAAAACAACCGAGAATGCACAAACAGGCAATTGTAACATTGTGTGGGCAAGTCCAAAGACGGAACTAGATTACAGTCAAGATCAAAGGAACATCACTCCTCTCTTATAAACCTTATAAGGTGCAATGATACGCTAAGACAATTGTGTATAAAATTGAAGCGAGTAATAGACATTGGCTGCAAACCATGCAGTTCAAGGCACAAGTCGAGTAAGTAGTAGTTGAAAGGCATGAGGATTAAGGACTTACAACAGCGGCTTTGGCCGGTGTAATCATGCCCTTCTTCTTCTTGGTGTGACAGGTCCTTGAAGATTTCCACAGCATTTGGTGCGGTACTTTTTGGTCCTTGCGGGCTTTCCTCGCATTTGGAACAAGTCAATATAGATATGATAATATGGTATAGCGAAAAGAGTGAAACAGCAGCTAATTACAAGAGCCTCGCGATTGTGCAATATAGCTACGAGATCACGTAAATGCATTTGGAATTTCACTTTAAATGCGGTTGGCCTTGTTCTTTGAATAGTTCACCTACAAGAAGATAGATTTGGGTGGCACATGCGTAAATAGGACTTCAACATGTGATCGATGAAATATATATAATGTACGATACTTGGATCGGACCAGGTGTTTAATGAGGCCTCTCCGGTCTTCATCGGATATATTTTCCATTTGGAGATGTTTGGGAAAGTTCATTGTTAGCCTTGCCTTCAAAGTGAGTTTTCCTCAAGTTATACCGATCTCGTCAGCATGAGCAGACTTGAAAACATGGGTGCAAGCTTGTCAGGTTGCATCATCTTGGCTATCCAACTTGAACCTCATCTGTTGAAAATTATGGGAGTCTCATTATCGAGAACCTAGAAAGTATTGGACAGAGCAAGACTATATTACTAGTTTCCATACATAACCATACTTACAGATAAATGGTCGAGGAAGGTGTTGAACTGGGTTTCGTCTTTGTCATTCCTGTATTGAATCCATGTTGGGAGGATACGTACATGACACCTAACAGCAACCGCTGCCTCTGATACTAACTTGGCTGACTCTGTAGAATCACATGGCCTTTTTAAACCTGCCTCAAAACGGATCTCCATTCTTCCTCCTCTAGATTTAGTTAACCTATCGAGCATTATCCCTGATGTTTGTTTCCTCTTGCGCCTAGGTGCTAGTCCAACAACAAACATAGGAAGTGTTAGTGTACATCAAACTGTGAGACTACATATAAAGAAGCATACAACTGTAACTTGGCTCCAGCAACTACCTTCTTGCTGTTGAAGCTCACAAAGTTCATCTGATCTTGCCAACTCATCTTGTGTCAAGGGTGCTTCGGAAGTAGTGTCAGGTGGCAAGGGAGCTTGGGAACATGCTGCTAGCTGAGTTGACGAACGAGTAAATCGTGCAGCTGGTGGTACTGTGGAAGGTGTTTCAACAACTAGGGTTGTCTCTGCTTGTTTGGTGGCAGCTATTTGTTTCTGTTTGGCTTGTTCTACAGCTTGTGTAGCATGGGATACCCTGTGGGTCCAATTTTCCGCTGGACTTTGACCTTCTATTGCACCACTAGTACCAGCAGAATCTACAGGATTGTTCCGCTTCCCTTTCCCTGTCGTTTTGTCTTGCTTCCTCTTTCTCTGTGCCATGTTAAGTCAAGCCAACAAGAAAAACGAATAACAATTTAGTTCTTCAGAACAAATGTACTTTGATGTAAGAACATAGTCTGATAGACAGATATTGTATGTTCTAGAAACAGGAACACGTGTCTTAGTCACAAGTATAATGTGTAAAGTAAGCAGATGAAATTCAACAAAATTAGAAGCAATACAAGCTATACATCATACATAACATACAACCACATATAACAGTGCCAAGTAAGAGGGAGCACCTGTGATGGTGCACTAGGGGAGACGTGCTCATCACCAACACAACTATGTTGAGTGTCTATGCATGTGTTGTCTTGGAAATCATCTTGGGGGGATGGAGGAGTAGAATCTGTAGAGGCCCTCCATTTCAAAGGAGCACCTTCATCCGCTGCCTTGCTAACTTCCTTCCGCTTTATTGATTTTGAATTGTCAAGTAAAACCGACAAGAAAAAGCAATAAAATTCACTCTTCAGAACTCATTCGTGCATGATACTTACAACACTACTTTGATGTAAGGCAAACACATGATTCTAGGATGGAATAATACCAAAAACAGGATGGCATGGCATATTCACAACTGTTTGTGTAAACTAAGCAGAAACCATTTCACCAAATAAGAAGCAATGCAAGCTAGACACCACGTGAAAAATGCAACCAATATGACTCTGCCAAGTTAAAAGTGTCCAATCATAAATGGCATTTCAACAAATTAGAAGCAGCGCATGCTATAAATCATATCAAAGATGCAACTAATCTCACACTGCATATACTGAAGGTGTCTCGTCATATTGATTTATGCGGGATACAAAAAAACAATAGTTTTATGTGAGGACATGCTTAATAGACAGATGTACTATGTACTAAATACATGAAGGCATGTCACATTAACAGGTATAATGTATAAGCTAAGCAGAATAGCACATGCAGTTTAACCAGATTGGAAGAATTACAATCTAGACACGATATGCAACATGCAACCACATATCACGCTGCCAAGTTAGAGAAAGCACCTGTGATGCTAGTGTAGGGGAAATGCGGTAATCAACTACAGAGCTACGTTCACTATCTTCATCTAGCCTTGCTGTTTCTTGAGAATCATATCGGGAGGCTGACGCTGCATTCTTTAAATGAGGAGTAATCCACTTTCCTGACTGCCTCATCGTAAATGATTGATGAGGGATACACAAGAACATTAGTTTGATGTAAGAACATGGTTAATACACAGATGTACTAGTATGTACCAAAAACAGAAAGGCATGTCATATTCAAAGGTATAATGTGTAAGCTAAGCAGATGCAATTTAACCAAATTGGAAGCAATACAAGCTAGACATCCGGCTGGAGTGGTGAGCATGATCATCTAGGACCTGAGAGCCTGGTGGGAGGTGAGCTGCTTCGCCACCATCGCGGCTTTTTAGTTGGCTTCTAGGTGATGCTGTCTTTGCTGGGCTTGTCATCGGCTCGGCCATTACTCGACTAACTATTTGTCTTCGGTGCTCACGGGATGGTGGTTCATGTAAAAATATCTTTCCTTATCTTAATAAAGACCGAATTCGGCCTTTCAAATACAAGCTAGACACCATATGGAACATGCAACCACATATGACACCGCGAAGTTAAAGCAAGCACCTGGGATGGTGGTTCATTGCGAGCGATGTCATCAACTCAAGAGCTACGTTTACCGTCTCCATCTGCTGACACTGCACCCTTTATAGCGTTGTAACGTGCCGTGCTTACCCGCGTAGAAAGCTGGAGCAACTTCTCTCTTTTCTTTTCTGCTTCCCTCGAGGCAGACTCAAATACCCTTGCATAAAAACACAATAGTGAGAGTATGGGTGAAGTGTGTGCAGAACTAGTGCCTTTGTAAAAGTAGCGAGATACCGGTGGCTGAAAAATAAATGACAGGAGACATATGATAGCTCTACAACATTGCATGGCAAACAAAATTAGATTCTACTCCATATGATTTTGTAATATATGAGCACAAGAAATGCAGGTACTCCTCCAGCACAACACCACATGTGGTCATATCAAGATAACAGCCGACTGAAAATAAATAGGTCAGTCAATTTTTTTTAATGAACCGTCCGATCTATAAGGAACGGGCAGATGACCTTCGTCTACCTCCCGCCACTCACTGTTGACGATCTTTCTCGAACCGCCAGCGACCACCGGCCCAGACCCCTGCCTCCGTCGCCCCGCCCTCCCCTCGACCTCACACCACCGCCGTGCTTGGCAGCGCCCCCAGGCTATCCCTTTAATCCCGGCCGATCTCCAGATCGGGCGCCAATAGCTCTAGGCCCCACATGCCCCTAAGATAAACACCGAGGCGCTGCTTCCCCGGCGTAATAGGCGGACTAGCGCCTGTTACACCGGGGAATGCTTCCGTTAATTGGGAATCAACTGACCAGGAATTGAAATTCAGGGGGGCGACGGACCTCTAGCTAAGGTGAAATAGTATATGAGGAGAAACCTTGTGCATTGCGAGTTACTAGGAACATCTAGTATCAAGAAGAAGCGGTCAACTAGTGTCTTCTGTGGGATGAATACCGTGCAAGCAGACACGTAAGATTTGCATGAATAAGGGAATAGGAGTACCATTTTCGGTTTCCGGTGTGGTCGCCTCCACATGTCGCGCTGATCTTCTTCTTTTTGTTGGGGAAACCGATGTTCTGGAGGGTGCAAGCTTGGATGAACCCATGGCCAAATTGTTGACTGTGTTGCCGTGGCCGTATGTCGGCGAAGGGGAAGCAGATCCGAGGCGGCGAAGGACGGCGTAGCAGGAACAACTTTAGTGCGGTGGAGGGTGGCGAAGTTGGAGCGGCAGCGGTGAGGCGCAGGACGGCGTGGTTGAACTGGCTCGGGTACGGACGACTCGACCTCGGCTTCAACTACTAGGCGTGGAGGGTGTTGCGGTTGAGGTTGCGGTGGACGATGACGTCGGGGTATCGGCTCCAGCGTGATGAGGAGGGCGGCGGTTGATGGGTGGAATGGGGTGGCGGACGGAGGGCGCCGGGTTTCATGGCTGGTGGAGAGGTAGTTTTGCACCCACGAGTACTGAATGGGGAATCGACGGGTGGCGGGGGGGGGAGAACCATGTTTCGGTTTGGGGCGCGCTTGTTTTTGCCTTTTTGAGCAGAAGATGGGACACGCTTGTTTGAAATTTGGGAAAGTACAAACTTTGCCCCCTCTTAAATTCGGACCTACTGCGGGTCGGGGGTAGGATGGTAATCCCAGGTGTCCCAAATAGTCGGCGGGAGCGATTTCGGCCGCGCGCATGTGTGCTTAGGCGGCCATTGTGTATGAATGTTTTTCGGCGGTTGCGTGGCGTCTAGATGAAGCTACAAACCTACCCCGGTTTAGACCTTTGGACGTGTAGGGACCCGACCTCAAGCGGTCAAATCTCTGTGCTTCAGTGTCATCCCTGGATCGGTAATGCTGACACACACAGTACTCGAAGAATTTATAACAGAGTAGCAATCACACACTTATCACATCGATAATCTCCAAAGAGAACTTGTTACAATAAATATGGCTTAAGGCCATCTAAAACGATAAGAGCGGAAGACTTGGAAGATAAAGTGAGTCCATCAACTCCAACGGCATAGCTGAGTGCATGACAACGGCCTAGCGAACCTTACTCGTCTGAAAAGTATGCAATATGATACGTTGCAGCCCGAAAATGGGTCAGCACATGGAATATGCTGGCAATATAACACAGTAGAGTAATTGAACAGATAAATGCTATCACTATATGCATATATGGCTGGTGGAGGCTCTATGGTTATATGGTTTTTGTGTAAAGCCAATTTTTCCCTACAACAAAGGAATAAATTTTATTTAACTATCATGGTGGTTGAAACATTGAGAATGGTACCCCCATCTCAATCCCAATTAAAGTAATCATTAACAACCCAACAAATTAATTTAGAGTGATGAGATCAAATCAATAATTCAAGTACCAGATACTCAAGATGTCCATAACCAGTGACACAGCTAACCATGATTAGTTTATACACTCTGCAGAGGTTTGCGCACTTTTCCCCACAAGACTCGATCACCTCCATTGGATTTCCCGCACTACATGGTGTTTGAGAAACGGATGACCGAGACACAGTCTTTCAGAAGTATTAACTCTTTACTCTGGGTGGACAGTTACACCTACTTTCCCTCTACATCTGCTAGCCCACCACTGAAAGAGGTCACACAACATACTCAACTATGCCAGGGCCCATAATGGCTTGTGGCTGCACACGGAAGTTTCTAGCATGAATAATCTTATGATTCCTTTGAGCCTAGGTGGCGGACCATAGGATGATCACACGGTATAACCCCGGGATATCCTAGGACAACACTGGATTCCCCAGGTTCCCAAAACAAACAATCCACCCTGATGTGTATTAAAGTTGCCACCTTAAGTTGAACCATTAATTAACAATCTCACATCTATCATGGATACACTCAAACCCAAATCCACGTCTACGAGCATAGCATGGCAATATAAGCATACATAGAAGTAACTCCCAGGGTTTGATAATAAAACAGGGTAATAGGTTCTACCTCATCACTACTTCCCAAACCCACAAGTTAAACACATCCTAATCATGCAGTGTTTGAGGATTGGAACTAATGCATAAAAACTAGGTATGAAAAGAGTATGATCAAGGTGTTACTTGCCTTGCTGACGATCCGCAAAACCTAGAGACTCGTAGTAGCACGCTTCGCACTCCGGGAATTCTATCGCAAACAAACAATAGCATACATGAGCAATCAAGCAAAGATGCACGGGTAAACTCAAATAAAGAGATCTAACCAGAAAGTTCAACTTAAGAACTCCGGTTTGCAAAAAGAATCAAATCAAACGGAGCAACGAAACTCAAACTGCGAAAGAAACAAGATCCGATTACTAATCTGGACTAAAGTCAAATTTTACAGATGAAAATCTTGTTCAAGTTGGTTAAACAGAAAGAGGGCTTCGAGACGAAGATCTAGGCGCTTGAATCGCCTGATTCCAATAAACGAGCGAGAAGAAAAACTAAAATGAAAATCGGGTCAGAAATCACGATCGAAAATGATCGTGAAAAACCCTGGAAAAAGAAAAACTGACGAACATGCTAACGAACGAACGTTCGCTGCCTATGACTAACGGGTGAACGGCGTTCGTTAAAACGAACAAACGGATGAACTTCCGCTGTTTAACCGAACCGAGAAAACCATAACAAAAACCGATCTAATAATAAAAAAAACAGATCTAGGGTTCGAAATAAACCGAACGGTTTTAAAAAAACGGACAGCAATGGCGGCGGCAGGGGGGCGGTGGACGGCTAGCTCGGGCGGGGGCGGTGCGGCCTCGGCGGGGCGGCTGGCCTGAGACTGGGCGCGGCGGCAGCCTTCTAGGGTTTGAGGCGGGCGGCTGGGCCTCGGGGGGTTCACAGGCTCGGCTTATAAAGCCGGCCGGGCTAAGTGTCCTAGCCGGACACGGCCCGGTAAGGCGGTTCACTTTTTTTTAAACGTATCGCAGAAAAATGAAGAAAAGAAATACTAAATGGACTCCAAAAATCCCGAAATAAATTTTCCCTGTCCTCTAAAAATATGTCGGACAGGTGAACATTTATTTGGGCCTATAATGCAATTTTGAGAAACGCGTATTTTTCCTAATTCGAATAAAATAACAATAAAATCCAAATAAAATCCTTTATTTGATTTTAATATTTTTCCTCCAATATTTCATTTCATTTTGGAGAAGTCATATTATTTCTTCTCATATATTATAATTCGAAATATTTTCAGAGAGAAAAATCATTAAAACCAAAATGATCCTTGTTTCAATATTTGATAAAATTCAAATATGAAAGTCGGGAAATCCCCAACTCTCTCCGCGGGTCCTTGAGTTGCTTAGGATTTTGAGGATCACGGAACAAAAAAATGCAATAAATATGATATGCATGAATGACCTATGTATAACATTCCAAATTGAAAATTTGGGATGTTACAGGATGTCGGGCCGGTAGGTTTCACGGGTCGGAGTTATTAGAAAAGTAATTTCCTTGTACTACCAAACATTGGTCTCACGCGGTTTCGGGCGAGTAGAGGCTCTTTTGGCGCTTCGTTCGAAATTTTGAAACACAAGCATTCACGTTTAGAGTAATCTTGAACTTTGAGGATTGACCTAAATAGACAACATTAAATTTGACCTTGTATGTTTGAAAACCTCATTAAATTATCCGCTTCTTTTTGAAATTTTGACACTTGGAAATCCTATAACAACGATTATGTAACGCCCCGGATACAACTTTCCATATTCGTAACTCCAACTCTTGCTTTTTCCGGAGATGCGATATGTTATTTCCTCCATGATTAGGTTTTGTCTTTTGTTTTGCATTTTGTTCATGTCTTGCATTTCATATCATAGCATCATGCGCTTTGCATCTGCATGTTTTCATAAAACTTACATTCACTCGTAGTTGCCGCATTCCCCCCTTGTTTTCGTGGCCTTCTGTCAAACCCTCACGCGCGTCCGAAAACTTCCCCGAACCCGAACCGCACGGTCATGACCGATGGGTCCGGATCATCCCCTAACATCCGTAAAATATTTTTGTTTTATTTGTTGGACTTCCTAACCTATTTTCCCGGAGCCGTTCGATCGCGATCGGATGACTCAAAAACTCCCCTCTTCCCCTATACATATAGACCCCAACCCTAAAATTTTGGATCAATGTCCCATCCTTCCGTGTCCGCCGCCGCCACTGTTCTCTCGGGATCCCTCCCGATCCACCTCGTCTCAGCCACCCACCAACCAGAGCATCGCCCGATCCTCTCTGTCCCATCCATCTCAGATCCACCCCCCATCCAACCGCAGCCTCCGACCACCTCCCATGATTCCCGCACACGCAGCCAACCCCGAGCGCCGCCCTCACCTCGAGCTCCACCGAATCGCGCCCTGGATCCTCTGCTTGAGCACCTCCATGGGCCGAGCTCCCCCGCTGGTTCCGCCGCCTTGAGACCCACGCCCGTTCTGTGCGCTCCTCGCTGGAACTGCGTCAAGCCGTCGTCCTTCGTCCCGCATCCTCCCGCTCTCCTCGTCGGCGCAGGAGACGGCTCCTTCCAAGACCAGCAAGCGGCGCCGCCCCTCGCAGGTCATCCGTGCCCTGCTCTTCCTTCTTCTTCACCTATCTCGCTCTTCTCTCGGTGCTCTCTCTGTTCCGTGTAGGAGGACAGTTGGGAGCACCTCGAGGAGCAACACCGCAGCAGCCTCGTCCTTGCTCCGCCACCATCTCCGACAAGATTCGACGAGCCGCGACGAATCCGACCTCCTCCCGTTCCCTTGCTTCGGATCTGGTGCTCCACCCCCCCTTCCTTGCGGCTGCGGCCTCCCGCTCGTCGCCATGGCCGCGGCAAGTTCAAGCTCCGCCGCCCGTTGCTGTTCATCGAGCCGTTCCGCGCTCCAAGTGCCGGGAACCGGCTCCCCGTCGTCTAGACCTCCCGGATCCGTCCGTTCTGCCGCCCAAGACCTCGCCGGAGTTCCCTCAACTCGTCCGCACCAAGTCCCCGCGCCACCGTTTGCCTCGTCCTGGACCTCCTCTTCATCGAGCGATCTGCTCCAGCGCTGCTGTCTCCCCCGCGCGAAGACCTCGCCTCCGCCCCGCCCTCGTCTGGCCGGAGAGGCTTTGCCCCGCTCGCTGGAGCTCTGCTCCCGGTCACCGGCGCCCTGCTCGCCTCCTCTGCATCGCACTGCTTCCCCTGCTTCGAACGAGAACAACGATGACCAGCGCCTCGTCCCGCTCCTCGCTCGCGTTGATCGCGTCAAGTTCCACGACCGACTTGCCTTTGGCTGCCTCCCCTTCGTCATCGGCCAAGGCCCAGCCAGCGCCGGATCCGGCCTGCCTGGCCTCCTCCTCCTCCAGCCGGGCCAAGAGCCCATGGTGAGCAGCCCAGTCCGCCCACCAGTTTCGGCCCGATGTAGTTTTTTTTCCATGTCTGCGATTTTGCTAATTATCCAGAAAACTGCATGTTTACAGATTGCACCCTCATGTGCATGCATTTAATAACTCACAATTGGTGCATCGGATTAAAATGATTTAAACATGTAAAATACTTAGAATTTCATCTAGTTTCATAATATGCCACTTTCATCCATGTTTAAAATGTTTAAAATGTTGTTTGTTTAAATTCGTTCAAATGCCATGTTGAAATGATTTATTTCATAACTAAATAACCATAGCTCCATTTTAAATAAACTTTATATGTAAATGGGGTGGAAAAATGCCTAGTTTAACTTGGTTCACTTTGTCTTACTGTTTAACAACTCTAAAATTGTGTATAGGTCAGAACAGTAGCAAATTCATAAATTGCACATGAGGATTTTCCGGAATTGTTGTTTGTTGTTCCGGCCTCATTTAAACTTGCCTAGATAGGTAGTTTACTTATGCCTCACCTCTTGCCATGTTTAACAACATTTAATATTGTTGAGTAGCTTATAACGAGATCAAACTAAATAATTGCATGTGGTGTTTCGTCGATATGCAACTCGTTGCATATCGAGCTCCACTTAACTTGTAGCATCGTTTGTTGCACTTTGCCATGCCATGCCTCATTAAACCGGACATGCATCATACTTGATTGTGCTTTGTGCCATGTTTATGCTTGTGCATTTATCATGTTGTTTGTTTGTTTCCGGTGTTGCTTCCTAGTTCCGGTATTGTTGCGATTGTGAGGATTCGTTCGACTACTCCCGTTCGTTCTTCTTCATGGACTCGTTCTTCTTCCTAGCGGGATTTCAGGCAAGATGACCGTCACCTTGGATCTCATTACTATCATTGCTATGCTAGTTGCTTCGTTCTATCGCTATGCTGCGTTACCTACCACTTGCTGCTCAAGCCTCCCAAATTGCATGAACCTCTAACCTTTGTCACCCTTCCTAGCAAACCGTTGTTTGGCTATGTTACCGCTTTTGCTCAGCCCCTCTTATAGCGTTGCTAGTTGCAGGTGAAGATGAAGATTGCTCCATGGTGGATTATGTTTATGTTGGGATATCACAATATCTCTTATATTATTAATGCATCTATACACTTGGTAAAGGGTGGAAGGCTCGGCCTTATGCCTGGTGTTTTGTTCCACTCTTGCCGCCCTAGTTTCCGTCATATCGGTGTTATGTTCGTGGATTTTGCGTCCCTAACGCGGTTGGGTGATTTATGGGACCCCTTGACAGTTCGTTTTGAATAAAACTCCTCCAGCAAGGCCCAACCTTGGTTTTAACATTTGCCTCACCACCACCCATACCCTTTCCCATGGGTCGGCCAACCCGAGGGTCATCTTTATTTTAGCCCCCCCCCCGGGCCAGAGCTTCTCTAAGTGCTGGTTCGAACCGAGCCGCCTGCAGGGCCACCACGGGGAAACTCGAGGCCTGGTTTTACTCGTAGCCTGTCTCATCCGGTGTTGCCCTGAGAACGAGATATGTGCAGCTCCTATCGGGATTGTCGGCGCATCGGGCGGTCTTGCTGGTCTTGTTTTACCATTGTCGAAATGTCTTGTAAACCAGGATTCCGAGACTGATCGGGTCTTCCCGGGAGAAGGAATATCCTTCATTGATCGCGAGAGCTTATCATGGGCTAAGTTGGGACACCCTGCAGGTATAAAATTTCGAGAGCCGTGCCCGCGGTTATGTGGCAGACGGGAATTTGTTAATATCCGGTTGTAGTAAACTTGAAGTAAACTCTTCTAAAATACACCAACCGTGTGCGTAACTGTGAGTGTCTCTTTTCGGGGTTGATCGAGAGGAGAACACAGTTTCTGGGTTATGTCTGACGTAAGTAGGAGTTCAGGATCACTTCTTGATCATTACTAGTTGACGACCGCTTGCCTTGCTTCTCTCCTCGCTCTTATTTGCGTAAATTAGCCACCATACATGCTTAGTCGCTGCTGCAACCTCACCACTTTACCTCTTCCTTACCCATTAAGCTTTGCTAGTCTTGATACCCATGGTAATGGGATTCTTTGAGTCCCGTGGCTCACAGATTACTACACCAACAGTTGCGGTACAGGTTATGCGATGATCATGGCGCGAGAGTGATGTTTACTTGTTTTGGAGTTCTTCTTACGCTTCTTGATCGGGGATAGGTTCGGTCGGCAGCTTGGGCTAGCAGGGTGGATATTGTTTGAGTTTACATTTTCATTTCATCCGTAGTCGGATGTTGATCTTATATCGATGCATTGTTGTTTTCATGTGTCATTGTATGTATTGGATGTATCCCACTATTATGTAATGTTGATGTAATGATATCCACCTTGCAAAAGCGTCTTCAAGATGCGCTTCTATCCTTGGTGGGACCTTGAGTTCCTTTAGGATAGGTTCGCATCTTAGGCGTGACAAGTTGGTATCGAGCCTCGACCGACCATAGGAGCCCCTTGTTTGTTGGCGTTGTTGAGTCTAGAAGAAAACTATTTTGAGTCTTAGGATTATATATATCGGAGAGTAGGATTATTTTACTCCTCGGTCCTTAAATCTTTCTGGTGAGGCCTCCTGCCGTAGATGTTTTGTCTTTCCTCTCCTCAAATTTCATGAATTTTTTTAGGATCACGCTGGTATCTTGGGATCGTTCCGATGGTTTTGTGGCGAGAACATTGTTCTTGGTGCCTCGACATTTAGGGGTTGTGGCGGTGTCCCGGGAGTTGAGCTCCGAGGTGTTGTCGTCACAATTTTATCGTTGCGGTTCTGGAATACCCGAGTTTTGCCGACATCGAAAATCTCTTTTATGCAGTTGTTGGTGAGATAACCTCGGCGCCACCCAATCTTGGGGAGTTCGGAGTATTGCCATAGCTCATATAACGGATGCTTTTGAAGGTTGAGGTACGATTTCGGAGATTTCTTGGTTATATGTTGACGGATGGATACAATTGGATCTAGGTATTGTTAGTTTGGGTGATATATTTTGTGTCCCCTGTATCCCCAACACCAGATTGCATAACCAGAAAGTTTCGGGAGTTTATAGGTGGGAATTCAAGTAGCTCCTAGAATATCTTTTCGACAGATGCATGATATGGGATTGGGTAAATCTCTATCATATGTATTTGTTCCGGCTTATTCTGCAAGCCAAATCCTTTGTTTTGTTTTATTTGTGGTATTCGAGTTGCTTCGAAGTCAAATGTTGAATCCATACCTTTCCTAAATGGTGTTCTCATATTGCTATGTGAATACGAATCCTTCTTGATCATCGAGGTCGTCATGTTAATTCTTTTTCAACCGGCGTGCTTCTCTTTAAGTGGATCCTATCATTTCAACATTTGCGAGATCAATTCTAAGTTTTCTCAACGGTGTTTGTTTCATCCGTCCCAAGTTACCTTTGTTTTCCCGCCCTCCCACCCTTTTTCTTCAAAGACTTATATATTTAATTCAAGTATCCATTTATTCATGTGAAGTCTCTTCATTCTTTTCTTTCAATGTTCTTATCCGGTGAAGTCTCGTCGAGTTCATCATTGTTCATCGCATTTTCTTTCCGGTGGATCCAATTTCAAGTTTTTTCGTTGTCGATCGTATTCTTTCCCTCAGCTCAAATATTTCCCTTTGCTCGTTAGCCTCTCGCGCTCTATCATTCCGGAGTGTGAAGACATCTCGGAAGATTCGTGTTTGCATCCATTTAATTCGAGGTTGTCACCTCATTCCAATTTTTCAATCGTTCCGGTGCATCATTTCGCATTCAACAATCTTTTCCAATGGTGTTTCTTTTTAGTGGGCCCTAACCCACAGGTCTTTTCCCAGGATCTTACCTAACTCTTCTAATTATCAGGAGCTATTCTCAAATTCTTTTCAAAGTTTGACGTAAGAATGAATTTCATCAGTCATATGCCTTTGTCCAAGATCTTTCAAATTCTTTTCATCGTTGGTTCAACCTTTCCAATTTTCATTCCGGAGTGTCTCAACAATTCATGGTGATGTTTCTCATCGTCATTCTCAACATTTGAAGACCGAAGAAGAGTTTCTCTTAAATCTTGCTCCATTCTCTTCAAGATTCATGATTCTAGCTTGATGCCATCCTCTCATAATTGTTTTCGATTGTGGGAATTCTTTTCACCCATCCGGAGCATTTCATGAGTTGTTTCCATTTCTTTCCTCTGAAGGCCATCATGTCATAATTCTTCATTCTCAGCGTGTAGCTATCGTTCTCCAAATCTTAATGGTGCATCGTTCAAATATCCTCTAATCAGTTCATGATCTCTTCGTTCTCATGTATCTAAATCCTCTCAAGTATCTTCGTTTTCTTTTTCTCCAATTCTTCTCGGTGAATTGTGCCTTTGCTACGTTCATTTTCAATTCTTATGGTGGTTCGTTCAAGATTTCACTTCCTTCGTATCATATTAATTCATTCGTTATTTCCAAATTCCACCGGTGGTTCCATCAATACCTTCTCAAGTTTGCGCTATATCTCTCTTAATCCTTTCTACGGGAATAAGTAGTATGCCAAATCCATTGCTTGTCATCAATTTAATTTGATGAAGGATAAGCATACAATAAATCTTATTCTTATTTCCTCGAGGTGATTCAATTCTTTTCTTCCGGAGATTGTTCATGATGTCTCGTTTCTAGTGTTTCATCTTTTCTTTTTCCGGAGTTCCAAGTTTTCTCAGTTATATCGTCGCGAAGCGCCATCTAAATCATTGCAAGGCTTCACCTTGTGTTATCAACCTCTCTTTCTTTCTATCATCCTTCTATTACCGGAGCTCTTCATGGAGGCTCTACATGATGGTTCGTCAAGTATTCTTTTAATTATTCAATTATTCTTCAAGATTTCTCTCGAAGTTATGACCCGCCAAACTATACTCCAAAATAAACATGGTGCCCAACACATGTTTTGTTTTGAGGAGTTCAAGTTTTCTTCTTCTTGCATTTCAAAGTGCAATTCGTTCTACCTTGTCATTTGAGGTGGTGTTATGTCATTCTTGACAATTTGAGTTCGTGTTTCATGATTCACATGTTAAGAATGAGGTATATAAATCCATCAATCTCTTCATTGGAGTTATCTTGGGTTATATTTCACCTAAAGCTTTCCCTAAGGATTGTTGCTATTTGTGGTGCTTATAAATGACCCAAGTTCTTCATTTGTCCTCCCGGTGAAATAAGTTACTCGTCTCCTTGTTGATATCAATCCAATCATTTGTTTCCGTTGGTGGCAGAAGCTCACCTCATAATTTTGAGATGTTTCCATAAGCCCGCTACAAGCTTATTCTTACCATTGTTGTTTTTTCAAACAACTCCGTTCAATCCTACTTCGTAAGGATGCTCTTTCAAATTCATTTATGGTAGGAGATGTTGGTTTCATTCTTCGTTCTATTCATTCTAACTATCTAACTATCATGCTTTGTTTCCGGAGGCATTGTGATGTTGCTCTCTTCACCCATCACCTCGTTTTGTAAAGATCGTGTTCTTTTCATGCTTATCCATTTAATCGGAGTGTTGTGTCATCTCTTCAAGTTCTTTTCATCTTATCAAGTTTTCCTTCTTCTTTCAGTCGGAGTGTTGCCCAAATTATATCAATCTTATTCCTTCTCTATCTAACTTTAACCGGAGTGGTTTCAATATCTATCTTATCACTAAACCTCTTGGTTCTCGTCGTATCACTTGTTCCTCTTTTCTAACGGAGTGTTTTCAGCTTTGTTCATCTTCGTTGTTTTCTTTCATTCATTTTGCTCAACCTCTCAAGGTTCATGGTTTCACTCATTTGTCGAAGAAGCAACTTAGCTTTACCTCTTCTCTTCCTCTTCCGTTTCTCTCCGGTGCCATCCTAGATCTCGGGACGAGATCCTCTCGTAGTGGTGGAGTGTTGTAACGCCCCGGATACAACTTTCCATATTCGTAACTCCAACTCTTGCTTTTTCCGGAGATGCGATATGTTATTTCCTCCATGATTGGGTTTTGTCTTTTGTTTTGCATTTTGTTCATGTCTTGCATTTCATATCATAGCATCATGCGCTTTCCATCTGCATGTTTTCATAAAACTTACATTCGCTCGTAGTTTCCGCGTTCCTCCCTTGTTTTCGTGGCCTTCTGTCAAACCCTCGCGCGCGTCCGAAAACTTCCCCGAACCCGAACCGCACGGTCATGACCGATGGGTCCGGATCATCCCCTAACATCCGTAAAATATTTTTGTTTTATTTATTGGACTTCCTAACCTATTTTCCCGGAGCCGTTCGATCGCGATCGGATGACTCAAAAACTCCCCTCTTCCCCTATACATATAGACCCCAACCCTAAAATTTTGGATCAATGTCCCATCCTTCCGTGCCCGCCGCCGCCCATCGTTTCTCTGGGATCCTCCCGATCCACCTCGTCTCAGCCACCCACCAACCAGAGCATCGCCCAATCCTCTCTGTCCCATCCATCTCAGATCCACCCCCCATCCAACCGCAGCCTCCGACCACCTCCCGTGATTCCCGCACACGCAGCCAACCCCGAGCGCCGCCCTCACCCTCGAGCTCCACCAGAATCGCGCCCCTGGATCCTCTGCTTCGAGCACCTCCATGGAGCCGAGCTCCCCACCGCCTGGTTCCGCCGCCTTGGAGACCCACGCCCGCCGTTCCTGTGCCGCTCCTCGCTGGAACTGCGTCAAGCCGTCGTCCTTCGTCCCCGCAGCCTCCCCGCTCTCCTCGTCGACGCAGGGAGACGAGCTCCTTCCGAAGACCAGCAAGCGGCGCCGCCCCTCGCAGGTCATCCGTGCCCCTGCTCTTCCTTCTTCTTCACCTATCTCGCTCTTCTCTCAGTGCTCTCTCTGTTCCGTGTAGGAGGACAGTTGGGAGCACCTCGAGGAGCAACACCGCAGCAGCCTCATCCTTGCTCCGCCACCATCTCCGACAAGATTCGACGAGCCGCGACGAATCCGACCTCCTCCCGTTCCCCTGCTTCAGATCCGGTGCTCCACCCCCCCTTCCTTGCGGCTGCGGCCTCCCACTCATCGCCATGGCCGCGACAAGTTCAAGCTCCACCGTCCGTTGCTGTTCATCGAGCCGTCCCGCGCTCCAAGTGCCGGGAACCGGCTCCCCGTCGTCTAGACCTCCCGGATCCGTCCGTTCTGCCACCCAAGACCTCGTCGGAGTTCCCTCAACTCGTCCGCACCAAGTTCCCGCGCTGCCGTTTGCCTCGTCCTGGACCTCCTCTGCATCGAGCGCTCTGCTCCAGCGCTGCTGTCTCCCCCGCGCGAAGACCTCGCCTCCGCCCCATCCTCGTCTGGTCGGAGAGGCTTTACCCCGCTCGCCGGAGCTCTACTCCCGGTCACCGGCGCCCTGCTCGCCTCCTCCGCATCGCCCTGCTTCCCCTGCTTCGAACGAGAACAATGACGACCAGCGCCTCGTCCTGCTCCTCGCTCGCGTTGACCGCATCAAGTTCCACGACCGACCGCACGCACCTGGGCTGCCTCCCCTTCGTCTGTCGGCCAAGGCCTAGCCGCGCCAGATCCGGCCTGCGTGGCCTCCTCCTCCTCCAGCCGGGCCAAGAGCCCATGGTGAGCAGCCCAGTCCGCCCACCAGTTTTGGCCCGATGTAGTTTTTTTTTTCCATGTCTGCGATTTTGCTAATTATCCAGAAAACTGCATGTTTACATATTGCACCCTCATGTGCATGCATTTAATAACTCACAATTGGTGCATCGGATTAAAATGATTTAAACATGTAAAATACTTAGAATTTCATCTAGTTTCATAATATGCCACTTTCATCCATGTTTAAAATGTTTGAAATGTTGTTTGTTTAAATTCGTTCAAATGCCATGTTAAAATGATTTATTTCATAACTAAATAACTGTAGCTCCATTTTAAATAAACTTTATATGTAAACGGGGTGGAAAAATGCCTAGTTTAACTTGGTGCACTTTGTCTTACTGTTTAACAACTCTAAAATTGTGTATAGGTCAGAACAGTAGCAAATTCATAAATTGCACATGAGGATTTTCCGGAATTGTTGTTTGTTGTCCCGGCCTCATTGCCTCACCTCTTGCCATATTTAACAACATTTAATATTGTTGAGTAGCTTATAACGAGATCAAACTAAATAATTGCATGTGGTGTTTCATCGATATGCAACTCGTTGCATATTGAGCTCCACTTAACTTGTAGCATCGTTTGTTGCACTTTGCCATGCCATGCCTCATTAAACCGGACATGCATCATACTTGATTGTGCTTTGTGCCATGTTTATGCTTGTGCATTTATCATGTTGTTTGTTTGTTTCCGGTGTTGCTTCCTAGTTCCGGTAATGTTGCGATTGTGAGGATTCGTTCGACTACTCCCGTTCGTTCTTCTTCATGGACTCGTTCTTCTTCCTAGCGGGATTTCAGGAAAGATGACCGTCACCTTGGATCTCATTACTATCATTGCTGTGCTAGTTGCTTCGTTCTATCGCTATGCTGCGTTACCTACCACTTGCTGCTCAAGCCTCCCAAATTGCATGAACCTCTAACCTTTGTCACCCTTCCTAGCAAACCGTTGTTTGGCTATGTTACCGCTTTTGCTCAGCCCCTCTTATAGCGTTGCTAGTTGCAGGTGAAGATGAAGATTGCTCCATGGTGGATTATGTTTATGTTGGGATATCACAATATCTCTTATATTATTAATGCATCTATACACTTGGTAAAGGGTGGAAGGCTCGGCCTTATGCCTGGTGTTTTGTTCCACTCTTGCCGCCCCAGTTTCCGTCATATCATGGGCTAAGTTGGGACACCCCTGCAGGGTATAAACTTTCGAGAGCCGTGCCCGCGGTTATGTGGCAGACGGGAATTTGTTAATATCCGGTTGTAGTAAACTTGAAGTAAACTCTTCTAAAATACACCAACAGTATGCGTGCTTGTGAGTGTCTCTTTTCGGGGTTGATCGAGAGGAGAACACAGTTTCTGGGTTATGTCTGACGTAAGTAGGAGTTCAGGATCACTTCTTGATCATTACTAGTTGACGACCGCTTGCCTTGCTTCTCTCCTCGCTCTTATTTGCGTAAATTAGCCACCATACATGCTTAGTCGCTGCTGCAACCTCACCACTTTACCTCTTCCTTACCCATTAAGCTTTGCTAGTCTTGATACCCATGGTAATGGGATTGTTGAGTCCCCGTGGCTCACAGATTACTACACCAACAGTTGCAGGTACAGGTTATGCGATGATCATGACGCGAGAGCGATGTTTACTTGTTTTGGAGTTCTTCTTCCGCTTCTTGATCGGGGATAGGTTCGGTGTCGGCAGCTGGGCTAGCAGGGTGGATATTGTTTGAGTTTCTGTTTCTGTTTCATCCGTAGTCGGATGTTGATCTTGTATATGATGTATTGTTGTTTTCATGTGTCATTGTATGTATTGGATGTATCCCCACTATTATGTAATGTTGATGTAATGATATCCACCTTGCAAAAGCATCTTCAAGATGCGCTTCTATCCTTGGTGGGACCTTCGAGTTCCTTTAGGATAGGGTCGCATCTTGGGCGTGACAGATTATTTTGGAATGGAGGAGCTAAATTAGAATCTATTTTGTACACGACTACATATGCTATTATGTACAAAATCAGAGCAAAGATTGGTGCCCCCATAATTTAGGTATGATTTACAAATGCCATGATATCAAATTCAAATAATTGAATGGACTTCATGTTGAATTCGATTTTTTAAAACCACCTTAAGTTGAATTCAAATGTATGCTAGTTCATAGGTAGCTATTTATAATGTTCATTGTGTAACTTTTGTATGTATAATGTGCTTTACACACAAAACATGAACTATACTCATGTTTATATTTGATTGCTAAAGTGATGCATTGTCTGGAGTTCAAAATACTAACTATGTGGATCAATTGTGTCGAATAATAACATAGACATGCTCAAATTCGATAGAATCTAGATGTCTGATGGATCAATGACCATTCCTTATGCGAATTGCAAATATCATGATCCCATCCTAATATTTGGATACAATTTATATCTTTAACCAATGTGTATAGCAGTCTTGTACGTGTAGTTTCACTCTCCATCGGTGGTCTCTCACGCATGCTCACACACTCTCTCCCGAGGTGTCTTTCTCGCACACATGCTCTCGATATAACCCTCCCTCCCTCTCGTAACCATTTACGACTGTTTTCACTAACCTTTATCACAAGCACTCTTCCTCTCGCAAGCATACACACGCACAATCCCCATCGACCCTTTCTATATACATAGACCTGCCTACGTGTCTCCTATACGCACATTATCTTTAGGCCTGTCTCTCACGCATTGTCTCACACCTCTCTTCCTAATCGACGAGTATGATTCTAGCAGAGCATTCTGTAGGATGCCCCTTAAAGTTAGGTTGGATGAATAGTAATATCGTAGATAAAGGGTTACCTTAGTCCGAGAAACTAGGGTTACAAATCCTAGCCGGCTTTGTCAGTGGACATAGAGTCCTTCACAATTATGCTATCTTTTTATTGTATGACTAGTCATCCATGGGTCTCCCTAAATGCGTCACGGGCCGACCAATGTGGCGCAGGACGAAACTGAACGAAGGGCCTCACCTCGACCCACCGGACCTCACGCGGTGACACACCCTCTGCCCCCACGTCTCGTTATCTTCTCACACCCACACATACCAACACGTACACCGCACACAAAAATATATTCTCCGGTGCCTCTATCCACTCCCCTTGCATGTACACACTCAAGGGAATCTCTCACCCATGACGCCATATTCGCTCTCTCTCTAGACCACTCTCATTTCTCGTGCTATCTCCCCGCGCCTGCCGGCCCCTCTATCCATGCCTCTCTCGAATCGTAATACACACACATACCTCTCTAGGCCCTGCCAAATGCATCAACTACACATTCACACATGTTACATCACGCACCCCATTGATCTAAAAAGCCCTCTCTTCACGCTTATTTCAAGATACAACATTCGCTTTGAATAAAGTGTGGCCAAAAAATATTTTAGAATTTCTACATATATACAACATTACAAAGTTATATGGAGGAGTATGAACGCTTGTATTGCATGGTGCCCACAATGATATTTATTTCGGACTGTGAATTTGTATATTTTTATACTATATATAAAGTTAGTCATAATAAAGAGAAACGAAGAGCACTCTCTCTCCATCGATACTCCCCCACGCCCCTTTCACGCACACACACAAACTATCTCCGTGTCCTCTAAAAGTAAGCCCCAGCACATTCACGCATGTTTCATCTTTCTCTCGCGATATATACAATGACGATCATTGTATTTGAAGCGAAAGCACGATACGTACATTGGACTTCAGAATCCACTCATTACGGTCACTGTCGTGGAATTGTCACGGAAGATGTCCTGGTGTGAGGACTTAGTCGTGAGGCCAACACATCTTTGTAGTAGCTTGAGAGGGGTTGAGCGGAATCGAGAGACGCAACACAAGACAAGGATTTAGACAGCTTCGGGCCCTGGGAAACATCATCCGGTAATAGCCCTACATGCTGTTTGTGGCTAGATCTCATTATACTCATGAGAGAGTCGGCGCATAAGCCGGCTCCCCCTTTGTGTCTAGCCCTAGAGATTGTTTCTTGTTCCTTCTTTGGGGAGCGCTGCCCCTCCTTATATATGTTGAAGGGGCGGTTTACATGACTAGTCCTAGTTGGATTAGGATTACTCTATTACAAGTGGAGTCCTAGTCTTGCTTCCTTTGTAGGAGAATATTCCTTGTGCTTTCCTCATAAAACGGCCCACCATAACATGAGCCGGCCTTCCATGAACCGCCTTCTGGGCCGCCGGGTCTTGTCGTTCCTCTAACCCGCTTGTCGGGTCACCCATGAGTCGCCAGGCTCGGGCGGGTCACTTAGTGAGTCGTCCAGTCAGGGCAGGTCATTAGTGAGTCACCAAGTCAGGTCGGGTCACCGCGGGGTATATCCCCGACATTAGTCCCCAAGTTTAGCTTGGATTTATCCATGGTAAACTTATGCTGCAAAATAAACACAAGAACAAATTTGACAGGTTGTGCTCCGTGTTAAGAATTCCTGTAAACCGGCACCTGAACATCCTTAAGTCCTTGTCATTTCCTTCTTCTAGAAAATCCGGGTCAATAGACCAGCTTCCTAATCAACTTTCTTGCAGAAGAAATATTGTAAATAAATAATCCATTTGAATTGGCCTTCAATGCTCTGACTTGACAAAAATATTGGTTCTGAAATATTCAACTGATATTCAGCCGGCTTGTAGATCTTGCTGAGCTATGACTTCCAAAATCGCCGGGTTATAAAAACTGATAATTCCGGGTTATGATTGTTGCCAATGCCGGGTCATAATTATTGGTGACGCCTGGTCATGATTGTTGGTGACGCCGGGTCATGATTGTTTACTCAAAGCTGAGAATTTGAAGTTTTTTTCTCCCTTATATCCATATTACCTGTAGCCCCTAAGTCTTGAGCAGAACAAAGTGATGGCTTTAAGACTTGCTTCAATATAAATACTGCCACTTTGAAGAAATCCATGTTGTTCATCTCAGTCACTAGTAAATACTGAATACTCCATATATGTAGCCCCCAAGTGTCGGGTTGTCATGCTTGCATCAACCTGGGACTTGTAATTTCCTGATGCTCATAAAAATTTCAACCAGTGTAGCCCCCAAGGGCCGGGTCATTATGCAATAATGAGCAGGGACTTTGAGGATATGATCATGTAGATTTTGAGCAGCAACGTGTAGCCCCCAAGGGCCGGCTTAGTAAGATAATACTGAGCTGGGACTTTATATATACTTCATTGACAATAATATCATATGATGTAACCCCCATCATGGGGATTGAACCCACTTCCACAAGGTTAAGAGCCTTGTGCTTTATGAACTGAGCAGTGGATCCTTCAATATAATGGACTGAGGCTTGTGTACCTTGAATTTTTGACAGGAGCAATTGGTAGCCCCGAAGGGCCGGCTCATTATGATGTGATGAGTCGGATCTTCAATAAGGCCAGTAAAAAATGACTTTGCATTAGTCCCCAAGTGCCATGGTGCATGCTGGCGGTGACATGGGACTTGCATATTCGATGTAATCTCAAAATAATGTAGCCCCCAAGTGTCAGGTCGTAAGCCTGCAGCGACTCGGGACTATTCCTTCCATTGTAGAATAAATTATATCCATTGATAAAATAATATCTATTGCGCTGAAGCGACTTTGAAAATCATAATATTTGGTTATTGATAACCATAATAAAAATCCAGCTATGTTGGCTATTAAAGATTTGAATAATATAACCCGGTTTGAAAAACCGGTTCCTGTGATATTGAATCATACTGCCGGTTTAGGATACCTGTGCAGTAAGGGTGATAACCCAATCTTTAGAAGCATAAAACTTCCAAATGTTTATGATTGTCACATGCTGGCGACTTATCGTCCAAACCAAGACGGGTTAAATGTGAACCACACTCACACTTAGATCTGGCAAAATCTTAAGAAAAAACAAAGACTACGAAAAAACTTAAGCAAAATACAAAAAATTGGGGCTTCTGTTTCGAATACGATCAGTAAACCGGACCAAAGGGGTTAAGCTAGGATTCGAATACGATCATGTAGCCCCCAGTGGCTTTGGCGTTGCGCCGATCAAGAGGGTACCGACAGCTATGTTCTCTTTGGTTCGAATACGACCTATGTTTGAACAGGAAGCCCCCAAATGACCTTGAGAGGTTTTTAACGACCCTGATTCGAATACGATCCAAGTCAGACCCAAAAGGGTTAAGCTATGATTCGAATACGATCAAGAAGCCCCCTAGTGGGTTTGGCATTGCACCGATCAAGAGGGTACCGACAACTATGTTCTCTTTGGTTCGAATACGACCTATGTTTGAACAGGAAGCCCCCAAATGACCTGTAACTGTGGCTATGAGCTGGATCAAAGGGTAATCATAGCTTAGCTCAGTAAGCCGGAAGCCCCCAAGTGATATATTTCTGAGCTGTGCTCGCCGGGTGCCTATGTTTGAGTTGTGCTGTGCAACAAACTCTCTTTGGTCCCTGTAATTTTTTCTGAAAACTCAAACTTGCGAGAGATGAATTCTTTTTTAAACTGGAATTTCAAACCGGATATTGAGAGCTTCATAGCTTTGTGGGAGACAGGTTTACCTTGAGCCGGATTTTAAACCGACATTCTTCATTTTGAACCGGAAATTTTCTGACGGCCTTTAAATTCTTATCAATATAGCAGTAGTCTCCGGGGCCGGGTTATTTTTCCCTCCAATGACCCGGAGTTCTGGTTTATTGATACTGGCCAATTTTTCCGAGTCATGCCATTGTAGCCCCCGAGTCTTAAGGCGACTCGTGGAGTTGTCTTGAGATTTTCCATATTTGACCGTGATACAAACCGGTATGAGTCCTTCAACAGCTCAATGATATAACCTGTCCTGCATTGGCGAACTTGCAAGTCAGCGCAATTTTTCCTTTTAAAGAAAACAATATATAATATAAAAATATACTGGATGGATTTCACCTGATATGTTAAGCCAGAAATTATTCATCGGGGAGTTGATGATCACCACGATGACGCTGAAATTAATCACGGCCGAGTTGGCCGCTGCGTTGTAAGCCGGTGCGGATGGGGAGAGTCGGCAGCGGCGTTGTAAGCCGGTGTGGACGAGAGAGTCGGCCGCGTCATTGGAAACGGCACGGACGCAGGTGAGTTGGCCATGGGCACGGACAATAAGTCAGTCGCATGTGTTGATGTAGCGGGGGTGGCAACTTGCGCATGACGAGCACTAGTGCAAAAATAATATTTGCTCACACCCTTTTTGCAACACCTTTTTGTAAGGAATAATGGTCCTGTGAAAAAAATCATAGACCAAGTAATTGTTCTTTTGATAAAAACAATACATGCTAATAAAACAAACTTAGCTGGATATCACCTAATTTACTCGGATGACGGATGATCCGTTCAACGCGACGGAGTCGGCTCAGGCAGACCGGCGACTCAATATGGTGCCAGCAGTTCAACGCAACAGAGGTAGCTCAACACGGCCCAACGGTTCATGGTATGGAGGTGACTCAACCGGTCGGAAGGTGAAGGCTGTGTTGTCGGGTAACGGCTGACTTCTTAGTCAGTTCAGCGGCAGTTTCCAATCTGCCAATTGGGTGCAGCTCTGTAGAGGCCAGTATGTCAAACTTCTACATCTGAACATAATTCTATAGCAAGCACATGTTCATTTGACTGCGATGGTGGCCTATTCATTCATCACCGTAGGAGCAGTTCTTCAGAGCAGTTCTTCAGCAAAATCAAGGGAACTGAAAGCTCATTGTCAACCCGACCCATCGTCCTGCAGCTACTATGTCAGGGAGTTTTCTCCAACGAGTATTAGAGAGTAGGCGGTGCGCTCCACGACGGACTGACGAGGCGTCATCTCGCAGCAGAAGGAGAGGCAAGATGATTTTACGGGGCGGCTCGTGGCAGCGGGGCCGCACCAGTGACTCGGACGAGGCCGGTGGCTTGCAAACAAGGCCACAACAGCGTGGGCAGGTCAACACCGGGCAGTTAGAAAGGCGTTGTGGCAAAGTCGGGCACGGCGACTCGCCATTGACGGCGGCTCATCGACCGTGTCGCAGTAGAGGCGACGATGAACTGACGCCGATTTGCAAGCATCGGCTCAGCAGCATGAAGACGAGGCCGAGTACTCGGGCGACTTAAAAGGCGCTGTAGGTGGTGACTCGGAGCGGCCGTTGAGGCGAGGCGGCTCGGCAATATATGGCTGACCCAGAGAAATGAACCCACACGAGAGTGAGGCCGGCGGCCTATGGTTGAGGCGAGGCGGCTCGGCAATATACGGCTGACCCAGAGCAATGAACCCGCACGAGAGTGAGGCCGTCGGCCTATGGTGACCACGACATCTCAGAGGCGACTTGTTGAAGGTAAGGCAGCAGCAGCGCGGGCACGCGAGATTGGCCACGGCAGTGGCTCAACGGCAAGCAGCTGAGGCCATGCAGGTTGAAAGCACGCAGCGCGAAGTCGGCCACGACGGTGACTCGGAGGTGGCCGTGAAAGTGACTTGGAGCGGAGGACATCGGCGGCGGCTTAGAAACACGGCAGCGGAGGTGGCTCTGGTGAAGCCGTCTTGGCGCACCGGCACGGCTCAGCAGGCGGGGACTGGCAGCTCGGAGGCACACCGGAGTGGGCGAAGCCCAGCGGTGGAGGCGGCCCGCGCTTGTCCGGGTCGTTGTTGGTTTGACCATCCATGTGGTGTCTTCTACTTCTTCTTTCCTTTTTTTGTCATGAAGAGCTGGCAGTAAGTTTTGATCTCCACGTAGGTAGTACTAGTACTACTATGCAATCATACTAGCACTACTAGCAAGAACATCGTTTTGCTTTTGGGTCGTGGCCGGTGTTGACCTTCCCACGTCCGGGTCGTGGTTGATTTTACGACTTTGCGTTTGACTGTGTGCGATGAGGTGAGCCGCGTAGAAGCTGGGCACGGTCTCGGGAGTAGTACTGACTGCAGGCGCATAGCGTTTCGGTAGATCGCCTTGTCGCTGCGACAATGTAGAAATCAGCATCGGCTGGCCTGACTTGATGTGCTTGTCCGAGGACACATGTGTAGATGCAGATTGAATCCGTTTCGTGGTCGTGAGCGAGACTATCCACAAAAATTCTTCCAAGTTTGATCTTTTAGACGAGACCTATACTGACTTTGATAGAAAAGCAATTTCACCGGCGACTGACGATAGCCGAGTAGATTAGATAAAAAAGAACACCGATGGCAGCGCCTGTAGTAGATTATCTGATTAACAAATTCGCCGATGATGCAAATCCTTTCGCATCAACTCTTTTTCATCCGGAGAACTGTGAACTCCTCGATCCCTAGAAGAGATCCCTCCAAGAACTCAACACCACCGTGCGCAGGCTCCACGGTGGGCGCCAACTGTCGTGGAATTGTCACGGCAGATGTCCTAGTGTGAGGACTTAGTCGTGAGGCCAACGCATCTTTGTAGTAGTTTGAGAGAGGTTGAGTGGAATCAAGAGACGCAACACAAGACACGGATTTAGACAGCTTCGGGCCCCGGGAAACATCATCCGGTAATAGCCCTACATGCTATTTGTGGCTAGATCTCATTATACTCATGAGAGAGTCGGCGCATAAGCCGGCTCCCCCTTTGTGTCTAGCCCTAGAGATTGTTTCTTGTTCCTTCTTTGGGGAGCGCTTCCCCTCCTTATATATGTTGAAGGGGCGGTTTACATGACTAGTCCTAGTTGGATTAGGATTACTCTATTACAAGTGGAGTCTTAGTCTTGCTTCCTTTGTAGGAGAATATTCCTTGTGCTTTCCTCATAAACCGGCCTACCATAACATGAGCCGGCCTTCCATGAACCGCCTTCTGGGCCGCTGGGTCTTGTCGTTCCTCTGACCCGCTCGCCGGGTCACCCATGAGTCGTTAGGCTCGGGCGGGTCACTTAGTGAGTCGTCCAGTCAAGGCAGGTCATTAGTGAGTCGCCAAGTCCGGCCGGGTCACACCGCGGGGTATATCTCCGACAATCACCATTTATGTTTTGTGGTTATTATACAGTCACGGGCTCACCGCACAAATCTGTATTTGCTCAAGACACGACTAGTTGACCAGTTAAACGCTCCATGTGGCACCTCTAGTGTTGCATCACATTATCTCACTACCATCGGACCCACCTGTCGGCTTGTATCTACTCTACATCTACACTCTTATAAATACTAGTAAGATGCCCATGCGTTGGACGGAACATCAAGATGCATTTGTATGAGTAGTTTATCTTGTGGGAGAAAAGGATGAACAAGGGAAGACCTTATTTGCAAGTGTGGAGAGGGGTGTGGGTATCTCTTTGCAAAATTGCCATAGTTTCCTTCCTATCCATTAGATATAGATCGGATGGCCTATATTGCAGGATGGCGGGCACACGATCATCACCGACTATGCTTTTTATAAGAGTAGGGATAAAATACACTCTTACTATCAAGATGCCCGTGCATTGCATGGAACACCAAGATGCATTTATTTTTTACAAAACACTTGTTGTGATTAACCCATGAGGGAGTAATCTCATGTGTAAAAACTAATAATATCTTGAGAAAGAGGAGAGATAAGGTGAGGAGGAGTGGGGCGTGATGGTGATTGGTGGTAGGACTGAGCGGAGGCATGGGATGGACGACGGTGGCAGCGGCCATCATGCCAGATTATTCGAGAGGCTTTCTTTTTTAATTGCTCAACAATGAGGTTGTGGGAGATAAGGATGAACGAGGGAAGACCTTATCTGCAAATGTGAAGAGAGGTGCGAGTATCTTTTTGCAAAATTATCATAGTTTGCTTTCTATCCGTCAGATATAGATCGGACGGTCTATATTGCAAGATGGCAGACACACCATCATCTCCAACTCCGGTTTTCATAAGAGTAGAGATAAAAAATAGAGTTGGTGATGATGGTGTGCCTGCCATCCTGCAATATAGGCCGTCCGATTTATATCTGACGGATAGGAAAGAAACTATGACAATTTTGTAAAAAGGTACCCACACACCTCTCCACATTTGCAAATAAGGCCTTCTCTCGTTCATCCTTTTCTCTCACAAGATAAACTAGTCATACAAATGCATCTTGAGCATCTTGCTAGTAAGAATGAAAACAAACGACAAAAAAATATTGGACGGTGGTTCGAAGTCATGACCGCGGACACAACGGACAAGGTGGCCTTGTATTGGTATGTTGAGCCGTCTGTTTTAACACATAGGAGCTAGTGTGGTGATTATACACACACGCACGCATGCACACGAACTGCATGCATGCAACACTCACACGAACACATGCACCCACGCACGCACGCAACACTCACACGTACACACGCAGCCACGCACGCACGCAACACTCACACGCACACGCGCACGCATGCATGCACACACCAGTACACCACACGACCAACACACACTCTCACGCTCAAGTGCTCAACCTACATGTGCATGCGCACACATCAGGCCCTGACAGACACATACAAAACCAGGTGATTCCCGCGCACGGGGTGGAGTCTTGTTGCGCCTGCGTAAATTTGTGTTTATTTGACCTTTTCCCTATGCGAACTGACAGGTGGGACCCACAAGGAACACGGTCAATTTAACTAGTCAACATGGTGCCACGCAGACTATTTGGACGGTCAACAGAGTGCAATCCGATGTTGAACCGTGAGCAAGTGACCGTATAATCACCGCAAAACATATATAGTGACCGTAATCAGCTTATTCTGAAGTTCGGTGAACGTATTACGCTTTTCTCTCTGTAGGCCCTCCAAAACTACATCTCTACACATTCTCGCATGTTACATCTAACAACTATGCAATACAGCACTACTACTACACTCTAACACAATAAATCATATGTGTTTTTTGTTTACTAGATATCATATTGTTACTTAATTATTCAGTTTGCATACATTAAAATTGCCTTTGAAATGTATGGCCAAGATTATATACCGCATGGAAAAATCCCGCCCTTTCCTGTTTAATCGGGTTCAGATCGATGGATCGTGTGAAACAACAAAACTATAGTACTATATACTGAGACAAGTGACAGTTCATCAGGGCACAGTGTCGTGTACTCCTCCGTCAGAAGAGTGGGCGCCGCTTTCATAAATCTTCTAGTCCCTTTCGTCGACATGTGGGGCATCAAGCTACCGGGTCCACATGCCATACCGACATACAGTGCAGAGCAGCTGGGGTGAAGCACCCAGTCATGGCGCCGGCGTAGTAATGAGCAATGAGGCGTCAAATCACAAAGTTGCACCTTTCCCTTGATTAAGTTGGAGGGACGAAGTAATAATGCTAAAAAAGAAGTTGGAGGGACGAAGCAACCATCATTTCACTCGTTGCTGAATCCGCTTCTCCCTCATCTTTAAGTTAACCACGTGTTGCTTCTGCCGTTGTTCTGCCTCATGTGGGAAGCGGATCAGCTTGGTAAAGCACTGACACGTGGGACCGCATGTTAGCAAACTGCCAGGACAACGTCCTCTAAAAATAAGAAACCTCCCCCGCCATCCGTGCGGCAAAATCACCTCTTTTTTACTAATCTTGATTCTATAATTTTTTAGATCAATATAATTGAGATTTGTATAGATAGCACACAGGAGCAAAACCAAGTGGTACGGTTAAGGGCATCCACAATGTGAGCCAAATGTGAAATAGCTTTTGGCATCGTGGGAACCATTGTGGACGGTGTTGCCAAAGCCAAAAGGATGGAGCCGAAGCTCCCTGATTGATTGATTGAAGGAATAGAGAAATGCAACGTCTCTCCTCTTTCTCCCGTGCTTGGACGCATGTACAGTATAGAGGACATAGTCTACTCCCCTGTCCCTTCTATCACAAATCACAAAGCAGTGAGGCGTCAAATCACAAAGCACGGACGAAGCAACCATCATTTCACTCTTCGCTGACTCCGCTTCTCCATCGTATTCTTCGAGAAACCATATCACTGCACTAAGCTGGACAGCTGACGCTATTGTGTACGAGTAGTAATAGTACATTTATGCGCCTTTGGTTCAACGGACTTCCTGGATGCAAATAAGGCGGTTGTCTCGGCTTGCAGGCGACACTTGCGAACGACTTACTGTGGTCTCCCTCAATGGTGTTCTCCGTCGAACGCACTTCGCCAAACTACAACGTTCGAGATATCGTCGACGTCACCGCAATGGGGAAGGAAGTCAAATATAGTTACTACCTCCATTTTTTTGTACACAAGGCCAGTATATCAAAATTACTATTTGCAAAAGGCCACTAACACTAATCGAGGCAAAATTGATGGGGTCTGCCTCATACTAGCAACCAAGGACATTAATATCCCCTGCATGCATGCGGAAGTGAGAAGGTTGGTTTGCATGGTGCTGCATCAATCAAGCGATGAGGAGTCAGATGGTTAGTCCCAACGTATCTATAATTTTTGATTGTTCCATGCTATATTATATTCTGTTTTGGATGTTTAATGGGCTTTATTATACACTTTTATATTATATTGGGACTAACCTATTAACCGAAGGCCCAGCCCAGAATTGCTGTTTTTAGCCTATTTCAGAGTTTCGCAGAAAAAGAATATCAAATGGAGTCCAAACGGAATGAAACCTTCGGGAACGTGATTTTTGGAACAAACGTGATCCAGAGGACTTGGACCCTACATCAAGAAAGAAATCAGGAGGGCACGAGGTAGGAGGGCGTGCCTACCCCCCTTGGCGCGCCCTCCACCCTCGCGGGGCCCATGTTGCTCCACCGACGTACTTCTTCCTCCTATATATACCTACGTACCACCAAACTACTAGATACGGAGCCAAAAACCTAATTCCACCGCCGCAACCTTCTCAGACTCGTGAGATCCCATCTTGGGGCCTTTTAGGAGTTCACGGGGGGGCATTGATCACGGAGGGCATCTACATCAACACCATAGCCTCTCCGATGATGTGTTAGTAGTTTACCTCAGACCTTCGGGTCCATAGTTATTAGCTAGATGGCTTCTTCTCTCTCTTTGGTTCTCAATACAAAGTTCTCCATGATTCTCGTGGAGATATATTCGATGCAATCTTCTTTTGCGGTGTGTTTGTTGAGACTGATGAATTGTGGGTTTATGATCAAGTTTATCTATGAACAATATTTGAATCTTCTCTGAATTCTTTTATGTATGATTGGTTATTTTGCAAGTCTCTTCGAATTATCAGTTTGGTTTGGCCTACTAGATTGATCTTTCTTGTAATGGGAGAAGTGCTTAGCTTTGGGTTCAATCCTGCGGTGTCCTTTCCCAAAGGATGAGGGCAGCAAGGCACGTATTGTATTGTTGCCATCGAGGATAACAAGATGGGGTTTATATCATATTGCATGAGTTTATCCTCTACATCATGTCATCTTACTTAAAGCGTTACTCTGTTCTTTTGAACTTAATACTCTAGATGCATCTTTGGATAGTGGTCGATGTGTGGAGTAATAGTAGTAGATGCAGCAGGAGTCGGTCTACTTGTCGCGGACGTGATGCCTATATACATGATCATACCTAGATATTCTCATAACTATGCTCAATTCTGTCAATTGCTCAACAGTAATTTGTTTACCTACCGTAATATTTATGCTCTAGAGAGAAGCCACTAGTGAAATCTATGGCCACCGGGTCTATTTTCCACCATATTAATCTTCCAACACTTAGCTATTTTTATTGCCTTTTATTTTACTTTGCATCTTTATCATAAAAATAGAAAAAATATTATCTTATCATATCTATCAGATCTCACTTTCATAAGTGACCATGAAGGGATTGACAACCCCTTTATTGCGTTGGTTGCAAGGATCTTATTTGTTTGTGTAGGTGCGAGGTACTCGTACGTGGCCTCCTACTGGATTGATACCTTGGTTCTCAAAAACTGAGGGAAATACTTATGCTGCTTTACTGCATCACCCTTTCCTCTTCAAGGGAAAATCAACGCAGTGCTCAAGAGGTAGCAAGAAGGATTTCTGGCGCCGTTGCCGGGGAGATTCACACCAAGTCAAGTCAAGTCAAGGCATACCAAGTACCCATCACAAACCCTTATACCTCGCATTACATTATTTGCCATCTGCCTCTCGTTTTCCTCTCCTCCACTTCACCCTTGCCGTTTTATTCGCCCTCTCTTTTTCGTTCGCCTCTTTTTGTCTTGCTTGTTTGCTTGTGTTACCATGTGCCTTCTATTTGCTTGCATCTTTGCTTGCTAAAAATCTATTGTTATGGATCCACTTAAAGTGTTCTACTTGGATGATCTTCGATCCTTATGCGCCCCCAACTAGCCTAGTTGATGGGAAATCTTTAGATGAGCATGCTCATTTTGTGCATCATCATTTGCCTGAAAAAGGGAGACTCTTATGGAATCAAATAAACAAATTGATGTGTTATGCTTGGAATCTTTGTGAAATTTATGATTTTACTTGTTGCTCTGAAAACCTTAAGAAACACCTTCCCTATCAATGTGAGTTTAGTGATAATGGAATCGTATCTTCGTATGCTAAGGGTGTTTATAATTACTATGATGTTCAACAAATTGAAGAATTTGTTGCTTTTAAGGGTGCTTATGAAATTGCTTCTTTGATTGAAACGTATGATGCTACTCTTTACAAATCTGAATTTTTTGCCATACTTAAATATTGTTATGATAATTATGCTTCCAATGCCTATGTTAAACCATATATTGAGGACGCCCCCGCTATCCAAGAAGAGGCTAATATTTTGCAAGAGTCCATGGAGGAAGAAAATAATGATATGCATGAATCTATAGATAATTATGATTCCGATGATTTGATTGAAATATCCCTTGATGAACATGATGCTTACTATTCTTGTGGCCATGATGCCAATATTTATAAAGATGAATTTGCTATAGTTCCATATGTTAAACATGAGATCCTTGCTATTGCACCCATACTTGGTAGTTCCTTCAATGAAAAGCATGATTGCAATGATGTTGCTATAAATTATCTTGATTTCAATTTTGCTAATAATATGCAAAACCCTAAGCTTGGGGATGCTAGTTTTGCTATGACTACTACTTGTTGCAATGATCATGATTGGGGTGATTCTTCTTATGATCTTGAAAATTTATTTAAGCCCCATGGTGAATATGAGATTGATAATAGTGTTTGCAATAACATTGAAAGTGGGTTTGGAATAGTGTCAACTTTAGATCCCACATATTTGTAGAATATTCAATCTTATGGTATTTTTGATAAAAGTGGGTTTGGAGAGGTCATGACTTTAGTTAATGTTAATCCCACTATTTTGGAAGAGTGTCAACTTTGCATGCATGTGGATCGTGTTGAAAATATTTTCTGTGATAGCTATTTTATTGAATTTGCTTATGATTCCACATGTAATTATTATGAGAGAGGAAAATATGGTTGTAGAAATTTTCATGATAATAAATTACCTCTCGTTATGTTGGGATTGCTATTGTTTCTTTCCGCTTCCTTGCATTTGCTAGTTTTTGCTTGCTATGATAATTTGTTTGACTATAAGATGCCTATGAATAGGAAGTATGTTTGACTTAGATGTGTTTGTCACGTGTTTCATGATGCTCTCTTTGTGCTTCAATTCTTGTCTTTCATGTGAGCATCATTGAAATCTCAATGCCTAGCTAGGGGCGTTAGACGATAGCGCTTGTTGGGAGGCAACCCAATTTTATTTTTAGTTTTTTACTTTTTGCTTATGTTTAGGAATAAATATTTGATCTAGCCTCTTGTTAGATTTGTTTTTATGTTTTAATTAGTGTTTGTGCCAAGTTTAACCTATAGGATCTTCTTGGATGATAGTTATTTGATCTTGTTGAAAATTCCAGAAACTTTCTGTTCATGAAAACAATTGTTAAAAATCACCAGAACGTGATAAAATATTGATTCCAATTGCAACAGATCAATAAACAAATTTTCTAGGTCTTCCTATTTTGGTAGATTTTTTTGAGTTCCAAAAGTTTGCTTTAGTTACATATTACTACAGACTGTTCTGTTTTAGACAGATTCTGTTTTTCGTGTGTTGTTTGCTTATTTTGATGAATCTATGGCTAGTAAAATAGTTTATAAACCATAGAGAAGTTGGAATACAGTAGGTTTAACACCGATATAAATAAATAATGAGTTCATCAGTACCTTGAAGTGGTGTTTTGTTTTCTTTCGCTAACGGAGCTCACGAGATTTTCTGCTGAGTTTTGTGTTGTGAAGTTTTCAAGTTTTGGGTAAAAGATTTGATGGATTATGGAACAAGAGTGGCAAGAGCCTAAGCGTGGGGATGCCCATGGCACCCCAAGATAATCTAAGGACACCAAAAATCCAAAGCTTGGGGATGCCCCGGAAGGCATCCCCTCTTTCGTCTACTTCCATCGGTAACTTTACTTGGAGCTATATTTTTATTCACCACATGATATGTGTTTTGCTTGGAGCGTCTTGTATGATTTGAGTCTTTGCTTTTTAGTTTACCACAATCATCCTTGCTGTACACACCTTTTGGGAGAGTCACACATAAACTGGAACTTATTAGAATACTCTATGTGCTTCACTTATATGTTTTGAGCTATATAGTTTTGCTCTAGTGCTTCACTTATATCTTTTAGAGCACAACGGTGGATTTGTTTTATAGAAACTATTGATCTCTCATGCTTCACTTATATTATTTTGAGTCTTAAAATAAGCATGGCAATTTTCTTTAATTAGAATATCATGAGAAATTTGATGCTTGATAATTGTTTTGAGATATAAAGGTGGTAATATCATAGTTGTGTTAGTTGAGTAATTGTGGAATTGAAAAATACTTGTGTTGGAGTTTGTGATTCCTGTAGCATGCACGTATGGTGAACCGTTATGTAACGAAGTCGGAGCATGAGGTATTTATTGATTGTCATCCTTTGTGTGGCGGTCGGGATCACACGATGGTTAACTCCTACCAACCCTTCCCCTAGGAGCATGCGTAGTAGTACTTTGTTTCAAGGGCTAATAAATTTTTGCAATAAGTATATGAGTTCTTTATGACTAATGTGAGTCCATGGATTATACGCACACTTACCTTTCCGCAATTTTCTAGCCTCTTCGGTACCGTGCATTGCCCTTTCTCACCTTGAGAGTTGGTGCAAATTTCGCCGCTGCATCCAAACCCCGTGATATTATACGCTCTATCACACATAAACCTCCTTATATCTTCCTCAAAACAGCCACCATACCTACTATTATGGCATTTCCATAGCCATTCCAAGATATATTGCCATGCAACTTCTCATCATTTCGTTTATCATGACACGCTCCAGCATTGTCATATTGCTTTGCATGATCATGTAGTTGACATTGTATTTGTGGCGAAGCCACCATTCATAATTCTTTCATACATGTTGCTCTTGATTCATTGCATATCCCGGTACACCGCCAGAGGCATCCACATAGAGTCATATTTTGTTCTAAGTATTGAGTTGTAATTCATGAGTTGTAAGTAAATAAAAAGTGTGATGATCATCATTATTAGAGCATTGTCCCAAGTGAGGAAAGGATGATGGAGACTATGATTCCCCCACAAGTCGGGATGAGACTCCGAACTAAAAAAAAGAGGCCATATAAAAAAGAGAAAAGGCCCAAATAAAATAATAATGAGAGAAAAAGAGAGAAGGGACAATGTTACTATGCTTTTACCACACTTGTGCTTCAAAGTAGCACCGTGATCTTCATGATAGAGAGTCTCTCATTTTGTCGCTTTCATTTACTAGTGGGAAATTTCATTATAGAACTTGGCTTGTATATTCCAATGATGGGCTTCCTCAAATGCCTGAGGTCTTCGTGAGCAAGCAAGTTAGATGCACACCCACTTAGTTTCTTTTGTTTGAGCTTTCATACACTTATAGATCTAAGTGCATCCGTTGCATGGCAATCCCTACTCCTTGCATTGACATCAATTGATGGGCATCTCCATAGCCCGTTGATTAGCCTCGTTGATGTGAGCCTTTCTCCTTTTTTTTGTCTTCCCACATAACCCCTATCATTATACCTTATTCCACCATAGTGCTATATCCATGGCTTGCGCTCATGTATTGCGTAAGAGTTGAAAAGGCTGAAGAGCGTTAAAAAGTATGAACCAATTGCTTGGCTAAAACCGGGGTTGTACATGATATGAATATTTTGTGTGGGGAAGATGGAGCATAGCCAGACTATATGATTTTGTAGGGATAACTTGCTTTGGCTATGTTATTTTGATAAGACATAATTGCTTGGTTAGCATGCTTGAAGTATTATTGTTTTTATGTCAACATTAAACTTTTATCTTGAATCATATCAAATATGAACATTCGTGCCACAATAAGAAGAATTACATTGAAATTATGCTAAGTAGCATTCCACATCAAAAATTCTGTTTTTATCATTTACCTACTCGAGGACGAGCAGGAATTAAGCTTGGGGATGCTTGATACGTCTCCAACGTATCTATAATTTTTGATTGTTCCATGCTATATTATATTCTGCTTTGGATGTTTAATGGGATTTATTATACACTTTTATTTTATTTTGGGACTAACCTATTAAACGGAGGCCTAGCCCAGAATTGCTATTTTTTTTGCCTATTTCAGAGTTTCGCAGAAAAATAATATCAAACGGAGTCCAAACGGAATGAAACCTTTGGGAACGTGATTTTTTGGAACAAACGTGATCCAGAGGACTTGGACCATACGTCAAGAAATCAATCAGGAGGGCACGAGGTAGGGGCGCGCCTACCCCCCTGGGCGCGCCCTCCACCCTCGTGGGGCCCATGTTGCTCCACCGACGTACTTATTCCTCCTATATATACCTACGTACCCCCAAACTACCAGATCACGGAGCCAAAACTTAATTCCACCTCCGCAACCTTCTCAGACTCGTGAGATCCCATCTTGGGGCCTTTTAGGAGCTTCACGGGAAGGGCATTGATCATGGAGGGCTTCTACATCAACACCATAGCCTCTCCGATGATGTGTGAGTAGTTTACCTCAGACCTTCGGGTCCATAGTTATTAGCTAGATGGCTTCTTCTCTCTCTTTGGTTCTCAATACAAAGTTCTCCACGATTCTCATGGAGATCTATTCGATGTAATCTTCTTTTGCGGTGTGTTTGTTGAGACCGATGAATTGTGGGTTTATGATCAAGTTTATCTATGAACAATATTTGAATCTTCTCTGAATTCTTTTATGTATGATTGGTTACCTTTGCAAGTCTCTTAGAATTATCAGTTTGGTTTGGCCTACTAGATTGATCTTTCTTGCAACGGGAGAAGTGCTTAGCTTTGGGTTCAATCTTGCGGTGTCCTTTCCCAAAGGATGTTAGGGGCAGCAAGGCACGTATTGTATTGTTGCCATCGAGGATAACAAGATGGAGTTTATATCATATTGCATGAGTTTATCCCTCTACATCATGTCATCTTACTTAAAGCGTTACTTTGTTATTTTGAACTTAATACTCTAGATGCATGCTAGATAGCGGTCGATGTGTGGAGTAATAGTAGTAGATGCAGGCAGGATTCGGTCTACTTGTCGCGGATGTGATGCCTATATACATGATCATACCTAGATATTCTCATAACTATGCTCAATTCTGTCAATTGCTCAACAGTAATTTGTTTACCCACCATAATACTTATGCTCTCGAGAGAAGTCACTAGTGAAACCTATGGCCCCCGGGTCTATTTTCCATCATATAATCTTCCAACACTTAGCTATTTTTATTGCCTTTTATTTTACTTTGCATCTTTATCATAAAAATACCAAAAATATTATCTTATCATATCTATCAGATCTCACTTTCGTAAGTGACCATGAAGGGATTGACAACCCCTTTATTGCATTGGCTGCGAGGATCTTATTTGTTCGTGTAGGTGCGAGGGACTCGTGCGTGGCCTCCTACTGGATTGATACCTTGGTTCTCAAAAACTGAGGGAAATACTTACGCTGCTTTACTGCATCACCCTTTCCTGTTCAAGGGAAAACCAACGCAGTGCTCAAGAGGTAGCAGTTAGCTCTTTGGGCTTTGGATAAAAAAAGCATTAATTGACATGTGAAACGAGGATTTGTATCGATTAATCCCGCAAAGGAAAACCCCGCATTTCTTTTTTAACACTACTACTCCTAGTACGTAGTACTACGTACTTATCCTGTTTGGGTCTAGGCCTTGCATTGCCATACTTCACCACACATTTTTGCCAAGCTTGCCTAAAGTTTTCAAAATTAAAAGGAGGTACACTTGCGCACGACTGTCGTGGTCGCACCGCACCCTCACACGGTCGCTCCTGCACACCGCGGTCGCACCGCACCCTCACATGCATAGTCGCTCCTGCACACCGCAAACCCAACCAAGGGAACGGACCCTCACTGACACGTGCTGACGCATGTGAACAAACCAAACTCAGCCATCCTATCACTGACACATAATTTTCGTTCATAGAGTATGTTTATCCAACCGCATGTTGGGGAGTATCCGTACGGCCCGTGCGGTGGTCTGTTGAGGAAGAAGAAGAGGTGAGGAAGAAGGGTTAGGAGACGTAGGATATTCATCCAACCGCCTGAAATGGTAGACTGACCTAAGTTAGGTGACTTTCATAACAATATATGTTTTTACACAGCAAAAGATCCATAAAAACAACAACATAAAGAAAAACTATCACTGCTCGCGGAACGAGACAGCCTCGTCGTCTTTGGCTGCCGGCGCGAACCAGCCGTAGCTGTCGACGTGTGTCTCCGCACCGTGGTTGTCCTCGGCCTCCAGCTACTCGTTCACGCGGAGCGTGCGGGCGCTCCGCACGGACGAGAGCACCGCCCGGTTCAAGTCGAAGACGTCCGGTTCCGCCTGTAGGAGGGCCTCGATGGCAGCGGCATCCGCGCGCTCCGCGTCGAGTCGAGCCTCCGCCGCCCGGTTCAAGTCTAGGACGTCCGGTTCCGCCTGCAGGAGGGCCTCGATGAGAGCGGCATCCGCGCGCTCCGCGTCGAGTTGAGCCTCTGCCGCCCGGTTCAAGTCCAGGACGTCCGGTTCCGCCTGCAGGAGGGCCTCGATGGCAGCGGCATCCACGCGCTCTGCCTCAAGTTGAGCCTCCGCCGTCCAGTTCACATCCACGACATCCGGTTCCGCCTGCAGGAGAGCCTCGATGGCAGCGGCATGCACACGCTCCATGTTGAGTTGAGCCTCTGCCTCCCGGTCCTCCTTTAGTATCGCCAGGTTGAACCGCTGGTCCGCCTGCACCATGGGGGACTTGGACGCCTGCACGAAGTCGATGTCCATCGTCTCATACCCATCGGGGGCCTTCTGCGCCGCGACCTCCGCCATGAACATTGGATCGACTTCCTCCTCCTCATAGCTTGGCTCCAGAGAACTCAGGGATTGGCCCGCCGCAAAGCGAGCTTGGGAACGGAGGTCTCTGGCGCTGACCGCCGCCGCGATTTCTGCGCGACGCTCTGGCGTCAGCATCTTGTGGTACGTGATCTTGCGGCGCACCATGGCTTTCCGGCAAACTAGGGGACACTTGATGCGGGCTAGGGGATCGGAAGGTGGGGGAAGGGGCTGGAGATTAGGTGTGGTTTTAGGGCAGTGGCTGGCGTAGGCCGAGCAGCAAAGGTTCTGGTGTGAATAGTGGTTCCGGTGACGACCGGTCAATCAGTTTTGACTGTACATCGCTCTTGTCGCGTTCGCGTTGCAGCCCGCCACGCTTGACCCTCCACGTCGCTCAATGAATGGAACACGCTTCGTCTTGTATTTTCGCGCGCTTGTGGGACATCAGTTGAGAGCAAACCGACGTCCCTCCCCCTCCCCCGCCCGCGTCATTTTATGCGGAGTAAATAAAAACAGAGGGAGTATACTACGGATGAGGATCCCCTGACGTGGCTGAACCCATTGAATAACTGACATGCGGGGCCTTAGGTATCACACATGCCCCCACTCGTTCTCTCTTGATTTCATCTCGGGGTCCGGAGATCGATTGAAAGAGGACTAGGGTGGGTACAATACGTTCGTTTCGCTTATGAACGTACACTATACTCCCTCTGATCCCCAAAGACCCCCCCCCCTCCGCGGGTCATTTCTATCATAGAAATAGACCAAACCTTTATCTCCTTGCATGATACACAGTTGATCTCTGAACATCAATCGATCTCGTCAACATGTGTCGGGGCATGAACTGAATGGGATGTCAAAACTAAGATGTGAAGTGACACATAGTGGAGGCAAAGTGAAACTTCAAACGAACCGTTTGTTTGTATGCATGTCGGACAAATTACAAATAAACATTGGAAATACAAGCATGGTCTAGGCCCACATGCGAATGATACTCGGCGGAATGTTCAAATGAGGCATGCGGGAGGATGGACTCGACCGGAGGGCGACATGATCAATGGAGAAGAGGGTTGGAGAGGAATGAGAAATAAGCAAACGCCACATGATTATACTTGAACGGCTCAAATAAACAATAAGTTGTCTCGCTTGGCCCACATAGTGAAAGTCTTAATGCACAACACGGAGCACTGACGCTCGAATATGGCTGGGAAAATAGGGAAACCGACATGTGGGGCACACATGTCGGGACGACATAGCGCAAACTAGTCCAATGGAGGAGCTGGCCCACGACCTCCTCGCCACCGGTAACCGTTCATGTGGGTCGTGGGGGCCAACAACGTGGCGCAGCTCCAGCACCGCCTCTGGACACGGCGACCGCGATGAGCGACACGCTCTTCGTCACTAGACACGGTCAGTTTCAGTGTGCCGAGGGTGGCGTTAGTGCTATGGCACGACCAACAGTATGTTTGGTTTGTGCCCAAGGTTGCCCCATCAAAGCATTGGGTAGCCAAAATTTTGGTTGAGGTTTTGGTTGCCCATGGTTTGGCCGACATCGGCAAGAAAAATGAACTAGAGTTGGCTAGAGTTCATTGGCGTGCCAAAAAATGGCAACCATCCATTTTTGGGTCATGACCAAAACCTAAAAAAATGGCAACCATCCAAACAAAGACCAATCTTTGGGTCATGACCAAAATTTTGGTAAGGTGCACTTTGGCCACAATCTGAACACACCCCAACACCCGGCTCATCGAGGATGCACGGGGCGCCGGAATGCGTCCGCGGAGTGGTGTGGCGCGGCCAACTCCATCCTCAGGACCTGAGACCATGCCGGGTCGTCTTGCTTTTTCAATGACATGCGTCGATCGCATGTGAGCAAAGGGAATCTCCAACGTTGCCACGACCGCAGCTGACTACCCTAGCACACCAAAAACTCTCGTCCCCGTCTTGTCAAGGCAGGTGCGTTCCCAGCCGGCGCCAGCTGCCCGCATTCATGCCGTCCGTCCGTATGCCGTCGTTAAGAGGCTCGATGCCCGAGGAACCAACTCCAGCGACTTAATGACGCACCAGGACGCTTGGCCTCACCGGAATGCACTACTTAAAGCGACAACGCCAGCTAACCTCCACACCATAGTGCATCGTCCTCCTACCTGGCACCACATCCGCCATGACCGCAAGCGCGAACACTCTGCGGGAGAGCTTGTCTTCGGGGATGGAGCTCGAGTTCGCCGCCCCCGCTCAAGTCGCCGCACAAGAGGTGGCCACGCTGGCAGCCGACGACGGGAGCACCGTCAGCCACTCGTCTTACTTGCCGCTGTCAAAATGTCCGGCACCGCCGAGGTCGGGGACTCCTCCGAGGATGAGTAGGGCATGGGAGGCGACATGGCATGGTGTGCCAACTGGCCGGTCCGTGTCCCGTGTTCTACTTTTCCTCGCCGGAGACCGCACCTTCACTTCATGGGTCTTGAACTCCGCCCCCGTACATGGAGATCGCAGATGGAGGACATCGGTCGCCGCCGTAGAATAGGTTTAGGGTTGTGTTTCTTTTATTTTTCTGTCCTATAAACGTTCAAAATGTAATGAAAATCTGCCGTGTTTACATTAATCTCAGCCGGTGTATATGAACTTTCACAATAATATAGTATATTGTAGGAGTACTAGCAAGATGCCCGTGCGTTGCATGGAAGATCAAGATCTTGTGGGAGAAAAGGATGAACGAGGGAAGGTCTTATCTGCAAATGCACATTCACACATTTCACATTTTTCTACATCTACGGGAACCTACGAAAGGGTTAACGCAAATTACCTCTCTCTCTCCTCCCCGATTTTCATGGTGGTGGGCCCTCCTCCCCATTCTACAATCAACAGCTCACACGCTTTCACATTATGTTAATTACGTAATCGGGACTACGTGGGTGTAGCATTACTCATCCTAAAAACCCAACTAAGCCAACCTCCCAAAGATATCGCTGGAAAAGACCGGCTCTGCGCCGCTTTAGTCGGGATTACCGGATTACTAGTGCGATATCGATGGATCGCGCAAGCAACACGTTTTTTTTGAGGAGGCGGCACCTAGTTTAAAAGGAAAAAGGCGGTACACTCACAAAGACTGTCATGGGTCGCGTTACCCCACACACGGTCCTGCACACGGCTCACGCAAAGCGAACAGCTTCGCTTGCCTCTTCACCGACACGTGGGACTTCACTTGGAGAAACCGACCATGCGCCAAACTCCCCGCCCACCGCGAAAATCCCCCACCCAAAAATTCCCCCAAATCCTAGATTCAACCGCCCTTCACCAACTAGCCAATAATATTCCCCAAACCCTCCCCCATCCCTCCACTCCATTCGCTCCGCCAAAGCCGCCCTCCTCGCCACGCCGATATGTCGGCACCGCGGTTTGTCCAGGGGACGCACGGCGATCCTCTCGCTCCCATAGTATGCTCTCGTAGACTGCCGTTCTCTAGCCGCGCCGCCACTGCTGGCGACATTCTTGTGGAGGCGCACGGCGGTCAGTGCCGCCACCGCTTGCGACGGTCGTGTGGAGACGCATGGCGGTCAGCTTCTCCCACGGTACACGCATTCTATACTGAGGCCCCGTGCATGTCGGTGTAGCGCTGAATGTTAGCTGATAGACGCTGTTAATCTCACTGTTTGCCGAAGTAGTTTACAGTCAATATGCTCTACTTAAGAAGCTTCCTTCCCCTGTTCTGCACTCAATCTGCTTAGCTGAGATGGCATGCCAAGGCCTATTAGTTGCTAAAATATCCTCCCATATATTTATTGTGACGTAGATTGCCATGGTCTAGTAGCCAATCTGTTAGGTGAAATAGCTCTACACCATTTTATACTCGATCTTTGTTGCTGCGATGGCCTTTGATAGTTCGATGGCTGTGTGCTCGGCCTCATTGACTGCTGAAACAGCCTGCCATAATTTAGCACTCAAATATGTTTGCTGAATTAGCTTTACATATATTTTGTTACTTAGATCTTCTCGTCCAAATATCTTGCCATAGCTTTGGACATTGACCTAGGTATTTTCTTCTGGACTTCATAAAAAAGCATATATGTTTTTACTATAAAATCTAGTAGAAGAACTAATTTGTATGTCTAACAGATGGACAGAACTTGGATAACTTCTGCTCAAAGATTCTCCGCTGCATATGTCGAGGGAGTTGAAAACTTCATGAAATTTATCAGAGCTGAGTACGGTGGTCCGAAATCAGATGTGCTCTGCCCGTTTAGCAGTTGTATGAATTCAGTTACAAGACCCCAGTCAACTATGCAAAATCATCTACACTTGTATGGGATGTCGGTCACATATACTAGGTGGGATCATCATGGTGAAGCTGTGAACGTCAATTTTATTGACTACGTGGAAGCAACAGATCACCATCTTGATCTGCCTGATGCTCAGGTGGAAGAGGAGGAGGAGGAGGTGGTGGCGGAGCCAGTGAGTTTGACCAACATTGAAACAATGCTATGAAATGCTTGTGCATTCCGTGAACTTTCACCTGTAGAAGAAAAACGGTGGGCCCGTATGTTGGAACAATGTAACATGGCTGTCACCCCAGGAAATAAGCCGTCAGTATTCTCAGCTATGGTCACCTTTCTTCAGGTGAAGACATCTGAGCAGATGAACAACAAATCATTCGATGCGATGTTGGCTGCTTTATAAAGCTTTCCAGACAAGGCCTCGAGCTGAAACACACCTCTGATAAAATGAAGAATTTCCTTCGTGCAGTTGGAATTGGATATGATATGATCCATGTTTGTAAGAATAATTGTGTTCTGTCCGGAAGGATTATGCCAACTTAAGTGATGCCCGAGATGCAAATCATCAAGATGGAAAGATGGCGATGCTGTGAAGAGGATTCCTCATAATGTTCTGAGACATTTTCCAATTACACCAAGATTGTAGAGGTTGTTTCATGATGCTGAAACAAGAGAGGATGTACTGTGGCATTCTAGGAACCAGGAGTACAGAGATTAGAATGTAATGAGCCATCCATCACATGGTAGTGAGGGGAAAAGCTTCAATCAGAAGCACAAACAGTTTGCTGCTGACCTGAGAAACACTAGACTTGGCTTAGCTTCAGATGGATTTAACCCATTTGGCCACCAGAGCGCCACATATAGCATGTGGCTAGTGCTTGTTATCCCTTACAACATGCCTCCAAATGTCTACACCAAAGAATCAAACTACATGATTGTGACGCCCCCGATTCAATCGTACACTAATCATGCACGCAAACGTGTACGATCAAGATCAGGGACTCACGGGAAGATATCACAAGACAACTCTAAAAACATAAATAATGCATACAAGCATCATAATACAAGCCAGGGGCCTCGAGGGCTCGAATACAAGTGCTCGATCATAGACGAGTCAGCGGAAGCAACAATATCTGAGTACAGACATACGTTAAACAAGTTTGCCTTAAGAAGGCTAGCACAAACTGGGATACAGATCGAAAGAGGCGCATGCCTCCATAACCCAACACGCTCGATCCCATTTGGCCGGACACACTTTTCTGGGTCATGCCCGGCCATGGAAGATCAACACGTCGCAGCCCCACCTAGGCACAATAGAGAGGTCAACATGCCGGTCTAAACCTAAGCGCACAAGGGTCTGGGCCCATCGCCCTTAGCACACCTGCAAGTTGCAAACGCGGCCGGAGGCAGAACTAGCCCCCTTAATACATGAGCAGGCTTACATTCCAATCCGGCGCGCCCCGCTCAGTCGCTGACGTCAAGAAGGCTTCGGCTGATACCACGACATCGAGTGCCCATAACTTTCCACGTAGTTGGTTAGTGCGTATAGACCAAATGGCAAGACTCAGATCAAATACCAAGATCTCGTTAAGCGTGTTAATGATGTAATCACGGACACCGACCAGGGCCAGGCCCACCTCTCTCCTAGGTGGTCTCAACCTTCCCTGTCGCCCCGCCTCAAAGTAACAGTCGGGGCCGTCGGGAACTAGGCCCACCTCTACCGGAATGGAACCACCTGCCCCTTCAGCCCCCATCTTCGAACAATATCATAAGTAATGTAACAGTATAAAGTATATAGCATATGCCCGCGATCACCTCCCGAGGGATCACGACCCAGTAGTATAGCATGGCGGGGCGGACAAGAATGTAGGGCCATCGATGGAATACTAGCATCCTATACTAAGCATTTAGGATTGCGGTAAGGATAACAAGCAGTAGCAACAATGACGGCTATGCATCGAATAGGATTAACGAAGCGATAACAGCTACGCTACTCTAATGCAAGCAGTATAGAGAAGGAATAGGCGATATCTGGTGATCAAGGGGGGGGGGGGGGGGCTTGCCTGGAAGCTCAGTTGAGAAGGAGGGGTCGTCAACACCGTAGTCGTACCGGGTAGCAGCGGCGTCGGTCTCGGTGTGTAGCGAGAGAAGAGGGGGAAGAAACAATAAATACAATGCAGACAAATGCATGACGATACATGACATGACAAAGCGCGGTGCTAGGTGTGCCCTAACACGGTGGGAGGTTGTACCAGTGAAGGGGGGAAACATCCGGGAAAGTATCCCCGGTGTTCCGCGTTTTCGGTCAAAGGAGCCGGAGGGGGAAAGTTGCGAGTTCGGTATGTTAGGGATGTGTGGCGGACAAACGGGCTGCATATCCAGATTCGTCTCGTCGTTCTGAGCAACTTTCATGTTGAAAATAATTTAATCCGAGTTACGGATTAAAAGATATGATTTTCTAAAGATTTACTAATTTCTGGAATTTAATTAATCCTTTAATATAATTCAAAATTGGATTAATGACATCAGCATGATGTCATGTTGACATCAGCAGTCAATAGGGATTGACTATGTAACACCCCGGATGTAACTTTCCATATTTGTAACTCCAACTCTTGCCATTTTCAGCATTGTGATATGATATTCCCTCCGTGGTTGGGTTTTTCTTCTTTTTGCATTTTGTCCATGTCATGCATTTCATATCATGTCATCATGTGCATCGCATTTGCATACGCGTTCGTCTTATGATTCCGAGCATTTTCCCCGTTGTCCGTTTTGCAATCCGGCACTCCTATGTCCCTCGGCGTCCCCTTTTACGTTTTTCCGTGAGCGGGTACTTAACTTTCTCGGAATGGACCGAGGTTTTTCAAGTGGCCTTGGTATACCACCGGTAGACCACCGGTCAAGTTTCGGGTCATTTGGAGCTCGTTTGGTACTCCAACGGTTAACCGCACCCTCGCAAAGGCCTCTTTTAAGTTGCAGCCCAACACCCCTCCAAAACAGCCCAATAACCCATCTAAGTCACCTCCATGCTCTCGGTCATTCGATCACGATCGTGTGGTAAAACGCACCTCATTTGGACTCTCCTAGCTCCTCTATGCCTATATATACACCCCCATTCCAAATTCGCGGATCCTCTCCCCTAACCCTAGCAAATCCCAGATCCGCCGCCGCGGGCGTGTCCGAGGCGGGCGGACAACGTCCGCCGCCGCCAGCGCCTCTCAGCCACACACGTGGCGCCGCCGCCCCCTCACATGCGGACGCCGAGCCGACCATGCCCCCCGGCCCGTCGCGCCGTGCCTCCCGGCCCCTCCGGCCCGGCCGCGCCCGCTCCTTGATCGCCGCCCGCCGCCACCGCCAACCTGCCGCCCGGCCACCAGCCCGGCCGCCCGCCGCCGCCCGTCGCCGCCTCCGTCGCAGCCTCCGCCCGGCCCCCGCCCACCACGCCGCCAGCCGCCCGGCCACCACCTTCCCTCCTCCGGCGCCCCTCCTCCGGCCTCTCCCGGCTCCGGCGAGCGCACCCGGCCGCCTCTCGGTCCGGCGGATCTCAGATCAAACCAAGCCACGGGGTTGACTTTCTCCTTCCCCGAATTCATCATCTTTTCTGTGATGATATTTGTTGCATTTTCATCGTGCCATAACTTTGTACCCGTAGCTCCGTTTCGTGCGTGCAATATGTCAAAATGTTCGTCTCGAAGAGTAGATCATTTAATCTCACTGCATCATTTTCATTTGAGCTCATCTTGATGCCCGAAATGCTGTTGGGAGAGGGCTATGTGATGTTAGTTTACATTTCTTAACGAACATGCACTTTGTCATTTTGCCATGATTGATGTGTGCACCCTATGATATTGAGTCCTACATGTGTTTTGTAATATGCCATGCCATCTTTCCAGGGGTATATGCCATGTATTTTTGTGATCTATGTGGTGACTAGCACAAGCATGCAAACTAGGCTTCTTGATGTTGCTGATTTCAGCCCCTGTTTAGCTGATATTTTTATGCCATGTTAACTTGATGCTACCGAGAGATCCATGCATATTTTGAGATACTTCAGTAAGTATGTTTTGAACATATGGTTATGCTCTATCCATCCATGCCTTTGTTTGCAATTATGGAGTGCCATAGCTTGAGTCAATCGAGCTATACTTTTGCTAGAAAATGTTTCCTGGAAGATTGTTTACATGTTATTCAATTTTGCCAAGGTTGTTGTGGTTGATCCGTGTATGCTATGATGTTGTTCTTGCTATGTATAACTTCTATGCCATGTCTTCTTGATGTATGTATGCTTAGTTTATCATGTAATGCTCTGTAGTGAGTGCATCGAGCTCTTAAACATGCCTACTTGTTATCTGTTTTTGTCATGCCCTGTTGCTGAATCTGTTAAGAAACTTGCTATATTGACATGGGTGTTACTATATTTTTTGATCCCTTTTGGCTCATGGTCAGTAAGGGACTTTTGTTCTATGCTTTGAGTAGATTCATGCCATGTCTTGTTTTGCTATAATAATTTCCTGTAGCATGCTGATTTATTGCTCTGAACATTGCTTCCTGATGCTGATTTTGCCATGTTCAGTAATTTCACCAAGTCTGTGAAGCTGATATATTTTGCACTTTTGCCATGTTTGTTTGGGCCTGTTATGATGTGATTTAGCCGTAGCTCAGTGTTCATATTTTGTCAAGCATCTTGAGTAGATCACTGCCATGTGCTTTGTTGGTACGTTTGGGTGCAGTAGTTTAATTTCTTGTTGCTTGCTAAGTGGTATCATCTTTAATAATGATTTGTGCCATTCTTGTTTTGCTTGTCATTTGCAAACCGTGCATCCGATTCCGGTGATCTTTATATCGATTTCAACCAAAATCATCTCATATTTCCAGCGGCATACTTGGTTTGCCAAGTTGATGCCTGGTTCATCATTTTCCTTCCGGAGCACGCATATGCATTGCATATCACATCTCGCATATCATGTCATGTTTTGCATCATGTTGCTTGTGCATTGCACCGTGATTTATTGTGGTTCCTTTGTTTGTGTTCTTGCTTTGGGTAGAACCGGGAGACGAGTACGTGAACGAGGAACCTGTTGAGAACGCTTACGAGGATCAAGCTTTCGACAACTCTAAGAACTTTGCAGGCAAGATGACCATACCCTCAAAATCACTTCTATCTTTGCTATGCTAGATGCTCGCTCTTTTTCTATGCCTATGCTACGATGCCTATCACTTGCTATATCATGCCACCCATATTGCCATGTCAGCCCCTAACCATCCTTTTCCTAGCAAACCGTTGATTGGCTATGTTACCGCTTTGCTCAGCCCTCTTATAGCGTTGCTAGTTGCGGTGAAGATGAAGTTTGTTCCTTGTTGGAACATGGAGATGTTGTTCCTTATTGGAACATGTTTACTTGTTGGGGATATCACAATATATCTGCTATAATTAATGCATCTATATACTTGGTAAAGGGTGGAAGGCTCGGCCTTATGCAGTGTTTTGTTCCACTCTTGCCGCCCTAGTTTCCGTCATACCGGTGTTATGTTCCTTGATTTCGCGTTCCTTACGGTTGGGTGATTTATGGGACCCCTTGACAGTTCGCTTTGAATAAGACTCCTCGGCAAGGCCCAACATTGGTTTTACCATTTGCCACCTAAGCCTTTTTCCCCGGGTTTCGCGAGCCCGAGGGTCATCTTTATTTAACCCCCCGACGGTGCTCCTTCGAGTGTGGCCCAAACCGGGCAGATCTGGGGGCCACCACGGGCAACTTCGAGGCTGGTTTTACTCGTGGGCTGACCTATCCGGTGTGCCACGAGAACGAGATATGTGCAGCTCCTATCGGGATTTGTCGGCACAATCGGGTGGCTTTGCTGGTCTTGTTTTACTCTGTCGAAATGTCTTGTAGTCCGGGATTCGAGTTTGATCGGGTCTTCCCAGTAGAAGGAATATCCTTCATTGACCGTGAGAGCTTATAATGGGCTAAGTTGGGACACCCTGCAGGTATTATCTTTCAAAGCCGTGCCCGCGGTTATGAGGCGAGATGGGAATTTGTTAATGTCCGTTGTAGAAAACCGAAGTTGACCTCAATTAAAATACACATCAACGCGTGTGTAACCGTGATGGTCTCTTCTCGGAGTCCGGGAGTGAACACGGTGTTGGAGTTATGTCGGCGTAAGTAGTTTAGGATCACTTCTTGATCGCTACTAGCTTCACGACCGTGCTTTGCTTCTCTTCTCGCTCTCTTTTGCGAATGTAGCCACCATATATGCTAGTCGCTTGCTGCAGCTCCACCTCACAACTCTGTCCTTCCTATAAGCTTAAATAGTCTTGATCTCGCGGTGTGAGATTGCTGAGTCCCGTGACTCACAGATTCTACCAAAACAGTTGCAGGTGCCGACGATGCGGTCAGGTGGCGAACCGAGCTCAAGTGGGAGTTCGACGAGGCGTGGTCGTTACTATGTGTCTTTCCTGATGATCGATAGTGGAGCCAGTTGGGATGATCGGGATCTGTGTAGCATTTGGGGTATCTTCTTTTATTTTAGTTCTGTAGTCGGACGTTGAGTGTAATCTGAATGATGGATGTTTATTTATGTACTTGTGTGAAGTGGCATTTGTAAGCCAACTATGTATCTCTTTCCCTTATGTATTACATGGGTTGTGTGAAGATTACCTCACTTGCGACATTGCTTTCAATGCGGTTATGCCTCTAAGTCGTGCTTCGACACGTGGGAGATATAGCCGCATCGAGGCGCGCAAGTTGGTAATCGAGCCTTCCCGACTTAGGAGCCCCAGCTTGATTGTTTGTTGGCGTTGTTGAGTCTAGATAAAAATGTTTTGAGTCTTAGGGTTATATATATCGGAGAGTAGGATTCTTTTTACTCCCGGTCCTTAAATCGCTCTGTGAGGTCTCCCGACGTAGAAGTTTTGACTCTCCTCTCCTCAAATTTCACTAAATTTTTTTAGGATCACGCTGGTATCTTGGAATCGTTCGATGGTTTTGTGATGAGAACATTGTTCTTGGTGCCTCGACATTTAGGGGTTGTGGCGGTGTCCCGGGAGTTGAGCTCCGAGGTGTTGTCGCCACGATTTTATCGTTGCAGTTCTCGAATACCGAGTTTTGCCGACATCGAAATCTCTTTTGTGCAGTTGTTGGTGAGATAACCCCGATAACCCAGTACTGGGGCGAGCTCGGGAGTATTGCCATGACTCGTATAAAGGATGCTTTTCGAAGGTCGAGGTACACGATTTCCGAAGGTTTCTTGGTTATGTGTTGACGGATGGATACAACTGGATCTAGGTATTGTTAGTTTGGGTGATATATTTTGTGTCCCCTGTATCCCCAACACCAGATTGCATAACTAGAAAGTTTTGGGAGTTTATAGGTGGGTTTCAAGTAGCTCTTAGCATTTCTTCCCGCAGATATTTGGTTTGTGATTGGGTAATCCTTACCACTTATTTGTTCCAGTCGTACCTTGTTATTTTTTTCATCAACCTTTAATCAAGTGGCTTCTCACCTTAATGGACGTGTGATGATTAGCTTTTGGAATTCATTCGTTCATCCTTGTTCGAATGTTTATTGTGAAGACTATATGTTGCAATTTCTATCCGTTGATTCAACTTGTCTATCTGTCTATCAAAGTGCTAACGGATGTCACCCTCTTGAGATGGCTCCGCCAACGTCGAAATCCGGAATGAAATGATGGGAGTCGATCGAACCCTCCACCTCCACCTCCGCCTCCGGAGGCTGGCAACTATCATGGCAGCCACCAATGCCAATGCTCGATGATTTTGCAGCTCTTGCAAGAGCGTACTCAAGGGCAAGGCAGTCAAGGAAATCAAGGTCAAGGCAACAATCAGCCGCATTTTGCTACCCTCGATCGGTTCCTCGCTAAACAGCGAAGCCTTTCGGTTTACGTAGCCGAGGCCACGACGCCGACGATTGGCTTGTGGACATCTGCAAACATTTTGAATGTAGCAATGTCGACCTGAGGACTTTGTCAAGTTAAGCCGTTTCAACTCAAGGACCAAGCTGCTTGAGTGGTACCAGCAATACAAAGATTCGAGAGGAGGTCGTGTCATTACAGGATGAGTTCATGAGATTTGAGCTCACCACATTCGAAAAGTGTTGTTGAGAGCAAGCGTGAGGAGTTCCGCAATCTCAAGCAAGGCAACATGTCGTGTACCAATACAATATCCAGTTCGAAAACTTCGCTCGCTTTGCTAAGCAAGGCGTCCACGATGAAAAGAGTATGATCTATCAATTCGGAGGTGGTGCGAGAGAAGATCTGCAATTAGCTCTTGTGCTTTTGAGCGAGAAAAGTATGATGAATTCTACAACATGGCCTTTGAAGCAAGAAGCTGCCCAGCTCAAATGTGAGGCTTCTAAGAAGAGAATCAGGGATGCAGTCCGGTCTTCTTCTTCCTCTCAAGTGGCAGCTAAGCAGCGAAGTTCTACCTTCCTCCTCCTCCGTTCCGTCGGCCTTATCGTGAGAAGAACTCAGGTGGTCGTGGATCTTCCCACCCACCCAACCCAGGCTATCGAACAAGTATAGTTCTCAAGCTCCAAGGTCAAATGCTCCTTACCACCGTCCGCTCTCGAGGTGACTTGCAACAAGTGTCGGCGAGAAGGTCACTACGCGAACAAGTGCTTCAACCAAAGGCGCCTTCGCCTCCTCCTCTGTGAAATCTTCCGGCAATGCAAAGGTGGTCAAGCATAATCCAAAGCATGCCAAGGTGAACATGATGAATGCAGCTCAAGCGGAGGAATCTCTTGATGTGATAATGGGTAATCTCTCGATTAATGATATTCCCGCAAAAGTCTTATTTGATCTTGGTGCATCGCATTGTTTCATGTCAAGACCGTTTTTGCCAAGCATGATTTCACTTGAATTTTGGATAGACCTCTAGCAATTGTTTCCCGGCAAGCACATGAGTCCTAGTTTGTTGGTTCGAATGTCGGTATCAAGATGGGCGACTATAGATTTCTGGCTAAACCAATTGTCCTTGGTGACTCGGATATTGATCTTATTCTCGGGATGGATGGCTTTCTCAAAGCACAAAGCTCAGCTTGATTGTGCTGCCGGGAAATTCAATTGACTCACTCTTCTAATGATGTGATCATCTATGCCGCCGTGATGAAACCATTGGTTGTTTTCTCTCAATGAGAAGGGCGAATTGGATGCTATCTCTCGATTCTAGTCGTTTGTGAGTACCAAGATGTCTTTCCGGAAGAGCTTCGGGAATGCCTCCTCATCGGCCGATTGAGTTCAGTTATCGATCTTGAGCACGGCATCGAACCCGTTGCAAGCGTCCTTACAAGCTTGGACCTAATGAGCTGAAGGAATTGAAGAAGCAGCTCGATGAACAAGAGCGTCTGGTTTGATCGGACCGAGTTCATCTCCTTGGGGTTGTGGTGTTCTTTTGTCCGGAAGAAGGATGGCGCGGATCGACTTTGCATCGATTACCGTCCATTGAATAAGAAGACAATCAAGAACAAGTATCCACTTCCCAACATCAATGAGCTTTTCGAGCAACTCAAAGGTGCTAAAGTGTTCTCCAAGCTTGACCTTCGTATGGGTTATCATCAGATTCGCATTCGTGAACAAGATATTCCCAAGACAGCATTCAGAACAAGCTTTGGTTCTTATGAATATACTGTCATGTCTTTCAGCCTTGTCAATGCTCCTCCAACATTCTCTTGGATGATGAACTTCATCTTCAACCCCTACACAAATGAATTCGTCTTGGTCTATCTTGATGATATTTTGGTCTTCTCCAAGAATAAGAAGGATCATGCCAAACATTTGCGATTGGTGCTAGACAAGCTCAGAGAGTATCAATTCTATGCTAAGTTCTCCAAATGTGAATTTTGGCTTGATGAAGTGCTTTATCTTGGTCATATCATCTCCGCCAAGGGCATCGCTGTTAATCCCGAGAAGGTGTCCGCAGTTGTGAATTGGGAACCTCCTCAGAATGTCAAGCAGCTTCGCAGTTTTCTTGGTCTTGCAAGCTATTGCCGAAGATTCGTTGAGAACTTCTCGAAGATTGCAAAGCCTCTTTCCAACCTCCTCCGAAGCATGTGAAGTATATACGGTCTCCGAGTGTGGCGTTGCTTTCAATACTCTCAAAGAGAAACTCGTCACAGCTCTGTCTTGACTCCTCTGATGAATCCAAGCCATTGAAGTTTTCGTGGCGCTTCTCTTCAAGGTCTCGGTGCTGTGTTAATGCAAGAGAAGAGGGTTGTGGCCTATACCTCTCGTCAACTGAAGCCCAACGAAAAGAACTACCCCACTCACGATCTTGAGTTGGCGGCAGTTGTCCATGCATTGATAACATGGAGACATCTCTTGTTGGGAAGGAAAGTGGACATTTTCACCGATCACAAGAGCCTCAAGTATATCTTCACTCAACCCAACCTCAACCTCGAGCAGACTCGATGGGTGAAATGATTCAAGAGTACAGCCCAAGTATTGAATATACTCCGGGCAAGGCCAATGTGATTGCAGATGCTTTGAGCAGGAAGGCTTATTGCAACAGTTTAATCCTCAAGCCCTTCCAACCGGATCTCTGTGAAGCTTTCCGCAAGCTGAATCTTCAAGTTGTTCCTCAAGGCTGTAGCGACCTGACCCAAAATCGGTCAAATCTCTGTGTCTGTACCATCCCAAGATCATGCTGCTACTCACAGTACATCGATGAAATAATCAAAGTTCAATCACACCTGAATTTATTACACGATTCTCATATAGAGTTTTTATTACAATAGAATAAATTCGCCAAAGGCCAACTCATGAGAAATAACTAAATAAGCTGCGAGCGTGAGCGAAAAATAGCGAGTCCATCCGACTCCAAGAGCAATCGCCAAGCGCGGGCGTAGCCTCACTCTGATCGGAATATATCTACGCAACATAAGGCGTTGCAGCCATGTAGGTCGACTTTTTGAATAAGCTGGCAAGTCATGAAGAGAATAACAATAATAAAGTTACTAACACTATATGCATTTTGGCTGTGGGGCTCTAAGTTTCATCATTTTGCGAAAAGCCGGTTTTCCCTACTACGGTGGACTTGCTTGCAAATTACTACAAATTGTTGGTAGTTATTGAGATGGTTTAAGCCAACCAAAGTCTCATTCCCAAATTATTAAGTCATAACCCCTCAAATTAATTTATTAGTTTTAGTGTTGAGATTTCGAATACTTCCAAGTTCTAGAGGCTCAAATTGTCCGTGAACGGGGACACGGCTAATCGATTAGATCTTTAACTCTGCAGAGGTTTATGCACTTTACCCGCAAGAATCATTCCCTCCTTTTAAGTCTTCGCACTTCATGGTGTTTGAAGGCGGACGAATAAACAGGGTCTTCCAAAGAGTTCTTACGGCTCTGCGGTACCCATCAATCCTACCGTTCTTCTACATCTCGTAGTACCGTCCAGCCAGCGTCACAACTAGGGTTGACCCAGCCAGAGCCCATAATGGCTTGCGGCTGCAGGTAAGCTTCGGTCAAAGGGCATCCATCCATCTCTTCGTGGCTGGGTGAAGCTTTCCATGAGATGTCATGGCACTTCTCCATGCATCCCGCCAACCACTGGGTTCTCGGGGTGCCCGTCAACAAATCCTCCACCCGATGAGTGAATTCGAAGTCCATCTTGATTCTTGTAGTTCATGGGGTTGTCATCATCATTGACTCTCACATCTTACTTATGAATTCACTCAACCAAACCCGTCTACAAGCATAGCAAAATAAACTACTTCGTCCCGGGGTCATGGTAACAAGGGGGATTGGTTCATCCTACCACATGATACTACTCAAGATTAATAACTTCAAAAATTTCAACTACTGCATGCATGGTGGGGTGGTATAATTTCTAATGCACAAAATCATAGGTATTGAAAATAACATGATCAAGACTTGCCTTGCTGATGATCCTCGTAAGCTAAAGACTCGTAGTAGCAAGCTTCGCACTCCGGAAACTCTACCGAGACAAACAATAATTCACGATAAGCATATAGCATAATATCACTTAACACAATAGCATAGTAACATAACACACCAAAACAAACAATCAAAAATCCAAAGGAAAACTCAAAGAATCCAACTCAAAGTTTTTTCCTACTTCAAGCATCAACTAGAAATAGTTTTACATAACAAAATTTTTTCTCAACATAACCTAATCATGGATTTATGTTAACTTAACGAAAAAGAATGCATTAAGCAACTAGGAGAAAAAGAATCAATTTAAAATCTATTATGAAACTCCTATTAGGCCTAATTCAATTTCTATTAAGAAAAATAAAATAAAAGTTTTATTTATTATAAATAAAATTTCATCCTATAAAGTGATAGAAACTATCCTAGAATAATCAATCACATGTGAAAAATAAATTTATTTACTAATTAAAATAATAGGAAAACAATAGCTAGTTAATTAATTAAGATTAACAAGATTCTGCTTAAAACTAATTTTTTATTAATCCTAAAATATCCAAATTAATTCCTACGGTTAGGCAATGTCAAAATAAAGTTGGGACAAAAGAATCATATAAAATAATTTTCCTAACTCATTTTATGACAGATTTACTATTCTGACTAAAACTAAAATAAAGTAATTATAAATAATTTTAACATAGCTAAATATATTTTCTGCAGAAACTATAAGAAATTTTCAAACCAACAAAAAAAGAATCACTTGAAAATATTAAGTAGAATAAAAGATATGAATTTTTCAAATCTGGAACTATTCTGCTAAAACAGAAAAACGAAAAAAAAGAAAAAAAAGGCTAAATGGGCCTAACTAGCGCACTGAGCGTAATATAACTAAATGGGCCCTAGGGTTAAACTGAATCGGGCCGGCTAAATAAAAAGAACCCTACTTAAAATAAATGGTAACGAACCGGGCCGAACCGGGTTTTAATTAAAAGGGCATACCCCTTCGGGGGTGTTCTAATCCTAGCCGTGGATGTGAGATCGGACGGCGGGGGTGGAGTCCGGTGGCTTACCGGAGCTCGACGGCGGCGGCGGCGGCGGCGAGTGTGTTAGCCTCTCCGGTCGTCGGGAGGTCGGCGGAGTGGTCCCGTGAGTCTTGCGGCGAGGGGGGGTTACAGTGGAGTCGGCGAGGCTCGGGGAGGCTAGGCGCGGCGGCGAGGTGAATGGCGGCGGTGGTGAGCTCGGGCTCCGGCGCGTGAGGAGGAGGAGGGTTCATGAGGGGCGAGAGGAATGGGGTGCGGGGAGGGTTCTTATAGGCGCCTCGGCTTGGCGAGGTGAATCGGGAGGCGGATCGAATCCGGATCCTTCGGGATCCGGCGGCGCGGGCGAGGTGGCGTGGCGGGGTTGCCGAGGGTGGGGCCCACCGTCGAGAGAGAGAGGGAGTCAGTGCGGTCGGGCGACCGAGCCGAGAGGTTTCGGCGAGGGGTGCGTCGGTTGGCGCTGGGCAGGCTTAATTGGCGCTGAGTGGGCAGTGGGCCGCTGGCGCTCTGGTGCCTCAAGCGCTGGCTGGGCGATGTTTTGCTGGCGCTGGGGGGGTTTTTTTTTAAATTTATTTTTTAATAAAAACAAAAACAGAGATAACTTATAAAATATAAATATTTTATATAGGACATATATATACCAAAATGATCAGGGGAATATTCCCTATCATTTTAACATTTTTCCAAAGGCAAAATCCAAACTTTATAAAAATTCATTTTTTTCAAATTCAAATAAAACTCAAGTTTGAATTCAAAACTTTTGGCATTGATTCCTCTGATATTTTTGGAGTGTCATGTTTACTCCTCTCATACTTTTGCTCAAGTATTTATCAGGCATAGTTTTTGAAATGATTCCCACTTGACAAAGTTTGAATTCAAATTCCAAAACTCAAAATCTTTTGAAATTCCAAATGGCACTCAAATTTCAAACAGAATGCATAGATGCTTAGCTATAATTGTAAAACATTCCAAATAGGAAATTTGGGATGTTACAAAGGCTTTCTTGCCAACCTCATAGTCTCTCCTACTTTGGAAGATCAGATTCGTGAGGCTCAACTCCTGGATACCATGGTGAAAAAGGTGAAACGTGGTATCGACAAGGGCATTTCCAAGTACAAGTGCTTCCACATTGATGACAAAGATACTCTTTTCTTCGAGGACGGATTGTGGTTCCTAAGGGTGACCTCGTAAAGTCATTATGAGCGAGGCACACAATTCGCTTCTATCCATTCATCCCGGAAATACGAAGATGTACCATGACCTCAAGCAGTCATATTGGTGGACTCGAATGAAGCGAGAAATTGCTCAATTCGTGAATGAGTGTGATGTCTGCGAGAAGGGTGAAAGCGAACACCAAAGACCAGCTGGTCTCCTCCAACCTCTTGCTATTCCAGAATGGAAGTTTGATCATATTGAAATGGACTTCATGACTGGTTTTCCAAAGTCCAAGCGTGGAAATGATGCCATCTTCGTTGTCATTGACAAGCTTACTAAAGTGGCTCATTTTCTTCCAATCAAAGAATCTATCACAGCAGCTCGGTTGGCGAGCTATACACCTCGAGGATTGTCTCCTTGCACGGCATTCCACAAGTGATCTCTTGGACCGTGGCAGCATTTTTACCTCAAGTTAAGGATTCTTTTGAAGGCCATGGGCACCAACATTTGTTTCAAAGACAGCTTTCCATCCTCAAACAAGTGGCCAAGTCGAGCGAGTCAATCAAATCCTTGAAGATATGCTCGGGGCTTGTGTCATTTCCTTCGGTATGAAATGGGAAGATTGTCTTCCATATGCGAGTTCTCCTACAACAACAGCTTCCAAGCGAGTTCGGGCGAGGCCCCATTGAAATTCTCTATGGCGTAAAGTGCGTACTCCTCTCAATTGGTCCGAGATGTGAGCGCCAACTTCTTGGCAGCGACTTGATCATAGAAGCCGAAGAAATGTGCAAAGTCATTCGTGAGAATCTCAAAGCCGCATAATCGCGCGGAAAACTATTATGATGACAAGCACCGTGATGTGGCTTTTGAAATCGGAGACCATGTCTACCTTCGCGTCTTTCAATGAGAGGCACTTTCGTCCGCCCGGTATCAAAGGGAAGCTTGCCCTAGATCGTGGGTCCTTTCAAGATCATTGGCAAAAGAGGCGATCTCGCCTATCAACGAGCTTCCGTCCAACCCGCGAGCGTGCGATGTGTTTCACGTGTCACAACCGCAAGTGCTTCAAGTCTCTGAGCGCACTATCAACCGAAGAAATTGACCTTCAAGAAGATCTCTCTTATCATGAGCACCCCGTTGCTATTCTTGAAGAAACCGAGCGCAAGACTCGCAACAAGTCAATCAAATTCATGAAAGTGAAGTGGTCACACCATTCCGACCGGGAAGCCACCTGGGAGCACGAGGATCACCTCCGTTCCGAATATCCGTAGTTCTTTCAGTCCTAGATCTCGGGACGAGATCCTCTTGTAGTGGTGGAGTGTTGTAACACCCCGGATGTAACTTTCCATATTTGTAACTCCAACTCTTGCCATTTTCGGCATTGTGATATGATATTCCCTCCGTGGTTGGGTTTTCTTATTTTGCATTTTGTCCATGTCATGCATTTCATATCATGTCATCATGTGCATCGCATTTGCATACGTGTTAGTCTTATGATTCCGAGCATTTTCCCGTTGTCCGTTTTGCAATCCGGCACTCCTATGTCCCCGGCGTCCCCTTTTCGTTTTTCCGTGGCGGGTACTAAACTTTCTCGGAATGGACCGAGGTTTGTCAAGTGGCCTTGGTATACCACGGTAGACCACGGTCAAGTTCGGGTCATTTGGGCTAAGCTTGGTACTCCAGCGGTTAACCGCACCCTCGCAAAGGCCTCTTTTAAGTTGCAGCCCAACACCCTCCAAAACAGCCCAATAACCCATCTAAGTCACCTCCATGCTCTCGGACGTTCGATCACGATCGTGTGGTAAAAACCGCACCTCATTTGGACTCTCCTAGCTCCCTCTATGCCTATATACCCCCCCATTCCAAATTCATGGATCCTCTCCCCTAACCCTAGCAAATCCCAGCCCTATGCGCCTCTCGGCCTCAGCCAGCCACGTGGCGCCGCCGCCCCCCTTGCCCGCCCGCGAGCCCGACCATGACCCCGGCCCGTACTCCGCCAGCGCCTCCCGGCCCCTCCCGGCCCGGCCAGCGCCCGCTCCCATGATCGCCGCCGCCCGGCGCCGCCGCTGCGACCCGCCGGCAGCCGCCCGACCACCGCGGCCCCGCCGCCCGTCGCCGCCTCGGTCGCCGCCTCCGCCCGGCCCGGCCCGCCCGGCCACCGCCGCCGCCCTTGCCACCACCTTCCCTCCTCCAGCGACCCTCCTCTGGCCTCTCCCGGCTCCGTGAGCATGCGCCCGCCCACTTGATCGGGTCGGCGGATCTGAGATCAAACCAAGCCACGGGGTTGACTTTCTCCTTCCTCCCGAATTCATCTAAGTCTTTTCCTGTGATGATATTTGTTGCATTTTCATCGTGCCATAACTTTGCACCCGTAGCTCCGTTTCATGCGTGCCATATGTCAAAATTTTCGCCTCGAAGCGTAGATCATTTCATCTCATTGCATCATTTTCATTTGAGCTCATCTTGATGCCCGAAATGCTGTTGGAAGAGGGCTATGTGATGTTAGTTTCTGTTTCTTAACAGAACATGCACTTTTTTCATTTTTGCCATGATTGATGTGTGCACCCTATGATATTGAGTCCTACAAGTGTTTTGTAATATGCCATGCCATCCTTCCAGGTGTGTATGCCATCTATTTTTGTGATCTATGTAGTAATTTCAAAAAATGTCCTACGATCACGCAAGACCATGGTGATGGCATAGCAACGAGAGGGGAGAGTGTCCGTCCACGTACCCTCGTAGACCGAAAGCGGAAGCGTTATAACAACGCGGTTGATGTAGTCGTACGTCTCCACGATCCGACCGATCCAAGCACCGAGCGTCGGCACCTCCGAGTTACGCACACGTTCAGCTCGATGGCGATCCCGGACTCCGATCCAGCAAAGTGTCGGGGATGAGTTCCGTCAACCGACGGCGTGGTGACGATGTTGATGCTCCACCGGCGCGGGCTTCGCCTAAGCTCATGACGATATGACTTCTCCGGCGCGGGCTTCGCCTAAGCTCATGACGATATGACGAAGTGGAATATGGTGGAAGGGGCACCGCAGCGCTAAGGCAAGATCCGTAGATCAACTTGTGTCTCATGGGGTGCCCCCTGCCCCGTATATAAAGGAGGCAAGGGGAGGTGGCGGCCCAAGGGGAGGCGCTAGGAGGAGTCCTACTCCCACCGGAGTAGGACTCCCCCTCTCCTAGTTGGAGTAGGATTGGGGAGGGGAAAGAGGAAGGGCGCCCCCCTCTCCTGTCCTATTCGGACTGGAAGGGGAGGCGCGCAGCCCACCTGGCGGCCCTTCTCCTTCTCCCTTGAGGCCCATGAAGGCCCATATACCCCGGGGGTTCCGTAACCCCGGTGTTCGATAACATCCTGTTTTCACTCGGAACCATTCCGAAGTCAAACATAGGCTTCCAATATATCAATCTTTATGTCTCGACCATTTGAGACTCCTCGTCATGTCCGTGATCACATCGGGACTCGAATAAACTTGGTGCATCAATACTTATAAACTCATAATGAATCATCGCCGAAGCGTTAAGCGTGCGGACCCTACGGGTTCGAGAACTATGTAGACATGACCTAGAACCATTCTCGGTCAATAACCAATAGCGGAACCTGGATGCCCATATTGGTTCCTACATATTCTCGAAGATCTTTATCGGTCAAACCGCATAACGACATCGTTGTTCCCTTTGTCATCGGTATGTTACTTACCCGAGATTCGATCGTCGTATCAATACCTAGTTCAATCTAGTTACGGTAAGTCTCTTTACTCGTTCCGTAATACATCATCTCACAACTAACTCATTAGTTGTAATGCTTGCAAGGCTTAAGTGATGTGCATTACCGAGAAGGCTGGAGATACCTCTCCGACAATCGGAGTGACAAAACCTAATCTCGAAATATGCCAACCCAACAAGTACCTTTGGAGACACCTGTAGTACTCCTTTATAATCACCCGATTCGTTGTGACGTTTGGTAGTACCAAAGTGTTCCTCCGTAAGCAGGAGTTGCATAATCTCATAGTTATAGGAACATGTATGGGTCATGAAGAAAGCATTAACATACTAAGCGATCAAGTGTTAAGCTAACGGAATGGGTCATGTCAATCAGATCATTCAACTAATGATGTGACCTTGTTAATCAAATAACAACTCCTTGTTCATGGTTAGGAAACATAACCATCTTTGATTAACAAGCTAGTCAAGTAGAGGCATACTAGTGACATCTTGTTTGTCTATATATTCACACATGTATTATGTTTCCGGTTAATACAATTCTAGCATGAATAATAAACATTTATCATGATATAAGGAAATAATAACTTTTATTATTGCCTCTAGGGCATATTTCCTTGAGTCTCCCACTTGCACTAGAGTCAATAATCTAGATTACAAAGTAATGATCCTAACACCCATGGAGTCTTGGTGCTGATCATGTTTTGCTCGTGGAAGAGGCTTAGTCAGCGGGTCTGCAACATTCAGATCCGTATGTATTTTGCAAATCTCTATGTCTCCCACTTGGACTTGGTCCCGAATGGAATTGAAGCGTCTCTTGATGTGCTTGGTCCTCTTGTGAAATCTGGATTCCTTTGCCAAGGCAATTGCACCAGTATTGTCACGGAAGATCTTCATCGGTCCCGATGCACTAGGTATGACACCTAGATCGAAATGAACTCTTTCATCCAGACTCCTTCATTTGCTGCTTCCGAAGCAGCTATGTACTCCGCTTCACATGTAGATCCCGCCACGGCGCTTTGTTTAGAACTGCACCAACCGACAGCTCCACCGTTTAATAAAACACGTATCCGGTTTGCGATTTAGAATCGTCCGGATCGGTGTCAAAACTTACATCGGCGTAACCATTTACGACTAGCTCTTTGTCACCTCCATATCGAGAAACATATCCTTAGTCCTTTTCGGTATTTCAGGATGTTCTTGACCGCTGTCGATGATCCACTCTGGATTACTTTGGTACCTTCCTGCCAAGCTTACAGCTAAACATCGTCGGTCGGTACACAGCATTGCATACATGATAGAGCCTATGGCTGAAGCATAGGAACATCTTTCATTTTCTCTCTATCTTCTGCTGTGGTGGGGCATTGAGTCGACTCAATCTTACACCTTGCAACATAGGTAAAAACCTTTCTTTGCTCGATCCATTTTGAACTTTTCAAAACTTTATCAAGGTATGTGCTTTGTGAAAGTCAATTAAGCGTCTTGATCTATCTCTATAGATCTTGATGCCCAATATGTAAGCAGCTTCACGAGGTCTTTCATTGAAAATTTTTATTCAAGTATCCTTTTATGCTATCCAGAAATTCTATATCATTTCCAATTAATAATATGTCGTCCACATATAATATCGAAATGCTCTGAGCTCCCACTCACTTTCTTGTAAATCAAGGCTTCTCCAAAAGTCATGTACAAACCCATATGCTTTGATCACACTATCAAAGCGTTTATTCAACTCGAGAGGCTTGCACGGACCATAAATTGATCGTTGGAGCTTGCACACTTTGTTAGCACCCTTTGGATCGACAAAACCTTCTGGTTGCATCATATACAACTCTTCTTCTAGAAATCCATTCAAGAATGCGGTTTTACATCCATTTGCCAAATTTCATAATCATAAAATCGGCAATTGCTAACATGATTCGGACAGACTTAAGCATCGCTACGGGTGAGAAAGTCTCATCGTAGTCAACCCCTTGAACTTGTCGAAAACCTTTTGCAACAAGTCGAGCTTTGTAGACGATAACATTACCATCGGCGTCGCTCTTCTTCTTAAAGATCCATTTATTTTCAATGGCTTGCCGATCATCGGGCAAGTCAACCAAAGTCCATACTTTGTTCTCATACATGGATCCCATCTCAGATTTCATGGCTTCCAGCCATTTTGCGAATCTGGGCTCACCATCGCTTCTTCATAGTTAGTAGGTTCGCCATGGTCAAGTAACATGACTTCGAAATAGGATTACCGTACCACTCTGTGCGTATTTTACTCTGGTTGACCTCGAGAGGTTCATTAGTAACTTGATCTGAAGCTTCATGATCATCATCATTAGCTTCCTCACTAATTGGTGTAGTTGTCACGGAACCATTTCTTGTGATGAACTACTTTCCAATAAGGGAGCAGATCTGATTATCTCATCAAGTTCTATTTTCCTCCCACTCACTTCTTTCGAGAGAAACTCCTTCTCTAGAAAGGATCCGAATTAGCAGCGAAAATCTTGCCTTCAGATCTGTGATAGAAGGTGTACCCAACATCTCCTTTGGGTATCCTATGAAGACACATTTTCGATTTGGGTTCGAGCTTATCTGGTTGAAGTTTCTTTACATAAGCATCGCATCCCCAAACTTTAAGAAACGACAACTTTGGTTTCTTGCCAAACCACAGTTCATAAGGCGTCGTCTCAGCAGTTTTGGCGGTGTCCTATTCAACGTGAATGTGGCCGTCTCTAAAGCATAACCCCAAAGCGATAGCGGTAAATCGAAAATAGACATCATAGATCGCACCATATCTAGTAAAAATACGATTCGACGTTCGGACACACCATTTCTCTGTGGTGTTCGGGTGGCGTGAGTTGCGAAACTATTCCACATTGTTTCAAATGTAAACCAAACTCGTAACTCAAATATTCTCCTCCACGATCAGATCGTAGAAACTTTATTTTCTTGTTACGATGATTTTCCACTTCACTCTGAAATTCTTTGAACTTTTCAAATGTTTCAGATTTGTGTTTCATTAAGTAGATATACCCATATCTGCTCAAATCATCTGTGAAGGTGAGAAAATAACGATACCGCGCGTGCCTCAACATTCATTGGACCACAAACATCGGTATGTATGATTTCCAACAAATCAGTTGCTCGCTCCATAGTTCCGAGAAGCGGCGTTTTGGTCATCTTGCCCATGAGGCACGGTTACGCAAGTACCAAGTGATTCATAATCAAGTGATTCGAAGCCCATCGGTATGGAGTTTCTTCATGCGTTTTACACGATATGACCTAAGCGGCGGTGCCACAAATAAGTTGCACTATCATTATCAACTCTGCATCTTTTGGTTTCAACATTATGAATATGTGTATCACTCTTCGAGATTCAACAAGAATAGACCATTCTTCAAGGGTGCATGACCATAAAGATATTACTCATATAAATAGAACAACCATTATTCTCTGATTTAAATGAATAACCGTCTACGCAATAAACAAGATCCAGATATAATGTTCATGCTCAACGGCGGCACCAAATAACAATTATTTAGGTCTAAAACTAATCCCGAAGGTAGATGTAGAGGTAGCGTGCCGACTGCGATCACATCGACTTTGGAACCATTTCAACGCGCCGTCACCTCGTCCTTAGCCAATCTTAAGCAATCCGTAGTTCTGTTTGAGTTGCAAATATTAGCAAGAACCGATATCAAATACCAGGTACTCTGCGAGTATTAGTAAGGTACACATCAATAACATGTATATCACATATACCTTTGATCACCTTGCCATCCTTCTTATCCGCCAAATACTTGGGGCAGTTCCGCTTCGATGTCGATCGCTTGCGATAAAAGCACTCGTTTCAGGGCTTAGGTCCAGACTTGGGTTTCTTCTCTTGATCAGCAACTTTCTTGCTGTTCTTTTGAAGTTTCCTTCTTCTTCCTTTGCCCTTTTCTTGAAACTAGTGGTCTTGCTGACCATCAACACTTGATGCTCTTTCTTGATTTCTACCTCCATGACTTTTAGCATCGCGAAGAGCTCGAGAATTGTCTTAGTCATCCCTTGCATATTATAGTTCATCACGAAGCTCTTGTAGCTTGGTGGCGATGATTGGAGAATTACATCAATGACACTATCATCCGGAAGATTAACTCCCAGCTGAATTAAGTGATTGTTATACCCGGACATTTTGAGTATGTGCTCATGTGTGAACTATTCTCCTCCATCTTGCAGCTATAGAACTTATTGGAGACTTCATATCTCTCAATCCGGGCATTTGCTTGAAATATTAACTTCAACTCTGGAACATCTCATATGCTCCATGACGTTCAAAACGTCGTTGAAGACCGGTTCTAAGCCGTAAAGCATGGCACATGAACTATAGAGTAGTCATCAGCTACGCTTTGCAGACGTTCACAACCGGCTCGGCATCTGCAGCGAGCTCTGTCACCCAGCGGTGCTTCCGGGGCGTAATTTTTACGTGCAGCAATGAGGATAATCCTCAAATTCGGGACCCGATCCGTGTAATTGCTACCATCATCTTTCAACTTTGCTTTCTCAAGGAACGCATTAAAATTCAACGGAACAACAGCACGAGCCATCTATCTAAAGTAAACATAGACAAGCAAAATACTATCGGTACTAAGTTCATGATAAATTTAAGTTCAATTAATCATATTAAAAACTCCCACTTAGGCGGACATCTCTCTAGTCATCTAAGTGATTCGTGATCAAATCAACTAAACCATGTCCGATCATCACGTGAGATGGAGTAGTTTCAATGGTGAACATCACTATGTTGATCATATCTACTATATGATTCACGTTCGACCTTCGGTCTCCGTGTTCGAGGCCATATCTGTTATATGCTAGGCTCGTCAAGTTTAACTTGAGTATTCTGCGTGCAAACTGTTTTGCACCGTTGTATTTGAGCGTAGAGCCTATCACACCGATCATCACGTGGTGTCTCGGCACGAAGAACTTTCGCATAGCGGTGCATACTCGGGAGAACACTTCTTGATAATTTTAGTGAGAGATCATCTTATAATGCTACCGTCATACAAAGCAAGATAAGATGCATAAAGGATAAACATCACATGTAATCAATATAAGTGATATGATATGGTCATCATCATCTTGTGCTTGTGATCTCCATCGCGAAGCAACATCATGATCACCATCGTCACCGGTAGCGACACCTTGATCTCCATCGTAGCATCGTTGTCGTCTAGCCAACTATTGCTTCTCGACTATCGCTACTCCTTAGTGATAAAGTAAAGCAATTACATGGCATTGCATTTCATACAATAAGCGACAACCATATGGCTCCTGCCGATTGCCGATAACTTCGGTTACAAAACATGATCATCTCATACAATAAAATATAGCATCACGTCTTGACCATATCACATCACAACATGCCCTGCAAAAACAAGTTAGATGTCCTCTACTTTGTTGTTGCAAGTTTTACGTGGCTGCTACGGGCTGAGCAAGAACCGTTCTTACCTACGCATCAAAACCACAGCGATACTTCGTCAAATAGACTCCGTTTAACCTTCTCAAGGACGGGCGTAGCCATACTCGATTCAACTAAAGTGAGAGAGACAGACACCGCCGGTCACCTTTAAGCAACGAGTGCTCGGGCGGTGAAACCAGTCTCGCGTAAGCGTCTGGCGTAATGTCGGTCCGGGCGCTTCATCTCACAATACCGCTGAACCAAAGTATGACATGCTGGTAGGCGGTATGACTTGTATCGTCCACAACTCACTTGTGTTCTACTCGTGCACATGACATCAGCGCATAAAACCAGGCTCGGATGCCCTTTGTTGGGGAGCGTAGTAATTTCAAAAATTTCCTACGATCACGCAAGACCATGGTGATGGCATAGCAGAGAGGGGAAGTGTCCGTCCACGTACCCTCGTGACCGAAAGCGAAGCGTTATAACAACGCGGTTGATGTAGTCGTGCGTCTCCACGATCCGACCGATCCAAGCACCGAGCGTCGGCACCTCCGAGTTACGCACACGTTCAGCTCGATGGCGATCCCGGACTCCGATCCAGCAAAGTGTCGGGGATGAGTTCCGTCGACCGACGGCGTGGTGGCGATGTTGATGCTCCACCGGCGCAGGGCTTCGCCTAAGCTCATGACGATATGACTTCTCCGGCGAGGGCTTCGCCTAAGCTCATGACGATATGACCGAAGTGGAATATGGTGGAAGGGGCACCGCACACGGCTAAGGCAAGATCCGTAGATCAACTTGTGTCTCATGGGGTGCCCCTGCCCCGTATATAAAGGAGGCAAGGGGAGGTGGCGGCCCAAGGGGCGCGCAAGGAGGAGTCCTACTCCCACCGAGTAGGACTCCCCTCTCCTAGTTGGAGTAGGATTGGGGAGGGAAAGAGGGAAGGCGCCCCCCCTCTCCTTGTCCTATTCGGACTGGAAGGGGAGGCGCGCAGCCCACCTGGCGGCCCTTCTCCTTCTCCCTTGAGGCCCATGAAGGCCCATATACCCCGGGGTTCGGTAACCCCGGTGTTCGATAACATCCTGTTTTCACTGGAACCATTCCGAAGTCAAACATAGGCTTCCAATATATCAATCTTTATGTCTCGACCATTTGAGACTCCTCGTCATGTCCGTGATCACATCCGGGACTCGAATAAACTTCGTGCATCAATACTTATAAACTCATAATGAACTGTCATCGAAGCGTTAAGCGTGCGGACCCTACGGGTTCGAGAACTATGTAGACATGACCTAGAACCATTCTCGGTCAATAACCAATAGCGGAACCTGGATGCCCATATTGGTTCCTACATATTCTCTGAAGATCTTTATCGGTCAAACCGCATAACGACATCGTTGTTCCCTTTGTCATCGGTATGTTACTTACGAGATTCGATCGTCGTATCAATACCTAGTTCAATCTCGTTACGGTAAGTCTCTTTACTCGTTCCGTAATACATCATCTCACAACTAACTCATTAGTTGTAATGCTTGCAAGGCTTAAGTGATGTGCATTACCGAGAAGGCACAGAGATACCTCTCCGACAATCGGAGTGACAAAACCTAATCTCGAAATATGCCAACCCAACAAGTACCTTTGGAGACACCTGTAGTACTCCTTTATAATCACCCGATTCGTTGTGACGTTTGGTAGTACCAAAGTGTTCCTCCGTAAGCAGGAGTTGCATAATCTCATAGTTATAGGAACATGTATGGGTCATGAAGAAAGCATTAACATACTAAGCGATCAAGTGTTAAGCTAACGGAATGGGTCATGTCAATCAGATCATTCAACTAATGATGTGACCTTGTTAATCAAATAACAACTCCTTGTTCATGGTTAGGAAACATAACCATCTTTGATTAACAAGCTAGTCAAATAGAGGCATACTAGTGACATCTTGTTTGTCTATATATTCACACATGTATTATGTTTCCGGTTAATACAATTCTAGCATGAATAATAAACATTTATCATGATATAAGGAAATAATAACTTTTATTATTGCCTCTAGGGCATATTTCCTTCAATATCTGCTATAATTAATGCATCTATATACTTGGTAAAGGGTGGAAGGCTCGGCCTTATGCCTGGTGTTTTGTTCCACTCTTGCCGCCCTAGTTTCCGTCATACCGGTGTTATGTTCCTTGATTTCGCGTTCCTTACGGTTGGGTGATTTATGGGACCCCTTGACAGTTCGCTTTGAATAAGACTCCTCCAAAGAAGGCCCAACATTGGTTTTACCATTTGCCACCTAAGCCTTTTTCCCCGGGTTTCGCGAGCCGAGGGTCATCTTTATTTTAACCCCCGGACCAATGCTCCTTCGAGTCTTGGCGAACCGGCAGATCATGGGCCCTGCAGGCAACTCGAGGGCTGGTTTTACTCGTGGCTGACCTATCCGGTGTGCCACGAGAACGAGATATGTGCAGCTCCTATCGGGATTTGTCGGCACTGGTCGGGTGGCTTTGTTGGTCTTGTTTTACTGCTTTGTCGAAATGTCTTGTAGTCCGGGATTCGAGTTTGATCGGGTCTTCCGGTAGAAGGAATATCCTTCGTTGACCGTGAGAGCTTATAATGGGCTAAGTTGGGACACCCTGCGGGTATTATCTTTCAAAGCCGTGCCGCGGTTATGAGGCAGATGGGAATTTGTTAATGTCGGTTGTAGAAAACCGAAGTTGACCTCAATTAAAATACACATCAACGCGTGTGTAACCGTCTTTGGTCTCTTCTCGGTAGTCCGAGGAGTGAACACTGATGTTGGAGTTATTTCGGCGTAAGTAGTTCAAGATCACTTCTTGATTGCTACTAGCTTCACGACCGTGCTTTGCTTCTCTTCTCGCTCTCTTTTGCGAATGTAGCCATCATATATGCTAGTCGCTCGCTGCAGCTCCACCTCACAACTCTGTCCTTCCTATAAGCTTAAATAGTCTTGATCTCGCGGGTGTGAGATTCTTTGAGTCCCGTGACTCACAGATTCTACCAAAACAATTGCAGGTGCCGACGATGCGGTGCAGGTGGCCTTAACCGAGCTCAAGTGGGAGTTCGACGAGAACGTGGTCGTTACTATGTGTCTTTTCACGATGATCGAGTAGTGGAGCCAGTTGGGACGATCGGGGATCCGTAGCATTTGGGGTATCTTCTTTTATTTTAGTTCCGTAGTCGGACCTTGAGTGTAATCTGAATGATGGATGTTTATTTATGTCTTTGTGTGAAGTGGCATTTGTAAGCCAACTATGTATCTCTTTCCTTATGTATTACATGGGTTGTGTGAAGATTACCTCACTTGCGACATTGCTTTCAATGCGGTTATGCCTCTAAGTCGTGCTTCGACACGTGGGAGATATAGCCGCATCAAGGGCGTTACAGACTAAGTCAAACTGACAGATGGGGCCATTGACTGGGTTTTTTAGCGCAATCAGCAGGTCCGGTCAGCACTCAACAGTCCTGTTGACTTAGTCAAACTTACGAGTGGGTCCCACTTGTCATACTCTATTAGTTAATTAACAGTAGTTAATTAGGTTAATTAGTCATTAGGTTAATTAATCTTAATTAGTTAATTTAATCAGAATTAATAAAGTTAATTATTTAGTTAATTAACTAACTAATTAATTAATTTTATTATTAATTAATTATTTATTATATATTCTTAAACTCTTTTTTTTAATAAACGTTCTGGGGGCAGGGCCCCACATGTCATAGGGCCACAGGGGCTAGCGGGCACGGGCGCTACGGGCGGGTCGAGGCGTTCGGCGCCCGTGGCGTCGCCCGAGATCACCGAGGCGAGGAGGCCGAGGCAGTTTGCAGTGTGGAGTGCCGGCGAGGCTGCTGCGGGGCGGGGCCGTGGTGGTCTGCCAGCAGCCGGGAGCGGCCTTCGGCATGACCCAGCAGAGCTGCGGTAGTGGCATGCAGGAGGCTAGGCCGAGCCGCAGGGGAGAGGGCGGTGACCGCAGTGGCGCAGAGGGGCGAGGCCACCATGGCGACGGGCGCCAGCAGCCGCCTGGTCCCTGGCGCTGGCCATGCGGAGGAGGGCGCCACCAGGGCAAGGGACAGAGGAGGCGCGGTTGGGCCGCGAACTTGAGCAGGCGAGGGCGCAGCGCAAGCGATGCAGTCTTGACCAGTCACGAGGCACCGCGGGCGAGCGTGGGGGGGCGGACGCGCCGACGCGTCTTGGGAAGGGCCTAGGCAGGGTTTGGTCGACGCGGGGCACGCCTGGTTGAACGCAACACGGGCGAGGCGAGCGCCGGCGAGAGGGGACGGGGAGAATTAGGACCGGGGTCCTCACCGAGGGAGCGGAGGGCACGGGGTAGCGGTGCGTGAGGAGGAGGACGGGGACGAGGCGATGTAGGGGAGGCAGACCGGCGGGGAGGAGGAAGCAGGCCGGCGGGGAAGTCCGGCGAGTTAGCGTGGGCTCCGGGCGGTGTCGTGGCGTCGCGGTGACCTCCTCCTCTTGATCCTGATCCAATCGAGGGAGAGAGGGGGGGGGGAGTGGGTGTTGGTGGCGGTTCGGGGCCTCACCAGTGGGGGATATGGAGAGAGGGGGGCGGCCGGGCCAAGTGGAATTGACCACCGGGCCTTCTCAGCCCAGGTTGCCAGAGGGCTTTTTCCTTTTCTTGTTTTTTGTTTTTTATTTCTGTTTTCTTATTTCTTTTATTTATTTTATTTTCTATTTTACTTTTAATTTCTTTTTTATAAAATATGAATAGAACTCCTAAATTAATGTTATAATTTATTCTACTGCCCCAAAAAGTTTGACACCTAATTAAAATAGTTTGCATTATTATTATTTGTAAAAGGCATTTAATTAATTGTCATAGCTGCTGTTTTAATTACTTTAGAGCCTTTAAACATTTTATAAAAGTGTGGTTTCTCCATAATAATTACCTATGCATTATTTGGCAACACCCCAGCATTTTAGTTTTAATATTTGGAAATCTTTACCGTTTGACTTTATTTTAAGTTTGAATTTCGAATCGATTTTGAACTAACACGAGATTAACAACAGTAACCATGGTGACGTGGCATCATTAACATGGGATTACTGTAGCCTAGTTACCCGGGCGTCACAATTCTCCTCCACTACAAGAAATCTTGTCCCGAGATTTAGGAGCGGTTATAAGGGGGAAGGGATTTGATTACGAAATTCTAACGATTCTCCTCGGTCATAGTTGCTCTTCTTGAAGAGGTTGATCCATTACATTGATGTCTTCAGTCCTCTGCTTCAGATCATCATGATGAAGTTTGTCGTCCTTCCTTCAGGATCTTCACCGTACTTACGAAAGGGTGAGAAGGGAAAACCCTATAAGGACGGATTCTAACCAGATCGAGCATCAGACGGTTAACCCAGGGGAAGAAGCATAAGTATCTCTCGAATTGAAACTTAAGAAGATGCCGAGAGCAAAGTAAGGCGGTATCATGGAAAGTTTCAAGCGGGAAGGAACGTTCGATTCCTGTTAGAGGGCGTGAAAGGGGTCCAGAGCAACGAGAATAAGTATTGCGTCTGATACCAGAATAGATCATCTCTAGGAAGCTGACCCGTGAATTACATACAAAGTCAACGCGAGAAATAACTTTAGCAACAGGGGTGTATAGGAGAGTCAGGTTTCGATCCTGTGGAACTGTGGGTTATGGGCCCACCATGTGGTTGAAAGTAGGAAGGGGCCGACATCTTGCACGGTCACGATAGTAAGGCGTGTCAGAGGGTAGCCTGTCAGTTATGTCGACAACAACATCGATACCAAGGGCGAGGGATGAAGAGAACCATTTTCCTGCTCGTTGAACGAGGCGGGCCAATAGGCAAGGTTCTCGTCCATCGGTGGCTACCGAAATGTCATCAACAATAGTAACAGGGTCTTGCTGACAGAATTGTACACCAAGGTATATACATAAGTAGGAGAATATTACTACTTAGATCATATAGATCACAAGAAAGGTTAAACCAAACAATGGAAAGGAAAATGTGTTTAAACACATATATCAGGGGTATACCCTCCCCAAGGACAAGCAGAGCATGATATGCTTGGCAGGATATAATGTAGAAAACTCTTTAGGAAAGAGGAGAGAAATTTCATGACATTACCCATGCAACGGTGTTTGGATAATTGAGCCAGTAACATTTAGCATTGGGCTTCAAATATTCTTGTTGAAAATCGGAGCACCACATACATGCTTCGAGATAGCATTGACAAGGTCTTCAAGAAAAGGTCAGACTTTGGATACACAAAGGATCCATCAGGATAAACTTATAGAATAAGTCTTACAGTTTCCTCATGGAAGAATGGATAACCTTGCTGAAAAGGAATCTATAACAATAGGGCCTCCGGCCAGGTGAGCTAGGCACGACAACACCTTACCGGGTCACATAAAGACCATTGTTATAACTCTTGGAAATATGTTCCAACCATCATATCTAACCGAGATCTGATTGGTGTCAGGATAACTCAGACTCGGGGAATGACTATGGGAGTGAGTTCCGAAACGAGAGTTCATCATTAAACTAAGGAGAGGATGAGGAGGTGGCTGATGGACTCAGCGACAACTCATCGAGATTTCCAAAACGATGTATTTCCACAATTATGTGAACAAGGAGATATCATTTGTCAGATCAAATGATATAGTGATTTATGCTCAAGCAAAACATACATATTTAAACATTGGTTGAAAGTTGCACCCGAAATATGGGCTCGATAGCATGATCAAGGATAGAATGGTAATTCGATAACCATTGGTCTAAGAATGAACTGTCGATCATTAACTTCAAAGCATTAGGGTTGCCAGAAGTACAGAATCCAAACAGCACCGTTCACTTGTAGGTACCCTAGTTAGAATCAACACGGGAACCAAGAAAGAATGGTGATGGTGAGAAGTATCACTATACCAAGAATTCTTAAGAGGTGGAGTAATCCCCATGACATTCTTGTCATAAAAGATGGTAATACTCCAAGCTAAAGAAGAACAAATGTTGGATAGCAAGGATCTCAAGGTATAACACGAAACACGAACAAGTTTGTGTTGAACGGAAGGCAATAAAGTGGTCGATGATAACACCAATCATCGAGGGCAAGGATGGTATTTATCATCGTGAATTCAATAGATCTCTTGGAAGAGCTCAGAATGTTGATGATATTCACGACACATTTGTCGCGAGAGTTCCTGAAGATGTAATCGATCGGCAACGACATCAAGTCAAAGTAATGATGAAGTGAAAGGTTATTGGAACCAAGGGTACGACACAAACTCGAAACCAAGCTTGTTGTTCAAGGAAAAATGATATGACGATGAGGATCGACGTAAGGTTAGTTCATCGTCGAAAATTGTGCTCCGGGAAGAAGGACCAGGTAGCATAGTTAAAATTTAGCACGGTAATGATATAGCCGATCAGGCTAGGGAAGGCGTTATCGGGTACAAACTTGTAAGCAAAGAATATTACTAAGAGTTGTTTAATCGGGATGCAGACTCGATTCAGTTATCGATGTCCTAGTGTTTAATAACTCGAAGCCCGTGAAAAATTGTAATCAGTGAGAATGTAGTACTTGATGAAGAACTCATAAGAAGTTATGCAGTTCCAAGATAATCTCGAGATACCAGGGGGGTAATACTCGACGGTAGAGCAGAGTAGATGGTGGACACATGAAATGATCTGCAGAAGATAAGTACTTAAACTTGCACGAGAAAAGGTATTTAAAGGAGGACATGGTCGGAATCACGCTTGCAAAGGCCAGATCCCAGATATAAGATGAACTTATACCCAGGGAAAAATTAAATTAAGAGAAGCTTTCATGATAAGATTTACATCGTGTCCATGGGCATGAACATAAAGTTCAAGGTCGACTCCCACTTCTCCAATACACAACTTCTCATTTACTGCTCTCAGTTAAGAATGTTTAGAGTTTGAAACTTTAACTTGCGGAATACCAGAAGGTCATGACCCATGAAGACTTTTGGTTTCACACAAATTAAGGAAGGTATATGTTCAACCCATCGGGGCATCTTAGAAACATATACCACAACTCCAGGAGTAATTCATACAAGCTCGAAAGCAGCACATGGTTGAGAAAGCAGGGGATACAATTTTCCCGAGGCATTATGTATCCAAGGACGGCTCAGAAGATTATTGAATATGAAGGACGCTGTCGGATAAAACCCAACAAGGTATCTGACGGTCCATCATAGTGTTGATGTGAGTATCGGTACTCATCAGAGGAAGAAGGAATGAAAAGGCATCGGATTATAGAAACAACTGACTAATTCCAAGCTCAAATGCAAAGGAATTATGATTTCCAAATCAAAGGATCATAAGCAAACACGCTGATCAAGGATGGATATTTTGAATAGACTTAGGGGTACAATCGATGGCAATTTAATTGGTTGAGAACCAGATCATGTTCAAAATGATGTCTCAGCCAGAAGGATAAATTTCTAGGATCTGATTAAGGATTGCGAACATTCGCGACATATTGAATCAAGGGACTCAAGAAGATCAAGGCAAGGGATGCAAATAAGATTACAAGACTTATAGGATTAACCATAATTCAAGCAAGCAAGAATTTCAAGAGCAATAGGTTGCTCAGGATTTTTGGAAGATCGATGGTATTTCGAAGTCTTTTGCGAAACACATGAACAACTGGGAATGAGCGGATACTCGATAAGTGCGAGGAATTATCCGTAGGGGTATTCATGTGGCAAAGATCTGTAATGCACTGGCTCAAGAGATTCTTAAAAGTCGAAGAACAATTCGATGCATCTTGTAATAACAAGAGCAGCTAGGGATGAATGTAAGAATGGCAAGGGTAAGAAGTTATCCATAAGGATTTATCGATGGCCGGGAATAACAAAAGCGGTGGGCACAATGTCTCGAGAGAACATCATAGAGTATCTTCAGAATCTTCTGGTGCACCAATCGATCATCTAGAGTGAAGGGCTCTCCGGGAGGAAGTAACTACGAGAACCTAGAGTCAGAGTTAGTAAAATCATTTAACTCGAATAGAAGAGAGATCAGAGTCCCAGAGTATAGACGAGGAATAAAAGATCCTAATACCACCCAATGGCGACGTGGGCCCATAAGACACACAACCATGTAAGTAAAAAGTTTTGCAATGTCTAGACTCGACTTCGGCCAAGGAGTGTGGAAGGGGGATTCCTACAGGCAGGCGGCTCTGATACCAACTTGTGATGCCCCCGATTCAATCGTACACTAATCATGCACGCAAACGTGTACGATCAAGATCAGGGACTCACGGGAAGATATCACAACACAACTCTAAAAACATAAATAAGTCATACAAGCATCATAATACAAGCCAGGGGCCTCGAGGGCTCGAATACAAGTGCTCAATCATAGACGAGTCAGCGGAAGCAACAATATATGAGTACAAACATAAGTTAAACACGTTTTCCTTAAGAAGGCTAGCACAAACTGGGATACAGATCGAAAGAGGCGCAGGCCTCCTGCCTTGGATCCTCCTAAACTACTCCTGGTCGACGTCAGCGGCCTTCACGTAGTAGTAGGCACCTCCGGTGTAGTAGGAGTCGTTGTCGACGGTGGTGTCAGGCTCCTGGGTTCCAGCATCTGGTTGTGACAACCAGAGAGAAAGGAAAGGGGGAAAAGGGAGAAAAAAGCAACCGTGAGTACTCATTCAAAGAAGTCGGAAGCAAGGAGCTACACTACATATGCATGGGTATATGTGTAAAGGGCCATATAAGTGGACTGAACTGTAGAATGCGAGAATAAGAGGGCGATAGCTAATCCTGTCGAAGACTACGCTTCTGGCAGCCTCCGTCTTGCAGCATGTAGAAGAGAGTAGACTGAAGTCCTCCAAGCAGCATCGTATAGCCTAATCCTACCCGGTGATCCCCTCCTCGTTGCCCTGTTAGAGAGAGATCACCGGGTTATATCTGGCACTTGGAAGGGTGTGTTTTATTAAGTATCCAGTTCTAGTTGTCATAAGGTCAAGGTACAACTCCAAGTCGTCCTGTTACCGAAGATCACGGCTATTCTAATAGATAAACTTCCCTGCAGGGGTGCACCGCATAACCCAACACGCTCGATCCCATTTGGCCGGACACACTTTTCTGGGTCATGCCCGGCCGCGGAAGATCAACACGTCGCAGCCCCACCTAGGCACAACAGAGAGGTCAACACACCGGTCTAAACCTAAGCGCACAGGGGTTTGGGCCCATCGCCCTTAGCACACCTGCACATCACGAACGCGGTCGGAAGCAGAACTAGCCCCCTTAATACAAGAGCAGGCTTACGTTCCAATCCGGCGCACGCCGCTTAGTCGCTGACGTCAAGAAGGCTTCGGCTGATACCACGATGTCGAGTGCCCATAACTTTCCCACGTAGTTGGTTAGTGCGTATAGACCAAATGGCCAGACTCAAATCAAATACAAAGATCCCGTTAAGCGTGTTAATGATGTAATCGTGGACACCAACCAGGGCCAGGCCCACCTCTCTCCTAGGTGGTCTCAACCTGCCCTGTTGCTCCGTCTCAAAGTAACAGTCGGGGGCCGTCGGGAACCCAGGCCCACCTCTATCGGAATGGAACCACCTGCCCCTTCAGCCCCCATCTCCGAACTGTATCATAAGTAATGTAACAGTATAAAGAATATAGCATATGCCCGCGATCACCTCCCGAGGGATCACGACCCAGTAGTATAGCATAGCAGACGGACAAGAATGTAGGGCCACTGATGGAATACTAGCATCCTATACTAAGCATTTAGGATTGCACGTAAGGATAACAACTGTAGCATCAATGAGAGGCTATGCATCAGAATAGGATTAACCGAAAGCAGTAACATGCTACGCTACTCTAGTGCAAGCAGTATAGAGAAGGAATAGGCGATATATGGTGGTCAAGGGGGGGGCTTGCACGAAGCTCGGTCGAGAAGGAGGGTCGCCAACACCGTAGTCGCACTGTAGCAGCAAGGCCGGTCTCGGTGTGTAGCGAGAGAAGAGGGGAAGAAACAATAAATACAATGCAGACAAATGCATGACGATGCATGACATGACAAAGCGCGGTGCTAGCTGTGCCCTAACACGGTGGGAGGTTGTACCAGTGAAGGGGGGGAACATCCGGGAAAGTATCCCCGGTGTTTCGCGTTTTCGGTTAGAGGAGCCAGAGGGGGAAAGTTGTGAGTTCGGTATGTTAGGGATGTGTGGCGGACGAACGGGCTGCGTATCCGGATTCGTCTCGTCATTCTGAGCAACTTTCATGTTGAAATTAATTTAATCCGAGTTACAGATTAAAAGATATGATTTTCTAAAGATTTACTAATTTATGGAATTTAATTAATCCTTTGATTTAATTCGAAATTGGATTAATGACATCAGCATGATGTCATGTGGACATCAGCAGTCAATAGGGATTGACTAAGTCAAACTGACAGATGGGGCTATTGACAGGTCAACAAATGTGATCGGCAAGAGTCGGCCGGCGATAACAAAGATCTGTTGACTTAGTCAAACTTACGCGTGGATCCCACTTGTCATACTCATTAGTTAATTAATGTAGAGTTAATTAGGTTAATTAGTCATTAGGTTAAATAATCTTAATTAGTTAATTTAATCAGAATTAATTAAGTTAATTATTTAGTTAATTAACTAATTAATTTTATTATTAATTATTTGTTAATTATATTGTTAAACTCTTTTTTAATAAACGTTAAAGGTGGCCCACATGTCATAGGGCCGCAGGGGCTAGCGGGCACGGGCGCTATGAGGCGGGTCGGGCGTTACGGCGCCGATCGGGCAATCGCCACATCGCCGGGCGAGGAGGCCCGGCAGTTTGCGGCGCCATGAGAGCCATGGCGGTGGCGGGGCCGTGGTGGGGTGGTAGCGCAGGCAGCAGCTGGAGGCGGCGCTGCCATGCCCAGCAGAGCTGCGGCGATGGTCGCGGGAGGCTAGGCCGAGCTGCAGGAGGAGGCGGGCGGTGACCGCATGTGGCGCAGAAGGCGAGGCCACTGTGGAGACCGGCGCCGCAGCCTCGCTGTCTCGGGCGCTACCGGGCGGAGGAGGACGCCGCTGCAGGCAAGGACAAGGAGGCGCGCTGTGGCGCGAACGGGCGAGGACGGTGGGGGGCAAGCGGGTGCGGTCGGCAGGCAGGCACCACGAGCTGAAGTGGGCGGGGGCGGGCGCGGCCAAGCGCGAGCGCGCGGCCACGCTGGACGCGCGGCAGCGTGTGCGGGGGAGGGCCTCTGACGCAGGCTTGGTCGACGCGGGCACGCCGGCCGAACGCAGACGGGCGAGGCGAAGGCCAAGTAGAGGGGACGGGGAGAAGGATGACTGGGGTCCTCACCGAGGGAGCGTAGGGCACGGGGCAACGGTGCGTGAGGAGGGGGACGGGGACGAGGCGATGTAGGGGAGGCAGGCAGGAGGGGAAGTCCGGCGAGTCGACGTGGGCTTCGGGCGGCGTCGGGGCGTCGCGGTGACCTCCTCCTCTCGATCCCGATCCAATCGGGGGAGAGAGAGAGGGGGCGGGAGGAGATATTTTATGGGGGGGGTGTCGGTGGCGGTTCGGGGCCTCATCGGTAGGGGGATATGGAGAAAGTGGGGGCGGCTGGGCCAAGTGGGTCGGCCAGCTGGGCCTTCTAGCCCAGTTTGCCAGGGGGCTTTTCCTTTTCTTATTTTTTCTTTTTTTTTCTTTCTATTTTCTTATTTCTTTTATTTAATTTCTTTTCTATTTTATTCTTTTAATTTTTGTTTTTAAAATATAAATACAACTCCTAAATTAATGTTATAATTTATTCTACTGCCCCAAAAAGTTTGACACCTAATTAAAATAGTTTGCATCATTATTATTTTTAAAAGGCATTTAATTAATTGTCATAGCTGCTGTTTTAATTACTTTAGAGCCTTTAAACATTTTATAAAAGTGTGGTTTCTCCACAATAATTACATATGCATTATTTGGCGACACCCCAACATTTTAGTTTTAATATTTGGAAATATTTACCGTTTGACTTTATTTTAAGTTTGAATTTCGAATCGATTTTGAACTAACACGAGATTAACAACAGTAACCGTGGTGACGTGGCATCATTAACATGGGATTACTGTAGCCTAATTACCCGGGTGTCACAATGATGGCCTTGCTCATCCCAGGTCCAAAAAGTCCTGGAAAGGATTTTGATTTGTTCATGGAGCCTCTTGTGGAGGAACTTCAATAGCTATGGAGGGGTGTTCTCACTCGAGACCTATATAGCAGCCCCACCAGCGATTTCTTTTTTGCGTCTTGTTATAATTTGGTGCATCCATGATTATCCGGCTTTGGGCACTATGTCGTATTAACGACGATGGTTACAATGCATGTGTTCGTAGACTGAATCATTGTCATACGCAATACTTAGCAATATATGTTACATTGGACACCGCCGTTTCCTTGCCAAGGACAAGCCGCATCCTAGAAAATACTGAAGACATGTGTTCAATGCAAATCATGAAAACCGTGATGCACCAAAGAGGCTCACCGCCGATGAGTTGCCAATGGAATTAGAGAAGGTCAGGCATATTACACTAGGAAACCATCCTGATAATGGTAGCGGGAAAAGGAAGCGTGGCAGGGCAGAAGAGAGATTATTGTTTACCCGCAGGTCCACTTTGTGGGACTTGGAGTATTGGAAAGATTTGGATCTGCGGCATAATCTTGATGTGATGCACATCAAGAAAAATATATGTGACAACATTATCGACACACTTCTTAATATTGAAGGCAAGATGAAAGATACCTTAAAATCTAGGATTGATTTGACACACCTGGGTATTAGACAGGATTTGCAGGTGCAAGATGAATGTAAACCACAGGATATGGCACCAGCTATGTACGTCTTGGACAAGGTAAAAAGAAAAGAATTCTGCAAGGTCCTGTCACGTGTGAGATTCCCACATGGACTTGCTTCCAACCCTGAAAGGAGAGTCAGTGCAGATGGAGACAAGATACAAGGGTTGAAAACTCATGACTGCCACGTCCTACTTCAAAGGGTTTTACCTGTTATCCTTAGAGGATTGGGCCGACCTCACTTATACAGAGGAGTTGCAGAGTTGGGACAATTCTTCAGGGAACTCTACAGTAGAAATGTTAGGATAGATGCTTTGGAGCATCTTAGAGACAAGATACCAACTATCCTATGCGACCTTGAGAAGATATATCCTCCAGCCTTCTTTGATGTGATGGTGCATTTGGCTGTTCATCTACCTGATGAGGCACTACTTAGAGGTCCAAGACAAGATGGCTGGATGTACCCTATTGAAAGGCGGCTAGGCACTTTCAAGGGCTATGTTAGGAACGAGCTAGACCCAAGGGTTCCATTGCGAGCCCTACATTGCTACTGAAGCGTTGACATTCTGCTCAAAATACATTGAAACAAATTGATCGACTTAGCAAAGACGTGGATGAAGACAATCTCGGGCTCAATGTTTTCGATTATTCTGTTCGAGTTACAGGGAATAGTCAACAAGAGGACAAACCTAAAGATTTGGACAAAATGGTATGGTATGTGTTGAATAACGTCACGAGATACTACCTTATATCAAGTAAGTGCTAAGTATCTTGCAGCTTATACATCGTAATCTACTAAACTTGCAGCACATTCTTATATATTTAGATGTTTGACGCGACCACTATGTTGTGCAGCATCTACAAAAAGGAGTTACTGCCGCAAAATCCAAGAAACATTGACAAACTGGTTATGGCAGGATTTGCGAAATGGTTCAAGAGCCATTTAAGCTTTTGAATTGCACTGTCAGTTTTTTTAATTTATTGAGTACATAAGATAATCAACTTGTCTATTTTATAACCATAGGTTAAGAAGATGCAGGAGGATGGGCAGGCAGTTGATGATGCCCTTTACTCACTAGCAATGGGTCCTGATACTCGTGTCTGACATTATGAATCTTGCATTGTTGGAGATGTGCGCTACAACACCCTTGCACGAGACGAAGGCAGGAAGACAGAAAACAGTGCCATCATGAGCACGGATACGTATGACAAAGAGACAACTGAAATGTATGCTAACATAATAGACATTGTTCAGTTGCAATATATCTCCCGTTTCTAGGATCATCGGTGTGTGGTTCTGTTGTGATGTCGTTGGTATAACCTGTTTTCCAGGATCGCAAAACCTAGAGCTAATAATTATTTCAAATCCATCAATGTCAAGACGGCGTACCAGACCAACGAGCCTTTTATTTTGGCAAATCAAGCAACACCGATATTTTTCTTGGAAGACACATTTACACGTAGCGATGAATGGAGAGTAGTGCAAAGGTTTGAGCAGAGGAATTCGTTTAATGAAGTCGCACAATAAGATGATGCTTACACTGCTCTTGATGTACAAGATAACACAGATGTTCCTAATATCTTTGAGAACTATCACGTCAATGACGCCGGCGAAAAGATCGCCTATCGTGCTGTGGACATATAAGAGTTGATCAAGAAGAAGCCAACGTTTGAGGACGTTGAAGACGAAGAAGAAGATGACACCGTGGGGAATTACGATTCAGACTGATAAACATGGCGAAGATGTTGACACTGCTGCTGCGGATGATGATTACATTGCTTTTGTCGTATTTGCCTGTCTGAAGACGTTTTTTATCTACTATGTGAAATTGTGTTTGCTATGACAACTTAAACCTGATGAACATGTTGTTTAGTATTTTCCTGTGAGAACATCACTTGTTATGTATGCTGATTTGTGTTTGGTGATTGTATGACGACTAAAACATGATGACATTGTTGTTTAGTTGTACACAAATTTGGCAGTGAAACTTGAATTTGATGACATAGTTTGCTGTTGGGCTGCAATTTTCTTGACGTCTTCGAATGAGGACAAAGCTGACCCGACAGGTCCTCTGCTAATTTATTTATTTATTACCAAAAGGGCCTCTGCTATTTATTTATTTATGAGCAAAAGGGGATACCCCCTGATTTCCATTAATAGAAATCATGAGACGTTCACAACACTACGCCCAGCCTGCTACAAAGGTTTCATTCATTACTAGTTTCAGCAAAGTGCTCATGTCATAGCCACTGAATACATCACGAAGTGCTACATACATCGCAAATAAAGAGACAATCATCCTCTGAGCACATCGATTTTGCTCATTATCTTCACAAGCTCTTTCATCTCCTCATTGTTTGTCAAGGCCGTTCAAAGAATCGTTGCTTGGCCATGATCAAGAAATCATCTTTAACCTGCTGCTCAGATCTTCCTCTTCCGCCGCTCCTTCAGCATTTGTTCAACACCCCAACCTGCTGGTATTGGGATTCCTCGGCTAACCAAATAATCATCGTAGTTGCACTCCCCCACATTAGCAACTTCCCAGAAATACAAATCACATGAATCTTCCCTTTTCTACACGAATCAAATTGGAAGATCATCAACCAAACTATTAAAAAAATCAGCAACTGAAAGCAGCAGAACAACACTTAAACATATTATTACCCCATGATTTGGGCATTTGTAGAAGACTCGGCCAGGGTTGAGGATTGTGGTTGAGATGTGACAGATGACTCTGCGTGATTTGCAGCAGTGGCACCACACCAACAGCAGCGGGTTGTGATGAGCAACCAGCTGCGGTATGTGTTCTGGTGGGGGTGTGATGAGACCCACAGGCGATGGTACGGGTGGCGGCTTGGCGCATATTTGGTTGTTGCCTGCTGAAGAGCAGGTGGACGAGCAGCCAACGGACATGGTTGCCGCGGCTAGAGCTTCTGATGCTAGGCAGAGTAAGTAGAGAAGAGGAGAAGCGAACGTTGGATATGTCGGGCCACATTTGCAGAGTAGCATAGCACCATATATAGTCATAGTCTAGGTTTGTATTCGAACCAGCTACAGGAGCACGTCTCCCTTTTTTCTAAAACTCAGCAATGTCTCTTTACTGGTACACTAGCTTGTTCTGTACGCCTTCTCAAGTCTTTGATTCCTCCACCTGACATCTGGGACCCACCGGAAGGGCCTCCGTATTTTACGAAAAAAATGTGCCCCCCGCTGACAGGTCGGACCCACCAACTATCTTCGCACGCAAGGAAGTGCCTCCTTATTACGCACAAAAAAATGAATACTCCCCCTGCCAGCTGGAACCCAACATCATGGGAGGCTGACTTGTGGGCCTACCAAGTTGACAGGGACGGAGGGCTTTGTCAACTTAGTCAATATGAACGATTCTAGCTCCAGTTACCATACGATGTTCATCCAACGGTAGTAGTGCTTCTTCAACCTCTGGTCTTCTTGCTCCAGCCGCCCAAACCAGCGCCGGTCGTGCCGCGTGCTCCTGCCTCCCGTGGTCGGCTGTGATGCCACGGAGGCCTCACCGCCCCCTACTACTCCCACCACTGCCGTGCCATCCTCTACTCACCCACACCCCTGTTATTCTCAAGGGCGACGACAACCTCACACCCAAGCCGAACCAGTGAACCTCAGATTCTCTCCGTGGGCATCCACCGCCGCGTCTTCCCGGCTCTGTCGCCCCTTCCTAGGCCTCGCCGTCGTCCACCGCCTTGGTGCTCTCGGCGTGGCGTGGTCAATGTGGTCAACGACCGACTTCCATCTGAAGAGTATTATACGTGGAGAGACTAACAGCTGGGTCCACGACCACAACCCAGTTTTTATGTGATTTGCCAAGTAAGTCGCTTTGTCAGGCCTGTTGGGCTGCAAATCATTCAAGACAAGGAGAGCTTCATTAGGCTGGCCGAGAAGATGGCCTATCAGTAATGAGAAATGGGCTGTACATTTTTAAAACACATCAAACCGGCAATTAGTTTCAAATTTCTTTTTTTCGTTTCGAGATTTTAAATTGCATTGATTTTTATGCGTGGACAATTTGTTGGATTTTATATTGATATACATTTATTTTTAAAATTAATTTGAATGTGACTCGAAATTTCGGGATTAAAAACAGTTCGGACCGCACCGAAATATGCAAAACTTCGTATATTTTTTTAACCATGGCTACAATATGGGCTGTAATGATAACAAAAAGAATATGGGCTCCAAAAAAACCTTAAGAATTAGCAAATGGGCTGTAAATTATTAGAAATAATGGAAGATGGGCTGTATGATGTTTTCCATAGATTTGAGGCTTTCCTAAAAAAAGGTTGACGCACAAGCAGTGACTGTTGGATGTCCATCCAACGGCCGTCATGCTTCTTCAATATCTGCTCTTCCCGCTCCAATGCTCAAACAAACGCCATGGGGACTGCTCGCTTCTCCTCCCCATGGCGGGTTGTGCTGCCGCCAGCAGCCTCACCGCCCACCATACTCCCATCGTTGGCCTAGCCATCCTCTACTCACCCACACTGCTGTTATTCTCCGGCGACGGTAGACGGCAAGAAACCTCGACAACAGATTCCCCTACGCTGGGGAAACAACTACCGAAGTCTTCCTGCCTTCGTGTCGTTCCTTCCTAGGCCTCGCCGTCGTCCACCGCCTCAGGTGCTCTCGGCGCTGCCTGGTCAACATGGTCAACGATCGACATGCATCTGGTGGATCAGACGTGGAGAGGTCGACAGCTGGGTCCACGGCCGCACGCAAAGAAATGCCTCCTTATTACATGTAAAATAATGATTCCTCCACCGACATCCGGGACCCACCGAAGGGCCTCTCAGATTTCGCGAAAAAATGTTACGCCGGGCAGCTTGGACTCACTGACTATATCTTCGCACGCAAGGAAGTGCCTCCTTATTACGCACAAAAAATGAATACTCCCCGCTAGCCGGGACCCAAGATAGTGGCAGGCTGACTTGTGGGCCTACTAAGTTGACGGGGACGGAGGGCTTTGTCAACTTAGTCAATATGCACGATTCTAGCTCCAGTGATCGTACGATGTCCATCCAACGGCTGTAGTGCTTCTTCAACCTCTGGTCTTCTTGCTCCAGCCACCCAAACCAGCGCCGGTCGTGCCTCATGCTCCTGCCTCCTGTGGCCGGCGGCGATGCGGCGGAGGCCTCACCGCCCCCTACTACTCCCACCGCTGGCCAAGCCATCCCTCTACTCACCCACACACCCTGTTCTTCTACGGCAACGGTAGCCTCACACCACAGCGAACCAGTGAACCCTCGTACTCCTCTCCCCGTGGGCATCCACTGCCGCGTCTTCCCCGGCTCCGCGTCGTACCCTTCCTAGGCCTCACCGTCATCCACCGCCCTGGTGCTCTCGGCGCGGCGTGGTCAACGTGGTCAAGGAACGACTTCCATCGAAAGAGTACTATACGTGGAGAGGCTGACAGCTGGGTCCACGGCAGCCGCAAGGAAGTGCTTCCTTATTACGCGGAAAATAATTATTCCTCCACCTGACAGCAGGGATCCATCGGACGGGCCACCGTATTTGGCGAAAGAAACGTTTCCCCCTGACTGCTAGGACCCACCAGACGGGCCAACGTATTTCCCGAAAAAAACGTTCCCTCGCTGTCAGCTCGGACCCACCGGAGGTGCCTCCTTATTACGCACAAAAAAAATTGAATACCCCCCCTGCTAGTTGGGACCCACCTTGGTGGGAGGCTGACTTGTGGGCCTACTAAGTTGACGGGGACGGAGTGCTTTGTCAACTTAGTCAATATGACCGATTCTAGCTCCAGTGACCGTACGATGTCCATCCAACGGCCGTAGTGCTTCTTCAACCTCTGGTCTTCTTGCTCCAAATTACCAAAGCAGCGCCCGGTCGTGCCGCATGCTCCCGCCTCCCGTGGACGGTCAGGTGCCGCGGAGACCTCACCGCCTCTACTATTCCCACCACTCGCCAGCCACAGTGGCGACGGCAGCCACACACCGCAGCCGAACCAAGAACCCTCAGATTCCTCTCCGCTGGCTTTCCACCGCTGCGTCTTCCCGGCTCCGCATCGCATTTTTCCTAGGCCTCGCCGTCGTCCACCAACCTGGTGCTCTCGGCGCGGCGTGGTCAAGATGGTCAAGGAATGACTTCCATCAAAGAGTACTGTACGTGGTGAGGCTGACAGCTAGGTCCACGGCCGCAGCAAGGAAGTGCCTCCTTATTACGCGCAAAATAATTATTCCTCCACCTGACAGCGGGGACCCACCGGACGGGCCACCATATTTTGCGAAAAACGCTTCCTCGATCGCTAGGACCCACCAGCTACATCTTCGCATGCAAGGAAGTGCGTCCGGGCAAAAAATGATTCGCCCACATTTGCCGGGACCCACCAGCTACATCTTCGCACGCAAGGAACCGCCGGTACCGGGACCCACCTGGTCAAAGCGTACGTAGCGTTGTCATTCTGGTTTCTAACGTGTACGTACATACTAGTCGATGTAGAGGCGCGCACGTGTCGTAGTAGAGGCGCACACGTAGCATGTACATGTACGTACAACGGCCAGTGTGCAAGAAAGAAAATACGCCACATACGTACATACGGGCAGGTCTCAAACGCCTACTCAGCGACACGCGTCGGCCGTGGCTCGTACATGGCTGGGTCGGAACGGAGAAACTGCGTCATCGTCGTGTTCATGGGGAGGCAACGGAATGCGTCGTGTTCATCGGGAGGCAACGGAGCGCGTGGGAGCCAACCGGCTTGGACGGAATAGCCGATGGAAACGAGGCCTGGCGTACTGCAGAACGGAGAAAACGGCCTTGTGTTCGACCGTCCACGGTCGAAAAGGGATCCTGTTCATCGAGAGGGGTCTGGCGTACCACAAAATGAAGGAAACGGACCTCCTACGGTCAAAACGGGGTCCTGTTGATCGGGAGGGGTGTGGCGTACCGCAAAACGGAGGACTTGTGTTGGAGCGCTACGGTCGAAAAGGGGGTCCTGTTCATCAGGAGGGGTCTGGCGTACCGTAAAACGGGACTCCACGAGATACTGTTCATCTCCACCGTCGACCCTCCACTTCCACGGCTCTGCTCATCCACCGTCGACCTCCTCCAGCCTCCACCGCGATCGCTCATCCACGGCTCCTGCTCATCCAGCCTCCACCGCGCTACTCCACCGGCCATCGCTCAACCAGCCCTCTCCACGGGCTCCTGCTCAACCACCCTCCACGGGCTATCGCTCATCTAGCCCTCCACCGCTCACTGCTCATCCCGCCTCCACGGGTGGTCCTGTTCATCCCGCCTCCACGGGTCCTGTTCATCCAGCCCCAACCGCTCGACGATCGGGGTCCTGTTCATCCAGAGGCAACTCCACGGGTCCCGTTCATCCACCCCCACCAAAACTGTTCATCCAAACCCCCAAAGAACGCCACTATTCATCCAGAGGCAGATCGATCGGCTTCGCTTAGCATCATTAGCGAAGGAATCGCCGATCGGGTTCGCTTAACAGCCATCGATCGATCGCTCGGGTTCGATGAACGCGTAGCTCGCAGCGGCAATCGCCGGGTTCGCTTAGAGCCCAACGCCGCACTCCACGCGTGCGCGTATGAGAGAAACGCGCATCGCTCGGCCCCGACCATCCACCCTAACAGGGAACACCCTGATATTTTCCTGGCCCTCGCTTCTACTACGGTTTTTTCCGTCATGGATGGCCCAAAGAATGTCATGCAGCTGCGTCTCCGGCCCGCCCAGGACGAAAAGCCTATTTTCTGTCATGATTTTTTGTCATACAAGTAGGACCCCACCACATCTATGATGATACCAGGTTTTGTCACAATTATCGTCATAGAAGTGTCATAAGTATGACATAATTTTTTTGGTTCGTCCCAAAATGTCACGGATGTGTCTTTTTTTTGTAGTGTACATTGGCATTGAATTTTCGTTCAAAACCAACACCTTGATTCTTCCGGTGTCTTCCTTGCTTGCGTACAATTTCCTCAAATTGCTTACTTCCGACAAGACTCTTGTAAACACCTTTCTATAATTCCCTTCAATAAGCTATTTTCTTGCTCAAGTGTAACTTGGCTAAGAGAATCATTAGTGGAATCAAGAGAACTACTAGAAGCAACAACATTGGATTTAGCATGATTGTTGTCACTACTAGAGGAATAATCCTTCTTGTTCTTGTTGCTGGATTTAACTTGTGGCATGTAAGTTGACAAGAGTAAACGCTTGGCAATGTAAGAAGAACTTTTCTTGCAAAGATCATCATTGATTGCTTTTAAGAACTCATGCTCTTGCTCAAGTTTGAGCTTTTCAAAGCGTAGCTTCTCACGAGTATTCAAAAGTTCTCGATGATCTTCCAAGGTAGTTTCATGAGCTAACTTAAGAGTGTTTAGTTCTTTAGTTAGACGCTCAATCTCCTCCTTATCATCGTCATTCGTTTTATCTTGATTATCATGATTAATAGCAAGTTCATCATAGTTTTCATAACTAGAGTTGTCAACAAGTAAATCATCATCTCCTAGCAAATCATCTTCATCACTATTGAAATCAACATACTCGGGGTGTGATACCTTTGGACCTTTGGCCATGAAGCATCTTCCAATTCCTTCATTTGGTGAGTCAAATATGCCATAGGAGTTGGTTGACACAAGTGCTAGACCGGCAACACCTTCATCTTGAGTATATTCGGAGTCGGAGTGATAACTTCTTTCAGAGTGATGGTCGGAGTCGGAGCCGGATACCCATTCACCGACATGAGCTTGATGTCTTCTTTTTGTGTAGCTTTTTGATGACTTGTCCTTCCTCTCCTAATCCTTGCTTCTCCGAGAGGGCCTTCATTCATAACGATCATCTCTACTCCTTCTCTCTCTTGGCGGTGATTCTTCTCTTCTACTCCTTTTTTTGGGAGAATCTTCTCTTCTTTTGTAGGGAGCTGTACACTCATTGGAGTAGTGTCCGAGTCTTCCACAATTATAGCAATTTCATTCACGACTTGAAGATCTCTTGTCATTGTAGGACCTTGACTTGGAGCTTCTTTCCTTGCTTCTACTCTTGTAGAATTTGTTGAAGTTCTTCACCATTAGGCTCAATTCTTCATTGAAGGTTTGTTTCTCACTTGATGATGTGGGAGCTTCACATGAGGCTTTGTAAGCACCACTTGACTTGTTGTGGATCTCTTCCTTATCCTTAAGTGACATCTCATGAGCAACAATTCTTCCAATGACTTCCGTTGGCTCGAGATCTTTGTAATTGGGCATCATTTGGATCAATGTGCACATGGTATCATATTTTACATCCAAGGATCTTAGGATCTTCTTGATGATGAATCTATCGGTCATCTCTTCACTTCCTAAGCCGGCAATCTCATTTGTGATGAGAGCAAGCCTAGAGTACATTTCAGCGACACCTTCACCATCCTTCATTTTGAACTTGTGTTGACTTTGAAGCACATCCAATTTGGATTCCTTGACAGAGTCAGTACCTTCGTGCATATCAATCAAAGTATCCCAAATTTCCTTTGCATTCTCAAGACGGCTGATTTTTTTGAATTCTTTGGGGCACAATCCGTTGAAGAGAATATCACAAGCTTGAGCATTGTATTGCAGCATCTTCAACTCTTCCGCGGTAGCTTCACGGTTCGGTTATCTCCCATCAAAGAATTCACCTTGCAAACCAATACACACAATAGCCCAAACGGCAGCGTTATGTCCAAGAATATGCAGTTTCATCTTATGCTTCCAACAAGAAAAATTAGTACCATCAAAGTAAGGACCTCTACGGTGGTAATTTCCCTCACTAGACGCCATACTCTCCTTGGTTGTGAAGCCAAGGCTATGATCACCAAAAGCTATGGAAATCAAGGCAAATGGAGACCAAAGCTCTGATACCACTTGTAGGATCGAAAGTATGTTTAGAGGGGGGAGGGGTGATTAGACTACTTGACCAAATAAAAATCTAGGCTTTTCCCAATTTTAAGTCTTGGCAGATTTTAGCAACTTAGCACAAATCAAGTAATCAACCTACACATGCAATTCTAAGAGCATAGCAGCGGAATGTAAAACAATTGCATATGAAGGTAAAGGGAGGAGTTTGGAGAGATCAAACGCAACGTAGACACGGAGATTTTTGGCGTGGTTCCGATAGGTGGTGCTATCATACATCCACATTGATGGAGACTTCAACCCACGAAGGGTAACGGTTGCGCGAGTCCACGGAGGGCTCCACCCACGAAGGGTCCACGAAGAAGCAACCTTGTCTATCCCACCATGGCCATCGCCCGTGAAGGACTTGCCTCACTAGGGTAGATCTTCACGAAGTAGGTGATCTCCTTGCTCGTACAAACTCCTTGGTTCAACTCCACAATCTTGACGGAGGCTCCCAAGTGACACCTAGCCAATCTAGGAGACACAACTCTCCAAAAGGTAATAGATGGTGTGTTGATGATGAACTCCTTGCTCTTGTTCTTCAAATGATAGTCTCCCCAACACTCAACTCTCTCTCATAGGATTGGATTTGGTAGAAAGATGATTTGAGTGGAAAGCAACTTGGGGAAGGCTAGAGATCAAGATTTATGTGGTTGGAATGGAATATCTTGACCTCAACACAAGTGTAGGTGGTTCTCTCTCAGAAAATGTATGTTGGAAGTGTAGGCATGTTCTAATGGCACTCGCCACGAAAAAAGAGTGGGTGGAGGGGTATATATAGCCTCCACACAAAATCTAACCGTTACACACAATTTACCAAACTCGGTGGGACCGAATCAGAAAACTCGGTCAAGCCGATTCAGTTCAAAATGTGAACATTAGGATTTCGGTGGGACCGACATGTCAACTCGGTGAGACCGATGTCGTTAGGGTTAGGGCATAACGTAATCTCGGTGAGACCAACTACACAAACTCGGTGGGACCGATTTTGGTAATAAGCAAACAGAGAGTTGGTCAGGCAAACTTGGTGGGACCGATTCGCTCATCTCGGTTAGACCGAAACGTTACGAAGGGGAAACAGAGAGTTTGCATTGCAATCTCGGTGGGACCGATCGCTCATCTCTGTTGGAACGAAACGTTACGAAGGGAAACAGAGAGGTTGCAATCCCGTCTCGGGGAGACCGAGATCCCTATCGGTGAGACCGGAGTGACTAGGGTTTGTGGCAGTGGCTATGTCAAGAGAACTAGGTGGCGCCGGATAGAAAGATTTCGGTGGGGCCGAGTTTGACATTTGGTTTTGGACATATGTGGATATGAGAAAGTAGTTGTTTTTGGAGCATATCACTAAGCATTTTGAGCAAGTAACTCCTTAAGCAACACCTCACCCCCTTTTAATAGTATTGGCTTTTCCTATGGACTCAATGTGATCTTGGATCACTAAAAGTAAAATGTAGAGTCTTGTGCTTTGATCTTGAGCCAATCTTTTGTCCTTAGCATTTTGAGGGGTCCATTTTCTAATCCATGTCATGCCAATCATTGAGCTTTCCTGAAATATTTATCTTGAAATAGCATTAGCTCAATGAGCTATATGTTGTTAGGAATTACCAAAACCACCCAGGGGTAGTTGCACTTTCACATCGCTTCCCATATGTCTGGGTCGTGGTTCATTAGCAACAAAGGAAGCTCGATGAGGACACCAGCAGGGTATGTGATGTCGCCAATCTTCATCTCCTTGTACGTTTTTCGGATGAACCCACCGGCAGGCGAGTACAATCGGAGTACCTCGTAAAGAATCGTGGTCACCTGCACATGTATGTATAAGTTGCAAGATTTATACATCCAATTTTATATATCATTGTTACCATGGAATCGGGTAAATAAAATGTCACTCACGGTTTTGAGTCGATTAACGCCTTCATAGTCTAGTTTGTTCTTCCCAAATAAACGAGTGACCTCCTCCCTTGCATGCACCTGCCACTCCAGATGCATACTTAGTAGGATCATTGTCCAGGTAAGCAATACTGATATTGTTTCTATTCCTGCAAAATAGAACAACTTGCATTCCTGCACGACTTCTTTAATGGTCATTCCTTAGATGGATTGGCCATTCTCATCCGAGGTCCTCATGTTTGACTCAAGCATCAAGCCGAGCAAGTCATCATTGGTATTTTCTCCTTCTTGCATAGCTTTAATTCTTTTTTCAATTAGACCATGTAGAATGGATTCATTTTCATTATTAATTTGATGCATCCTTCTATTGTTTTTGTTTGGCAAGGACCTGTTAATATCCCAATAAATTATTAGCGCACACTACTGAATAATGGTACTAAATCAATCATATTGCACATTTACAAATCAGGAATAATTTACTCTCATTACTTAAAATAGAGGACCTCGGATTGATAAAACATGATCTCCAGTGTTACTCTAAATCAGTACTACGGTCTTTATTAATGCTGGTTTTATACTAGATATGCATATTGTCCCATTAGTTCTCTTCTGGTAGGAAAATCGACTTGAAACTTACTAGTACTACTATGTGCTGACTTACAAGTAACCGGGAAGCACAATCTTCTTTGGCCTAGCCACAATGAGTTCAACTTGCTCGGATTGCAGTTGGAAAACCCTGGCACCTTCAAGGTAGTTACTGCCAAATGCGGTGCGAGATATGGCATCTCCAGTGAGTCTTTGGAGCTCCAGTAAGACATCCAACTCATAGCTACCATCTGAACCAAGGGACCGCGTCCATCTATCGACAAGCTCTTGGCAGCATGTATGCAAGGCTGGCATCATGAGCTGCAAATTCAATTTGATGATGTGCGCTCGGAGGATCAGTCACACACTTGATGCAAGTTTGAAAGAAAATCACATGCTTACTTAATTAGCAAGCCAATGCTTGAAGCACTTCATACGGAACAACTACAAATACCTTGAGCTTCTCGAGATGGAATGCGGGGTTAAGGATCCTTCTATGCTTGACCCATTTCTCGCCATCGTAAGCCGCTAGTCGTCCGGCAAGCAGCCTAGACAGAGCCGGAAACTTGAGCTTCTCCAAGTGGCCGAACTTGTTGGACAACACTTCCTTGGCTAAGTCAGGGTCGCTGATGGTGATCTTGGGGAACACACTAAACCAAGATATACACGTCTTTCCGTGCTCCCGAACAATGTCGTGGAGGAACGGCGCGAAGAGCGGGGCTATGTTGTGACAATGCAGAGGCATTGACCTCGATCGTGCCTCCTAGTTCCGCCACCCGTAGTCCATGAGATCTCCGACGAGGAAGCGGTAAGACGTGCCGTGGAGACCCTGGGCATGCAAGGCACACTCAAGCCGCCGCGGGCGCCACCACAGCAAATCTACCAGCCGGCTAGCCTGCCATAGAAGAACAAAGCCGAGGGTACCGCATACCAGTGAGCTCCATGGCACTGAAGCTAGACTCATCAGCGCGCTAATTAAGGACCATTCTCTCTCTCGACAAGTGAGGGAAGAAAGGCCAGTTGACAGTGCAAGGGGGGCTGATTTAATTGAATGGAGTAAATAGCATAAAACTACTAATTTACAGGCTAGGGTTACAAAAAACTACTGGTTTTTATTTTTTTCTCAGATAACTACCAAATGGGTGGTCGGCTGTTTCAAAAAACCCAAATCGCCGAGTGCTTATCTATTGATCATGATTATGACAGGCCGGACCCACACCTAAACGAAACGTTAGTTTGACCGTTTGTTTGACCTTTAACTGACATGTGGGGCCCACATGTCAGTGTCTCTTCTCATCTAGTCATCTTCTCCTCTCTGCCTCCCTTCTTCTCCCCCACTCTCCCTGCCCGCGAAGGAACCGCCATGGCCGCCGACCACACTGCTGGCCCATGCCGCCGTCCTATGCCAGGTCCGGCCGCCGCCCTATGCCACATCGCCCCCTCCCCCCCTCCGTGGTTGCTGGCAGGAGCTCGCCGGAGCTCCTGGTGACAAGGAGCTCACAAGCCTCAATGGCCTCGTCCGTGGCCGGGGTCGTCGCTGGGCGCGCCGCCGTGGGGCTCCAGCTCGGGTCGCAGCACCACCGCGCGCCATTGGGAGCCGCCTGGGGCGCCGCCGGCCATGGGGCTCCGCTCAGGTCACCACGCCGCCGCCCGCGATGGGGAGCCGCGGCCTGCCATAGGGCCGCTAGGGCTCGCCGCCCGCCATGGGGAATCGACGTCCTCGCCAATCGCAACGCAGAGGCGGCCACTAGCCCGATGACATCGTCCAGCACTGGTCAACTATGGCGTAGAGAAGCAGCAATGCGGAGGAGCGGCCGGGGTTGATCTCCGGTGATCACCGGTGGCGGGCGGTGGGCGGCTACCGACATCGCCGCTCCGGGCAGACCTGCGTCAATGGCTGCCGTGATGTGGAGGAACCCGATTGCTTTTTGATAGGAACACCCCATTTCCTCGAGACTACCTGCGTGAATTCCTAGACTGTCGAAGTTGAGATCGGCTAGTGACATGGTTGGTGGGAAGTAGAGGATGGCCAAGAGTGGTGGCCGCCATGTCCGGAGTGGATCACGACGCTAGGAGCAATGGGGTGGCCGCCGAGGCCACGGAGGACGGCGGTAGAGTGCGAGTATTTTTTTGAACATAAGATGTGATGTGCTTAGTAACCACGCACATTGGGTTCGGAAGATCACCGCTGGCGTTGGCATCGCACGCGCAACAATCAAACAAGTTGCATGGTAGGGAGCTTCATGCGCGGAGTTTTGATGGGTTAGGACCATATATGTGCATGGTATCAAGGATATAGTGTATATGTGGAGGATTGAGTGGTGGTGACACCAAACAACAACCACCAACTCAGCTTTAATTGTAAAGGCACAAAAAATGGTTCATGTGAAGTCTCAGTCCCATTGGTATTTTAATGCATTATTATATGTTTAGGCACACGACAACAAATAGTGCACAACATGTAGATTGTCGTGGGTGATGATCAAATTGCCCTAAGCTTGATTTGCGCACCATGCATTAGGCGCATTAGTCTGGTGTTATTTACTGTATGAGTGTATGACGGTGCAAGCTCAAACTCAAAGCATTGAAAGATCGTGCAAAACGCCATCTTAGCCTCAAGAAGGGCGAACTGTTGGGCAATGCAGATACATGGCCCCCAACTGAATGGTAGGAATGCACCGGGATTCTTGGATGCCTGGGAGATCCCGTTGGTGAACCTCTCCGGCTTGAACTCATGTACGTCCCTTCCCCATATATCTGGGTCATGGTTCATTAACAACAGCGGAAGCTCAATAAGAACACCGGCGGGGTATGTGATGCCCCCAATCTTTATCTCCTTGTACGTTTTACGAAAGAATGCGACAGCAGGTGAGTACCACCGGAGTACCTCATAAAGGATCAAGGTCACCTGCAAATATAGTAGATTGCAAGATTTATACATCCAATTTTATATCCTGTTGTAACAATGGAATCAAGTAAACAAAACACCACTCACTGTTTTGAGCCGGTTAAGGCCTTCATACTCAAGTTTGTTTTTTCCAAATAAGCTAATAACCTCCTCCCTTGCACGGTCCTGCCACTCTGGATGCATACTTAGTACGATCATTGTCCATGTGAGTAGTATTGATGTTGTTTCTGTCCCTGCAAGATAGAACAACTTGCATTCCTCCACGACCTCTTTAATGGTCATTCCTGAGATGGATTGGCCGTTGTCATCCGAGGTTCTCATGTTTGACTCAAGCATCAAGCCGAGTAAGTCCTCTTCGGTATTTTCTCCTTCTTGCATAGCTTGCATTCTTTTTCCAATTAAACCATGTAGAATGGATTCAATTTCACTATTATTTTGATGCATCTTTTTATTATTTTTGGTGGGCAAGGACCTGTAAATACCACAATAACTATTAGCACATACGGATTAATGGTACTAAATCACGGAATAACTCTCATTATTTAAGGTAGAGCTCAGATCGACAAAACATGGTCTCTAGTGTTACTCTACATCAGTATTCCCGTCTTTGATTAATCCTGATTTTAAAAATCTACATCAGAGATCCTCACAAGAAAAATCGATGCTAGCATATTAGCTTTTGGCAGGAAGTTTGTACTATCTTGAAACTTTATGGAAAGACGAATACTCCATCCATACCAAAAACAATTATTTTAGAACGGAGAGAGTACATATTAATGAAGTTTAACTAGTACTATCTCCGTCCTGATTTATTGCCCCCCTTAGTATTTTGTGCTAAACTTGCACCATAAATTTAACTAAGAAAACAATAATGCATGTATGTCACTAAAAATATATCGTTGGATTCGTATTAATTTTTTATGACATGCATTATTATTTTTCTAGTTAAATCTCTGGTCAAAATTTGGCACAAAATACTAAGAAGACTAATAAACCAGGATGAAGATAGTACTACGAGGTGTTGACTCACAAGTAACCGGGAATGCCAATCTTCCAAGCCCCGGCAATGCGTTCAACTTGCTCGGATTGCAGCTGGAAAACCCTGGCACCTTCGAGGTAGTTACTGCCAAATGCGGTGCGAGAAATGACATCTCCGGTGAGTCTTTGGAACTCCGGGAAAACATCCAACTCATAGGTACCGTCTGAGCCAAGGGACCGCGTCCATCTATTGACAAGCTCTTCGCAGCTTGTAGACAACCTGGCAGCATGAGCTGCAAATTAAACGAGTTTTTCAGAATAACCGAAATAAATGATGTACGCTCAGAGGATCAATCACGCACTTAATTCCTGTAAAAAAAATCGTGAGCCAATGCTTGACGGAACGATTACAAATACCTTGAGCTTCTCGAGGTGGAACGCAGGGTTAAGGATCCTTCTATGCTTGACCCATTTCTCGCCCTCGTGTTCCGCCAGGCCTGCGGCAAGCAGCCTGGACAGTGGCGGTCTGGCGGAAACTTGACCTTCTCGAAGTGGCCGAATTTGTTGGACAACACTTCCTTGGCCAAGTCAGGGTCGTGTATGGTCACCTTGGGGTACATAGCATACCGAGACATACACGTCTTGCCGTGCTCGCGGAAAATGTCGCAGAGGAGCGGCGCGACGAGGGGGGCTATGCTGTGGCAGCGCAGCGGCATTGACCTCGATTGCGCCTCCTTGCGCTGACGCCGATAGTCCATCATATCCCCGATGACGAAGCGGTACGACGTGCCGCGAAGACCCTGGGCGCGCAAGGCACGCTCAAGCCGCCGCGGTTGCCACCACAGCAAATCTACCAGCCGGTTGGCCTTGTTAGAATATGATATGGGTTTAAAGATAGAGATAAGGAGTAAAGATTAAATAAGTTTAAACTATCTATGACTTGTCTTGTACTCCAAGCCTCTACCCTTCATGTATTCTATATACCCCCATACACGGGTGAGAGCAATACAACAACACAATATTCATCCATCTATAATTTCCTACATGGTATTAGAGCGGTTAGTCTCACGACGCCGATCCTAGGTTCCTCTACCACTTCCGCAGCATGCCGCCCCCAGGGAGATTAATCTTCTCTCCTCGGGGGCGCGGCATCCGATCAGTCAAAGATTTAATCGGTTTTGTAGTTTTAGATCAAATTTTCGATTTCATCATCGTTAGGTCGATTCTTTAGATTAGATCGATTTCCAAATCAGATCCCTTAGGTCAATTTATTTTTAGCTACAAATAAATCCCAACTATCCTCGGATCTTGGTGAAAATCAGGTGCAATCAGGAGGGGCAGCGCCGGCCGGCTGAACAAGCCGGCAAATAGGAGAGCTGACCCGAATCCACAACAGCCGGCTCGACATCAAGCTCGACAAGCTACGCGTAGGCCAGGAGGGTTCACGACAAGCGATGGCCCGCTTGTCTCCGAGCGACGCATAACTTCGTCGAACGAGCGCATCAGCCCGACACCTCCCCGACGCGATCTACATCAACGCCACGGGCATACGAGCGCATCAACAGTTTGACACCCGGCGAGTCACATGGACTCGATCCGATCAGCATGCAACAACAATATTTTAGCTATCCTACAATTTTCACATGAATTTGAACTCTTGTGCTTTCGTCGTCTTCTCCGCCGCGCTATCATCAACTGCGTCTCTGATGGGTCGGCACCTAGGGCGGTGACTGCGTCCCCTTCTGGTGCCTTCCTGCCTTCTCCTCTATTGGCCTGCCATAGAAGCACAAAGCCGAGGGTGCCGCATACCAGGAAGCTCCACGGCACCGAAGCTGCACTCGTCAGCGCGCTAAGGACCATTCTCTCTCTTGTCAAGTGAGGGAAGAAAGGCCAGTTGACAGTTCAAAGGGCTGTTTTGGTTGAATGGGTATATGCTAGAGATGGACACAATATATAGAGATGTCTCGTTTGTTTAAAATATGTTCTTTCACTATAATAACAAAGGTTGTGGCCTATCTGATCCATGCCCTTGCTCCCAAGGAACTTGGTAGATAAGGAACTGCGGTGAAGATCCGATTGGCAGGTGATTAGTTAAACTAAAAGCGGTGACGGCTTGAACTCAAGGTGCAAGTAGTACTGTAGTCTAGATATACTGACCAGTAACAATGTGATCAAAGTTTTACACCAATAATTCAACGTTCGACTCTGTAATGCCCAAACGGTCCTTCAGCGCGTGCGCGTGACTTTCCTTCCACCGATTTCCATCCGCACGATACATTCTGTACAACCAACTGATAAAAGAGCTCATAGGCCACACTGGGAAAGAGACAAACGAATGACATGATTGTTGCATCAATCTATGAATCATGGTTGTTGCATCTATATGTATCTCCTTTGCCAATATACTAAAATTCGAGGTCTACATGTTTTTGCCACTTCTAGCTACAATTCAGTTTCCTGTCCTACGTTATTAGTAATATAGTCACACTTGATATCTAGATTGAAGACACACCTCATCCACTTGAGAGTATGGTATTGACTTAACCAGTTCCATACCTCATTTGATTCTTTAATAATTTTTGTCATATGTTCTGTGAACACCTCTTCCCTATAAGCCCTTGCTGCTGGATACATCCTTCCAAACCCATGGAACCTTTTCACAAAATTCTTCATAAGATGGTAAAAACATTCCCTTTGTTCAGCATTGGGAAACGCATTCTTCACCGCGTTCTCCAAGCCTTTGCACGCATCTGTGCACACGGCAAGAAGTGGAGGATCTCCTATTGCCTTCTTAAGTTGATTCATAAACCAAGTCCAATTTCCTTCATTCTCAGATGCTATGAACCCAAAAGCAAGTGGATACATCCAATTGTGACCATCAACTGCTGTAGCTGAGGCTAAATGGCCATTCCATCTTCCGTTCAGTGCGGTAGAATCTATACTTAGATGTGGCCTACACCCTTCTAGAAAACCATCAATGCATGGTTTATGCACAAAAACCGATGAAAATACACATTACCATCTGTTTCTAGTACTTCAATCTCCACAACACTTCCAGGTGACCTCTTCAGTACCTCAGCCTTCCATCTGTATAACATCTCAAAACTCTCTTCCCATTTACCATAAACCTCCGCAAGAGCTTTTTCTCTGCCCCTCCAAACTGTGTCATATGAAATTGTGGTAGAGTATTGTTCATGCAACTTTTTCTGCAATTCTTTAGCACCCATATTGGGTGAATCCCTAAGGATACTCACAGACTTGCTAGCTACCCAATTCTGAGATGGTGTTATGGTCTTCACCCTGCTGCTTGAAATACAATCATGTTGATCAACTAAAACTGTGACCTGCAGATATAGAATTTTAAAATGAATGGAAGTTATGTAGTACAATAGAACATAGAAATAGACACATACATAATTTAAATAATAAATGGAGATCAGATAGTTATCCATATTTCACCTTTATAGTGCACTTATCATCTTGTAGGCTGCCAACAATTCTCCAAGGGCAATCTTCACTTGACTTGCAGAACCCCCTAAATCTCTTCTTATCTGTCTTTTCCGTGCCTAGATCAAACTCCTCATTAATGGCAAATTGCCTCACTGCCAGCCTGAATTCCTTCATTGATGGGTACATAGTGCCAAGTTCCATTTTTGGGTGGTCCTTATCATATGTAATCACTATTTCATTTGGTATGGCATCACTAACAGGAATGGCAGCACCTTCAGTATCACCCGCCTGCTCAACCATCCTACGACCCTTTGGTTCAGTCGTCTTTGATCTATCTTCCTTATCCTTCAAGCCCAAAATCTCACATAGTTGATCTTCACTCACCAGCTCAATTCTACCTTCATCATCATGTGTCTCTACTATTTGTATGTTATCCCAATCGACTTCCAGGATAGGTGTTGTTGTTTGTACAGTTGAAGAAGCATCAGTGAATAACAATGGAATATCAGTACCACTTGCCAACACGACCTCGAAATCACGCCTAGTTGACACAGTTAGAAAAATATGAACACGAGATTGAGTTAGCGGTCGTAAACAAGTCAAAAATCATGGTCATGAATCACGATTTAATAACGCGTATATGTAGTGTACAGAAAGGGAGAACATCAAATCTACCATTGTAGAAAAAAGGAGCCATCATCATGATAGTTTTTGTTAACCACCATACTGAACTAGTACTGTAGCATCTAGAAATTAAGAGATTCAGAAAATTCGCTAGTACTCTTTGCCTGAATCTAATGTGGTTCCAATGGCATGTAGGATAACATGACATCATGCTAACTGAACTATGCAGAATAGAATTTACATATTCTCATTTTTCCCTAGTATACCTCGACTAACTGTAAGTTGTCTCTGATGTGCAGGTTAACACAAGTAATGATATAACCAAAGGTACAGGTAGAGGAATACTGTGTAGAAGGATTGGATTCCATTCTGCCGCTGCAGAACCCAGCGATCTGGAGATCAATGCGCAGGGCAGCGATCGACGGCGCGCAACTTCTAGGCGATCGGCGGCATGCGACGCCCAGACAAATCGGCGGCGCACTTACAAGCAATCCGCGAGCAAAATCAGCCCCACAATGCACAGGTAGAAGAGGAGCCGGTGGATCTTGGGGAGGAGGGGGCTTGGAGAACTCGTGAGCGATGATCTCGGCGGGCGGCGCGCTCTGAATGGCTTGTTTCAAGTCGGATGGTAAAAACGAAGCAGATCATGAAACTAGTACGTGCGCACAGGCTAGGGGTATTTTGGTCTCTTCAGGTGGCAGAAAATGAAAAAAGAAAAAGAAAAGCAATGGAAAAGAGGAAATGGCATGGTAATCAAAGTGCACACGGGCTGGATGGCATTTTTGCGAAGCCAATATTAAAAGTGGCATTTTTGCGAAGCCCAATATCGAAAGTGGCAAATAGCCGATCTTCGGTATTTTTTTACTTGTTCTGTAAGTCAAAGAAAAACAAAGAAACTCACTCATGTCATTCATTTACTAAATTTTCGTTCAATCGAATTTTTTGAAGTTTTTCAAGAAAGACCTTTATAAAATTTGGCCGAGTTGACGTAAAAATATGAACATTTACAATAACAAATATAGGATGTGAAAATATATTAGATGATGAATTCAATTATTCTATAAGCTTCGTCATTTACAAATTTTGACTTGAGAAAATACTAATATGTAGAGTAAATATAAACGAAGGGAGTGGTTTGATGTAAGAATATTACAAAGCTCGGATTTGGATTCTCATTGACAATTTACATTCATATTGACATGCACTGTGATACATGATTCCCAGGATTCATAAAATCGTCACCCAACTTTTTTTTACCAAAGTTATCACGTGACAACTCTGGTACCCCTTGTGATGGCTCCAGCTCCCGCTCCCTCCCCCGCTCCCTCCCCTACCCTCGCTCCGCCGTCCTCGCCGGTCGCCCCGGCCTTCGGCCGCCCCTTAGCCACCACACCACCCCCCGTCCTCCACGTCGCAGACCTCACGCTCGCCACTAACCCTTTGGACGAGCTCATACTGTTCGTGGCTCCACCACCCTCGCCATTCTTCGACCTACCCTACGTCAAGGCCGGGCAGGTAGCGCTCCGATGCTTCCTGGGCTGTGGCAACGCCATGGGCTTAGAGTTCGAAGACGATTGTTCCTACTACCTGCGGCTCAACATCACCACTCCGGCCCTCCACCTCGCCTCGCCGCTCTACATCACCTTCGACTACTCAAACCGCAGCCTCGACAACCTCGTGGTCGCCGCGCTGCTACAGGCCGTTCTGGGTGGCTCTGCCGCTCACTTCTTCGTCGCACAATGCTCTCCTCTAGTCTTTCGCTTCCACGTTGCTTCTGCGCGTGTTGCCGAAATCATCCTTGCTCAAACCAATATACGCTGCCGCCACTACTCCTTCTCTTTCGCTAGGAACTTGCCCTCCTCCCCGCATCCACCGCACTCTGCCGCCACATGCATGACGCTTGCCCAGCTACTCCAAATCCCCGACGACCTGGGGCTCCAGTTTGAAGCTGTCGCCTGGTCACAGCTGCGTTCCCAGGTTACCGTCCGCTCGGGCTGCCCATCCCATGGCTGCAGAATGTACGCTCGTGTTATCCAATTCCCATTCCCTCTCAGTGCCGTCACCATGGCCCTCGTCCTTGCTCATCTGTTTGGCGGCTCCTACCTGCATTTCAACACCACCAACGATGGCGACTCATGCTTCTCCTTCACCGTTGCTTCACCCGCCATCCCCAAGCTGATCGCCTCCATGGGTGATTTCCACAAGCGGGGCATGCTGATCCACTTCCCATGGCCTCTGCTCCCTCTTCGTGCTGCGATCAAGGCCCCGTCGCTTGGTCCTGCGTCTTCCTCTTCGTCGCCGTTTGCTTCTGCAACACTGCCAGCACCGTCATCAACTCTGGATTTGCCTAAGGTGAGACGAAAACGGCCTGGTATTAGTTTCTTTTACCGTATGCTAAATGCTAGTTGCTTTTCCCAGCCTCAACCTCATGTGCACTACACCCACCACACATATCCCCTTTGGATTACCTTCATGCCAATCTCTGTTAGACCTAATGAACTACTAGTTGAATCAGCCCTAAACCACTGTTTTTCCGTTCAACAAGATTTCCATGCAATTAAGGTACATGAGCTGATTTTTAAATCTGGCATCTCCTCCAGACCTGCAAAATTTGAAATTCTCAAAATGGGGTCACCTGACTTTGTGGGGTTCCACCTTTTTCTGTTTGACCAACTCGACATGGCCGTTGCCCACTGCGACCGATATCCCAAATCTTATTTTTCCTACTCCTTCTCTTAGCTGCCCACACGTCTTGGGTCCATCCTTGGGCCATACTCACACCACCGCCATCCACTCCATGCACCCATACGACCGCCCCTTGCCTCCACGGCATTGCTGCACGGACGGTCAACCCTGCATGCCGTGCGGGCCCCCAACATGCACAATGATGAAGCCACTGCGTCCACCGAAAAGCAAGATCCTCCAAAAGATCCGTACGCGACACCGGACGCCGTGCACGCGTGCATGGACAGCGCAGTTCCTAACAACCCCCCATCGGTCTCTCTGTCTGTGCCAAAATTGGACACCCCACCTGACCCACCTGTCGTGGTTCTAAGCCTGACAGTAGAACGGGGGGTAGGTATGGAGAGGCAAGATCCTAGCTATGGAGTAGTTGTATACGCAAGATGTTTACGAGTTCAGGTCCTTCTCGGAGGAAGTAAGAGCCCTACGTCTCGGAGCCCGGAGGCGGTCGACTATATTATGTGCGTATGAGTTACAGGGGTGCGAACCCTTTACACTGAGGAGGGGGGTGCCTTATATAGAGTCCGCCAGACCCCTCCGGCCCTCAGTTATGCAAGGTTAAAGGTACATTAAGAGAGGGAGTTACTGGTAACGTCCCACATAAAGTGCTATGATGACCATAAAGCCACTTAATGACCGACCTTTTGCGTCATGCATCAGATCTTCTGGCGGTCGAGTGGTTGGCTGCTGGTCGAGTGTCTTCAGGTCTGTCGAGTGGAATCCTTCCAGGTTGACTGAAAGGTGTTTTATTTAAGAGATGTCCTTGGGGAGGGTATCTTGGACAGGCCCAGGACCCTACCCTAGGTACATGACTTCATCAGTAGCCCCCGAATGGATCGAGGTTTGAATGGGGAAGGAGTTGAGAACTCTTCTGACCCACTTTTTGTGTGATGAGCACGTCTTGTCCTGGCTCAATAAACTTAGATGACGGCTTCAACTTCTTTTTCAGTCGCCTTGATCCATTCTTTGTATCTGTCGAGTGTGTTTTTTGTACTTGGTGAACTCCGAGTGACAGGACGGAGGAAATCTTCTGTCTGACGATTTGCTCTGCGGCGCGCGGATTTAGCGGGATTCGAATTTTCGGGAAACGAGCGGGGCAGAGGAAGCCGCATTAATCGGACGGGATAAGGCAGGGACGCCTCGATCTCCACGCCAACTTTTTCGCCACGTATCGCGCGGGCGACTATTGCGGGATTTGACAGGATCGTCCGGGCCTACCAAACAGTCACTTGGAAGCAACCTCATATAAGGCCTCGGACGGGTGTTTTTGAACAGTGCGTTCCCCTTTCTTCCTCCCTTCTCCAGATTCATCCACCGCGTGCGATTCCTCCTCCGCGTTGCTGCTCTGTGCGCGTCTCGTCGACGACAATGGTGAAGGACACGACGACGGCTTTGGAGCGGGCGAAGAAGGTATCGGCGAAGGCGAAGGGAAGAGCGACGAGTCGGGTGGATCCTCGTCGAGGGCCGGCTTGCCGGAGGGCTGGATCCAGGGCGACTGGATCCGCTCGACGATCAGCCAGAAGGACCTCAACGACATGGCCAATGAAGGACGGATCCTCCATGGAACGGCGTGGCTCCCGGGGAAGGAGTGGACGCCACAACCTCTGGAGGGTGAGTGCGTTCTCTTGGCCACCCATGTCGACCACGGGTTTTCTCTGCCGCCTCACCCTTTCTTTCGGGGATTTCTGAACTTCTTTGGGGCACAACTTCACCACTTCACTCCCAACTCCATCGTGTATCTTGCTGCTTTTGATTCGCTGTGTGAGAATTTCTTGGGTTGCCGGCCTCATTGGGGCCTTTTCAAGCACATTTTCACTTGTCGCTCCCAGACGGTGAAAAAGGCCAATCCGAGTGATGAGAGAACTCAAGTGATTCAGATGTGTGGGGGTCTTGGGGTCCAAATGAGAGGAAAAAGCTCTTTTCCGGCCATGATCTTACCCGAGTCAGTCCGTGAATGGCAGTCGACTTGGTTCTACTGCAAGGACCAGCCAACGCCAGGGCAGTTGACTGGACTCCCTCGTTTTTCCATGGACCGAGTGAGCAAACCATCTTCTTTGAAAGTGATCCCGGAAGAGAAGGCGCAGGTGAAGGTGTTGGTCGAACGAGTTGTCCAGCTCATTCGAGACGGGGTAACATGCATGGATCTCTTGGAGGTCTTCCTTCGACGACGCATCCAGCCGCTTCAAGCCCGAGACCATCCGATGTGGTTGTACTCCAGCACTGAGGACACCACCCGGATCCACCCGGAGGAGATCGAGGATGCCATGCTGGAAAGATGTCTTGGGGGAATCACGGGAAATAAGGACAACCCTCGAGGGGCCAGGAGGATCCCTCCACTCGACCAGTCCTACGAAGTAGACAAGGTCCATTCCTGCATCTTTGACTGTTATCCTGCTTTCTCCATCTTGTTTGCTTTAAATCGGTCGATTGACTTTTGTCTTGTTTGTCTTCTTCCAGGTTACCACTGAGATGTACTCGATGCCCAACGGGGCGCAAGAACCAGTTGAGGAGGAGGAAGTGAGCGGAGGTGAAAGCCAGGAGGAATGGCAATCTGACGGTGCGGCGGCCGAAGATGACGACAGCTCCGACGAAGCGGAGGAGGAGGAAGAGGAGGAAGAAGTCGACCCTCCTCGTATGGAAAGGCGATCCAAGCTCACCCATGACCCCGCGGTCGAGCGCGGCAAGGCTATCGCACCTGCGGGCAGTTGACGAAACGTCCTCGGACGACCTCCCCGGCGCCGACTGAAAAAGCGCCGAAGCAACCCCGAGCGACACCGTCAAAGTCGACAAAGGTTTTGCCCAAGATGAAGATGGCTATCCCCACTATTTCCGGGTACAGCAGAACTTGAGCTTTCTTGTTCAGCGCGAACATACTTTCGGTTGACTTGTTGACTGGTCAACTGATTTCTAAAATCTGCAGCGCTGCCACCTCCGAGACCTTAGTCAGGAACGAAGACCAGGAGATGGAAGATGCTGTTACCTCTAACCTTGGTATGATCGCTGTAATTTCGCTTTTGGTCGATTGGATCTCCATTTTTAACTTTGAATCTTTCCTGTAGTCCCTCCTCATGTCATTGATCTCCCTGATGATGATGATGAGGCGTCGTTGAGGCGGAGGAGGACTAAGAAGGCGCCTGCCGGCAAGACTGCTCAGGTTACATCAGTTCCTGATGTGCTGGTTCATGAGGGTGGTAACACCACTCGGACTTCTGTGTCTTTTGCTGTGCCGCTGACGAGTATCTGGCCTTCATCGTCGACTGCTGATCCGCCCTCTCTTTTCGCCACACACCACGTCCCAGAGGATCAAGTGGGTGCTGCCAAGGAAGCTATACGCCAAGCGGGGATCATGATGGAGCAAATGAAGGTGGTCCGGGAAGCCAGCCAAGCGGCCTATGATGCCAGCTCAGCTCTTCAGAGCAACATCCAGGTTAGTTGATCACCACTTGTTCTGTTAGGATATGCTACCTGAAAAACTCTTCTTTCTGAAGATCTTCGTATCTGTACACCTGTTGGGTGTGTCGACTGAATTTTTGGACTGGTGGGGGCACGCTGAGTGCACCCATTGGGTGTAGTCCCCGAGACTGTGGTGGACTGCTGGCAGTCGATCGTAGTCTTTATACTTTGTATTTCTTTGATAGCTTCTTCACTCGGTCTGGTCGGACCCTGTCAAATGGAATCTTGAAACCGGTGGGGGCACGCTGAGTGCACCCACTGGGTGTAGTCCCCGAGACTATCGTGGACTGCTGGCAGTCGACCGTAGTCTGAAGAACTCCTTTTTTGTCTCTTTCGGTCGACTGATCGAACCGAGTCGGTAAGACCAGTGGGGGCACGCTAAGTGCACCCACTGGGTGTAGTCCCCGAGACTACTGTCGAATATTTTGATTCGGCTGTAGTCTTAGAAACGCAATGATTTTTCTTAGTCACTCGGAAGCAACCTATCTTTGATGCCTGTCGATTAATTCTTCGCAGAAATCCTGTGAGCTTGTGGCTCGCTATACTGAATTGGAAAACAAACAGATCCAGCTCAACCTTGACTTGAAGCTTGCTCAGGAGAACTTGCAGAAGGCGAGAGACGAAGCAAAAGGTATGGCTGGTGAGAACTTGACGACTGTCTTTGTCTTTCTGTCCCTTCCTAATTCTGATCTCACTGTCATTTTGCAGACAAAATGGAGGAGGCTCTGAAGAAGAAGGATCATGACCTTGCCGAGGCGCAGAAAACGTCTTTGAACAAAACCAAGTTCGCGGAAGAGAAGCTGTCTTCAGTCGGAAAACTTGAAGAAGAGAACGCCAATCTGAAAGCTGCTCTCGACGCGGCCAACAAGGAGGTCAGCCGACCGAAGAACGACAAGATAGCTCTGAGAGACAAGGCTGGCGAATTGGCGGGGGAGAGGAATGATCTAGAGGCTTATCTGGGAGGGCTCGCCAAGAAGTTATTCCTCATGCTTGAAGGTAATTCCTCTTATCCGACTGACTTGTTATCACTGACTCATCATAGAACCGTTAGCTTGAACTCGAGTTGTGTTTGCAAAATTATGTCAGAACTTCGAGGAAGAGACTAGTCGAGTGGAGACAAGCCTGGACCCCATTAACTCCCCGTGAAGGATGAAGCTGCCATGAACGTGCTCGATTTGGAGTCTCGTGTCGCCGCTGCTTGTGGTGGACTACCTCGCCGATCAAGGTTGCGGTGTCACGGATTGACTCGACACTCCAAAGCGAAACACTTCAAAATGACCTCGAGTCTTTAATGACTCAACTGAATGACGCTCCAAGTCGAGTGCGTGAATGGAAAAGTCTTCGCCGGATGTGGTGCCGATGTTGCTCTGTCTCGGTCGCGTTCACTGCAAGGAGGCGCGAGAGGAAAGGTCAAGGCGTCCATCGAGTTGGCAATACCAAGAAGTACGACTTTCGATCTTTCATGGAGACTTTCATTGGTGCTGCCACCCGGATCGCTGACGGGATCGACCTGGACCAGTTCGTCGCGCCTTCCAGTCCTCAACCGGAGGAATAAAAAACTTCTATGATTCGTCTTAAATTTGCCTCGGAATGCCGAGTGATCTTGTAACCGATAAACTTTAACAGGCTTGAGGCCTGGGTACTTCTGCATCCGTAGGATGTTATCCGGACTTTACTTATCGTTGAAATATGCTTTTGTTTGCCTTCGAGTGAACTTTGTTCTTCACTCGGATTATGCTTCAGTGTTTGAGATGCAGCTCTGAGGTGGAAAATCCAGTCGACCTACACTTCGTTGTTCTTGCAGGCAGGGATGGAGTTCGGATCGGACTTATGACGCAACTCTGCAGGAGAAGGTAACAGTCGACCTGCACCTCGTCGTCCTTGCGGATCGGGATGGAGCGCACGTTGTCCTTGTGGCGCAGCTCCGAAGGAGAAGGTAACAGTCGACCTGCACCTCGTCGTCCTTGCGGATCGGGATGGAGCGCATGTTGTACTTGTGGCACAGCTCCAAAGGAGAAGGTAACAGTCGACCTGCACCTCGCCATCCTTGCGGATTGGAATGGATTTCGTACTTAGGCGAGTACTGGACTGCAGCTAAGCCTCCGAGTGGGAGGGTTGCTCTCCACTCTGTAGGATTTTCGGATACTTAGGGAGTACTGGACTGCAGCTAAGCCCCCGAGTGGGAGGGTTGCTCTCCACTCGGTAGGATTTTCGGATACTTAGGCGAGTACTGGACTGCAGCTAAGCCCCCGAGTGGGAGGTTTGCTCTCCACTCGGTAGGGTTTTCAGATACTTAGGCGAGTACTGGACTGCAGCTAAGCCCCCGAGTGGGAGGTTGCTCTCCATTCGGTAGGGTTTTTCAAACTTAGGCGAGTACTGGACTGCTGCTAAGCCCCCGAGTGGGAGGTTTGCTCTCCACTCGGTAGGATTTTTCAAACTTAGGCAAGTACTGGACTGCAGCTAAGCCTCAGGGAGGATTTTTGTGTCGAGATCTGAAGGGAAGGCAACAATGACCTGTACCTCGTTGTCCTTGCAAAGCGCACATTGTATTAAATACTTAGGCGAGTACTTGGACTGCAGCTAAGCCCCCGAGTGGGAGGCTGGCTCCTCACTCGGTAGGATTTTCAAACTTAGGCGAGTACTTGGACTGCAGCTAAGCCCCCGAGTGGGAGGCTGGCTCACCACTCGGTAGGATTTTAGATACTTAGGCGAGTACTTGGACTGCAGCTAAGCCCCCGAGTGGGAGGCTGGCTCACCACTTGGTAGGATTTTCAGATACTTAGGCGAAACAGATTCGCAGTTAAGCCCCCGAGTGGGAGGCTGGCTCTCCACTCAAACTTAAGCAAAACGGGTTCGCGGCTAAGCCACCCACTGGGGGAATTTTCTTATGTAAACGAAAAGTAATAACAATCACTGGGAAAATTATAACATTCTTGTCTTTGATAAACAAACTACAGAGGTACTTTTATTACATCTCACCCGAGTGAGTACTTAAGTGTAAAAGGGGCGGAGCAGCTCCGCATTCCAAGCTCGAGGCTCATCAATCTGGCGATCGACGTTGTAAAGATGGTACGCTCCATTGTGGAGAACTCTGGTGACGATGAAGGGACATTCCCAAGTGGGAGCGAGCTTGTGTGGTTTCTGTTGATCCACTCGGAGGACCAAGTCTCCTTCTTGAAAGGTTCGGCTCTTCACATTTCTAGCATGGAATCGACGCAAGTCCTGCTGATAGATGGTCGAGCGGATCAGGGCCATCTCTCTCTCCTCTTCAAGGAGGTCGATTGATCTTGCCGGGCTTGCTCCGCTTTACCTTCGTGAGTAGAGTTCGACTGGGGTGCATTGTGAAGCAAGTCACTCGGCGAACTGCTTGACTCCATAGACCGAAAAGAATGGAGTTCTCCCAGTCGACCGATTAGGAGTGGTCCTCAATCCCCAAAGAACCGACGGAAGTTCGTCGACTCACGCTCCTGCTGCATGCTTGAGATCACGCATCAGCCGAGGTTTTAGTCCTTTGAGAATTAGACCATTTGCTCGTTCTGCTTGTCCATTCGACTGGGGGTGAGCAACTGAAGCATAGTCGACTCGCGTGCCCTGAGAGGCGCAAAAGGCTTTGAACTTGTCGGAATCGAAGTTTGACCCATTGTTAGTGATGATGCTGTGTGGAACTCCATATCTAAATATCAACTCTCTGATGAAATTGATAGCAGTGCACGCAACAAGGTTCTTGATAGGTTTAGCTTCGATCCACTTCGTAAACTTATCGACTACCACAAGAAAATGAGTGAAACCGCTTCTGCCAGTTCTCAGTGGTCCAATCATATCCAACCCCAAACAACGAAAGGCCAGAAGAGTGGAATGGTCTTCAATGCTGAGGTGGGTTTGTGTGACATATTGGAGTAGAACTGACATCCTTCACACTTGTCGACTATTTCCTTTGCCATTTCATTTGCTTTTGGCCAAGAAAATCCCTTCCGGTATGCTTTAGCCACGATGGTCCGAGAGGACGATGGTGACCACAGGTCCCAGTGGATATCATCAAGAATTATCGACCTTCTTACGGCGTTATGCACTTCTCGGCCGACTCGAACGCACTTTCTCTGTATAACTGTCCCTTGATCACAGTAAAGGCCTTGGATCGGCGGACGATTTGTCGAGCCTCTTCTTTGTTCTCTGGGAGCTCTTTCCTTAGGATATACGCGATGTACGGCACCGTCCAGTCGGGAGTGATGACCACGACTTCCATGACCAGGTCGACCACAGCTGGGACCTCAACTTCAGTCGGATCAATGGCACTTTTTGGCTGCGGAGCTTCTTCGGTGAAAGGATCCTCTTGAACTGACGGAGTGTGGATGTGCTCCAAAAACACATCACTGGGAATGGCTTCCCTCTTGGACCCTATTTTCTCCAAATCGTCAGCAGCTTGATTTTTTAGTCGGGGTACATGATGAAGCTCTAACCCCTCGAACTTCTTCTCTAGCTTCCTCACTGCATTGCAATAACCAGTCATGGCTCGACTTCTGACGTCCCACTCCTTCATCACTTGATTAACCACTAAATCTGAGTCGCCATAGACCAGGAGGCGACGGACGCCGAGTGAAATGGCCATACGCAACCCATACAACAGTGCTTCGTATTCTGCTTCATTGTTGGAAGAATCAAAGTGAATCTGGAGCACATATCTGAGCTTATCTCCTCGGGGGGAAACCAACATTACCCCAGCACCGGAACCATTCAGCATCTTGGAACCGTCAAAGAACATGGTCCAGTGCTCCGAGTGAACTTGAGTCGGTAATTGCTATTCGATCCACTCGGCGATGAAATCTGCTACTGCTTGGGACTTGATGGCTTTCTTTTCCTCAAACTTGATATCAAGGGGAAGGAGTTCAATCGCCCATTTCGCCACTCGACCGATTGCATCTCACAGTGCAAAATCTACGATAATGGGCGTCGTTGGCGACTATAATGGAATGATCAGAGAAGTAATGAGCAACCTTCTTCGCGGTCATATAAATCCCATACACAAGCTTCTGATAATGAGGGTATCTTTGCTTTGATGGGGTTAATACTTCAGAAAGATAATATCTTTGGCGCTGAACTTTGAAGGCCTTTCCTTCCTCTTCCGCCGACCGTAAATCTTGATCGACGACTTGTCCTGTGGCTGCAATGTAAAGCAACAACTGCTCTTTCTGATTGGGGCAGCAAGCACCGGTGGGTGGAGAGCAGAGCTTTGAGCTCTGCAAACGCTGCATCAGCTTCAGGAGTCCACTCGAACTTGTCTGACTTCTTCATCAGTCGGTAAAGAGGCAATGCCTTTTCACCGAGGCGAGAGATGAATCGACTTAAAGCGGCCAAGCATCCAGTAAGCTTCTGGACATCGTGCACACGCACAGGGCGTTTCATTCGGAGTATAGTGCCAACTTTTTCTGGGTTGGCGTCGATTCCTCGTTCGGAAACGAGAAAACCGAGTAACTTTCCGCCAGGAACTCCGAATGTGCACTTTGATGGATTAAGCTTGATATCATACCTCCTGAGATTGGCAAATGTTTCAGCAAGGTCAGTCAATAGGTCGGAACCTTTCCGTGATTTGACCACAATGTCATCCATGTATGCTTCCACATTCTGACTGATTTGAGTGAGCAAACACTTCTGAATCATCCTCATGAACGTGGCTCCGACATTCTTGAGGCCGAATGGCATGGTGACATAACAGAAGCACCCGAATGGAGTGATGAAAGCTGTTTTGATCTCGTCGGGTCCATACAGACGGATCTGATGGTACCCGGAATAGGTGTCTAGGAAAGACAACCGCTCACATCCCGCAGTCGAGTCGACTATTTGGTTGATGCGGGGGAGAGGAAAATGATCTTTCGGGCAGGCCCAATTGATATGTTTGAATTCGATGCACATGCAAAGTGACTTGACCTTCTTAGGGACCATGACAACATTGGCGAGCCACTCAGAGTGGTAAATCTCTCAGATAAACTCTGCTGCTAAGAGCCGAGCCACCTCCTCGCCAATGGCCTTTCTCTTCTGGACGGCGGACCGTCGAAGATGTTCTTTGACAGTTTAACTTTTGAGTCGACTTCGTAGAGCGATGCTCAGCCATCCACAGGAACACCCGGCATGTCAGCAGGCTTCCATGCGAAGATGTCCGAGTTCTCACGGAGGAACTAGATGAGCGCTTCTTCCTATTTGGAGTCGAGTGTTGTTGAGATGTGAGTCGGAGCAGCATTGGGATCGGTCGGATGAATATGAATCGGTTTTGTCTCCCCGGACGACTGAAATGCTGACTCCGTGGCGGGATTCTTGGCTTGCAACAAATCACTCGGGTCTGCAGTTTTCTGGTACTCTTGTAGCTCTACCACTGCCATCTGAGCATCAACGACCTTAGAGCCTTTCTGAAAACACTCTTCTGCTTTTTACGATTGCCAGTGACAGTGATCACACCTTTGGGACCTGGCATCTTCAGTTTGAGGTACACATAACATGGTCGAGCCATGAAACACACATATGCCAGCCTCCCCAGAACGTGATAAGCACTCTGGAAATCCACGACCTCAAAGGTCAACTTTTCCTTACGAAAATTCTTGTAGTCACCAAAAACCACATCGAGAGCAATTTGGCCGAGTGACTCAGCTTTCTTTCCAGGAATGACTCCATGGAAGATCATGTTCTTTGGTCTTTGAGTCCGACATCGGAATGCCCATCCCTTTCAACATCTCTCGCATACAATATGTTCAGGCCACTACCACCATCCATCAAAACCTTAGTCAGTCGAGTGCCTTCGACGATTGGGTCGACCACCAACGCTTGCCTCCCGGGGTGGCTATGTGTGTCGGGTGATCGACCGGTCGAGCGTGATGGCGGTCTGCGACCATTTCAGATAATCGGTGTCGCCGAGCGACCATATTCACTTCTCGGTTGATAACTTTCAATCGACTTTTGCTTTCAACGTCGGCAAAAATCATCAGTGGAATTGATGCGGGGTATCCACCGTCACTATCTTCTTTGTCCTCAACTTTGTCCGACTCCTTCTCCTTGTCCACTGGGCTGCTTCCCTGAACTGCTGAATCAAGAGCCGACCTTTGTCGAGTGGTATGCTTTGGGTAAATGAGTTTACCCTCTTCATCTTTCTTCGTGTGAATGTGACATGGCAAGTCCAACACATCATTTCTGTCTTGGTCTTTCACTTTCTTGGGGTTCCAAGGCCCTTGGGTTTCCCCTTGAACTTTCTCGAGTCACGGCCAAGGCTTCTCCGAGAGCAGGTAGCTCGGCTTTCCGCTTCATTTCCGATGGAGTTCCCTCCCCGGTTTCATTAGCGGCTGGCTTGTACTTGCCACTCGGAGCCGATCCTCTTCTTCACCATTGGCGTATTTGGTGGCGATCTCCATCATTCGACTCGTGGTCATGTCTCCGTCCGATCAATTTCAAACTCAACTCTCTGTTCTTAACAGCTTCCTTGAAGGCACAGACTGCCTGATGATCAGATACATTCTCTACTGTGTGGTGCAAAGTGATCCATCTCTGGATGTAATCCCTCAGAGTTTCATTCGACTTCTGCACACACGACTGCAACTCTGTCAATCCCGCTGGCCGCTTGCAAGTTCCTTCAAATGTCCTGACAAACACTCGGACAAGATCTTCCCAAGTGTAAATGCTGCTGGGTGCTAACTGATTCAACCATGCTCTGGCCGAGCCCTCCAACATAAGAGGCAGGTGTTTCATGGCCACTTCATCGTTGCCGCCACCGATCTGAACAACCACTCGGTAGTCCTCAAGCCAAGTATCCGGCTTAGACTCACCAGTGAACTTACTGACTCCAGTCGCCAACCTGAAGTTGGGAGGAATCACCGCGGCTCTGATGGCTCTGCTAAAACACTTTGGTCGTGAGACGTATACTCTGTTGCTGATGGGCGCATTTCTGTCATGGCCTTCTCGGTTAGCTCTGTTCCTGTCGACCAGACCTTGAACAATGACGGATCTCGCATCAAAGCCTGGTTCCCTGGGGTCGACTGGAATTCTTCGCCCAACACTATGCTGGCGTCTGTCATCTTGCTGTCGAGGCGGAGGAGTGGGCACTCGACGTCGATCATCACGATCGAATCGGTCCTCATACTGATCACGCCGGCCTCCATGTCCCTCACGCCTTGGTGGCGATCTTGGGCTATGAGCTGACTGGACTGTATTCGCAGCGACGGATCTGCTGTCAATCCTGTTCCGCAACTGTGATACAGCTGAATTTTGATCTCCTACTGCCCGGAGCAAATCTCTGATCTGGAGTAAGCCTCTGCCAGCCTCCGATGGGAAGGCTGAATGGACTCTGCTATACGGGCTGCAGCTGCTAGATTCGAATGGGAGTTCGGTATACTGAGTCGGTTGTGGAAAGAGTTGGCGTCGATGGGCGAGCGGGACCCGTTGTTGTGCTCGTTAAATCGAGCACTCGCTGAAATTTTCCAGTTGAGTGCGCTCAGCCAAGTTGGCCAAACACGCATCTTCTAAGGCACGGGCCTCGGGGGTTTCTCCAGTGATAGGAGTGTGAAGCGCATCCATGTTCCGGCGGCGAAGCTCCTCCCTCTGCAGCGAAGTGAGGGGCTCGGGTTGGTACTCTTCGTGAGCCTGCGCCGGCTCGCCTCCGCCAACGCCTCCGTCGGCGCGGGGGAAACCAGGAGGACTGCGTGGTCCATCGACCATCAGAACCTCCACCGCTGGATCGCTCTTTGTCGCTTTTCGGATGCGTCTCTGCGGAGCGGTCGATAGATCGAACAGGCCGTGAGAGATTCCTCGAGCTCGATTACGCGACTTGAGGGTGGCCGATGGCGGGCCACCGCATGCCTCACCCACCGCTGAAGCCTCGACCGACCGGAGCGCTTGCACCGAGAGGCGGGAGGGAGGGCGACCACAGAGCCGACCGATCTTTGGGTCGACGGCTGCCGCAGGAGGACGCCGCGGACGACGCTGCTGCAGTGAAAGTGTGTTGCCCAGCAGACGGGGAGTCGTCGGCGTCGAGTGGAGCCTCCTGCAACCAAGCGGAGTCGTCGGCGATGAACGTGAGCGCACCGAGATGGATCTCGCGGCCCTCAACCAAAACTCCACCTGAAACCATGATGAATGGGATCGGAAAAACTGCAACTTCTCCAACAAGTCGCTAAGACACCTGCCCCATGGTGGGCGCCAACTGTCGTGGTTCTAAGCCTGACAATAGAATGGGGGGTAGGTATGGAGAGGCAAGATCCTAGCTATGGAGTAGTTGTATACGCAAGATGTTTATGAGTTCAGGCCCTTCTCGGAGGAAGTAACAACCCTACGTCTCGGAGCCCGGAGGCGGTCGACTGTATTATGTGTGTATGAGTTACACGGGTGCGAACCCTTTACACTGAGGAGGGGGGTTGGCTTATATAGAGTCCGCCAGACCCCTCCGGCCCTCAGTTATGCAAGGTTAAAGGTACATTAAGAGAGGGAGTTACTAGTAACGTCCCACATAAAGTGCTATGATGACCATAAAGCCACTTAATGACCGACCGTTTGCGTGCAGAATGACTGTAGATCTTCTGGCGGTTGAGTGGTTGGCTGGTGGTCGAGTGTCTTCAGGTCCGTCGAGTGGAATCCTTCCAGGCCGACTGAAAGGTGTTTTCTTTAAGAGATGTCCTTGGGGAGTGTATCTTGGACAGGCCCATGACCCTACCCTAGGTACATGACTTCATCACCACCCGCGTCTAATCCGGCCACCAATGCGCTGTCTCCTGTCTCCCCACGCGCCGCCCCGGTAACCTTCTCCAGGAGAGAATCCAACATCGGGAACCAACGGAATCGCGGGGCCACGCGCACTGTCAGCCCACTCCTCTCCACTGCCGCACCTCCCCTCTACCTCTGGCCAGCATCTAGCCATAATCATCGCCTCTAAACCCTACCAAAACCCCTCAGCACCACGCCTCACCTCCCCGTCGCCTCGATCACTGACACACGCAAACGATCTCACCACACCGACGATGGATAGGCTGCATGCTCGGTCCAACAGCCCCGCGACGAACACATATCGAGACGCCCTGCTCGCAGCTCCACCTAGTCACAGTGCCACGCCCCCGCACCCCCCCTATATAACTCCACGACGGCTCCCCCCTCCTCATCTCCATTCCCTCCCTACTCCATCCACCAAGAAGCGGCGCCGCTGCTTTCGCTGCCTCGCCTTAGACCATCGTGTGGAGGCCTGCCGGGATCCCGTCCGCTGCGCCCGCTGCTGGCGGAACGGCCACCGGAGCCGCGACTGCAGGTACCGTCGAATCCGACCTTTCTTTCCTCCCCTCCCAGATACTTTTTCCGTCCCTAATCCAGCCTTCTGTATCCACAGAATGGCGTCCGGCAGCTCTTCGTCCGCGGCGACAGCGGACCCGTGCACCCTCATGATCGGCCAGATCCCCATCCTCCTCTCCGAACCCTTCCCAGCTGTATGTGTGCCATCCCCCTTCATCCTCCACGGTGTACCTGTTGGTGCCAACGGCATACCCTTCCCTCCCTCCTCGCCGCCACACACCGTAGCACCACCCTCCACCCCCACCACCCCACCCCATGATCCCATGCACGCTCACTCCACTCCTTTCGACACCCACGAACTACGACCCGCCTTGATGACGTGCTCGCCGCCTCACACCACAACACAAACACATCCTATGTATCTGATTCTGCATCAGATGAGGACCTGCCTCGTCCGTTCCATGAGGCCGGGCCGCTGCCACCCTACGGGGACATGCCGCTCGTCGCCGCTCCACCCTTCCTAGTGCACTGCCCACGCCGTTTCGCCTTTGCCCACCTCCGCACACCAGACCCTAACCCCACTCCGCTCATCCGCCGTGCTATTCAGCTCACGTGCGGCAACCCAGCCTTCATCATGGGCGGCTCATGGCGTGGGGTTACATGCCTCACTTTCCACACCCCTGCTGCCCGCAATGATGTAGTTCGTCGTAGCCCCATAGAGTTTGAAGGTAACTCCATCACCATCGAGCCGGTCGAGCACGTCGACCGCTCTATTTCTATCTTCACCGACCTCATAGAAATCGAGGTCTCCGAGTTTCCGCACGAACTATGGCACAACGATGGCATTCGCTTCGCCTTGGCTTTCCTCGGCGACGTATGCGCTGTCGATGATTTCTGCCTCTACGACATTGACTACACATCTGTCCGTGCCTTAGTCCTACTCCAGTCAGGCAAGCCAGCTCCGCCTGGTATCGTCATTCAGCTCCCTCCCATTAACGAAATCAAGATCGCCAAAGTGATAGAGATCTCACGCTGGCACCACGGCGACGGCGCCAACCCTTTTGGGGGCCACTCCTCTGACGGAGATTCCGCCCCTCTCTCTCAACATGGCTCTCCTCGGCCTGTCTCCCCAGATCACCTAAACCCAGTCATCAATGCCATTCGTGCGGGCTGGCGCGCAGACCCAACGTACGGTGGCACACGGCCTGTGGCTGCCCGAGGTCTCGCACAGGCGACTCCGGCCTCTTCGGGTTATGACACCGGCGGATCTGCCCTGTTCCTTCCATCGCCTTCTCTTGGCTCAATGCGTCAGCCCCTTATCATCTCGGCGCGAATCTGCGGCTCACGAGGACATGCACGCGCCGCTTCTGCATGGCGACCAGCCCACGTCCATGAACGCGGTGCATGCACCCGCGATGGGCGCGCCGGGCCCTCTTGTCATCTGGCCCACTGCTATGGTTGGGCCCGTCGTCCCCCCCCCCCCCCCGCCCTTGCCGCTGGCTAACGCTGGCTCCTCTGACCGCCTGCTCACTCCCCCTGACACCTCCGCTTTTTCGGCGGTCGCGCCGACGGATCCCGACAAGACAATCAATCCCAACTTCACCTTTTCGGCCGGTGAATCATCGCGCTCTGCTGGTAAAGTATCAACCCCCCGGTATCCTGCTGAATCTACTCCTATACATGCTACCACACCTGCCCTCACCCATGACAAATCTGATGCAGTGCTGCCCCACCATGATATGGACACCCATGAGAGTATCATCCGCAAGGCATGCCGTAAGACGGCCCGTGATCAGTCATGTTCCAAGGACAAGCTGCGCCGCAGCGCGCGGCTTGCTGGCAAGGAGGCCAAGTACTCGCCCATGCTTGCCAAGGTGGTCAAGGACAAGGCATCTCGCTTCTCCGCTTCTGACGTGGGCACGACTATCGACCGAGCCATCCATGAGGCTCGCCTCGACGTCGCCGACGGCCCTCCTGCCTCTGCCCAAGACCTCGCCGCCATTGCCCTCCTCTGCGGAGCAGATGATGACCATGTTGATGCCATCCTCGAGGCCGACGACGCGGCCTCTGGTGCTGAAGACTCTCCATGATCAGCATGCCTCCATCACGCTCGGATGGGTGCGCCTTGCCGCCGCTGTCAGTACCCCGTGCTCTACTTACGTCAGTCGTGTCGTTGTACTTTTGGACCCTCGCGTGTGATCGCCCAACCATGTACTGTCCCTTTGCCGCGGTGTACCTTTTGCTTACGTGCAACTATTGTAGTTCGGTCTTAAAAACATCCATGGTGTATGAAACTTTCTCATGAGTAACGCAACCTTCTCTATATGCTCGTGGAATGTGCGCAGTCTCGGTGATCAGGACAAATGCACTGACATCCTCTCAGAACTAATCTCAATTAACCCACATATTGCCCTTCTTCAAGAATCCAAACTTGAAACGCTACCCGACCAGAAGCTACGGTCATTCATGCCCCGCCACATTGATCAAGTTTTCTCCTTACCAGCTGTAGGATCTGCAGCGGCACCATCTCTGCCATTAACCCTGCCTTCTTTCAAGTAATCTCCTTCTCACACCTCTCCTTCTCTTCAACCCTAATCTTGCGATCAACGATAAGTGACCGAAACATAGCCATCACTAACATCCATGCTCCCTCCTCACGCGCCCTCAAGCAACAATTCCTCAATGAACTACTAGTTATTGCCCAACCAGATGACTCACCCTGGCTTCTCGTTGGTGACTTCAACCTTCTCCGATTCCCCTCAGATAAAAACAATGCAGCTTTTGGACAGACAGAGGCCAATGCCTTCAACCAAACTATTGATGATCTGGCTCTCATCGAACTACCGCTTCTTGATCGACAATTCACATGGTCAAATAATAGAAACACCCCCACCCTCATACGCATTGACCGCGCCTTCTTCAATCTAGCATGGGCAAATGCCTTCCCCAACTCCTCCCTCACATCTCTCACGCGTTTCATGTCAGATCACGTTCCCCTCATCATCAATGTCACCACAACAATCCCGCGCTCAAACTTTTTAAATTTGAACCTCATTGGACCAAACTACAACCCTGCCGTGATATAGTCTCATCGGTTTGGGCCACAATTCAGCCCACTTCGCCACCTAACGCCGCTGCTTCCCTTGCCTCACGGCTCAAGCAAACCCAAGCCACACTCAAAAAATTGGCTCGTTCGCGCGTTCCCGCCCCCCTCCGTGAGTCACGCTGCAAAACAGCCATCTCTGCTCTCGACCTCATAGAAAAATCTAGGCCCCTCTCGAGCCCAGAACAACTAACACGACAGATCATTGTTTCTCTCCTAAAAAGCACCATCCTAGAAAAAGTTTCCTACTGGAAATGGCGTGCTAAAGTGTCACGTGCGATTCATGGCCGTGAAAACTCCAGATTCTTCCACATATCGCCTCTAGCGGATGCGTAAGAACAAGATCTTCTCCCTCACCCGAGACGGCTCGATTTTTACCTCACACCAACAAAAAGCTGACATCTTGCGAGAGTTCTTTGTTGAGTTAATCGGATCCACTAACTCCACAACCTGCCCTTTTGACCTCGAATCGATCTATCCTCACCCCGTGCCTGGACTCCATGCTCTTGATGCACATTTCACTGAAGAAGAGATCAAACAGACCTTCTTTCAAATGAAAACACAAGTAAGCCCCGGCCCCGATGGTTTTGGCCCGTCCTTCTACAAAACATTGTGGCCCTCTATCGAACAGGAAATTTTCTCCCTCTTCGCGCAGTTCCACCAGGGTGCTGCGGACACGGAGCGTCTAAACCGTGCCCACATTGCCCTCCTCCCAAAACTAACTCTGCAACCTCACCTGATTACTTCAGGCCCATATCCTTGCAAAACTGCCCGGTCAAAGCCATTGCCAAGGTTCCCACATCACGACTTCAACCCTTCATCCCACTTCTAGTACACGGCAATCAAACTGGATTCATTCCTGGGAGGAACATCGCCGAAAACTATGTGTTTGCAGCAGATCTCGTCAGCTCCTGCCACTCTCGCAAACGCCCCACCATGATCTTCAAACTTGACTTCAGGAAAGCCTTCGAATCGGTTGCCTGGAACGCCCTAGACAAAATCCTGGCTGTCCGTGGTTTCTCCCAAACTTTCCGTAACTGGATTCAGAATATGCTCAACACTGGCAAGACTGCCATCCTCTTAAACGACATCCCAGGTCGATGGATTCCATGTAAGAATGGACTGCGCCAGGGAGACCCGGCCTCACCCTACCTCTTCCTAATTGTTGTCGATCTGCTCCAGCAACTTATCCTTCGAAACCCTGATCCTAATCTTCACCCACCTGCCCCCTACCATTCTTCAATACGCCGACGACATGTTAATCGTTGCTGCTGCCTCACCCAACGCTGCTGCCACACTCAAGAATATACTCCAGCTCTTCGCCCAGGCTACTGGCCTCACCATAAAATTCTCAGAAACCACCCTAGCAACCCTGCATACAAATGAAACCATAGCTGCCAGCATTGCCCTCGCCATGGACTGCATGCGTGCCTCCCTCCCTCAAACCTACCTCGGCCTCCCACTCGCCCCGACCAAGCCTCCCTCCAACGTATTCGCCCTGCTGATTGAACGTTCTCGCAAACTTCTCACCGGCTGGCGAGCAAAGCTTCTTGACAGGGGCGATCGCCTCGTACTCATCTCCTCAGTCCTCGACTCCATTCTTACGTACTTTATATACATCTTTGAATCCCCAAGAAAACCCTCAAGATTATTGATTCCACGAGAAGATCTTTTTTTGGGCTGGTGAGGATGCTGCTTTCGGGAGCTAAATGTCGATTGCATGGAAACATGTATGTACGCCAAAAAATTCGGTGGTTTAGGGCTGAAGAACCTCTGAGTTCAAAATAACATCTACTAATGAAGTTTGCTGCCAAAGCTTTATCATCCACAGAATCACCATGGCTAGATTGGCTAGAACTGCAACATCCCAATGCCCTAGTTTCTGCGGGAACCCAAACATCCTTTCTATGCCGCACGATCTCGCAACAAATCCCAACCCTACAAACAATCTCCTTCGTTTTGACAAACAGTGGAACACATACTTATTTCTGTTTAGATACCTGGCTCACCCCAAAACCCTTAGCTACCACCTACCCACACATCTTCTCGCACTCAATACAAAAGCTGGTAAAAGTGGCTAACATCTTGCGTTTCGGCATTGAAACAAACCTCCGTAATCGTCTCTCTCTCACAGCAGAAACAAAGCTGGTTTCGATTTTGGCTGTTTTGCAGGACTTCGTGCCTTCGCTAGAAGAAGATCAACGGTTCCTCCTTCGGGGTCATACCTTCTCCACCAAGCAGGCCTACGGCACCATCATGGCTAGGCAAGAAACGGACCTCCTTGCTCCACTCATCTGGAACACGAAGGCTCCTCGTAAAACAAAGATCTTCGCTTGGCTTCTTTTCAAAGACCGCCTAAGCACCGCAGTCAATCTTGCCCACAAGAATATAATCCCCTCCGACTTATGCACACGGTGTGCTTTGCTTCCCGAGGACTCCATTCACCTCGTCATCACATGCCCCCTTGCCAACAGAATTTGGCAACGAATGGGTGTACTGCCACACGAAGATGACCTTAATGAACTCTGGGATGCTCCACTACCTCAACACCTGCCCAAAAATGCATGTCCCCTAGTCCTCCTCGCGCTCCTCTCAAATATTTAGGCAGCGCGGAATGACATGCTCTTTAGGAATGTCGATCAATGTTCTGTAATAACTATTAGAAACACTCTGTCGGACTTGGATCTCTGGTCACACCGTCTTGTTGATACGGGTGACAAGGAGGACGTCTCCTCGTGGCGTTCCTACCTCTCTGCACGATGCCTCGTGTCTATGTAATCTGGACCTGCTGTTTCTGCAGCCGTTTTGAGCAATATATTCAGGTGGGGAACTCCCCCCGGTGATTCTAAAAAAAATCACTTGGTGCTCAACTTTTAAACTGATTTTTTCTACTGAAACATACACATATGGTATCTAATATCAAAGCTCTCGTCGAGACAAAGCCGATTGTGAAGATAGATCGTAAATAAGATATGAGGTTTGGGATTTATTACATTTTTTGCTATTATACATTTTTTTTACCATATTCGCATGCATGCAAATTGCAAAGGTGTATTGATGCTAAAATTCTCGCCTCCGCATCCCATCAACATAACTGATGGGTGGCGGGACCTGGCATGTAAATCACCATCACTCTCTAAAGCTATGAGATGAAATCTTGGGGGAAGGGAATAGTGAAAGAAGGTGGCACACTATGAGCATCTCTAATAGATCTCCTAAACTTAACCCGGTAAACCTTCTCCTTATCCCCCAAAGTCAATTTTTTGAGGGATTGAACCTTTTCACAGCTAGCAGATCCCCCATATTTAATCCCCTATTGGTTTTCCAACTCTTCCAAACATTTGGTCAAACAATTAAAACAAAACCATCACATTTGAAAGAAAACATAAACATTTCAAATGCATCATATGATAACTAAACTAGGGGATAAATAAAGCTCATCCAATCCATCAAACATAAACCATAGGTGCCAAAAGGCACCGAATGAACAAGTCATTCCAAAAACCACCAACACATGGTGGACCAAAAGCCATCGTAGCATGGGCCTCATGCACTAGCGTCGTGACCGGCGGTGCCACCATTGCCGCCTCCTCCGTGGTTGTCGCCACCACACATCTAGCTAAGAGGTCCCCACAACTGAACTCCCAATATTGTCTTGACTTCTCGACCATGTTGCTGGGATCCATGAATATGATAGCGCGGTCCTTGACCACCCTCCTGCTTATTTGCTCCTCGACCGCCAATGTAAGCTTTTGCTCCTCAAGCTCAGTCTTTTTAATTTTTCCCTCGATCTCCAATGCAAGCCTTTTCATCTCAAGTTCAATTCCTTTTTCTTCCGCTAGCACCTTCCTCTCTCGAGTTGTCACCTTTGCCTTCCACTTCTCCTCCATCATCGTCATATCATAGACAAAAGTCACCTTCTCCTCCTTCTGGTCGGCTGCCAATGCCATCTTCACCTCCACCAACACAATTAACTCTTCTTTGTATGCTCCAACGCCACCATTCTTCTTGGTTTGCTTTGCAATTTTTGATCCATCCGGTCAGGCATATGAAGTGGACTGGTTCTCTACCAAGTCATCATCATCAACAACATTGGTATTGTTCACGATCAAGTCTTGCTCATTATTGACAAGGACCTTTTCAAAGTCACTTCTTGGTGCCCAGGGAGGTTTTTCCTTAGTGGATCCATAAAAAATATACCCACACTAAACACCTAGGAGTTTCTTATGGTTTATTGTCTGATCGAACATACGCCAATAGAAACTTTCCTATCAGAAATCAAACTTACAATCGCTGACACGGGGGGTCCAGTGGTCATTGTTGGGGATTTCAACCTTATTAGTGAAGCGGAAGACAAGAGCTCATGTAATATTTGTTGTCAAGGTTTGGGTACAATGTTGACATTTCTAACACAACCCTTAGGAAAAATCAAAGAGTGGGTGTGAGATACACATGTACGAATAGGTAGCTAGCCCCCAATTAGGTCAGTTCTGGATAGAGTGTTCGTATCTCCATACTAGGAAGCTGCCTACCCCCTCGCTTCTCCTAAAGACGAAACCAGGAGTGGTTCGGACCATACCGCACTCCTTTTATCTTCTATAGAGGAGCTCTTCTGTCACAATATGTGGCTCTTCTTTGAGTTGGGCTAGTTCAAGGAGGAAGGTTTTGTAGACCACTTCAAGACCAAGTCGACACTTGGGTCGCTACCCAAAGGAAATAGATGATACCCCACACTTTGTCTTTCATGATATTTGGTTTTATATGTCATGAATATTTGATGTAATAATGTGATAACAAAAACTAGAAAATAAAAATAATTTATTGTGTTTGATTATTATACTATTGTAAAATATTTACTAAATTTGAATAGAATGCAAGTTCTCATGCATGCATGTTTACATGTTGATGTAGCTTACTTATGCATGCTTGCATGTTGATGTGGGCATTTTACCATGCATGGTGGGATAAGGTGGCAGGCTTGCATGTTAAGAGAATTATGTTAGTGCGGATAGCTGCATGTTAGATATAAAAGATTCTAGAGGCTCGGTTGAGTCCTAGCAAGGTTTATCTAGGCTTCTACGCCAATTTCTTGAAGGTTGGGGGCCTAACAAGTTGTTGTCCTCCTCAAATTAGATTTAAAAAATGCTTACATGGAGTAAGTTGGTCATTCATGTGGGAAGTCCTACTTAGGAAGGGGTTCCAGGCAGGCTTTGTTCATAGGATCATGCAACTGGTTTTCGAAGGTCGGATGGCAATACGTATCAACAGTGAGGGGGGCATTTCTTTCGGAATAAGAGGTGACGCGGATAGGGCGATCCTATCCACCCCCTAACGATATTTGACATTGTCATTGATGCACTCTCAATCGTGCTGACCAAAGCTAGAGTTGCTGGACACCCCATGGATGGGATATCTCATCTTATTCCTAGAGGTATTATGCACCTGCAATATGCTGACGATACCTTGCTCCTTTTTGAGCCATAGTGTAGACTATCGCCACCATTAAAACCCTTCTAATCTATTTTGAAGCAATATCCGACCTAATAATCAACTACGAAAAACGTGATGTCAAAGCCAAGGGTGTGGACCACGACGAGAAAACTCATAGTGCTAACCTTCTAAATTGCAAACTAACAGAGTTTCCCATAATTTACTTAGGGCTCCCTTCCTCGGACAAACCCTCCCCAGCTCAGGTTGGGATTTGGTTGTCTATAAAGCTACAAAATGTGTGGATTCTTGGCAAGGAAAACTCATGTCTTCAAGAGAGAGGCTGACCCTTACAAATGCCTACCTTTCGTCAAATTCTTATTTTTCCATGGGCTTGTTTATACTAGGTAGTGGGATGCACAAGCATCTAGACAAAATTAGATCTTATTTCTTTGGGAAGCGGATGTGGTGACGCACAAATAAAACATGGTTCATTGAGAAAACGTGTATAAGCCCCCAAGTCCCAAGGGGGTCTTTGTTACCAACTCAAAAAAATTAACTTGGCTCTCCTCACCAAGTGGATATGGAAACTCTCCCAAGATGCCTTCGGGCCAAATTCTGACAGGCAAAATATTTCAAGACTACTCTTTCTTTCCTTCTTTGATCGAGGGATCTCAGTTTTGGAACAACACTCAAAGATGCAAATAAATTGTCTTCTTGGGGGCCCATTTTCTGGTGGGCAATGGGGTTGAAACCAAGTTCTAATTGACGACCATGGATTAACGACTGACTTATTTAGTTTATGTACCCGTATATCTACGTCATAGCCTCAGAACCATGGATTTTACTGAAGAACGTCCTTCAAAATAACCTTGTCAACTTATCCTTTCTACAAAACCTCACCCCCGCAGAGATACCTTCATGGGAAGCTTTATTGCTTGACTTATGGCAGGTCTAGCTTTCAGCAGAATGAGACACCATCACCTTGGACCTGGAGGCATCGAGGTGCTTCTCAGTCAAATCCACCTACACTAAACTCATACACAATCCTCATATCCATTTCACCAAGGCCCTACAATACACAGTGGTGCCGCGTAAAATTTGTATATCTTATGGCAAGCATCTAAGGATCATATCCCTTCAGCGAGTAGCCTAAAAAACATAATGGTCGAAGGAATGAAACTTGTGCCTTTTGTGGGGCTCTAGAAAAACCTTTTCCACATTATTTTTCTTTGTGCCCCAGTTAAATTCCTATGGAAATATGTGAGATATAGCCTTGGCTGTAACTGAGACCCGCATTTGTTTCAGGGAATCATTTACTTTCTCATCGATACTAGGGGCCAGTGGCGTATAATTTATTTGGCGCTCTTTTGCGGCTCTAGCATGGGCGCTTTGAACTAGACTTAATAACAAACTTACCATTTAGGGCAAGATCCCTAACCACTCGGCTGACTACATTTTCAAATGGTCTTTGTTTTTCAGCAATGGACTCCTCTGTTGAAGTGGTAGCACAATAAGATATCCAAGGTGGTGCTATGCGTGCTTAAGGATATTCATGCAACCAAAAAAAGCTACACCAACCAAGCTCTCCTTCGACCTGATCTACTTTAGTCATTTTGTGTTAGATTCTCGCCTTTTGATGTAACATTTACTTTGTTGCTATGCTTTCTAACATAATTTAGTGTGTTGTAATGTACTTTGGCCTACTAATTTAACGTTGGTGCTCCTTGCACTTTTTCTGAAAAACATTTTCTGGTGGGAGCGCGGAATATGGAGAGGGAGTAGCTGGATGCTTGCCAGATTCTATATGTGCAACGCGTTTGCAGTGGATCAAGATGAGCTTCGGCGTAAGGGCGCCACGACGGGGGAAGTTGAAGACAAAACCCAACAGGAGGTTGCAGACGACAAATGCAGATGCAATCAAAGCATGCGCTTGTGTAGATAACCTGGGAGGGCAGGAGCTCAAGGGCTTGTGGCACAAGATGGGAGGCGCCAACGGATGGTCGACACGGCATGGCAGCCTCCTCAGTGCGGGAGGAGAGGTGCCAGAGCAAACTAGGTGCAGGGCGGCGGGAGCCATGGGTAGCGCGGTCATGGTTTTAGTCACGCAGTCTACCTTGTCACCTCATAAAGTGGCAGTGTGAGCCTGGAATGGAATGGTGGTGATGCGGGGAGCACTTTGGTGGTGGCTGGCATGGTGGAAACGGCGGTGGCGGGGTGAGATCGCCAGTGACAGGGGCACCTATTGCTTACAAACTTTCTTGGCACTACAACACAGAAGCACATAGTGCCCTCTACTCTCACTCTTTCCTAAATATGAGTCATAGGGAGTGATTTCAGAGGGGTCTTGGAGAATTCCTAAGCACTTTCATGTTTAGTTAATTTGTAAATCACATTGGAAGTACACACATGTCTCGCGGGTCATTGTTTATGCTAAAAAATACTAACATCACTAACATTAACCACATTATGCGATCAACAAGTGCAAAAAATAGATAATTCAAAGATCTTAGCTACGAAATTCATGAGACTGAGAAAAGGAGTCAAATTATGGTCAAAATGTTTATCAAATTTATCAAGTTCCATCAAAGCAACCAATTCAGTGATTTGGTTACGTGTTACACTTGAGGAATTCATACTTCTTGGGAATTGAATGGTAGAATTATTTTAATGAACATATTCTAAAGTTGCCGGTACAACAAAGAACCTACTGGAAAGAAATAGCTACAAATTTTTGGGTCAAAACTAGATAAGAAAACACAAAAAATCATGCTAAAGCGACCATCAAGTTGAGAACAATCATATATGTGTTCTTCAAGATTGTTTGGGACAATAACATAATGATCATCAAGCTGAAGCTATCATTCATTGGGCTGCTTACAAAAATAGCCTTGGTTCCATAGTTTAAACACAAAACTTGCTTCATTTGGAGTCTCTTATTCAAAGAAATAACAATTTTTCCCACTTTGGAGGTGCCTTTCACAAAATACAAGATTGATGAAGCGGTTAGTAATTTGCCATCTGGCAAATCTCCAGGGTTAATAGCTTTAATGTTGACTTCAACAAAGCTTATTTGTAGAAAAATCTCACGTAATTTCTACAAGATTATTGAAGATTTTAACCATTGTAGAGTCTGTTTGCAAAGTATTAATTCTTCATTCACCACTCTTATTCCACTCCTCTCTTGCCAAGTGATTTCAGGCATACGTCACTTGTAAACCACTCTATAAATATTATTACTAAGCTTCAGCAAACAGGTTTCAGAAAGTCATTCTTCAGCTTGTTCATATCAACCAACATGGATTTAAAATGAAGGTCAGTACGGGATTGCCTAGCTTGGTCATTTGAATATATTTGTCAATGTCATCAGGCAAAAAGGAAATTATCATCTTAAATCTGGATTTTGGAAAAGCATTTGATCTAATAGAATACAATACTAGCATGGAAATCTTATCAACTAAAGGTTTGGTCCAAGATGGCTCAACTGGATGAATATGATATATTCTACTTGGCATTCTTATGTGTCACTGATTGGAACTCGTTAAAAGAAATCACATTGTAAGAGGGGTGAGGGGGCAAGGGGATCCTCTGTATCCTCTTATTTTTGTGCTTGTAGTACTTCTTCTTGAGTATTTTTAACGAAGCTTTAGCTGACCAATTGGTTTGGGCTACTTTGCATGTCACCTCACGCCCTGGGTTCCAGTTATGTAGTATGTAGCACTGGTACATCGAGGTGCTATACAAACGGTTTTTAACCCCATTCCGCGACGGCATTTGGAACTGTCGCCAAGTGAGTGTGGGTGATAGGGGGGTCCTTCCCACACGACCCAGAAACGGTCGGGGATATGTGATACGTCCATTTTGCATCATGCTTTTATATCGATATTTATTGCATTATGGGATGTTATTTCACGTTATGTCACAATACTTATGCCTATTCTCTCTTATTTTACAAGGTTTACATAAGGAGGGAGAATGCCGGTAGCTGGAATTCTGGCTGAAAAAGGAGCAAATATTAGAGACCTATTCTGCACAACTCCAAAAGTCCTGAAACTCCACGGAAGTCATTTTTGGAAATAATAAAAAATATTGAGCGGAAGAAGTTCACGGAGGGGCCCACACTGTCCACGAGGGTGGGGCGCGCCCTACCCCGCGCGCCCCCTACCTCGTGGGCCCCTGTTGGCCCTCCGATGGGCATCTTCTACTATATGAGGTCTTTCGATAAGAAAAATAATCATAAGCAACCTTTCGGGACGAAACTCCGCCACCACGAGGCGGAACCTTGGCAGAACCAATCTAGGGCTCCAGCAGAGCTATTTTGCCGGGGACACTTCCCTCCGGGAGGGGGAAATCATCGCCATCGTCATCACCAACGCTCCTCTCGTCGGGAGAAGGCAATCTCCATCAACATCTTCACCAGCACCATCTCATCTCAAAACCCTAGTTCATCTCTTGTATCCAATTCTTGTCTCCAAGTCCGGGATTGGTACTAGTAGGTTGCTAGTAGTGTTGATTACTCCTTGTAGTTGATGCTAGTTGGTTTATTTGGTGGAAGATCATATGTTCAAATCCTTTATGCATATTAATACCCCTCTGATTATGAACATGAATATGCTTTGTGAGTAGTTACGTTTGTTCCTGAGGACATGGGAGAAGTCTTGCTATTAGTAGTCACGTGAATTTGGTATTCGTTAGATATTTTGATGAGATGTATGTTGTCTAGCCTCTAGTGGTGTTATGTGAACGTCAACTACATAACACTTCACCATTATTTTGGCCTAGAGGAAGGCATTGGGAAGTAGTAAGTAGATGATGGGTTGCTAGAGTGACAGAAGCTTAAACCCTAGTTTATGCGTTGCTTCGTAAGGGGCTGATTTGGATCCATATGTTTCAAGCTATGGTTAGGTTTACCTTAATACTTTCGTTGTAGTTGCGGATGCTTGCAATAGAGGTTAATCATAAGTGGGATGCTTGTTCAATTAAGAACAGCACCCAAGCACCGGTCCACCCACATATCAAATTATCAAAGTACCGAACACGAATCATATGAACGTGATGAAAACTAGCTTGACGATATTCCCATGTGTCCTCGGGAGCGCTTTTCCTTATATAAGAGTTTGTCCAGGCTTGTCCTTTGCTAGAAAAAGGATTGGACCACCTTGCTGCACTTTATTTACTTTTGTTACTTGTTGCTCGTTACAAATTATCTTATCACAAAATTATCTGTTACCACTTATTTCAGTACTTGCAGAGAGTACCTTGCTGAAAACCGCTTATCATTTCCTTCTGCTCCTCATTGGGTTCGACACTCTTACTTATCGGAAGGACTATGATAGATCCCCTATACTTGTGGTTCATCAAGACTCTTTTCTGGCGCCGTTGCCGGGGAGTGAAGTGCCTTTGGTAGGTGGAATTTGGTAATGAAAAATTTATATAGTGTGCTGAAATTTACTGTCACTTGTTACTATGGAAAGTAATCCTATGAGGGGCTTGTTCGGGGTATCTTCACCCCGACCAGTAGAGAAAAGAATTGCTCCTCAACCTACTGAACCTACTGAAAATGAAATTATTCCCTTTGAAGTTCCTTCGGGTATGTTAGAAAAAATGCTTGATAATCCTTTTACAGGAGATGGAACAAAGCATCCTGATAAGCACCTAATATATGTGGATGAAGTTTGTGGATTATTTAAGCTTGCATGTATACCCGATGATGTTGTTAAGAAGAAGGTCTTCCCTTTATCTTTGAAGGGAGATGCATCGACATGGTATAGGCTATGTGATGACACGGGATCATGGAACTATAAACGAATGAAATTGGAATTTCATCAAAAGTATTATCCTATGCATCTTGTTCATCGTGATCACAATTATATATATAATTTTTGGCCTCGCGAAGGAGAAAGCATCGCTCAAGCTTGGGGGAGGCTTAAATCAATGTTATATTCATGCCCCAATCATGAGCTCTGAAGAGAAATAATTCTTCAAAATTTTTATGCTCGACTTTCTCATAATAATCAATCCATGCTCGATACTTCTTGTGCTGGCTCTTTTATGATGAAGACTATTGAATTCAAATGGAATTTATTGGATAGAATTAAACGCAACTATGAAGATTGGGATCTTGACTAAGGTAAGGAGTTAGCTATGACACCTAAGTTTGATTGTGTTAAATCTTTTATCGATACCGATGTTTTCCGTAAATTTAGCAATAAATATGGACTTGACTCTGAGATAATAGCTTCTTTCTGCTAATCTTTTGCTACTTATGTTGATCTCCCCAAGGAGAAGTGGTTTAAATATCATCCTCCCATAGAAGTAAAAGTAGCTGCACCTACTAAAGTTGAAGAAAAGACTGTCACTTATAATGATCCTATTGTTCCTACTTCTTATGTTGAGAAACCACCTTTCCCTGTTAGAATAAAGGATCATGCTAAAGCTTCAACTGTGGTTCGTAAAAGCAATATTAGAACTTATACACCTCCTGAGAAAGTTAAAGTTGAACCTAATATTGCTATTGTTAAAGATCTTTTGGCTGATAATATTGATGGGCATGTTATTCAATTCTGCGGTGAAACCGCTAGAATTGCCAAAGCTTGTGCTAAAGATAAACATAGACCTGTGGTAGGCGTGCCTATTATTTCTGTTAAAATAGGAGATCATTGTTATCATGGCTTATGTGATATGGGTGCTAGTGCTAGTGTTATACTGCATACTTTATACGAAGAAATTAAGCATGAAATTGCACCTGCTGAGTTAGAAGGTATTGATGTTACAATTAAACTTGCCAATAGAGATACTATATCAGCAATGGGAATTGTTAGAGATGTTGAAGTCTTGAGTGGGAAAACTAAATACCCTGCTGATTTTCTTGTTCTTGGTTCCCCACAAGATAGCTTTTGTCCCGTTATATTTGGTAGACCCTTCTTGAACACCGTTAATGCTAAGATAGATTGCGAAAAGAATGTTGTTACTATTGGTTTGGGTGATATGATTCATGAGTTTAATTTCTCTAAATTTAGTAAACAACACCGTGAAGAAGAATTGCCTAGTAAGGATGAAATTACTGGTCTTGCTTCTATTGTCGTACCTCCTAGTGATCCTTTAGAACAATATTTGCTAGACCATGAAAATGATTTGTTTATGAATGAAAGAAGGGAAATAGATGAAGTATTCTTTAAGCAGGAACCTATTCTGAAACACAATTTGCTTGTTGAAATCTTAGGGGATCCTCCTCCACCCAAGGGTGATCCCGTGTTTGAGCTTAAACCGTTGCCTGATAATATTAAATATGCTTATCTTGATGAAAAGAAGATATATCCTGTTATTATTAGTGTTAACCTTTCAGAACATGAAGAAGAGAGATTATTGAAAACTCTGAAGAAGCACCGTGCTGCTATTGGGTATACTCTTGATGATCTTAAGGGCATTAGTCCCACTCTATGTCAACATAAAATGAATTTGGAAGAAGATGCCAAACCAGTCCGTGATCATCAACGAAGGCTTAATCCTAAAATGAAAGAAGTGGTAAGAAAAGAAATACTAAAGCTTCTGGAGGCAGGTATAATTTATCCCGTTGCTGATAGTCAGTGGGTAAGTCCTGTCCATTGTGTCCCTAAGAAGGGAGGTGTTATTTTTGTTCCTAATGATAAAGATGAATTGATTCCACAAAGAATTATTACAGGTTATAGGATGGTATTTGATTTCCGTAAATTAAATAAGGCTACTAAAAAGGATCATTACCCCTTACCTTTTATTGATCAGATGCTAGAAAGATTATGCAAACATACACATTATTGCTTTCTAGATGGTTATTCTGGTTTCTCTCAAATACATGTCGACTAAAGATCAATCAAAGACCACTTTTACTTGCCCTTTTGGTACTTTTGCTTATAGACGTATGCCTTTGGGTTTATGTAATGCACCTGCTACCTTTCAAAGATGCATGATGGCTATATTCTCTGACTTTTGTGAAAAGATTTGTGAGGTTTTCATGGACGACTTTTCCGTCTATGGATCCTCTTTTGATGATTGCTTGAGCAACCTTGATCGAGTTTTGCAGAGATGTGAAGAAACTAATGTTGTCTTGAATTGGGAAAAGTGCCACTTTATGGTTAATGAAGGTATTGTCTTGGGGCGTAAAGTTTCTGAAAGAGGCATTGAAGTTGATAAAGCCAAGGTTGATGCTATTGAAAAGATGCCATGTCCCAAGGACATCAAAGGTATAAGAAGTTTCCTTGGTCACGCCGGATTTTATAGAAGGTTTATTAAGGACTTCTCAAAATTTTCTCGGCCTCTGACTAATTTATTACAAAAAGATATACCATTTGTCTTTGATGATGATTGTGTAGAAGCATTTGAAATACTTAAGAAAGCATTGATCTCTGCACCTATTGTTTAGCCACCTAACTGGAATTTACCCTTTGAAATTATGTGTGATGCTAGTGATTATGTTGTAGGTGCTGTTCTAGGGCAAAGAGTTGATAAGAAATTAAATGTTATCCATTATGCTAGTAAGACTCTAGACAATGCTCAAAGAAATTATGCTACTACTGAAAAAGAACTGTTAGCAGTTGTATTTGCTTGTGATAAGTCCAGACCTTATATTGTTGATTCTAAAGTAACTATTCACACTGATCATGCTGCTATTAAATATCTTATGGAAAAGAAAGATGCTAAACCTAGACTTATTAGATGGGTTCTCTTGCTACAAGAATTTGATTTGCATATTGTTGATAGAAAGGGAGCTGAGAACCCCGTTGCGGACAACTGGTCTAGGTTAGAAAATGTTCTTGATAACCCACTACCTATTGATGATAGCTTTCTTGATGAGCAATTAAATGTCATAAATACTTCTCGTAGTACTCCATGGTATGCTGATTATGCTAATTACATCGTTGCTAAATTCATACCACCTAGTTTCACATACCAGCAAAAGAAAAAGTTCTTCTATGATTTGAGACATTACTTTTGGGATGACCCACATCTTTATAAAGAAGGAGTAGATGGTGTTATTAGATGTTGTGTACCTGAGCATGAACAGGAACAGATCCTACGCAAGTGTCACTCCGAAGCTTATGGAGGACACCACGCTGGAGATAGAACTGCACATAAGGTATTGCAATCTGGGTTTTATTGGCCCACTCTCTTCAAGGATGCCCGTAAGTTTGTCTTATCTTGTGATGAATGTCAAAGAATTGGTAATATTAGTAGACGTCAAGAAATGCCTATGAATTATTCACTTGTTATTGAACCATTTGATGTTTGGGGCTTTGATTATATGGGACCTTTTCCTGCCTCTAATGGATATACACATATTTTAGTTGCTGTTGATTACGTTACTAAGTGGGTAGAAGCTATTCCAACTAGTAGTGCTGATCATAACACTTCTATTAAAATGCTTAAAGAAGTTATTTGTCCAAGGTTTGGAGTCCCAAGATATTTAATGACTGATGGTGGTTCACATTTTATTGATGGTGCTTTCTGTAAAATGCTTGCTAAGTATGATGTTAATCATAGAATTGCATCTCCTTATCACCCGCAGTCTAGTGGTCAAGTAGAATTGAGTAATAGAGAACTCAAATTAATTTTGCAAAAGACTATTAATAGATCTAGAAAGAATTGGTCCAAGAAACTTGATGATGCATTATGGGCCTATAGAACTGCATATAAAATTCCTATGGGTATGTCTCCGTATAAAATGGTTTTTTGGAAAAGCATGTCACTTACCTCTCGAACTAGAACATAAGGCATATTGGGCTGTTAAAGAGCTCAACTATGATTCCAAACTTGCCGGTGAAAAGAGGTTATTTGATATTAGCTCACTTGATGAATGGAGAACCCAAGCTTATGAAAATACCAAGTTGTTTAAAGAAAAAGTTAAAAGATGGCATGACAAAAGGATACAAAAGCGTGAGTTTAATGTAGGTGATTATGTATTTCTATACAACTCTCGTTTAAGATTTTTGGCAGGAAAACTTCTCTCTAAATGGGAGGGTCCCTATGTTATCGAGGAGGTCTATCGTTCCGGTGCCATAAAAATCAACAACTTTGAAGGCACAAATCCGAAGGTGGTGAACGGTCAAAGAATCAAACACTATATCTTAGGTAATCCTATAAATGTTGAAACCAATGTTATTGAAACCGTAACCCCGGAGGAATACATAAGGGACACTTTCGAGCGTTTGAGACTCGAAAAGGAATAGGTATGTGATGCAAGTAAGTAAACCGACTCCAAAACAGTTTTAAGGCAATATTTCTCCGTTTTGGAATATTTATAAATATAGAAAAATAAGAAGCAGTCCGGGAAGGACACGAGGGCCCCACGAGGGTGGAGGGCGCGCCCTACCCTCCTGGGCGCGCCCCCTACCTCGTGGGCACCTCGTGTGGCTTCCGGACTCCGTTTTCTTGCACGATACATATTTTGGTCGGTAAAAATTCATTATATATTCTCCCAAAGGTTTTGACTCCTGTATCACGCAATTATCCTTTGTTCTTGTTTCAAGCTGTTTTTCTAACAGATCTAGATTATTATGACGTCCCCAAGTGCCTCCAAGGACAAGTTCTTCGAGAAGGTTATCAACCCTTACTTCGCGGAGGTGTTGCGACACCCTCAAACCATTGAGATGCGTGATGGGTTGCTGCACATCCGCGATGCTGAGGGACCGAAGGGGACTGGAAGCATGGAGACAAAGGCTCGAAGCAGTGGAGCAACAAGTTTTCAAGTGCCAAGGGATGGTGGAACGTGGACTCAACTCCAACCACATGATGATCGCGGAGTTCACTAGCAACCACAAGTTGGATGCCGACAACATCGGGGAGGCCATCTTCAAGCTTCATGAGAAGATCGAGCACCTTCAAGCCCAAATCTATTACCTGCAAAACCAAAAATGTGAGTATGAATATAGATTCAAAAGGATGAGTTTGGCTGCAAATTTGAGGATCCCGGAGACTCTATCATCCTTCTATGATGGTGAGCCTATGCCTTGGAAGATGGACGACAAGCCCGCATCATTGACAACACCTCCACCTTCTTCACCAGCAAAGGAGACAAAATCACATGGGTATGGGCACTCCCCTTGGCAACTTCCAAGCTTGGGGGAGGTGCCCCGGTATCGTATCACAATCACACTCCTATCTTTATCGTTTTTCTTAGTTCGATCCTTTTAGTAGTATCTTGATCTAGTAGAATAAAGTTTATGGCATGATCTAGTTTTGAACTTTTGCTTTATGATCTCTCTATGTAATCGAGTCCGTGACTATATAATAAAGATTAGTGTTGAGTCAAGAGCTTGATTATTTTGCCATGATCTTGAGTGAATAAAAGAAAAGAGAAAAATAATAAAAAGAAACAAAGAGTTCATATTGATCTTATTGAGAGTAATGACTTCACATAGAAAGAGTGTGATGATTAAAAGTTTTTGGGATTTGGCAGACATAGCTTTGGTCATCGTTGCAATTAATAGGAAGTAATAAGGAAAGAGGGGTCTCACATATAAATATACTATTATTGACATCTTTTATGATTGGGAGCACTCATTAAAATATGACATGCTAAAGAGTTGATGTTGGACAAGGAAGACAACGTAATGAGTCATGTTTTCTTATATCTGAGATAAAGTATGTTGTCATGGATCATCCAACATGTTGAGCTTGCCTTTCCCCCTCATGCTAGCCAAATTCTTAGCAAGTAGAAATACTACTTGTGCTTCCAAAAACCCTTAAACCAGTTTTGCCATGAGAGTCTACTATATCTACCTATGGATTGAGTAAGATCCCTCAAGTAAGTTTTCATCGGTGCAAAGCAATAAAAATTGCTATCTAAATATGTATGATTGATTGGTGTGGAGGAAATAAGCTTTATACGATCTTGTGATGTGGAAGAAATAAAAGTGATGGACTGCATAATAAAGTTTCATATCACAAGGGGCAATATAAAGTTACGTTCTTTCACATTAAGATTTTGTGCATCCAACCATAAAAGCGCATGGCAACCTCTGCTTCCCTCTGCGAAGGGCCTATCTTTTATTTATTATCTTCTACCTCATGCAAGAGTCATGGTGATCTTCACCTTTCCTTTTTCATTTTATCCTTTGGCAAGCACAGTATGTTGGAAAGATCCTGGTAGATATATCTAATTGGATGTAGGGGAGCATGAGTTATTATTGTTGACATTACCCTTGAGGTAAAAGGTTGGGAGGCAAAACTATAAGCCCCTATCTTTTTCTGTGTCCGATTAGAACTCCGTAACCACAAGTATCGTGTAAGTGTTAGCAATTATGAAAGACTAAATGATAGTTGAGTATGTGGACTTGCTGTTAAGCTCTGACATAGACTCTTTCTGATGTTATGAGAAATTGCAATTGCTTCAATTACTGAGATTATAGTTTGTTGGTTCTCAATAAAGTTTATGATTCATACTTTTGCATTGTGAATAGATCATTACTTGAGCAATATCTATATATGTTGCTGTTATGAGAATAATCATGATGCCTTCATGTCCGTATTTTATTTTTATCGACACCTCTACCTCTAAACATGGGGACATATTTATCGTTATAAACTTCGCTTGAGGACAAGCGAGGTCTAAGCTTGGGGAGTTGATCGTCCATTTTGCATCATGCTTTTATATCGATATTTATTGCATTATGGGCTGTTATTACATGTTATGTCACAATACTTATGCCTATTCTCTCTTATTTTACAAGGTTTACATAAGGAGGGAGAATGCGGCAGGTGGAATCTTGAAATTTGGAAAAGGAGCAAATATTAGAGACCTATTCGCACAACTCCAAAAGTCCTGAAACTCCACGAAGTCATTTTGGAAATAATAAAAATATTGAGCGGAAGAAGTTCACGGAGGGGCCCACCGTCCATGAGGGTGGGGCGCGCCCTACCCAGTAGCGCCCACCTACCTCGTGGGCCCCTGATAGCTCTCTGATGGCCATCTTCTGCTATATGATGTCTTTCGATGAGAAAAAAAATCATAAGCAACCTTTCGGGACGAAACTCAGCCGCCACGAGGCAGAACCTTGGCGGAACCAATCTAGGGCTCTGGCAGAGCTGTTCTGCCGGGGTCACTTCCCTCCAGGAGGGGGAAATCATTGCCATCGTCATCACCAACGCTCCTCTCGTCGGGAGAGGGCAATATCCATCAACATCTTCACCAGCACCATCTCATCTCAAAACCCTAGTTCATCTCTTGTATCCAATTCTTGTCTCCAAGTCCGGGATTGGTACTAGTTGGTTGCTAGTAGTGTTGATTACTCCTTGTAGTTGATGCTAGTTGGTTTATTTGGTGGAAGATCATATGTTCAGATCCTGCATATTAATACCCCTCTGATTATGAACATGAATATGCTTTGTGAGTAGTTATGTTTGTTCCTGAGGACATGGGAGAAGTCTTGCTATTAGTAGTCATGTGAATTTGGTATTCGTTCGATATTCTGATGAGATGTATGTTGTCTAGCCTCTCCGGAGCATCATGAAATTGGTGATGTAGGATGGTTGATGATGATGACGGCGACGGATTCCCCTCTCCGGAGCCCCGAACGAACTCCAGATCAGCCCTCCCGAGGAAGATTAGGGTTTGGCGGCGGCTCCGTATCGTAAAACGCGATGAATCCTTCTCCCTGATTTTTTCCTCCCCGAACGTGAATATATGGAGTTGGGGTTGAGGTCGGTGGAGTCCCAGGGGGCCCACGAGGCAGGGGCCGCGCCCCAAGGGGCGCCCTGCACCCTCATGGACAGGGTGTGGGCCCCCTGATGCTGATTCTTTCGCCAATTTTTTTCATTAATTCCAAAACGTGTCTTCGTGGATTTTCAGGTCATTCTGAGAACTTTTATTTCTGCACAAAAATAACACCATGGCAGTTCTGCTGAAAACAACGTTAGTACGGGTTAGTTTCATTCAAATCATGCAAGTTAGAGTCCAAAACAGGGGCAAAAGTGTTTGGAAAAGTAGATACGTTGGAGACGTATCACTTATGTCCCATGCAAGAAATGGGGATGAATGTCGAACACCACGACACCGTGGCTCTCGGGCAAATGTTGAGGTACTTGCTTTTGTAATATCTTTCATATACTTAGCATAAGGATTCATTTTAAGCATATCAGTCAAACGCATATGAAAAAACATAGGTCTAATCATTTCAGCAAAGCGCTCAAATTCCTCATCATCCTTTTTCTTGGATGGTTTAGGAGGAAAAGGCATGCGTTTCTGAACCCATGGTTCTCTTTCTTTACCGTGCTTCCCAGCAACGAAGTCTCTCTTATCATAACGTTGATTCTTTGATTGTGGGTTATCAAGATCAACCACATGTTCAATCTCTACATCATTGTTACTACTAGGTTGAGCATCAATATGAACATCATCATTAACATTATCACTAGGTTCATGTTCATTACCAGATTGTGTTTCAGCATCAGAAATAGAAATATCATTGGGGTTCTCAGGTGTGTCAACAACAGGTTCACTAGAAGCATGCAAAGTCCTATCATTTTTCTTTTTCTTCTTCTTAGAAGGACTAGGTGCATCAACATTAGTTCTCTGAGAATCTTGCTCAACTCTCTTAGGGTGGCCCTCACACTACAAAAAAAGACACATCCATGACATTTTGGGCCGAACAATAATTTTTTCTGTCATACATATGACACTTCTATGACGATAATTGTGAAAAAACCCGGTATCATCATAGATGTGGTGGGCTCCTACTTCTATGACAAAAAATCATGACAGAAAATGGGCTTTTCGTCTTGGGCGGGCCGGAGACGCAACTGCCGGTTACGGTGGGCCATGACATTCTTTGGGCCGTCCATGACAGAAAAACCGTGGTAGAAGCGAGGGGGAGGAAAATTTCGGGGAGTTGCCGGTTACGGTGGGAGGTCGGGGGCCGAGCGATGCGCGTTTCTCTTGTATGCTGCGGCGTGTGTGCGGCGTTGGCTCCAAGCGAACCCGGCGAGGCGTTGGGCTCTAATCGAACCCGGCGATTGCCTGCGAGCTACGCGTTCTTGAACCCGAGAGATCAATCGATGGCTATTAATGAACCCGATGGAGCGATTCCTTCTTTCTTGCTGCTAATCAAGCCGATCGATTGGATGAACAATGGCGTTGCGGGGGGTTGATGAGCGATGGCGGTGGCGTTGCCTCTGGATGAATAGGACCCGTGGTGTGGAGGGCTGGATGAGCAGTGAGCGATGGAGGGTGGCCGTGGAGGGTGGTTGAACAGGACCCGTGGTGTGGAGGGCTGGATGAGCGATGAGCGGTGGAGGGTGGTTGAACAATAGCGGTGGAGTAAGCGCGGTGGAGGCTGGATGAGCAGGAGCCCGTGGAGGCTGGAGGAGGTCGACGATGGAGATGAACAGTATCCCATGGAGTCCCGTTTTGCGGTACGCCACACCCCTCCCGATGAATAGGACCCCCGTTTCGACCGTAGCGCTCCAACACAAGTCTGTTTCGTCCGTTTTGCGGTACGCCACACCCCTTCCATTCAACAGGACCCCCATTTCGACCGTAGGAGGTCTGTTTCCTCCATTTTGCGGTACACCACACCCCTCCCGATCAACAGGACCCCCGTTTCGACCGTAGGAGGTCCGTTTCCTCCGTTTTGCGGTACGCCAAACCCCTCCCGATGAACAGGATCCCGTTTCGAACGTGGCCGGTCGAACACAAGGCCGTTTCCTCCGTTGTGCGGTACGCCAGGCCTCGTTTCCATCGCCTGTTCCGTCCAAGACCGCCTGTTGAACACGACCACACATTCCGTTCCGACCCAGCCGGTTTGGCTCCCCATTAACACGACGATGACGTTGTTTCTCCGTTCCGACCCAGCCATGTACATGAGCCCTCGCCGTACGTATGCACGAGTTGGCGTTCGAGACCCAGCCCGTATGTACACATACGTGGCCGTATTTTCTTTCTTGCACCCTGGTCGCTGTATGTACGTGTACATGCTACGTGCGCGCCTCTACTACGACACGTCGCGCCTCTACAGCGACCGGTATGTATGCATATCGTTCGCGACCAGAATGACAACGCTTCGTATGCTTCGACCAGGTGGGTCCCGTATCACGCACTTCCTTACTGCGAAGATGTAGCTGGTGGGTCCCAGCAGTCGGGCGAATCGTTTTGGTTTTTGCCGGACGCACTTCCTTGCGTGCGAAGATGTAGCTGGTGGGTCCCAGCGATCGAAGTGAATTATTTTTCGACGCACTTCCTTGTGTGCGAAGATGTAGCTGGTGGGTCCCGGCGGGGGAAACATTTTTTCACGAAATCGGTGGCCCGTCCGGTGGGTCCCTGCTGTCGGTGGAGAATAATTATTTTGCGCGTAATAAGGAGGCACTTCCTTGCTGCGGCCGTGGACCCAGTATGTCGGCCTCTCCACGTCTGATCCACGTCGATGGAAGCCATTCCTTGACCACCTTGACCACGCCACGCCGAGAGCACCAGGCGGTGGGCGGCGGCGAGCCTAGGAAGGGGCGACACGGAGCCGAGGAAGACGCGGCGATGGATGCCCAGCGTGAGGAGTATTAGGGTTCACTCGTTCGGCTTTCTTGTGTGAGGCTGCCGTTGCCGCAGAATAACGGGGGTGTGGGTGCATAGAGGATGGCCTGGCCAGCGGTGGGAATAGTAGGGGCGATGAGGCCTCACGGCATCACAACCGGCCATGGGCGGCGGAGCAAGCGGCACGACCGGCGCTGCTTTGGGCGGCCGGAGCAAGAAGACCAGAGGTTGAAGAAGCACTACGGCCGTTGGATGGACATCGTGCGGTCCTTTGGAGCTAGAATCGTTCATATATTGACTAAAGTTGACAAAGGCCTCGGTCGATCAACTTAGTAGGCCCACAAGTCAGCCTCCACCAAGGTTGGTCCCAGCTAGCGGGGGTATTCATTTTTGTGCGTAATAAGGAGGCACTTCGGTGGGTCCGAGTGACAATGGGGAGCGTTTTTTCGCGAAATCGGTGGCCCGACCTGTGGGTCCCAGCAGTCGAGGGGAAACGTTTTTTCGCGAAATCTGGTGGCCCATCTAGTGGGTCCCAGCTGTCAGGTGGAGGAATAATTATTTTCCGCGTAATAAGGAGGCACTTCCTTGCGGCTGCCATGGACCCATTGTCGGCCTCTCCACGTCTGATACTCTTCCGATGGAAGTTGGTCGTTGACCACATTGACCACGCCACTGGCGAGAGCACCACGGTGGTGGACGATTGCGAGGCCTAGGAAGGGGCGACGCGAGCCGGGAAGACACGACGGTGGAAGCCAGCGAGAGAAAATCTGAGGTTCACCGGTTCGGCTGCGGTGTGAGGCTGCCGTCGCCCTTGAGAATAACGGGGGTGTGGGTGAGTAGAGGATGCCACAGCCAGCGGTGGGAGTAGTAGGGGCGGCGAGGCTGCTTGGCAAGACAATCGACAACAGGGAGGCGGGAGCAGGAGGTCCCTTGGCGCTGCTTTGGCGGCTGGAGCAAGAAGATCGAGATTGAAGAAACAACACGGCCGTTGGATTGACATCCAGCGATTCGTCTGCTAGAATCGTTTGTTGGCGTAGTATATAATAACTAAAAAATCTTGCATCGCGTCAACTAAACAGGCCCACAAGTCAGACCACTCCCTCTTTTTTAATAATTTATATATAGCTCATGGCAACTTTTTATGCAATTTATTGCGTCGTTTTTGTTGGCGAGGCCAATTTAGCATATTCTGTGGGTTCCAAACTATTTTAATACCGAAATGTCGAGCCAGATTTAAAGTACTTTGAAGATATATTTGAATTAGGTTAATGCCCAGTGAAATAGGAATCTGAAAATGTGAAAAAAAATCAGAAATTATAAAGTAATTGCCAATTTGTCATCTGTTTTTATATTTACAACCCATTTCATATTACTTTCAAGATTTGCAGGCGTCTTGAAAGAGTTGCAACCATCGAGCATAAAAAATAAGTAGGCTGGATTGGGTATTCTTGAGAAAAAATAAACTGGGCTCATTTTCACAAAGAAAAAATAGCTGGGCTGGTCACATGGTGAACATAAAATATAAGCTCAGGCTAGGCAGGGCCTGACCCAGTTCAAACCCTGCTCCGTCTCAACAATACCAAACAAAAAAATACTGCTCGAGTAGCTCGTCCCGGTGTCGGCCGATCTTGTGCTGTTATTTTGTCTATTGACTATATCGCTCACAATGTCGTGGGTCCCGGATGTCGAGAAAACACTAGGAGGAAGCATTTTATTTTTCCATCTGTTGACGTGGTGGCCCCTCTTGTCATCCTCTCCACGTGCCGCCGATTCCTGTTGTTTGTTGACCATGTTGACAATGCGAGAGGGCGGCGCCGCGAACACACCAAAGCGCGGGAGGGCGTCGGCGTTAACGATTTAGGAGGCGGTGGGGTGGCGATCGTCTTGTTGGCGCAACCAGCCGTGGGAGGTGGAAGCGGCGGCCCGCCGCCGCTGGTTTGGTTTTGGCGGTGGAGGAAGACAGGGTGAAGAAACACGACGGACTATAAAAGCAGCGGAGTACTTAACAACCTTAATGAAACCAGCGGTGGCACTTAACAACCAAAGCTGAAAGCAGTATGAGTACTTATACAGGTTCAACCGTACAAAGCACGCCTCGAACAGTGCTACTTTGCCTACAGTTAACCAAGGGTGAGGCCGCCAAGGCCCAGGCGCCACCCCACGCATCCATAACCTTCGGCGGCTTCATCTTGCAGCGTGGTCAATAAATAGGATATTAAGCTTTAGAGCCATGGAAAAGCATGAACATAATCTTACATCCTATTCTTCAAGATGGGCGGGCCTTCATTATCTGAGACCACCCACGAATAAGTATCTTTTCACCTCCAAGGAGAATTGGTAGGTCGACATAAACATCATGTTGTGACCAAGCGCAAGTCTGACCCGACCATGGTCAGGGCATCGTATAGGAACAATAGAACTCGGCAGTTCATGTTCAAGAAGATCACAGCTGTAAAACTGTGTATAAGCAATAGTTTATGAACACCATATATAACGAAAAACATCTCGTACCATAAGTTTCTCGACATAGTTGGACCTGTTCAGCGAGTGCAGCGATGGCACACATATCCCGTGGCCTTCCACCATTGAAACGCCCCACAAGGACCTCAAGGCGATCAATAAAGTGTAGGAACTTGTGGATGTCGATCTGATCTACTTTAGTGCCATTAGTAACAACCGAGTTATTACAGAGTAACAAGCGAAAGCGACGCTTAACTCGAAAAAACCTACACGTGCCATCAATTATAAGAAAATATTAGTTAGAAGTAGCATCTTCGTGAGAGATTCGTTGCTACTTCTAAAGTTAAATTGTGATTAGTTAGACATAGTAGGTGGATTAAGAAGTAATCAAGGCAACAAGCAAGAACCAGATACAAAACTAACATGGATGAACAATTGGAACGACGTCGGGGTGGAAGATCGCAGTGAAGATGAGAGCAGGTTCTGCTATTTCCATCAACATTCGTGCGCCAACTTTCAGTCCGTAACACTTGAGAAATTTATCCAAGTTCGGCCATAAAAAAGTAGCGATCTTCTTGGTTCATGAACCCAACTCGGAAGTAATATCCATGGCTTGTCTTCACTGTGACCATTAAACTAGTGTATTCAGTTATGGCAAGGCCAAGCCGAGCATCTTGAGTACATGTGTTCTGGCAGAGCAAATAATACACTGCAGGAAAAATAATATGACAACACAACATGTTCAAAAAAACTCCACCCTCCCGGATAGAGAAGAGGATTCTAGGAACATACTGTGCGCGTTCCAAAATGTTGTGGTAGGATGAGAAGGAACAAGTGTGGCGTCTCGCCGAGGGCGCAGAAATCTGTAGGGTACTCGCACTTTGGGCACTGCAACTGAAACACACTAGATTCAGTATGAAGAAAAATGCATCAACGGCGGCGGCTGCCATCCTAGGATTACTTGCGACCAAGGGACTCGGATTTATCGGGGATGGATGAAGAATTCGTACCTGGTTCTCCATGAGAAAACCCTATGCAATCGCCGCAGGGGTTTTCTCTGAATAAGCAGACGAGGGAGAAGGGGATTCAGGCCCAGTGAAATATTGCCGCTTTGTCCGTCCAGCTTACTGCTAAAGCTGGAAAGGGGGGCTTGTGATTTGACGACTCATTGGGCATTTTTGCGGCGCTACGACCGGGGTGTGTCTACCGTGAAGTTGTGCACTCTAATTTGTGCATATGGCACGTGGACCCCTTTGCCGGTGGCCCCACATATCAGCGAAAGGAAGTAGAAAGACAGGAGTAACTAGTTATACATAAATATATTTTTTGACAGAGAGATACTCCCTCTGTAAAGAAATATACAAATCGTTTATATCACAGGCTCACCTTCCCGAGAAATATACTCCCTACGCAGCATACGGGCATTATGGGGTTCAGCTTTTTTATGGGGTTCAGCTGAGAATATAATACTCAAATTTTTATTTTTTACTCGAGATAGGCTCACGGTTACGGACTTTGGGCATGAGCCGACCCTGCATGTTTGGGGGCCCATGTGTTCTACCTCGGCGCTTTTCATATTGCAAGCGATCGGTGCTGTGCTGGTTTTAGATGATGTCGCAAGGCGAATACACAAAATTGAATAAAGCACAACAGCTGTTGGAATGAAATCGAATGACAGTTCCTAACCAGCAATCAGAGTTGCAATTCTATCAACGATATACCATGTGATAAATAATCTTGTCCTACTACTTATACACACAGACACTTGTTTCAAGATGCCAGATTATTACATCAAAATCTCTCGGAGGATAGATCAGTTCGGCGATTGCGTGCTGCTCTTGAAGAATTTCAAAGTTGATTTGGACCAGCTCTCCTTGCCGAGAAAGTTCGATTTTAACATCATCCCCTACCGCAAGATATGATTTAGATTTGAACCTTGACCATCCTTTAGCATCAATCATCATCGACCATCCTTTGTACTTACGGTATATTGAGCATGTTCATTCACACCAAGGCTGCGCATGGTAAGAGAAACTTGGCATGATGCTTGGGATAGTTGAGCGACTCCCTCGTTGCTCTAGGAATTCTCTGTTTGCAAATAAGAAGACATACCCAAACAGTTAGATCAACACAGTGAATCATGTGAAACAACATGGAAAGAAAAAAGAACGAAGCACTTGGGCGGCCAATGCTTAGCAAGAAGGTGGACATGTCGGTTTGTGTAAGGACTTTGGTATATGAAGTGCGAACTGCAGCCCACTCTGTTGCCGGTGCAACTGCACGGGCCGGACCAAATGCAAGTGCAAGTGTTGGTGCAGGTGCGAAGCCGCTCTTGCTGCGGAGATGGTGCTCCTTGTAGAGCTAGTGCGGTGTCGATGCCCGATCCTCCGGTAGATCAGGTGATCACGGCGCGGTCGGTGCCCAATCCTCACTGGATCGGTGAGTTCTTTGCATTGTCGGTGCTAGAGCAATCTGCCGGTGCTCGATCTGTGCGAGACAATGGCGATCGTGTCTGGTCTGCTATGATCAGCTTCCTAACTTGACTAGGATTCATGACCGTGATCTAGTTTTTTTCTTCATTTCTTTTAAACGCGAGAAGGACTAATTGTGGCTTCTTGTTATACCAAACTGCAGTTCATCATAGGGATTCAGCTTGTACTCAGACAACAGACTAATCCAATTTTTTCCAGTAATATAAGTGATGGACAGTGCCTTCGTTACTGACACGACGTAAGAAGTGAAACCTGCAAAAATAGCCATCGTAGAGCAAACCAAACGGTTTATTCTGTGATGAATGTCACATGGCAAAACCTGCATCGTAAAATTGCAGGAAAAGAAAGAAAACATGACATTAAATCAATTAGATTTAGACAGTAAATCAATAAGATTTACTTGATGTGACACGAGTGAATCCTTACCAGAAATCACTATGTTGAAGTACTAAGCAGAAGATTGATCGTCCAACTACGCGTGGCATGCAGGTGCCCCGCCTACTCCCACAAGCAGTGACAGTCAAAGGTCGTGATAAATCGTATGGACCGAACATCCATGGGACTGGAAATCCTGGTGGGTGCGATAAACCCTGCAATGCATACAGATATTGGAGTGTAACCATAATTGATAAACCGTCCTCACAAAAAATATGATCTGGATACTTCAAAATGTATAGACTGAATTGAGTGGACAGACATTAACATAGACCGTTCTCAGGACTGACCACACACCAAAAGCGGTAGTACTAATAAACAATACAGGGTTCACAAACACAATTCAAGTACTGAACAATAGTACTTACTACAGACAAGCAAAGTTGCACTAACTAAACTCTGCAGACTATTTCTTGCCACCGACCTACAGGATAAACCCCGCATAACTGACTAGGCCATGTACTTCGTGTGAGATGTCTACATGCACCATCACCATCTTGTCAACCTTGGAGAACCTAACAGAGTGGTCTTTCCACTCATAAACATGATGATGAAGACAAGCCGCATCAGATTTGTTGGGAAGCTTTACAAGAACCACACCCTTCGTAATCGAAGGCACAACCAGGAAATTGTTGTGGTCAAGTACAGCCTCAAGAACACGCCTGACAACAATGCTACAGGAAAACACTAGTTCAGGACACGTGGCGACAAGGACACAGCAGCTGGATAGTTCAGTAGTAGAACTCATCATCGGTCTTCCAGTTCACGGCATGACTTTGATAACTTCATCTCCACCGCGGACCTGGTTCTAATTCAAACAGAAACCATATTTCATTAGTACCTCCGTTCAGAAATATAAGATGATTTTCGATATTATACTCCATATATGACTACATATACACACAGAAATGAGTGAACAAAGACACTAGAACATGTCTTCAAAGGCATGAGAGCAGAGGGATTACATGCAATATCCATAATACAAGTTAATGAGGCAAATATACCCTCTTAAAAGGTAGCATTGATGTTCATAAAGTACTCCCTCCGTCCCAAAATTCTTGTCTTAGATTTGTCTAGATACAGATGTATCAAGTCACATTTTATTATTAGGTACATCCGTATCTAGAAAAAACTAAGACAAGAAATTTGGGACAGAGGGAGTAGTTGAAAGTAATCTATAAGAAATCAGTGTCAACCTCTCACATGTTTTGGTCAAAAGAGGAATTTAGAACCGTCATTTGGCACACAAAAATCACATGCAAGATCACCCAGAAAGTTGTACTACCAAGACTAGTACTGCGTGTTAGATGAAAAACACAATCAAGATCAAGAAAAAGATCGTCAATAAGAGACATTACGGACTTGCTTAATGAGGGATCCGGAGGGGGGGCTTGGACAGGCGATGGCTTTGAGCTTGTCTGCATGTAGTCTCGGCGGGGTGTTTGCACTTCTTCGTACCATGAGCCTCGATGGTTTTGGCGAGCCATAGACATCACGTCGGCGGTGCTCCGCGTCCATCAAGAGAGGAAGCTGAGAGAGAAGAGTGAAAGGAGGAGCGAGATGAGGGAGAAGCGAAGCGAGTGGGGTTTTCTTCAAGAGAGGAAGCCGAGAGAGAAGAGTGAAATGATGGTTGCTTCGTCCATCCAACTTCTTCTTTGGAAAGGAGGGGTTTTGTGATTTGACGGCTCATTGGGCATTCTGCGGCGGTTAGATCGGGGTAGTCTACCGTCACTCTACTACGGAGTAATTTAGTGCATGGCTGGTGGACCAGTCTTGGCTGTCCCTGCGTCGGCGAAAGTGAGTAATTTAGTGCATGGTGGAGGAGGATCCGCACGGTAGAGGCGTGTCCACTGTTTTCATTCGAAGAAAAAAATGATTACAGCAAGCGTTTCCACTCTTCTGACGGAGGAGTGCGAAACACGACAGCCACTTGAACATACAGTGCTCCTACTACTAGGCATTTGCGATGGTTCATCGCCAATAGTACTACACAATCTTGTTGCTAGTGTAGTAAGATATGACGATAACAAATGATGTTGTGCGCATGTCAACTACTCCTATATGTAACATAGTACCGCTTTTTCGATTGTCCGGTCGAGAATGAGCAGTGAGATCAATGTTAACGAAACTAGGTCCACAGCGACGGAGAGTGCGGTGCTACAGTACTCCACGAAACATGAACCATATGAAGCACATCCTATAGTGTTAGACAGGGTGTATGAAGGGTGCACAGGATGGGAGCAAAAGTTCCCTTCTCGACCCACTTTTGGGTCCTTGGCAGAGTGCATGAAGGGTGCATGAGTCCACACTAGTAGGTTGACAAAAATACACGAAGAGGAAACAACTATATTGAGATGAGAATGCAACCAAACACACCCACACACTTTGTGTACAGTGACTGATCTGCACCGTCTGAGTTTGATCCAACGGTCATGTTGCGCCGAGACATGGACATGCCCATGCAGAGGCGCCTAAAACCACCAAGTCCCTCTCGCTTCTCGGCGCACGACGTTGGTGATGCAGGTGCAACCGCCCAGAGCCCGCTCCCGGTCGGCGGAGCCAGCTCGTCAAAGACGGTGTCCAATGGCACGAATGGATTCCGATGACGGAGCCCTGAAAGGATTCGCCCGGCAACGGCGACGGCAGCGTGCAACCCCACCTTGTCCAGCTCAGCCCCCACCATCGCGTGGAGACAGCTCAGCTCCTCAGAGATATAGGTGAAGAAGGAGACCAAGTCAGGAAGCCGCAGCTCGTTGAAGTCGACCGGGTGGTCGAACGGGTTTAGCCCGACGGCCGGCATCGTCGCGCTGGCACGATGGTAGGCATCGTGCAGCCGCAACACGTGCGTGGCAACTTCGTTCACCAAGTGGCTGAGGCGATCCTGGACCTCGTCACGATCGGCCCGCTCGCGCTCCAGCCGACTCCCCTGACGGCCTATCGTATCTCCCGCTTTCTGCAGCAACACCGCCGACGCCTCAAGCATCTTTGTAGTGGACGCCTGCCGCTTTTGAAGCTCCATGAACTCCCGCACATAACGGAGGAGCATGGCACTCCTCTCCTCCTTGAGCTCATGGAGCTCTACGTCCTTGGCCCTGAGCTCCGCATCCTTGGCATGGAGCTCCTATGTCAGGCGCCTCACCTCGGACTCCGTGATCTGTTGCGCTGCCATGGCACCAGGTAGAAGCAATGGGGGGATGAAGCAAAGGGGGCGAAACAGCTGAAAGGCAATGCAATCTACGGGAAGGCGGAGGGAGCCAGCCGAGGAGCGGGGAATCTTTTGGTTTTCACCACGGTAAAACACCAGTCGACGACTTCTCACATTAGGGAGCAGTGGGTTTTTACAGGCGGAGTCATCGTGACTAATTGCTACCGCGCCTGCTCCCGTCAATCAAAAAGTTAAAAATCCTACCGCGCCTGCTCCCATCAATAAAAAAATTAAAAATCCTGCTTCACCCAAACACCAGAGCAACGCCGCGGTGGATATTTAAATTTGGGTGTGTCTAGGTCTCAGTCGACTGAGACTTAACCAAGTCTCACTCAAGTGGTATAGTATATGAGAAGAAAAAGGAAAAACTGATAAGAAATTTTTGTACGAATCTTAATGCAAGATCAATGGAATATAACATCGACTGAGACATAACGAAGTCTAAGTCGACTGAGACTTAGCAAAACTGTTTAAATTTACCTGCCGGCAAGTAGATAAAAAAGGGGTGAAAAAACAAATGTGGCGGCGGCCTAGCTAATCGGTCAAACTAGCCCAACTAGCTAGCCACCGTGCTTCACTGATGCACTTGGCGGGAAATGTGGTCTTTCGTGATTTGACGACTCATTTACTTGCTTCGGCGCTACGACCGAGGAGGACCCAGAAAATGCGCGGTAGGGCATCCCACGTCAGGAAGAATATATGCATGCACCACCCGGGAGGACCCCGAAACCGCTCGGTAGGGTGTGCCACGTCTCGGCACGGAGGAAAAATGTGCGTGTAAAAATATACTGTATCATACGTAGTACCTATGATTCGACCTCGGGACCCAGCCAGTCGGTCGAAAACACCCCACTAGCCACACAGCTTCATCATGCAAACGTGGCAGTTAGCTCCGTCTTGACCAGCCACAACGTCTCTTGTTCTAGGCGATTCTTCTATTTTCCAAGCTTTTTTTAGTTGTAATAACACCACGGCAAGCTAGCGCCGCTCTTCGTGTGTGCCCGTGCAAAGGTTAGACGATGGAGAGAAGAGAGATTGAGATTGCAGACCCGGGACCCACCCGTAAGTGAGACAACGGTCATGCACGTGTTGACGAGGCACTCCCTCTACTCTACTCAACGCAAGTACTGTATAAAATCAAGTTATGGGACAAAGCCAACAACCGTTCGTTTTTCAGGCTATCGACTTACGCTTTGTAGTCCAGGTTGCCAGTTCGAATCTCGTCTTTCAGATTTGTTAGTTTTAGGTCCAAATTTGATTAATGACAAGTGGGACCCCCGTGTGTTGTTCCGATATTTCAGTGTAGGATGGTTTTTTTGAACAAACACTTTGCGCGGTTAGACAAGTAACGACACGAGTTACACGTATTTTGCAAGTTTATGAACAAAATGACAGCATCATAGAATATCACATCCACCCCGCAGCTTAGATACTATGGTGATCGAGTTTTACACGTTGGAAGTGAGATCCAATGGCTTGGGAGTAGTCTTTGTAATTATGCACAATTTCCAAACTCTTCAATGTTTTTTGCAAATAAAACATTCAGGCCTCGTGTGTGCCATCTGCATCTTGATCCAACGGCTCCCGGTGCTCATATTAGGTGCTCCCGTAGCTTAATTACCCGCTACGGTGATATGAGCATCTAGGTCGTATGATCAGTGATCAGATGGAACATGCATAGTACTTGTACTTTCTGCGCATTTCCCAAACTCTATCAGCCGTATATTGCAAAAACATTCAAACCTCCTATTGTGGGCCGTTAGATCTCAGTGAACTCATATCACCATAGAATATACAGTGCGGGAGCACCTCATACTCTCCCGTGCGAGAAATCATATGGTGCTATCGCAGCTTGGATGCTACGGTGATACGAGCTTGGAGATCATTTGATCTGAGATCCAATGGCATCTGAGCAGTCTTTGTGCTTGTAAGCAGTGGCTAAACTCTTTTGCGGCTTTTCTGCAAAAAACCATTCGAACCACCATGGAGGTGTTGGGTCACAAATCCAACACCTCCGAAGAGCTTGTATCACCAAAGCATCTAAGGTGTGGTAGCACATGATATTCTTACATACAGGAGAATATGATATCCTCCTTCATCTCGGATGCTACGGTGATCTGAGCTTGAGGTCGTGGATATGGGATCAAAGGGCATCTAAGTAGTTTTGTACAAATTGTGTGCAATTCTCAAACTCATCAAGGTTTCTGCAAAAAATTAAGACACATCATGTGAGCTGCTATATCTCAGATCTACAAGCTCCAAGCAACTCGTGACGGCATATAGCATCTAAGGTATGGGGCACATGATATTCTCTCGGGGAGGAGGGGTGGGGTGCACAACCAATCGGTGGTTGGGAGGTGGGGACAAATATAATCTAAACAACCCTAAGCAGAGCTCCACAATTTTATCTAAGGTCGAGCGGTTGACCCCCGACAATCATAGCTCCGCCTAAACACAACATTTGCATGTACAGTAGTACTAGACTTAATATTCATGTTTCAGTTTCATGTTCATTTTAAATATTGAACTGAGGACCATGGATGTCTTACATTTTACTCCTTAGTTCCTAAATATTAGTATTTTAGAGGCTTCAAACGGACGGCACATATGGATGTATATAGACATATTTTAGAGTCTAGATTCACTCATTTTGCTCCGTATGTAGTCACTTGTTGAACTCTCTAAAATACTAATATTTAGGAATAGAAGGAGTATTTTTGAACTCGTGTCATACATGCATGGGTTGGAAAAATAGATGCACTATACTTATTGGATTGTTGTTGTGTTCGTGCGTGTGTGTCTGTGTGTGTGTGTGTGTGTGTGGTCATATGCTTGATACATACAAAGTTTTCTCACCTCCATATTGTTCATCTTTTCAATTTGAATTTGCATTGGAAAACTTACTAGGGATACCATGAAATGTGAAATCCATGTTGAGATCACTATATCACAAATTCACTCTAATTCAACAACTCGTCATAAAACAATTACCACGTTGAGATTAGTATTTGCAAGGAAAATACGGGTATTGTAATACACATAGATTCGTTCAGCAATTTAAAAGGTTCCTTTCGTATTCTCAAATGGTAGGACCCAACGGCGTACCAGCCAGACCTTGGCTCGTGGTTATCCTAAAAAAACGGGCTCGTGTCCTTCGGTGGCGTCGTGGTACACACATTAGGCAACCCCAACCGATCGAGCCTCGGCGTTTCAAGTCGAAATATCTGGCGGCCAGAATTCCAGCCCTAGGAAATTCCCTCATGTCCCCGGTCCATAATGACTACCGATGAACAACGGAGGGATGCTTTAGTAACTGGACAACGTTACCTACCGTGCCGAGAACGGTTCAATTCCCTCGGTCGCCGCTCGTCAAGGTCACCCATCAACTGCATTGCCTAGTACTACTACTACTACACCAGGATGAGCACGAATTGAGCCCGTTTGTTCGTGCCTAGTACTTGAGTTAATATATCGGGCAATGCCTTTGATGCGGAGGGATTATCCTTTTACTCCTCCTTTTCGGTTTATAGGGCTTATCTCAAAATTTTAGTTTTCCCATTTTATAAGTCTCAATTTGGTTGTTCCCCATCACATGTTCAGATTTCAAGGTGCAATAAATCATTACATGCAAGTATTAAGAGAAAATTGACCAATGCATGTACTTTATGCATTGCAATTAATGCATTCGTAAACACAATTTTTGAGGAAAACAAGCGCATTAATTGAGTGGTTTTGCAAACTACAACAATTTTTCCACCACTCACCATCTACCTTGGTTGGTGAGATTTTTGAATTGAGCCCTATAAACCGGAAAGGAGGTTTAACTAAGCAAAATGTTTGACCAAATCCTTTCATAAGAAATACAACAGGACAGATGCACGGCTTGAAAATTTATTGCATGATGCAGGTTATGATATTGTTTCGAATCCTGGATCTTAAATTTCAGAAAATCCAAAAGTGAGCATAAATTCTTGAAACTGAGCATGGTCACGTGATATGGCACAAATATTACTTCGTAAGTTTTTTCTTCAGTTCGAGACAAGCTGCTTATGACAAGTTGCACAAATGAAGAGCCAAGGTATTTTGGAACAAATACCTGTCACGTTAAGGCGAACGCTTTCACTATTGAAACCGTGGGCGTTTACATGCCGCCTCGAGTCCCCGCTTCTCATCGGCAGGTTCTGTCCCAGCAAGTGTTTGAGTCGACGGGAGGTGTGCGAGCAGACCGCTGCGCCGGCTGTCAAGGAGGCGTGCGAGCAGACCGCTGTGCAGACTCACCAGGAGGCGGGCCCTTTGACCAGGCTCCGCCGCCCACCGTCGTCCCAACAGCTCCCACTTTTAATGTCGCCGGCGCCGCAGTTTAAAATCAACCCCGCACTACCTGGTATCGCTACAATCCTCTCTATTCCTCTTCGATTCTCCTGTCGTCTACCTCCAACTAGCCTGACCTAAACATACGCCATGCCGCATCATGATGGTCTGCCCTTAGTGTTCGATTTCATGAGGAAGACACCCAGCGGAGTCTCAAGAACATAAGGCGCTTTGGGACGAGCTTGAACGGCCTTGTGGGAAGGCGTCGCGCTGTCCCGCTCCGTTCGCTCGCGTCGCCCGATCTGCGCCAGCGCCCATCCTGTGGCATTGATGGGCTGGGAGCCGCACATTGTCGCCGAGCTTGATGCCACGGGTTCCACGAGGTCCCCGCCGACTTTCATGCGCCCGTGCACCTGCCAGCGCATGCGCCTGCGCGTGCATTGACGCGCGCGCCCGTGCCGGTGCCGCACTGCCAGCGCGATGCGCTTGCATCGCAGACAGCGTGCGTGCCGCAGCGGTGCCCGTGCACACGAATGTCTCCGCCGCGTCGTTGATAGCGCCTGTCCCCGCGCGGGTGCCAGTGCCACCCTCAGCGGCATGGATGGCCGCTGTCGACCGCTTCCTTGCACCAATGCCAGTCGCCTCCTCCCGCTAGTTGACTCGCTCCGAAGTCTAGAACATTTTGGCCTTCCTTGAAGCTAGACCAACGTCCAGGAGTACGCCAACAACGGCGCAAGACGCCGCCGTCGCCGTCGGTCAGTGGCCCGATGACACACAGAGCACAGCAGAGGAGCCGCTTCCCACCGCGAGACGCCCCCGCCGCCGCCGCGTAATCTATATTTGCCATGAAAAACGCTCGGATTGCCATGATTTAAATCCGACCGTTTATCATTTCCGTTTATTTTATATCGATCGTCGTATAATTTAAAGTCGGAGTCAGACTGAATGAAATGTATGGTTTGATCGATTGAATGTTCTGCTAGAGCCGTATCAAATTAAATATAAAACGTCATCAAGCCACATGTATTCCTTGTCATCCAACGACCTAGACTGCTTCAATGTCGAGCGCTCAACACGTTTAGCGTGCAGTTAATTTCATGCCAAAAATAGTGCTAATCACATGACAACACGCAAATAATATCCTAGTAGTTAATATCCGCATGCACTTAATATACTTCCAAATTAACGTGCATTGCACGTACACACTGACTAGTGCTGCTAGTACGTGAAATTGGTGTCGTGACTTGTGAACGCGTCCAGATATGGTCAACGGCAACATCGCCCGCGAGTTCTTCCTGTTTGCCCGTGCGTCTAAACATAGAAGGGGAGGAGAGAGAGACATGGAACCCACCAGTAAGTGAAGGCGAATAGTACTAAAAATAATATTACATGTTATCCATTAATTAGGCCGTGGTAATATAAAAACATTATGTGAACAAAGGGGGTACAACAAACATTGCTATTCTATGTATGTTGCCTATTGACGTGCGGCTTGAAGGCCCGGTCGCATGTTCCATCCTCGTCCTTTATTTTTTAATTTGTATATGGGTCCAAATTTGTTTCATGACATGTGGGCCCCTCGATGTGTAGTTTGTAGCACTTTAATTTGTGGGTTGAAATTTGTTCCATTCCAAGTGGACTATCGGTGTGTAGTTTTGTAGCTTATTTATAATAATTAAAGAGAACAACATAATTTTTTTCAATAATACCTTGGTGCGATGTTGAAGGCGAGAAAGGACGTGCAAAAGAGCGATGACCGAGCCAGAGGGAAATCAACTAGGGGAGTTGCGTGGGTTGCAACGGCGTTTGGAGTAGTTGTGGGCCGAATGCTACGAAATTATAATCTAAACCAACCGGAATAAATGCCTACACAAATTAATCCAAGGTTGGAGTGCCCCTCGCAATGTAAATAGCCCTGACTTTGTGAGGGATGGAGAGGTAGTAGCTTCAACGCGTGGAAGATACGGTATGAGAAAGCGAGGTCAATCGAGAGACATATAGAGAGAGAGACAAAGTGAGTGTGGTCCGATATTCATTGAACAAATATATATGCTCCGGAGAGATATTGTCCGATTGAGCTTTTGGTAAGGGTGAGGTCTGTAAGATAGAGCTTGAGAGATGATCCAGTCACAGACGTGTAGATATATTTTGTGCGTGGGAGGAAGCAAGGTCAACCGATCACATAGGGTCGCCGTGCGATCGAAAGAGTGAGACGGGTTGGAGAGAGTGACCTAGATAGAAGATGTGCGTGAGAGAGTATACAATGTGAATAGGTCGAATTGAGCTTAAACATGGTGATATATCATTTTTGTCCGAGAAAGAGCAAGGTAAATCGAGACATACAGAGAGAGAGAGAGAGAGAGAGAGAGAGAGAGAGAGAGAGAGAGAGATTGAGTGAGCATGGCCCACCATGAGGTTGAAAGAGTGGCGGTGGCTTGGATGGACTGACCTAGATAGACAATCTACATGAGAGAGTATAGAGTGTGTCGATCGAGGCCCGAACAGGGAGATATATCATTTGTGTGTGAAAGAAAACGAGGTTAAACGAGACTCAGATAAAGAGAGCTTGATTGAGCGAGTGTGGCCCGCCGTGCGGAAGAAAGAGTGAGACAGTCTCGATGGAGTGACCTAGATATACAACGTGCGTTAAATGCGCCGAGAGGTTGGGGGCTAGATAGGCAATGCATGTATTTAGCGCGAGAGGTGAGAGGAGAGGGGGGAGAGAGCTCGGCATGGGGTGCGATGGCGGGTGTGTGAGGTAAATACATTTAGTAACAGGAGTGGAAAAAGGGGTTGTGTAGTTGAGAGACTTAGAGATCGAACATGGAGAGAAAGAATGAATGTGTGTTGGAAACCGATAGCTTGCTAAGGTGGTTAGGAGAGGAAGATTGACCGATCAGAAATATGTAGCGTTTGTGCGTGGGGGGGGCTAAAACAACATTTGAATGTACATAGTACGAGACTTAATATCGATGTTTCAATTGATTGTACATTGTAAGATTTGAACCGAGGACCGGACATACGGGTAATTATTTCGAATTCGTGCCATACTAAGTTTCGAAAAGTTGACATTGGCTCAATTTGTTGTGCTATTTTGTAGGTCATATGTTGGAATCCATCCAAAAGTTTTCTCACTACCATGGTGTTCATCATATACATATGAATTTGTATTAAAAAAAGTAGCGTGGATACAGTGAAATGCGAAATCCACGTTAGAATTGGAGATCGCTACGTGACACACACTGTAATTCAAATAACTAACTACGTGACACACACTCTAATTCAAATAACTAATTATGTGACACACTTTAATCCACATTAGCGTGGGTCCCGTTTCGATTTTTTTTTCAAATAACTCCTCATTAATTAATTTATAGTACTCCCTCTGTTCACTTTTATAAGACCTTGAAGACATTTCAGACAATGTGCAAAACAGTTCATTTTAAGTTATGCAAACGACTTACAAAAGTGAATGGATGGAGTATCTCGTTTCGAATGACTAATTATTGCAAGGAAAACACGGGCATGGTAATACATACAGATTCGTTTGCAAATGAAAGAAGATTCGTTTGCATTCTCAAATGTAAGCGCACCAGGCAGACCAGGGTCGTGTCGGGGTGGACGCTGCTTCGGTGCCTTAAAGGCAACTGCCCTTGGGTGACTAACATGTGGGCCAGCCACCTGTTGGGCCCACATGTCATGGACACAAAGGCAGGTGCCTTAAGGTACCGAAGCATAGTCCTGTCGGGGTGGTCGCATGTGTCGGACGGACGCATAGCACCCAGCCACCCACCCCCCTCCCCCCCAAAAAAAGGACGAGGACAATATAAGTTCACGCTTCCTTTTTTTGAGGGAAGTCGCGCTTCCACGTTTCGGATTGAAATATCTGGCGGGCACAATTCCAGCCCTGCAAAATCTCTCTTCTCCACCGTTCCCTTCCTCGCCCAGATTGCTCAAATCCCTAATTCACCGCCATCCCTCGAATCGCCCCTCGTCTCGTCTCTTTCCCCACCGTTCCCCACCTCTGTGTCGGACGACGACGACGAAGACAACGGTCGCGCTTCACCACCGCACCGGAGCTACCTCATCTACGCCCTCGTCCACCGCACCGGGTGGTTCACCGACAACGTCGGCCGCCGCAACCGACGTGCCTCACAGACACCGAGTCCCACCGCATCAGGTGCGCTTCATTGACGCCGTCTCCCAGCTCACCGGGGCTACTTCACCGAGCACATCGTCGCACCTTCGCCCCCCGAGGCCGTTGGGGCTTCACCAACGGTCTCGTCCACCGCATCATAGCGCTCCGCTGCCACTCAAGATCTGCATCCGTGCACGGCCAGCCAACGCCAGCGCATCACCCTCAACGGCTCTGAAGTGACCCGCACTCTAGCTAGGTGAGCATGCCCAAACGCCGGCCCGAACTAGGTATCCACACATCACTCCCTTGTGCACTGTTCCGACGATGTTTGGATATCCTTTCACTGCTCTCTTAGCTTACACGCCTATGCAACTCTGACTTTAACTCTTATTTCTTCTGGAGATATCATCTGAAACAAGCAAATCCATTTTTTAGCGAAGCATGACAGGGCTACCGGATCTGGTACACATCCTGCACACACGTATAACCTTGTAAGTATCTGTCCTCCGGTACAACATCAAGGTCGATTCCTCTTATTTGATCAACCATTCGCCGTGTCAAAAATGCAGAGGGGGATGCAAGGAGCACAAGGCCTGCACATCCAAGCAAGTGGTAACATGGACTTGTACATGGAACATCCCAAGCGCAAGCGAGCTGCAGTGAGCCTGCCTGTGAGCTAGCGTAAGTCCCTGCATTTCATTTAATTAAATCTTGGCATTCATGTATGATTTGTGTGCGTGGCTAATCCACAATTCAAGTTACCAGGCGAACATTTAACTTAAAAATACGAAGGCACTTGCACTCGGAAATCAACATAACTTGAGAAATGTGAAGCTACATGCACTTTGAAAACCAGCTAATGATCCAAAGTAGTTCAGATTATAAACACTAAATGATGAAAGCACCAAAAACACAAAATGCAACATGGTGTACAAGGACTACAAACATGGTCTGTACCTCCTTGAATTATTAGTTCTCGGCTGAAAATATCGAAGTGTAATTGCACGTATAACCAGTCATAAACTGCATATCAATATATCTATCCTGCACAAGTATGCCAATAGTTTCAAACAACAGATTAGAAAAGTATTTATGCTATGTTGTCATGATATGGGGACTTTCTGGTAGATGGCCTCGACGTTTCCTCAAGCTATGAAAATGCACTATAATGCTTGTCATCAATGCCTGCAAATCTCTGTCTCTCTCAACATAGTAGATCATCATTAGACACTAAATCCTTCAATGAGCTTGCAAAATGCTTGCATTAGATCCCTCATTAGACACTAATGTTCATCACCGAGGAGCATGTAAAATGTTTGCATCAAATCCTTCATTAGCGATCTGTTCATTAGACACTTCAGGCTCAAGAACAACATGAGCTTGTATGTTTGCACGGAAACTTGATTAGATACATAAGATTCAATCGATTCGGTATTGATTGGGGAGTTATAAAATAAGTAGAAATTGGTTTCATTTTCTCATAGATTCCCTACATACAAGCAGTTTTACAACACCGTCGAGTTTAACTATTGGCCAGAAATTGAAGAGTTGAATTAGATATAATCAGGGATGTGATGTACCTGCTCGTTGTGCATGCTACTCTTGCAAGCTGCGACCGTCCGTTCATAAGCTCGATGCCATGCCCGTCTGCCGCTGCCTCCCACACAGGCTACACCCAGGGTTGGATCTTCATCTTCTTGTCCTTCCGTTCGCTTGAAGCCCGGCGACCGCCCTCCAACGAGGGTGCGAGGAAGTCTGTGTCGGTCTGTCCAGTGGCGGCTAGGTTAGGGCGAACCAGGTGGAGGCTGGAGCGAATGGATTGGGATTTTTCCTCTTGTCGATCGATGGGAGGCGCTCGTTTGGGCCTGAGCCTGCTATAGGGCCTCCCTTGCACTTATGTTATTGGCCCATCAAATTGAAACATTTTCTTCATTTTTTACATTGCACGCTTTCGTGCGTTGGGACGAACAAAACTAGCATGGGCCAACCTGGACGACTCAAACTAGGTGCACACTTTCCAGCCACAGAGGCGGCCCATACCAGCCCCTATGGTGGCGTCGCCCCTTTTATGTGTATGATAGGATAGTGAAAAATATTCGAGGCGCTTTTGATTTACCCACATAATGGTTGAATTGCTTGTTTCTATGAACTGAGTTCGCCAATAATGTGAAGGATGCCATCTTTTCATCCTATTGTAGATTGCTTAGATCTCGATATGCCAAAACTAATCACATGAAATATACTGGTAAAAGCCGATGTGATGTGTTTGGCTACAACTAGTCGACTACACGTCCTCATATAACATATCAAGGACACACCATCTTACCAGATTAACCATTCGACTTACCCATGCGGTGTGGGAAGAAAGAAGTATTGGGACTACGTATCCAAGCAATTGATGCCATGGACTCCTTTGTACAACCTTGTAGCGAAAAAGAAGTTGCGGTGTGCTGTACAAAGAACTAGCGTAAGTTCGTTACACGCTTCTCGAATTTTAGTTACCCACTTATTGCAAAATTGTTCAATTATGTTGCTTGGCTTAATTTAGTTTGCTACTAATTACATAATGGCACAGCTCGTTAATCATATTGTAGACTACGCCTATCTATGAGTTTGATACTTCTTGTTAAGAATTACCTGTTTGCCTTAACTTAAATATCTACTTGTTTGTTTAACGCTTTGCTGCTGCAACAGCGAGGTTACAATGATGTTAATAACTAGTACTTTTCAGCATCCAATTGAAACTCTTTAATTCCTTGTTTGTTTAACTGGTTTGCTGTTATAACTCCCAATTGAGATGTTTTGCTAACTTCAACTTTTCTGAATCCAATCGGAACTTTAATGGCAAAACAGGTTAGCCCAAGATCAAAGAGCGAGGTCCCCATGGACGTTGCATCATCCCACAGCAGTGGCACCGGCCCAATCGTGCATTATGAATTGCCAACTGCTGATGCTCTAGAGGCTAAACTAGTGGTAGAAAGAGATTCTACTTCTGCACTTAGAGATGAAGTTGACATGTTGAGGAAGCAAACAACACAATCACAAGCGATACTCAAGACAACCATTAAATATTTGGTGGATTTCAAAACGAAGCAAGCTGAGACTGATCAGATTGTTAAGGTCTGAAGGAAAAAAGGAAATTAAATTCCTACTTGGTAAATCATAGGTGAAATGTTCTTTCCATAGTTGAATAACCTTTGTGTTGTCTGTTCATGTAATCAATCAAACCATTTTTTTTAGAGCTCATGTAATATTTTTTTGGTTTTTTGGTTTGTAATTTTATTTGAGCACAAGTCTGTATTAATTGATAAGACTCGGAGACATTTCATTTGGATTGCTGTGCCAGACCTACAAATATGCCAATCGGGCTGAATGTGCTTTCATCAATAGTAGTAGTATAGATGGACCATAAGTGGCACGCATCAGAAAGGGCCATGATGCTGGCTAAAAAAAGGATGGTGTTGTAGCCAAAAAAAAGTACAGTGGCCTGGTTATGTATGTTAGTTGATATTATTGATCCATATACTCTATAAGTGTTTATATGTCTGTTAGTTCTATACATTCTTGGTTGACTCGGTATTTGAATCTTGATACATTGCTTGTGTACATATCTAAATGGGAGTACACATTATGCTGCATGTGACATTTGAGTTGGACATGAAGTGTTCCAAATATTCGAATTCACCTTAAACTGGATACTAGTTTCTGGATTTGAGTATCAACATTTGTAACCCATATTCATATATGACAGTGGAATACATCTTTGTCGTCCTTTTGAAGATATATAAAAATGCATAGAATGATTTATAAAGATTCATATAGGAATACAAAATGGATTAAATTTAGTTGCCGAGGTAGCGTGGATGCTTATTGTCCCAAAATTCAAAAGAAGCATCAAAATGTCCACTCCTACGTCGGCTGCCCGAAGCCAAGTGTTTGGGAGATGGAAATTACTGTCTACCCATTACACAGACAATCCATCGTCCCGATTTCCACTGCTCTAAATAGGGGTAGGTTAGTAACTTCAATTAGACGTGACACGACCGCCTCTGAGCCCATTCCGACACGGTGGGCGTCAAACATGGGTGGCTAAACACATTTGATTCAAGCTCGTCCAAAAGACCTCTGTTTATCCCTCCATTCCCCATTAATACACGGTGGGTGGCAAAACAAACTCGACTCGGCCGAAATCGATGTAGGCAAATATTTTCAATAGGGGCAGGTTTGTAACTTCACTCAGACGTGACACAACCGCCCTACCTGTCAGCCCCATTCATACAACGTGGGTGCCAGCCATGGGCGCCAAACACCCTCTCCATGCCCGAAATCGCTCTGGGAAAATATTGGCGAGATGTGAGATTACCGTCCTATCCCCAACCGACGAGACGTCCAAATTTTAAACGGGGGCTAAGTTCGTAACTTTCCCATATTTCAGACAGACGCGTCCCAAAAACATGGTTCCTCGTACCTCTCCCTCCATTTTCCCATTCATATACCGTCCATGCTAGAACACCCCATCCCCACACTAGCCTCCGTCCGCCACCCCATCCATCGCCGCCATCCTCCACCACATCCATCGCCACCGTCCTCCACCATGCCGGAGCGCCTACCAAGACCGCGTCGTCCACTGCTAGAGATGGACGTTTCTCATCCACGGCGACGGACCAATAGCCTTGCATCGCGTCCTCTCGCTTCATCGGCGTCGTCGTCCTCTTTGCCGGGGCCGCTCACACGACCATCTCTTCCACCGCAACGGGACTTATCCCCCGATGCACCCGTCTACCGTCGCAGATCTGCTTCAACGCCACCGACAGCCATCGCACCCCCGATGCCTACACGGTGCCGCAAGAGAGGTGGTACTTCATATCTCCTCAACTTTTTGATCTCAATCAAAAAATAGATCTTAACTTGGTTACTCTACTTTCTTTTCAGCTCTTAGAATTTAGTTCTTAGTTCGAAGCAAACAATGGACGCTAAATATCATTTCTCCGGTTTGCAGCTTCAAATCTGCCATGGCACATCCATAATACAGTTTAATTGATCATGCTTAGGGTTTAATTGATCATGTTGGTTCCGTGGTGATTTCTTTAATAGAAATCGGAGGGGAAACCCTCTTTTGCTAAAAAATATGCTTAGAGTTCCCCCCTTTTATGATCACTATAAGATCAGAATACGTGCTTCGTGTCATAATAACACTGCTCCACGCATCAAGCTAAACAAGCTTAGATGTTCAAATACGAATCTGATATTATTAAAACAGAGTTGTTTAATTGGTCAGCTAAATGTTCCTAAATTAGTTTCGAAAATGCATGTTCGCCTCTCGGGTGTGTATCTCTACAGGGTGCCCACGGTGGGCCGGCCCACCCTGGGATTTTGGGTCGTCCCAGGCCCCGATTCCCCTCTGTTCTGCTGCGCGCTTCCGATCTCTACTCCCCCCAACCGCCTGCCTCGCTGGCGACTTGCCGTCCCCGGACGGCATGACTCTAGGAGAAGACGCCGGACTAACAGGAGGCCAGGAGCCGCTCGCCCAACAGCGTCACCGCTGCCCGGGTGCGCCGCCGTGCCTACCTTCCCAGTCCGGTCAGGGCTCAGGCATGCAGCACCCACCAAGCCAACTCAATTTATCCTGAGATACATCCTCAACACTCAGCATCCACTCCTCATCACCCATTTTCTAATTGATTTATTACTCATTAGGCAGGACTGTCATTAGGGTTTGTTGTGTGCTCAGTGCTACCTACACTTAATGGTTCATATGTATTAGGCACTACCAACACTCCACCCTTGAAGCTAAACATTACGCCACTCATAATTGCTTAGTTTATTTGTTCAAATACAAAATTCATATGATTCTAATGTTCCTACTTCAGTTTTGAAATGTGTGCCTGCTGTTATAGAGACATAAGGGTTTGTATTTACGTGTGTGGTCAGTCAGCACACGGTTGGGGAGGTGAACTTTGCATATGCATGGGTTTAAGGGAGACACTCTCCGAGTTGAATCCATAATGCATTCCATAGATAATCTGACTACTTTTATGTTTTCATGAATCTCAGATTACGAACAGCATCATAATGATTATGAGCTTGCGGCATGAAAAGAATAAAAGCGAGAACAATGCCATGGCTGTCAAACTTGGCATTAAGGGACTGAAATCAAGTATGGATGCAATGCAATGCAAGCGCTCTCCACCTCTGATTCATGCTCGAAATATGATCCTAACAGTGATTACGAGCTAGAGGGAGACCTAAGTCAATGTAGCTCCCTAGTGGAGGAGTCAGAGGAAGATGCCCTATCTTATCCACCCATCAAGGTACTTGCTCTAACTTTCCAAGGTTACATTGCTCGCACATATCTTGCAACTGATGCTTTGCATTGCTTCTACTTTGTTGAACTGCCATTAGCTTAGTTTACACATCGTGTATGTGAATACGCCCTGCCTATCCATTTTCAGTACATATTCCATCTGTCATCATACCATATTTATCCATTCAAATGATGTTCTTGTGTATCGGACATTCAAAAGGAAGAGGGCGATTGCTGATCGTGAAGGAGCACAAGAAAAGTATTTGGAAAAGGTAGTGGCACCTGATAAATCAAATAGCCCATTAGGTGTAGTTGCAATATCACCTGACCCACAAAATACCCCAACTCTAGCAGACTCTAGCCCTACTACACTGGTCATTTATGATGCCCCAACTCAGCAGGCCCCAAGTGCAGCAAACAGTATGATTATGCCAGTTGACATAGCACCAGCTGTACGACGCAAAACCCCCATTCCAACAAAGAGTACACCATATCCAGTTGCCAAATCCCTTTTCGAACCAGAGAGAGCCCCAATTGCAGGAAATAGGACCCATGTTCCATTTCTTCCTAGTTTAGAAGACGAAGCTTATGTTGTTGTGAGGAACTTTGTGTGCATCTTTCCTTCATGGAAAGATTATACCGCAGACACAGAAAAATTTCCATTCTTCCTCCGCAACTTACGCGTAAGTAATGTACTAATGTTATTCATGGTCATTACTGCATATGTTTCTGATGACAGAAGACACAAGATTTCATTCTTTTAAATAGGCGAGGAGCAAACTGGATTGTGATGACGAGCAAGAGTTGGTTGCGCTTTTCAAGCACTCGTTGATGAAGTATCGTTCCTACCTGAGGCAAGCGCACTTTGATGGAAAGCCTCTGAACGAAATTTCTGTAAAGTCTCTGGTGCTACATTTATCCGACGGTGACTGGAATAATCTTGTTACACATTGGTCTCGGCTGCAGCGTAAGGTACTGTCTATGATATCACATCACAATTTGAACTACATTTCTGCATTTGCCTTAATGTCTCACTTGTATGAAAACTGTTAGCAGAAGAACATTCGTTCTCAAGGGACCACAGAATCTCGCAACTATACTGCACACTGCATTGCTCTTGTGAGTACCTCTTGCCCTGTATGATCATACTTACTTTCATAGCTGTTTGATTATGTAGCATCACTGCACATGTTAGCCTCGTAATCGTCCATTTGGTGGACATTATAAGATCCGTATGGACTCTTACACAAATTTAGAATCAACCCAATGCTTTTGAAGAGGTTTAGCTCTGCAGTCCTCTTGTAAGGGCGGAGCGTGGTCTATCACCGTACTTACATTATCAGCAACTCCCTCGTCCCATAATATAAGAGCGTTTTATACAGTACACGGTGTTCAAAACACTCTTGTATTATGGGAAGAGGATTGATTCATTTTGTAGCGATTCGCATCTTATGTCCCTCGCCCACCATTTACTAAAAAAGATCAGATCTATATTTAATCTTTTTTAGTAAATGGTGGGCGAGGGACATAAGAATACACAGACAATGCCAGTGCAGAAGTGTAGCCCATTGCTCTTGTCAGTACATTTTGTCCTGTAACGCTTGTACTTCCAGGGATTGGTAGTTGATTATGTAGCATCAATCTGCATCTTATCTTCATTATCCTCTATCCCTTCCAGTATTATCATATCTATAATTACTCTCTACAAAATGTAGAGTACATGCAATGCTTATGAAGAAGATTCTGTGATGAAATTCTTGAGTTATCCTTCCCTTGACATGGAGAAGGGCATTATAAAGCTGGTGTTAACTGTTAATGTAAGTCAGTCCGTCTAAAGCCTTTATCCTCAACTACTATTTAATTTTCTCATACTCCCTATCGTTTACTGCTGTTTAGTTTGTTGTTTCTACCAAAATGCATGTTCGTAAGAAACGTAAGTTCTAAGTTTTACTTGTACAACCTAATTTCTTATTCATACCATGCACATTACTTAATACTCTCTATATGTATGCTTGGTTTTGTGGATCTATAATCCAGTGTGTGGTGAAGCAGCCCACGTTTGCACCTTGTCATCTCTGTTTTATCTTCTTGATGTGGTGATGATATGAACAACATGCCATGCACATTATCCAAAATAGATACAATGATTTTCTTTGCCCTTCATCTATGCTTGTTATGTTGACATGGTAATCCATGAGTGTGGTGAAGCTCCCGCATTATGAACAATGCCAAATTATGCTATTGATATTTTGAACTTACTCTTTATTTTCTAATTTGAAATTGGATAGAATTGATGAGCAGTTATCATCTTTGTTTATACGTGCAAAACCTGTCATCTCTCTGCTTTGTTTCAGGGTGATATGCACGATGGCATGCACAAGTCTCTTTGAAGGCTGTGAGACAAACCCAACATATATTGCAGCAAAGAAGGCAAAACATCTTGAAGATAGCGAAAACCCCAAAGTCTTGTCTTGATGCGGTGTTCAAGTTACTTGAGACTAACGGTCGAGACAAGCTCACATAATTCGTTATGCGAATCAGTTCAACTTCTTGGTCCCAAGTTCTAGCGAAAGGCATTACGCAACTCTACTTCGACTTGAAGTCCTATCTCTAAGAAAGATTGCGAGAATACCAATGAGAACCTCATCGCTAAACAGCTACACAGGAAGCTATGACCGACATGCTAGGCGGTCTCACAGCCTTGCTCGGCAGCTTCTTGCAGTTCCCCATAAAGGCTAACCTTTCTTGAATTGTCTTGGAAATGGTCTCGGTTCAAGATATTATTTTGTTCTTGCTTGCAATGGTGCCCGATTTTTGTAATCTGCTTCTTCGTTGCGCTTTATGATCACGGTGGCGAACTTGATGCCAGTGGATGTAATATACCTTAAATCCTTTATTGTATAGTGTAGGTTTATTCTTAGTTACTATGCCGTAATTTCTTTATTGTATAGAGTAGGTTTGTTCTTAATTCCTACTAATTCTGCCATCATTAAGCTATCTGAAAAAAAATCAGATGTAGTCAACCGGGCGAAACATTCGATAACGTGCGGTTTTTAGCGAACCACAATTGGGTCGGCTGCGTCTTTCTTGGGCCGAATGATTGGGGCCTTCACACATTGTGCCAGGCCCAAACTTACACCGCCTATATTTTAGTTGGGCCTTTTGTCGACCAGTAACTTAGTTTGGCCCGGTAGCATTGGGCCTTTAACAGTTGAATATTGTCTTGGCTTGTTATGGCGAGATGAAACCACGGCCTTTAGCGAGCCAAAATGCATGTTGGGCCTCAATTTTCACTAGTCGTCGACGGGCCTTCAGCAGGCCGAAATGTAGACCGGTCCGTTATGGGCCCAGTTAGCTCACGGGACCGTTACTTGGCCGAAACATATCTCGGGCCTTAGTTGGCCCACTGATATCATGGGCCTTTAAGAGGCCGAAAGCTTAGTCTGAGCATCAGCGGGCGAATTACGAGACAGGCCTTTAACAGGCCCAAAGTCACGTTGGGTTTAACTGTTGCCACCTTTAGCACGGGCAGTTAGTGGGCCCGATGTCCCGTCGGACCATATATGGCCCATGGGCAGCATGAGCCATTCCCAGGCCGAAAGTCACACCGGGCTGAAATGGGCCTATGTCTACATCAGGCTTCTAAGAGGCCGAAAGTCACTGGGCTGTAGTTGGGCCCGAATATTCGGCGAACAATTAACGGGCCAGATCTGGATTCGGGCCGTAAATGGGTCCAAATATTGGGCGAACAATTAACGGGCCAGATCTGGTTTCGGGCTGTAAATGGGCCTTTATTAAGCAGGCAGTTATTGGGCTGGCCCACTAGTACCTGATTAAGTTCTACGGGCCTTTGACTGGGCCTCTGTTGGGCCCAGCCACGTGTCGACGTACCATAGGCATGTCTCCTCCAATGGACGGGCGACATCTGTCCCACTGATGGCCAATCAGAATTTTACACGTGGAAATTTCCCATTGGTCGGGGCTGTTAACGGGTTATCGGATCCAAAATCCGACTCGATAGCTTAACAGTGTTCCCTTATGGTGGATGCCACGTGTTGGTAACCCTTGACGAAAGCACTTCTGTGACGCGCGATTTATTGTCATGGAAGTGGACACTTCTGTGATGATAATTTTGGTAATGTCATGGAATACTTCTACGACAGCACACGTATGACTATCTTGATTCTGTCATAAATTTGTCATGGATGTACATGCATGACAAAAAGGCGACCTACTGTGACAAACACGTATCATCATGGAAGTGTATTTTTTTTGTAGTGTCAGGATACAAAGGTTCCTGAGTCATTCTACCCCCTCTAGTCATAACTCTAACAACATTATCATTTTTCTTATTATTTAATTCACTGAGCAAACCATCTTGAGCTTTAAGCACTTGTTCTACCTGAGTGGAAACCATAGAAGCATGTTTACTACTAAGTTTAAGGTCACCTTTAACTCTAGACATATAATCACTCAAGCGTTCAACCATATAAGCATTACATTTCAATTGTCTACCAACATAAGCATTGAAGTTTTCTTGTTTAACATCTTAACATCTTAAGCGTTCCTCAATAGGTGGTAAATTCTTAACATCTTCAGCTTTAATACCCTTTTCTTTCATAGATTTCTTTGCCTCTTGCATATCTTCAGGACTGAGAAATAGAATACCCCTTTTCTTCGGAGTTGGCTTAGGAGTTGGTTCAGGAAGTGTCCAATCATTATCATTACTCAATAGCAATTCACTTGCTCAACAGTTCTTTCCTTGAAAACACAACCAGCACAACTATCCAGGTGGTCTCTGGAAGCATCGGTTAGTCCATTATAAAAGATATCAAGTATTTCATTTTTCTTCTGAGGATGATCAGGCAAAGCATTAAGTAATCGGAGAAGCCTCCCCCAAGCTTGTGGGAGACTCTCTTCTTCAATTTGCACAAAATTATATATTTCCCTTAAGGCAGCTTGTTTCTTATGAGCGAGGAAATATTTAGTAGAGAAGTAATAAATCATATCCTGCGGACTACGCACACAACCAGGAGCAAGAGAATTAAACCATGTTTTAGCATCACCCTTTAATGAGAACGGAAATAACTTAGGGATATAGTAGTAACGAATTTTTTCCTCATGAGTGAATAGGGTGGCTATATCCTTCAATTTAGTAAGATGTGCCACAACAGTTTCAGATTCATAGCCATAAAAAGGATCAGATTCAACCAAAGCAATTAACTCAGGATCGACAGTGAAATCATAATCCTTATCAAAATTATAGATAGGTGAAGTAGCAAAAGCAGGGTCATATTTCATTCTAGCATTCAAAGATTTTTCCTTCAGCTTAGCTAAAAGTTTCTTAAGATCATATCTATCTTTACAAGCAAAAAGGTCTCTAGCAGTTTCTTCATCCATAACATATCCCTCAGGCACATCAGGAAATTCATATCTAGGGGGAGAATCTTCATCATCACTTTCATCAATATTATCTGTTTCAATAATTTCATTCTCTCTAACCCTAGCAAGTGGTTCATCAAGAAATTCACCTAATGGCACAATATTATCAAGCATAGAAGTAGTTTCATCATAAGCATCATGCATAGTAGAAGTGGCATCATCAATAACATGCGACATATCAGAATCAATAACAGGTGTAGGTGTCTCAAATTTACTCATAGCAGAAGGTGAATCAAGTGCAGAGCTAGATGGCAGTTCCTTACCTCCCCTCGTAGTTGAGGGAAAAATCTTGGTTCTTTCATCTTTCAAGTTCCTCATAGTGATCAACAGATATAAATCCCAAGTGACTCAAAGAATAGAGCTATGCTCCCCGGCAACGGCGCCAGAAAATAGTCTTGATAACCCACAAGTATAGGGGATCACAACAGTTTTCGAGGGTAGAGTATTCAACCCAAATTTATTGATTCGACACAAGGGGAGCCAAAGAATATTCTCAAGTATTAACAGTTGAGTTGTCAATTCAACCACACCTGAAAGATTTAATATCTGCAGCAAAGTATTTAGTAGCAAAGTAGTATGGAAGTAACGGTAACGGTGGCAAAAGTAACAGTAGCAGTTTTTGTAGCAATCGGAAGAGTGGCAACGGAAAAGTAACTAAGCAAAGATCAATATGTGAAAAGCTCATAGGCAATGGATCAATGATGGATAATTATGTCGGATGCGATTCCTCATGCAACAGTTATAACATAGGGTGACACAGAACTAGCTCCCGTTCATCAATGTAATGTAGGCATGTATTCCGAATATAGCCATACGTGCTTATGGAAAAGAACTTGCATGACATGTTTTGTCCTACACTCCCGTGGCAGCGGGGTCCTATTGGAAACTAAGGGATATTAAGGCCTCCTTTTAATAGTACCGGACCAAAGCATAACACTTAGTGAATACATGAACTCCTCAAACTACGATCATCACCGGGGGTGGTCCCGATTATTGTCACTTCGGGGTTGCCGGATCATAACACATAGTAGGTGACTATTGACTTGCAAGATAGGATCAATAACTCACATATATTCATGAAAACATAATAGGTTCAGATCTGAAATCATGGCACTCGGGCCCTAGTGACAAGCATTAAGCATATGAAAGTCATAGCAACATCAATCTTAGAACATAATGGATACTAGGGATCAAACCCTAACAAAACAAACTCGATTACATGGTAAATCTCATCCAACCCATCACCCAGCAAGCCTACGATGGGATTACTCACGCACAGCGGTGAGCATCATGAAATTGGTGATGAAGGATGGTTGATGATGATGACGGCGACGGATTCCCCTCTCTGGAGCCCCGAACGGACTCCAGATTAGCCCTCCCGAGGAAGATTAGGGCTTGGCAGCGGCTCCATATTGTAAAATGCGATGAATCCTTCTCCCTGATTTTTTTTCTCCCTGAACATGAATATATGGAGTTGGGGTTGAGGTCGGTGGAGTTCCAGGGGGGCACGAGGCAGGGGGCGCGCCCCAGGGGGACCCCTGCACCCTCGTGGACAGGGTGTGGCCCCCCTGATGCTGATTCTTTCGCCAATATTTGCATAAATTCCAAAACGTGTCTCCGTGGATTTTCGGGTCTTTCCGAGAACTTTTATTTTTGCACAAAAATAACACCATGGCAGTTCTACTGAAAACAGCGTCAGTCCCGGTTAGTTTAATTCAAATCATGCAAGCTAGTGTCCAAAACAAGGGCAAAAGTGTTTGTAAAAGTAGATACGTTGGAGACATTTCACTTATGTCCCATGCAAGAAATGGGGATGAATGTCGAACACCACAGCACCGTGGCTCTCGGGCAAATGTTGAGGTACTTGCTTTTGTAATTCTAGTAAATACAAAACCCTTCTAAAATTCATGAACCTTGGCATGCTATCATGGAACGGCATCAACATGCCGTGGTAAAAATATTGTCCCATTTGGGGCAGGTGTGGGTATAAGCTTCTCGCAAACCAGAGCTTCTCTCACAACAAGCCCGATGGTTTCGGTAGGGTACGTGCCACCTTGGGGGACGAAACGGTATCTTTTGCCTCTTCTTAATTTCAAAATGTTTCTCGTGTCAACATAGAACAACACGAGTGTTGTGTCAATTTTTGGGAGTTTTCGGGGTTCGCTTGGACATTTTTATACATTAACAGAGTTTTCTATGCATTCATGTGCATAATTCAAATTTGAACTACAGGCACATGCTCTAATGCATATAAATTAGTTGAAAATTCAAATATGTGTCCTTGGTTGCATGCTTAGGTCCCATGCAAGAAATGGGAATGAATGTCAAACACCCTGCCACCGTCACTCGGCCGCAAACATTGAGATACCTGGTTTTTAAATTCTAGTAAATCCAAAACTCGTCTGAAATCCATGAAACTTGACTTGCTATCATGGAGCGACATCAACATGTCGTGGTAAATTTTTTGTCCCATTTGGGGCAGGTTTGGGTATATGCTTCTCACAGACCAGAGCTTCTCACAACAAGCATGATGGTTTCGGTAGGGAACATCCCACCTTTGGGGACAAAACAATGTCCATTGCCTCTTATTGCTTTCAAAAAATTTCTCGTCTCAACATAGAACAACAGGAGTGTTGTGTCAATTTTTGGGATTCTTTGGGGTTCGTTTGGACATTTTATGCATTAATTGAGTTTTAATGCATTTATGTGCATAATTCAAATTTGAACTACATGCACATGCTCTAATGCATATAAATTGGTTGAAAATTCAAATCTTTATCCTTGGGTGCATGCTTAGGTCCCATGCAAGAAATGGGAATGAATGTCAAACAGCCTACCACGGTCACTCGGCCGCAAACATTGAGATACCTGGTTTTTAAATTCTAGTAAATCCAAAACTCGTCTGAAATTCATGAAACTTGGTATGCTATCATGGAGCGGCATCAACATGTTGTGGTAAAAATGTTGTCCCATTTGGGGCATGTTTGGATATAAGTTTCTCACAAACCACAGCTTCTCACAACAAGCCTGGAAACGATATCCGCTGCCTCTTATTGCTTTCAAAAAATTTCTAGTGTCAACATAGAACAATAGGAGTGTTGTGTTAAATTTTGGAATTTTTCAAGATTCGTTTGGACATTTTCGGTAGGCATTTTATGTGCATAATTCAAATTTGAACTACATGCACATGCTCCAGTGCATATAAATTGGTTGAAAAATCAAATCTTTGTCCTTGGGTGCATGCTTAGGTCCCATGCAAGAAATGGGAATGAATGTCAAACACCAGGGTGTCGGTGTACAAAAGTAGGGGCTCCCCTTTTGTACCCCTCTACTTGTGCACGAGCAGTTAGAGCCGCACCTGCGGCCACACTTAGCAGGGCAGAGGAGGGAAGCCAAAGGCACAAGACGGGCAAAGCAATGCCAAGACAGAGACACAAAGAGCAAGAGGGCGAGGTGGGCTCCCCCAGCGAGACCCTTGCCGGGGCGGCCTCCGCGGCCCCGGCAAGAGCCTTGCCAGGGGCAACTCGTCCAACGCAAGCAGAGTGCACCACCCTTGAGCCCAAGGATTCCAACACCATCAACCACATTGGAACCAAGGCTCGGGAGGCACCTCCATGGTGGCATGCAGATCTTTGTGTTGAAGATCATGAGCACACAAGATCAGATGAGGACCAGAAGACGACGATCCTCGACAAGATCCTTGCCGAGGAAATCCACGAGACCCCCGGAAAGGTCCTTGCCAGGGACGACCGCGATGCCATGGCAAGACCCTTGCCGGGGCCCCGACAAGACCCTTACCGAGGACACCTGCGGGGCCACAGCCAGAGCCACGTCTGCCAAGACCCACCGGCGTTCCCACACAACGGCCAGCCCAACCAGCTGGGCAGGCACCTGCGTGGCGACGTGCGGCCTCCAGGCCAACTCAGCAAGCACCTATGTGGTGGCATGCAGATCTTCGTGAAGACCCTACAACCACGCCATCTCAGCAACCTGCCAGCCTACGTGGCGCTGCATGCCTCGATGGCCTGGACGCGTTTCAAAGCGAGGCGGAGCGGCAACGGACGTGACGGGCCTCGTTCCGTCCACAATAAAGCAACGGGACACCTAAGGAGTGCATTGAATGCGCTTTGTCCCGTAGTGACTAGCGATAAGCTTGTACACCGTATACCTTTCCACCTCCTGTGGGCCACTGTGGCAACCCCTTTTGTCTATAAAAGGAGGCCCGAGGCATACTGGAGGGGGATTCGGATCTTTGGGACTGTGCACGCACCACAACTAGTTCGAGAGCTCAAGAACACTCTGATATACACCAAAGCAGGACTAGGGGGTTACGCATCCTTGCGGCCCGAACCTAGGGAAATGATCTTTGTGCTGACTACCAGACCCGCTCTTTGCACAACCCCATGCCCGCCAACCATAGAAGGGATCCCGGTGATTCCATAGGTGTCGTTTCCCCCAACATCTTTGGCGCGCCAGGTAGGGGGCGCAGTTGTGGCAATCTGGTCTGGTTAGAGCAGCGGCTTCATCGTGGTCGTCACTCCAAGGAAGAAGACAACCAAACGAGCAGAGTCATCGGTGGATGCAGTGAACGCTCACGCAATGGCAAAAAAGCTAAGTCATGCGAAATTTTGGCCAATTTCATTTATATAAGTCTGTTCTCCCCCAAAAATCTCGTTCCTTGTACGGGAAACTGATACGTCCATTTTGCATCATGCCTTTATATCGATATTTATTGCATTATGGGCTGTTATTACACGTTATGTCACAATACTTATGCCTATTCTCTCTTATTTTACAAGGTTTACATAAGGAGGAGAATGCGGCAGCTGGAATTCAAATGGAAAAGGAGCAAATATTACAGACCTATTCTGCACAACTCCAAAAGTCCTGAAACTCCACGAAAGTCATTTTTGGAAATAATAAAAGATATCCAGCGGAAGAAGTTCACCAGAGGGGGGCCCACCTGTCCACGAGGGTGGGGGCGCGCCTGAGGCCGCAGGAGAGCCGGGAGGGTGCAGTGATCGCCTTGACGACCACGAGGCCGCAGGAGGCGCCAGCGCTCGCCGACCGCCGATCCCTCCGCCACCGATGCAGCACCAGGCTCGAAGAGCCTCAGCCCGCGCCTATCGAAGGCGGCGACGGTGTCTTCATCAAGCTTCCATGGGCGTCGAGCTCCAGGCGCCGGTCGAGGAGAGACCTTGACGAGGAGCTGCTCGCCGCCCGCTGGGCTGTCGCTGGTTGACGCGCCTAACAGCAGCGATGGCGAGCACGAGGAGGAGCAGCTCTTGAAGAAGCTGTTGTCGCTCTACCGCGCCCGACAAGCCAAGCTGGAGTCGAGGCGCTTGTCGCGGGGCGGAGGCTGACATGGAGAAGCGTCGAGAAGAGCTCGGCGCGCCAACAAGGAAACTCTCGGGGCGTAGCATAAGCGCGGAGCAACTTGCTGAGGCGCCACGGCCTTCATCTGGAGAAGGCCGAGGTCGAGGAGCAGCAAAGGCTTCTGGTGAGAAGCTCTGCGCAAGAAGGTGGTGGCGCAGCGGAAGATCAACCTCGGCAGCTATGAGGAAGATCTTGCAGCGCAAGCAATCAATTGGCGGAGCACTCAAGGAGGCAAAGGGCCGCCGCAGCTGCCGAGGCCGCCAAGAAGGAATTGGAGGCGAGGTGGCGCAGCTGGAGGCCACCCTCGAGAAGAGCACCGAGGAGGTCACCGAGCTGAAGCCTTGGCGCGAAGGATGCCTATACTCTTGGCGAGTTGCGAGGTCGTTTATTTGAGAAGATCAAAGAGCTCAACGCCGCCAAGGACTCCAAGGCGGATCTTGAGCTGAAACCAGCCACCTTGACGGAGATCTTGGGCGGTGCCAAGGAGGCGGAAATGGGTGCATTGGAGAAGATCAAGGCCAGCGAAGAGCTGCCGGTGAATCTTGTGACCGCCAGGATACCTTCGGAGATAACGTGATGCCTTTGGATGGAGAGTCTTGTGAATCTTGTCGCCGACATCAACAATGAGCTGATGGAGCTGGGGATGGTGGATCTCGGGTACTCCACCGACAAGCGCCTTCAACCCAGCGCCAAGCTCAGCTGTTCTTCAAGGGCGTGGTGGCGGCTCTCCAGTGACCGGAGGAGATCCCAAAGCAGCAGGCCGGCGAGTCGCGCCCGGATCTGCGCAGAGCCCTCGGAAGGTGTTTATGAAGGTGGCCTTCCGCAATCCAGCGTCAACCGTAGCGTCCTCAAGTCCCTGCCGCCGATTGCCGCGTCGAGCGCTCAAGGCCCTTATCGCACCCATCATGGACAGGGTGGCGGAGTCAAGAGGGTTGATGGCGACCGCGTGGACTAGGCCGCCAAGTTTATCTTTCCTTGTCGCTGCTGATCATGTTTAGAACAATTTATTAGATCTGCGACAAGTTATTTTTGTAATATACTCTATCTTAGGCAAGCGATTGCAATGTTATTCCTTTACTTGATTTCTTCCTTTGTATGTTTGTGCCCTCGCTTTTAGGGAACTTGTCTGCTGAGCACCTTTGCCTTGAAAGCTGAGTCTGAACGTCGGCAACCTCTTTGGCGATGCTGCCTCCGACAAGCAACCTTATCGCAACTAGTTGCAGCACACTTAAGTTGTTGGCGGACTTGAAACAAAGTAAGGGCGCAAACTAGCCACGAGTTGGTTCCTCCGCGCACGGGTTTTCCATACAAAGTACTATCGTTCGAGGAAAATAACTTAAAATTTAAAACTGATTGCTTAAACTTAGCAACTTAGCTTTTACATCGTTTGCTTCCCGGCAAGGCGATACTTCCTCGGCGACACTTGGTGGCCCACACCATTATCTTCTCCTTCCCGCTGGCTAACTTGTGGGTGGATGAACCTTCCTTTCTTTTGAGAAGAAAGAAGAGAAAATAAAGTTATGGAGCCTTGTGGCTCGTTACCGCTTACCGGGTGTAGATGCTGCACAAAATGTCAGATAATACATGCAAAATAATGATGAGAGCATGAAATTGACAAGTTGTGCGCAACACATGAGCTTTATTGATGCACGGGGTCTGCGCCCGGCTTTGTACAAAGGATTACATGCAACATCGGCAAGACTTGTACAAAAGGGTGGTTGCGGAGCAGGTTCCGACAACGCGCTCTATGGGTAAAACTTACGAAGATGCTCTATGTTCCAGGAGTTGCTCACGGGCGCCATCTTGATCTCAAAGCGGACAGCGCCGGGCCTAGTGACTTCGTTTCACCCGATAAGGACCTTCCACTTGGCGTCAACTTGTTGGAATTCTTGGCGGACTAAGCGGCCAAGAACAAGGTCGCCTTCCTCGAAACTTATGGCACTAACTGCGGCTATGGTAGCGGCGCAAAGCTTGCTGGTAACGAGCAGCTCGTCGACAAGCAGCTGAAGGCGATCCTCCTCGAGGAGCAGCGCGTCATCTTGTCGCAGCTGCTCTTGCTCAAGCTCATCATAGCGAGTACTCGAGGTGACCCGTATCTGAGTTCCATGGGGAGAACTGCCTCTGCTCCATAGACTAGAGCAAAAGGTGTCCGGCGATGGCTCGATTTGGCGTCGTCTGATCGACCAAAGAACCACCGGCAGCTCCTCAATCCGGTTTCTTCGCACTTGCGCAGCTTTGTCGAAAGTTACGGTCTTGAGTCCTCGCAGCACTTCAGCATTTGCCCTCTCGCTTGACCGTTGCTTCTCGGATGAGCAATGAAGCAAAGCAGACCTTGGCGCCAAGATCTTGGATGTATTGCATGAAGGTGCGACTTCGTGAATTGTGTGCCGTTGTCGGTGATGATCCGGTTAGGAATCCCAAAGCGGCAAACAATTGACTGAAGAACTTGATCTTGTTGTCTTGTCACCTTCCTCACTTGCTTCCACTTCCGCCACTTTGTGAACTTGTCGATTACAGCGTACAAGTACTCAAAGCCCCGACAACTTCGGGGAAGGGGCCGAGATGTCGAAACCCCAGACCGAGAATGGCGGGACAAAGGGATCGTCCGGAGAGCTTGAGCTGGCTGGTGTATCTGTTTTGAATGGGCCTGCACGCTTCACATTTGGTTACTTGTGCGATTGCATCTGGAGGGCTGTCGGCGGAAGAAACCTTGCCGGAAAGCTTTGCGGCAAGTGCTCTTCTTGCCAATGTGGTGACCACATATGCCTCCGTGTATCTCTGCCAACAACTTCATCCATCTTCCCGAATAATACACTTCAATTTCACACCGTTGAGTCTTCTTACATATAGGATGTTGTCAACAAACTGGTACATACTTGACTGCGGGCTACTCTTTCCGCTTCTTCTTGCTCTTGGGAAGTTCTCTGTCTGAAGGAAATGGGCGATATGTTGTGCCCATCTTTGGAGCTGCGGCTCGACAACAAGGACTAAAGGCACATCTGCCGCTGCGGGAACATCAGCTTCTACGGCAAGAACCCGCGGCTCAGCCGGAGCTTGATGATCCCCGACAAGCTTGTCGGAGCAAAACTTGTCGGGAGCGTTTGCTTCAACGAAACAAACCCTAGGGCTTGTCGGAGCAGACTGCTCCTCAGCGATATCTGCGTTGATTTTGGGGACCTTCTTGGCGGCGGCTTCAGGGAGCTCTGCCGGAAAGTAGTCACCAGAAACCAACTTTCTCTTCTTGCTCTGTCCGGTTGATGGTGTTACAGTTGGTTGAGTCAGCTTGAGCACAAAAATTCCTGGTTCCACAGGTAACTTGAGTGCGGCGCACTTTGACAGACCATCAGCAATATCATTCTCAGCTCTTGGAACATGTTCCATTTGCAGGCCTTCAAAGTGCTCTTCTAGTTTTCTCACTTCATCAACATAGGCTTCCATCAATGGACTCTGATAATCTTTGTTCACTTGGCGGACGACAAGTTGCGAGTCACCCCTGACAATAAGCTTTCTGATCCCAAGGTCCACTGCAATCCTGAGACCGGCAAGCAAACCTTCATACTCTGCAGTATTATTTGTTGCTTGCTCCTTGGGAAAGTGCATCTGTACTATGTACTTGAGGTGCTCTCCGGTGGGTGCGATAAGCAGCACGCCGGCACCGGCGCCTTGCAGCGAGAAGGCACCATCAAAATACATCAACCATTCCTTACTTGCTTCCTTGACGGGGATGCTCGTCTCTGGAATTTCTTCATCTTGCGTTGGCGTCCACTCTGCTATAAATTCTGCCAGTGCTCTGCTTTGGATAGTTGAAGTGCTTTCGAACTTGAGGCCAAAGCTTGACAGTTCCAGCGCCCACTCGACAATCCTGCCTGTTGCTTCTGGATTTTGCAATATCCTCTTCAGCGGAAAACGAGTGACAACTGTTATCTCATGTGCTTGGAAGTAATGGCGCAGCTTTCTCGAGGCCATGAGGAGGCGAAAAGCAGTTTCGCACACCGAATACCTTGACCTAGCCCCATGTAGAAGGGCCTGACAAAGTAGGTAGGGCGCTGCACCATCCTTTTCGCATCTTCTCATAATCCTGCGAGATCCGTCCTTGTCGGGACGAGAGCTTGACAATGAAGCCCACCTTGTCATTGGATGCATCGCCTCGGTTGCGGCTCATCATCTGCCTCCCTCTCCGCTACTAACGCAACACTAACCACTTGATTGGTTGCCGCTATATACAGCAACAACTTCTCTTGTGGCTTAGGTGCGACAAGTATTGGAGTGGAGGACAGTACCTCTTTAAGTCTGTAGCGCAGCCTCCGCTTGAGTCCATTTCATTGGACCTGCCTTTTCAAAATCTTGAAAAATGGCGGTAGCGCTCAGTGACCTAGAGATAAACCTCTTTGAGAGTAGCCACGCAACCGGCAAGCCTTCTTACATCCTTGGCGCTTTGGTGCTTCAATCTGCTCAATGGCCTTGATCTTGTCGGGATTGGCTTCAATTCCCTCGAGACCACGAAGAACCGAGAAGCTTGCGGAAGGAACTCCAAACACGCACTTCTCGGGGTTGAGCTTGAGGTTGATCTTGCGCAAATTTGCAAAAGTCTCATCTAAATCTTGAACCAGAGTTGCTTTGTCCTTGCTCTTGACCACTATGTCATCCATGTAGGCTTCTACAGTTCTGTGCATTTGCGGCTCAAAAGCGTCATGGACTACCCTTGCAAATGTTGAACCAGCATTCTTCAAACCGAAAGGCATCCGTATGAAACAGTATGTGCCACATGGTGTAATGAATGCGGTTTTCTCTTCATCCTCTTCTGCCATGAAGATCTGATGATATCCTGAATATGCATCAAGAAATGAATGCAAATCACATCCAGCCGTGGAGTCAACAATCTGGTCTATACGCGGCAAGGGAAATGGGTCTTTGGGACAAGCTTTATTAACATCCGTGAAGTCAATACAAAGTCTCCATTTCCCATTTGCCTTGCGTACAACTACCGGATTGGCCAACCACGTGGGATGGAGCACTCCTCTGACAAGGCCTTCTTCTTCCAATTTCTTGATCTCTTCTGCTATGAATTCTTGGCGCTCCACTGCCTGTTTCCTGACTTTTTGCTTGACGGGCCACGCATGAGGACAGACAGCTAGGTGATGCTCAATCACTTTCCTGGGAACACCGGGGATGTCAGATGGTTGCCATGCAAACACGTCGACATTCGCCCGCAAGAAAACAACGAGCGCCTTCCTATTTAGGGTCAAGCGTGGCAGCGATGGTGAAGGTACCACCGAGTGCCGTCCTCCTTGGCGGGCACCTTCTTGGTCTTGGCGGAGCTGCCATCATCTTCTTGCACTTGCCCGTGGAGCTCGATGGTGCGTCCTCGACGGTAGCGCAGCACTCCGAAGAGGTGCGCTTACCGGAGTGGGCATCAGAGCTCTTGCCGGACAAGGTGGTCTTCTTCTTCCCCCCGGGAGCTTCAGCGGCAAGTGATTTGCTATCTGTCGCAGCTGTTGCATCCCGGTAAATCTTGTCGGCACAGATAAGAGCATCTTTCTTGTCGCCATGAACAGAAATGACACTTATCGGGCCGGGCATCTTGAGCAAATTGTATGCATAATGAGAGGCTGCCATGAACTTGGCAAGTGCTGGTCGGCCAAGTATCCCATTGTAGGGCAATGGGAAATCAGCAACGTCGAATGTGACCCTCTCAGTCCTGAAGTTTAGCTCGCTGCCAAATGTTACTGGCAGTGTGATCTTCCCTTTCGGCTTGCTCCTTCCTGGGTTGATTCCTTGGAAAGTTCCAGTCTCTTCGAGCTCGCTGTCAGGGATCTGAAGCTTCTGGAGCACTGCAGAGGAGATTAGGTTCAAGCCGGCCCCGCCGTCAACCAACATCTTAGTGACCTTGAGGTTGCGGATAGTTGGTGAGACCAACATCGGCAAGCACCCGACCGCAGTTATGCGATCAGGGTGGTCCTCAATGTCAAAGATGATGGGCGTGCCGGACCACTTCAGAGGCCTGCGTGACTCTACGGATGGTTCTGCTGCATTAACCTCCCGCATCCATTGCTTGAGTTGGCGGTGTGAGGTATGCAGAGATGCACCGCCGTCAACACAGAGAACCTCCGTGGCTTTCTGAAACTCCTGCTCATCAGCTTCATCATCATCCATGTCTTCGTCGTCGTCGTCGTTTTCATCCTTGTCGCGGCCGCGGGGAAGTCTGTCTCCTTGCCGCTGCTTGGCCTTGCCGCGGCGTCCTCCCCGGCCGGGTCTCTTCTTGCTAGCTGCACCAGCACCTTCCTGGGGCTTCTCCTTGTCTCGCCGCTCGTATTCAGCCTTCTGCTGTTCAACAAGCTGCTCAACCTTCTTGCAGCTCTGGAGGTCGTGGCCCTTAGTGCGGTGAATCTTGCAATCTTGCTTGTTGGAGCTGTCACGCTTGTCGGCCCGCCACGACTTGGCGGTCGGTGTCGGCCGCAACCTCCTTGCGGAGCCACCAACCTTGGCCTTCTTGGCGCCACCTCCGTTGCGGACTGCTCGACAACTAGTACCTCTTTGCTCTTCTTCTTTACGTTGTTCCGCCACGGCTCTTCTTAGCAGGCGGTCTCCTCCTTGTCGAGATCCTGCTTCAACATTCTCTCTGGAGTCTTCTTCCCTCCTCAAACGTGCACACTTGTCGGCCAAGGCATACAGCTCATCGGCGTCCTTGACTTTGCACATCCCCATCTCCTCCCTCATCCTGCGGTTCCGCATGTTTACGATGAAACGCGCTGATCACCGCGGCGGGGTGGACATCAGGATGTTGTAGTGCACACGGCTGAATCTCTGAATAAACTTGCGCAGGGACTCTCCTTCCTTCAGGCGGCGGTGAAGGTCACTCTCTTGGCCATGAGGCTTGTGGCACGCCCGTGAAAGCGCCGACAAGCTGATGGCACAAGTCTGCTCAAGAGGATATGGAGCTGTCCGGCAAGTGCATGAGCCAAGATCGACATTGGGCTTGAGCACCAGTGGAAGTAGTTGGCGAGGATCTTGTCGTCTCGCCCCGCAGCTTGCACCGCAATGGTGTAGATCTTTGAGGAACTCCGAGGGGTGCGTCCTGCCATCATACTTCTCGCACATCGGCTTGAAGTTTTTCTTGTCGGGACCTTTGGACTTGCCGCAGCTCACGAGTGAGCAGCAGGGCAACCTACCGTGTCTGACAAGTCACCGGTTCCCAGCGCATGCATGTCGACAATGGCGGGCCCAGCGCTGGTCGGATGACGCCGCGCTTCTCTTGGTGCTCGATCGCGAGTTCGGCGTCTTCTTGTTGCCGTTCTTGGAGAACTTGGCGCTGATCACGGCGAGCTCGTGGATCGGACGGCGGTGGAATCGCTGTCGAGGTGGATCCGAGGAGCTGGTGATCTTAGCCTTCGGAAGGGAGTGCATGGTGGTGGCACCCGCAGGTCTCGTCGCCACCGGCTCGTGCCTTGTCGTCTCGCCCAGCGGCAAGGGCGCGATTGGTTGCCATGAACGTCGCCGTTAGCAAAGCCGATGAGACTCGGATGGTGGCCCTCCATTCGTCAACCTTGTCGGCCGTTGGAGGGTAGTCTAGAAGCGTTGAGCTCTCGCCAAGGCTTGCTGCTGAGTGGTGGGTGGCAATGGCGTGCGGTGCGAGCGGGATGTGCTCGGACTTCTAACCAAGTTAGGAGGAGCATCATCCCGTCCAAGCGATCGTACTCCGCTCGTACCAGCATGTTGGCGTGCATGCGGGTCTCGAGGCCTCGGGATCCTCGGCTTGGCCTTGATCCAACGGCGTATGGCGCTGCGAGCACCATGACGCTGTCGATCCCGCGTCTCCTGAGACGGACGCGGTACGTATTCGGACGCCGAAGCCTGCGCCGCCTTGTCCTTGGACTTGGCAGCGTCGTGGGCTCCCTCGACGACGCCCGTTCCTCCGCCAGCGTCTTCCCCACCACTCGTCAGCTCCGGTGGTGGCGGGTTTGACACGGACGGCTCTGCTGCCGCCGAAGCCTTCTTCTTCGGTGGCATGCTAATGAAGATGACGAAGATTGTTGCTCGTGTGAACGCCAGATCAGGTTCACACAGCCTCGACGCCCCCTACCTGGCGCGCCAAAGATGTCGGGGAAGCTGATCGTGACCCACGAACACCTATGGGACCTCGCGGACAGAGTCCCTTGTGGTTCGGTGGGGGGCGGAGATTGCACAAAGAGCAGATCGAGGCGATGCACACGAGCAGATTTACCCAGCTTCGGAGCTCTCCGGAGAGATAATACTCCTACTGCTGCTTGGTTGATTGTATTGTGTTTTTGCTAGGGAGCAATGAGAGCTACAAAACCAAGCCTAAGTGGGCGTGGTCTCAGATGAGTCGAATGAACCGAAACGGAGCCGAACCCCTTCTACGTTGCACATGGGCCTCCTTTTATAGGCTCAAGGGGTCACCACAGGTGGCAACGTAAACAAGGGTAAAATAGGAAAAACAGTAGTTGGTACACCGACTTGCGATTATGCGGTGCATTATACCTAACTCGGCGGCAAGGGACAAGATCAATAAATGCCCGTCTCATCGCTGAGCAGGCTGTGAGGACCGTCAAGTCGCCACCGTTTGCCACGATGGTAACTTGTCAGCGCCGCTTATCGCTGCTCCCCGCTGGCTGCACAGCCCCTTGACACGCACGCCTGGAATGGCCCCATGGCGACACGTTGGTGGATGAGCTGGAGCGGAGATTAAGAGAGGTTGCTTGCCGTGGCAAGCACCTTGCCGCGGCCGAATCCTTGTCGCGCTCGGGAGCTTATCGCTCACCAAGCCTTCCCGGCAAGCTCCTCTTGTCGGGGCCTTGTTTCCTTCGTGCCTTGAGTGGCCTTCCCGGTAAGCTCCTCTTGCCGGGGTCTTGAATACTTTGTTCTTGAATGGCTCCAAAGGAGCCGCTGAGGATCTTGGCGGTCACTAGGCCAGCCTTGCCGCGGGGTGCTGCAACTGCCCGTGCACGAGTTCGGGATACTAGGGTACCCCTACTCTAGTACACCGACAATGATTGGGAGCACTCATTAAAATATGACATGCTAAAGAGTTGATGTTGGACAAGGAAGACAACGTAATGAGTTATGTTTTCTTATATCTGAGATAAAGTATGTTGTCATGGATCATCCAACATGTTGAGCTTGCCTTTCCCCCTCATGCTAGCCAAATTCTCAGCACCAAGTAGAGATACTACTTGTGCTTCCAAAACCCTTAAACCAGTTTTGCCGTGAGAGTCCACCATATCTACCTATGGATTGAGTAAGATCCTTCAAGTAAGTTGTCATCGGTGCAAAGCAATAAAAATTGCTCTAAATATGTATGATTGATTGGTGTGGAGGAAATAACCTTTATACGATCTTGTGATGTGGAAGAAATAAAAGCGACAGACTGCATAATAAAGGTTCATATCACAAGGGGCAATATAAAGTGACGTTCTTTCACATTAAAATTTTGTGCATCCAACCGTAAAAGCGCATGGCAACCTATGGTTCCCTCTACGAAGGGCCTATCTTTTATTATTATCTTCTACCTTATGCAAGAGTCAAGGTGATCTTCACCTTTCCTTTTTCATTTTATCCTTTGGCAAACACAGTATGTTGGAAAGATCCTGATATATATATATATATATATATCTAATTGGATGTAGGGGAGCATGAGTTATTATTGTTGACATTACCCTTGAGGTAAAAGGTTTTGGGGCGAAACTATAAGTCCCTATCTTTCTCCGTGTCCGATTAAAACTCCGTAACCACAAGTATTGCGTGAGTGTTAGCAATTATGAAGGACTAGACGATAGTTGAGTATGTGGACTTGCTTTTAAGCTCTGACATAGACTCTTTCTGATGTTATGATAAATTGCAATTGTTTCAATGACTGGGATTATAGTTTGGTGGTTCTCAATAAAGTTTATGATTTGTACTCTGCATTGTGAATGAATTATTACTTGAGCATAAGAAATCATATGACAATATCTATATATGTTGCTGTTATGAGAATAATCATGATGCCTTCATGTCCGTATTTTATTTTTATCGACGCATCTACCTCTAAACATGTGGACATATTTATCGTTATCGGCTTCTGCTTGAGGACAAGCGAGGTCTAAGCTTGGGGGTGTTGATACGTCCATCTTGCATCATGCCTTTTTATCGATATTTATTGCATTATGGGCTGTTATTACACGTTATGTCAAAATACTTATGCCTATTCTCTCTTATTTTACAAGGTTTACATAAGGAGGAGAATGCTGCATTTGGAATTCGGCTGGAAAAGGAGCAAATATAAGAGACCTATTCTGCACAACTCCAAAAGTCCTGAAACTCCACGAAAGTCATTTTTGGAAATAATAAAAAATATCCAGCAAAAGAAGTTCACCAGAGGGGGGCCCACCAGTCCACGAGGGTGGGGGCGCGCCGTACCCCCCTGGGCGTGCCCCCTACCTCGTGGGCCCCCTGTTGGCTCTCCGATGCCCATCTTCTTCTATATGAGGTCTTTCGACGAGGAAAAAAATCATAAGCAACCTTTCGGGACGAGACTCCGCCGCCCCGAGGCGGAACCTTGGCGGAACTAATCTAGGGCTTCGGCAGAGCTGTTCTGCCGGGGACACTTCCCTCCGGGAGGTGGAAATCATCGCCATCGTCATCACCAACGCTCCTCTCATCGGGAGAGGGCAATCTCCATCAACATCTTCACAAGCACCATCTCCTCTCAAAACCCTAGTTCATCTCTTGTATCCAATTCTTGTCTCCAAGTCCGGGATTGGTACTAGTAGGTTGCTAGTAGTGTTGATTACTCCTTGTAGTTGATGCTAGTTGGTTTACTTGGTGAAAGATTATATGTTCAGATCCTTTATGCATATTATTACCCCTCTGATTATGAACATGAATATGCTTTGTGAGTTGTTACGTTTGTTCCTGAGGACATGGGAGAAGTCTTGCTATTAGTAGTCATGTGAATTTGGTATTCGTTCGATATTTTGATGAGATGTATGTTGTCTAGCCTCTAGTGGAGTTATGTGAACGTCGACTACATAACACTTCACCATTATTTGGGCCCAGAGGAAGGCATTGGGAAGTAATAAGTAGATGATGGGTTGCTAGAGTGACAGAAGCTTAAACCCTAGTTTATGCGTTGCTTCGTAAGGGGCTGATTTGGATCCATATGTTTCATGCTATGGTTAGGTTTACCTTAATACTTTTGTTGTAGTTGCGGATGCTTGCAATAGAGGTTAATCATAAGTGGGATGCTTGTTCAAGTAAGAATAGCACCCAAGCACCGTCCACCCACATATCAAATTATCAAAGTACCGAGCGCGAACCATATGAGCGTGATGAAAACTAGTTTGTGATATTCCCATGTGTCCTCGGGAGCGCTTTTCCTTATATAAGAGTTTGTCCAGGCTTGTCCTTTGCTACAAAAAGGATTGGGCTCCCTGGCTGCACTTTATTTACTTTTGTTACTTGTTGCTCGTTACAAATTATCTTATCACAAAACTATCTGTTACCACTTATTTCAGTACTTGCAGAGAATACCTTGCTGAAAACCGCTTATCATTACCTTCTGCTCCTCATTGGGTTCGACACTCTTACTTATCAAAAGGACTACGATAGATCCCCTATACTTGTGGATCATCAGAAACCTGCACGCAATGGGTCCTTTCCGCTATCGGCAATGCGCTTGTCTCTGTCTCGAGTCCGCTCGACAATTCATGTGGCCGCGCTGAGAACGGCAAGGTGGCCTACCCGCCACTAGCAGCGCTCTTGTCCTGTTTCGAGTCCGCTCGACAGTTCAAGCGACCTTGCTAGCAGCAGCAAGGTGGCTTGCCCGGCAGCAAGCGCCCTTCCGGCAGGGTGCTGAGGATTCATCCTCAAAGCACCACGGCATGGTTTACGCGCCGGCAGCCTTATCCCAACAAGCGTAGGGTGCGAACATACAAAGAGAGATCTAACGGGAAGATAGCATGCGTGATACTAAAATGTTGCAGAGTTATATTACATCAGACAATCGCTGTGGTTCTAACTTAAGATAAAATCGTCTTGGTCTGGAACTCGCAGCGACGATGAGAAACTAGGTGCCTAGTCCCGGCACTGGCCCTCTATCCTCCGAACTCCGTCGACGCGGCTGATGACGGGCTCGATACACTCCTCGAGCGCCGCAAGTTCCACACCCTCCGGCAAGCTCTCCAGCGCGGCGTCGAAGTCGAGGTTGGGGTTCTAGTACGCCACCTTGGTGAGGACCTTGGTCATGGCACCCCGACAAAGCCTCCGGGCCTCATTGGCCAGAGAGGTTGCCCTGTTGGAGCGGAACTGCTCCAGGGCTCCAAGAACACCCTCGAAGAACAGGGTCAGCTTGGCGTTGGGACTCACGTTCAGCTCCGGGGCGTACCTCACATTTGGCATCCCCATGGCGGCAAACTTGGTGGCGATCCTGCCGGTGACGTCGGCGTGGAGGTTGATCCAGAGGTTTTCGCCCTTCGCATAATCCTCGTGGTTGGCGACGATATTCCTCTGTAGCTGCCTCTCCTCCTCCAGGCCCTTGGTCAGGGTCTCCTCCCGGGCCCTGACCTCCGAAAGCGTCCCCTCAAGACCCTCCAACTTCTGCTTCAGGTCTTTGATGGAGTCGTTGGCCTTGGAGAGCTCCTCAGCCTTGCTAAGGACTGCGGCATGCGCCTCCACCAGAGCAGTGTTGAGCGTGTCCTTCTCCTTCGCCAGCTTCAGGGCCTGTTCCTTTAGCCCATCCCGCTCCACCTCCAGCTCCTTCACCTTGTTGGCATGGACCAAGGCTTGGGCATCGAACACCTCCTTGTGCTTCTGCTCCAGTTCCTGGGTCTGCTGCCCGACGAGCTTCTCGACCTCCTCATCCTTGCCGCGGAGTGTGGCAGCGAGCGCCCCCTCACAAGCGGCAAGATCCTCCTCCTGGGAGTTTAGTTCGGCTTGGTGCTAGTGCCGAGCGGCCTCGTCCTTGGTAGCCTATTCCCTTGCCACCTCCTGGACCTTCTCAATGTCGGCCTGCTTCATGACAAGCTCCATCTTGCGCTCAGCCAGCAGATCCTAGGCGACCTTCAGCTCCTCGTGGGCCTGGCGGAACCAGGCCTGGGTCTCGGCAACGCGTCCCGTGAGATCCGCCTCCGCCTTGTCCACCGCTGCCATCCTGGACTTTGCCTTGTCCAGGAGGGCACGGTGAAGCGCCCGGAGCTTCTGGAAGTTGGCGCTCATTGCCCGAAGGAGCTCCTCCTCCTGGGAACCGCCACCACTAGCGCTTGGTTCGTCAAAAATCTCAAGCCCGGCGGTGGCGAGCACTCCGTCATCGAAAACCTCCCCCTCTGTGGGCGCCCTGGTGCTTGCCGTCCCTGGGAGGTGGACTAACAGATTGTCGCTCACCTTCAGGTACTTGCCTGAGCCGGAGGCATCAGAGCAGGAAAGCTGGTCATCAACCATCCCCTCCTCGGCAGCGGCCTTGCCGGCCTCTCCGGCAGGTCCCTTGTCGGCCTCCTCATCGGGCCCCTTGGCGGCATTCTCAGCAGCGGTCTTGGCGGCCTCCTCGGTGGCGATCTTGTCGGCCTCGACCTCGGCGTCCCTAGTGACTTCCCCGATGACGGTGTCGATGTCCTCCTGGTCCGCCGAGGAAGGGCCTGGACACCAAGAAAGGGAATGAGGCGGAGCCAAGGTCAAGGCCCAAGAAGAAGAAGGAAGAACAGGGACGGGAAGTGAGCAAACTTACCTGCACCGGGCTGGGAAGAAGTGCCGCCCTCCCCGCCAACGTATTTTGCCGGGGTGGGACCACCGGCGCCCAAGTTCGTCTCCTCCTCCTCCTCCATGGGAGTGGGCTCGGTGGTGGATGCCCTTGTCGGGGACGCCCCTCGGGGCGGCGTAGTCGAGGGGGCGGCATGTTGGGGGTAGCCCTTGGCGGCTCCTCCTATTGCCGTTCTTCTCCTGCAAACCCGAAAAGATCAGCATCAAAGATTCACACCCCAAGGTTCATCAATGGAGGAGTGGGTGATGGACTCATGCTGGGGGCTGAAGCGGGGGCTGCGTCGAGGGCTGCTCTCCGGGCTGCTCCCTACCACCAGCGGCGTAGTCGAAGTACCTGCCGGGGGCTTGTCGCCCGTCGAGGCCTTGGCCCTCTTTGCCACCCTCTGCGCCAGCTTCTCCGTGTCCTTGAGAAGACAACATCAGGTCAAGAAAAGGTTACACAGGAGTAAAGTCTGCGGATAATGCAGGGGAGGCGAGATACTTACTCTTCCTCCACCTCCTCCTCGACTGGCTTCCTCTTCCTCCTTGGGCTGAGAGACCCAAAATCGAAGACGACCTCCATGTCGACATCCGCAGGAGGAGAAGAAGGGGATGGAGTCCGGTGACGCTTGGAGGAAGAACAGGCAGTCGCTTTCTTCTTCACCACCGCTGCCTTCACCGCCTTCTTCGCTGCTGCGGCCCGCGTCTGGCGCACGGACTTCTCCTGCACCTGTTGCCATGACACGGCCCTGCTGGGTCGAACTGGTTTGCCGGAGCGAGCCCGACACAGGACGCGTCTCCTCCCCGGGGCCGGAGGGTCGTCGGGGTCGGCCTCCTCCTCGGTCGACTCTTCAACCACATCTTTAACATGAGGAGCCCCGGTGCCGGCACTGTTGGCCTCCCTGGCAGACTCCACCCATCCGGCGAGCTCTTTGTCCTCCGTGGCCATCTCGGCCTCATCCTCCTCATGGCCGGCACTGCTAGCCTCCCTGGCAAGCGCCGCCTCCGCCGCCCTGGCGGCAATGTAATCCAGCTCCTCCTTGGTGGTATCCCGGATGAGCGCTGGCTCGTCACGGACGTACCTCTCCGACAAGCTGTCAAAAAAGTCCTGCGCCCGCTCTGCTTCCGGCTCGACCCAGCTCGGGTCAAGGCCGTGTGCGTTGAATTCCGGCATCATAGCAATGATGTCGGTCCGACGAGAACTGTTGCTCAGCAGGACCACTCCCGCCGGCAACCCAAAGAAGGGCCCCTTGGTGGGCTTGCCGGCCTTCGCGGCTTTGCCGGTCCTCTCAGCCCTGCTGTCACGGTTCACGTCGAGCTGGAAGAGCCTTTGGCAAAAGTGGGTGTCTGTGTCAAAACCAGCTGACCTCGGGTAGGAGGTCCCGAACTGTGCGTCTAGGATCGATGGTAACAGGAGACAGGGGACACGATGTTTACCCAGGTTCGGGCCCTCTCTATGGAGGTAATACCCTACTTCCTTCTTGATTGATCTTGATGAATATGAGTGTTACAAGAGTTGATCTACCATGAGATCGTAATGGATAAACCCTAGAAGTCTAGCCTATATGAATATGGTAATGAGTATGCCCCTATCCGGACTATGCTCTCCGGTTTATATAGACACCGGAAAGATCTAGGGTTACATGGGGTCGGTTACATAAGAAGGAATCTTCATAGTTGGTCGCCTAGCTTTCCTTCCACGCCAAGGAAGGTCCAATCCGGACACGGATATACTCTTCGGCCTTCATATCTTCATAGCCCATCGGTACGGCCTAATGAATAACAGGTCGGACGCCCGAGGACCCCTTAGTCCAGGACTCCCTCAGTAGCCCCTGAACCTGGCTTCAACGACGAGGAGTCCGGTGCCCAGATTGTCTTGCAAGGCGGGTTCCCCATTTTTTCGAACTCCAAGATAGTCTTCGGATGCGATGATTGTATCTGGACTTATTACACACACCACACACAACCAAAGGGAGAGTATATATTTTTACACGAGTTCCATCCGCTGACAGCTTTCTGCAACGTAACATCACGTCCGTCCGGTCGTAATTTCGAACCGCTTTTCATTTGCCATCCCATGTTTTGAGACGCGGTTGCTATTGGCACGTCTTGTCGAAGCAGAGATCGTGTCCCCTTATTGCGGGATTGTCATCAATGCGGGCGTGGGCAAGCCAACCGTGCCGTTTGCACGACCCTTGGGAATAAGCGAGTTTAAGGCGAGTTGGGAGGCGCTTGATATTGAGGGCCTTTATAATGGGATAAGGATCCCCTTTCTTTACCCACACATTGGTTCCTCCTCAGCCCTTCCGTCCCTGAGCTCCAGCGTGCAAGCTTTAGCTTCTCCCTTGTTCGAGAAAGCACTCCAAAGATGTCCGGATCTGGAGCTGGAGGTAAGTGGATGGCCTCTTCCGTCAAGAAGAAGGATATCAAGGAGCTCCGAGAGGCCGGATATCTGGCCAAGGAGATCGCTCATCGACTCCCGGTCAAGGGACAGACCGTCCCTACTCCCAAGCCCCACGAGAGGGTTGTGTTTCTTACACATTTCGTCCGCGGGCTGGGGTTCCCTCTTCACCCTTTCGTCCGTGGGTTGATGTTTTACTACGGGCTGGATTTTCATGACCTAGCCCCCAACTTCATCCTCAACATTTCGGCATTTATCGTCGTTTGTGAGGCTTTTCTCCGCATCCCACCTCACTTCGGCCTGTGGCTGAATACCTTCAATGTGAGGCCGAAAGTAGTGAGCGGTCAACAAGCAGAGTGCGGAGGCGCTATGGTGGGCAAGATGCCCAACGTCACCTGGCCCGAAGGCTCATTTGCTGAGACGATGAAGGGGTGGAAATCGGGGTGGTTTTACATCACTGAGCCGCGCGACGCCAACTGGGCGGCGGCCCCCAAATTCTGATCCGGAATCCCGATGCGGCTCACCTCCTGGCAAGAGAGGTGCCTAACCTTGGGTCCTTCGGACGAACTGACTGGGCTCTAGACGTGCGTCCAGAACATGATAGATAGGAAAATCAAGCTTGTCAACGTGGTCCAGGTCATGCTCATTCGTCGGGTCCTTCCGTGCCAACGCCGGACTTGCCATCTGTGGGAGTATGATCGGCCAAGCACCAGACGCTGCAAGAGCTCTTCGGCACAACGCACCAAGACATCTGGAGAGTGCTTTCTAAGGCCGGTGAGACGCCGCAGCCTATGACCGAGGATCGCGGGCTTAGCTTAAAGCGCCAAGCTAATTCGGTAAGTTGTTTCATGTTTTCAAAGCATACCTTTTACTGGCATATTTTGAGGTAAAGCCTAAGCTTTTCCATCCATGTTTTGAGGCCTGGATCAAGGTGGCTGAGGAGATTAACTGTCCGACTCCGCTGCCCGAAGACCAAGGATTTCCATTACTGGAGAAGATGTTGTTCCATGCGCCTTATGAGGTGCCGGAGAAGACGGCTAAGAAGGCGGCCAAATGGGCCAAGAAGAGCCCTCACCGTAAAAGCACTCCGGGCGTGACGTCCGGAAGGGAGACTTCCTCTTCGTCCGCTGACGACGATGATGAAGAGGAAGAACAAAACGACTCCCCACCCGATGTGGGGAGCAAGAAGAGAGCGGCCCCCACAAGTCGGGGGTGAAAACGCCCAAGAGGGTTAGAGGCTCCCTCGCGGATAACTCCGTGTGGGATGTCGATAGCAGTCCGGAGCGACCTCATCGGACCAAGCCTCAGGCCGCCTCGTAAGTACCAGAATCCGAAAACGTCTGGCCTTTCTGGTCTGTGATATTGATATACATTAAACCATGTTATTACAGTCTGGCACGCGATGGCTCCCCGCGATCCTCGACAGAGGAAACGCTAGACTCAAAGGAGATGGCTAGCATGTCTCCACCACCTGCTCATTCTGTCTCTCCCAAGGGTGACGACGAGGCAGTGTCACGAAAGACCTTCCCCGACTCGGGGGAGCTTCTGGGGATCATCGGGTTGGCGCCCCATGACAATTCTTCAGTCGCCGGACACATGGGGAAAAAAGTCCCCACGGGGACTGGTGACGGGGCCCGAGTTCCCTTCGGACCTCAGCCGGATACCATTCTGGAGATCCACACGGCTCCGGGTTCTAGCGAACGGCATTCTCCACAAGGAGGGAACGTGCCTATTCCACCGGTGACTGCTATCCGACCAAAGGCACCGGATAATCTGCTGGAGGCGCTACAAGGCGCCTCTATCGTAGATGAACATTGTTTCCTAATGGACACGGTAATAGAAAAGGTTCAGTTTGTCAAAAGCGGACTGGCCGAAGCCTGCAATAGCCTTCTAATGGGCTTTGAGGTAAGTGATGTGATTGTAGGAAAAATATTACAGTATAGACAGTAGCCCCTGATTCTCTGTTTGGTGTTCGGGAGGAAAAACCGAACAGAGGATCAAGAATAAATATCGCAGAAGTCTAACGTGAGTTGTCTATGTGAACAAGTAGGTATCATTGCAGGCTGCCACTGCTCATGCTGCGGAGGTCTCTGGACTGAAGCAGAAACTGGGCGGGCCGAGAAGGAGCTCGGCCGTGTGAAGAAGCAGCTGGAGGATAGCCAAGGTATGCAGTAACCTGTGGGTATATTTTGAAAAAAATGAATAGTCCGACCGGACTAAAGTGTTATAAGCTTTATTAGGGGCCATGACCGAGGTGACAACCCTTAAGAAGGCGCTAGCCGAGGCCAAGCACAAAGCGGCCAAGGAACATGCCTCGCGCGAGAAGCACGAGGCCCAAGTTGGCGAGGCGTAGAAACAACTCCAGGGCACGATAGAGAGATTGGAGTCCTTGGAGCGCGAGTGTAAGGCGCAAGAGTCCAAATTGGCGAAGGCCCGCCAGAGCACGCAGGATGCACGAGCCGAAGCCCAGAGCGCCCTCCAGGAAATTCAGGCAGCCAAGAAGATTACGGCGGGTAAGTCTTTCACCATGCATAGCAAGTATGTAGAAGAAGTGTTCCTTGTACTTATCTTGAATTTGGATTTTCCAGGGGCGTTTACGGATCTGCCGCACAGTTTATCAAATGTTGCCGAGCATTATAGAGCAGAAGAAGGGATGTCTATGGAGAAGCTATTCTGGTCCCAATATCTGGGATCCGAACATCCGGTGCCCTTAAGCGACCAGCTAAAGCAGCTGGCTGAGCTGCACAGGTTGGCAGAGCTAGTCATGAAGGACCTGATAGTCCGGCTATGGCCTACTGATCCTATACCTAGCAGCTACTTCAGACTTGTGCAGCGGCTTGTGAGTGCCTGTCCGCGGCTCGAACCCGTGAAGCAGTCGATCTATATTGAAGGTGCGCATATGGCCTTTGCCCGCGTAAAGATGCATTGGGCGAAGCTGGATGCCAAGAAGCTGATGACCGAGGGACCGCCGGAGGGCAAGGAGCATCGTCGACCCGAGCACTATTTTGATGGTGTCCTGGAGGGGTCTCGCCTTGTGGCGGAGCAATGTTCGAAGGATGTGATATTCCAATGAGAACATGTGTAGTATAATGCTTATGATTTAAATTTTACCTCCTGTGCGGCCGTTTATTAAATCTGAGGGTTGACCAGTCGTTGGCTTCTGCCCCCATGTAGATAGTATGGGGGTGTTCGGGATAAATTTAAACACTCTTTACTCCACATTCTGGTCCTTAAAGGAGGTGTTTAGCGCAATGAACAAGGCAATCAGACTATGCGGCCTTTACCTCCCTCTCTTAGCCATAGGAGTTTGAAAATTAAGAAAGTTGGCGAAGCCCCTGGTGTTCGGAAGGCTGAATTAGGGGCGTTATACACGCCTAATCAAAAGAACCGATTCTTCGTAGGAAGCGGAAAAAATCTCCAACGATTTGAAACCTCTCGAACAGCTGACAGGCTCATGCCACATCATGATAGTCAGTTTTCGGCTTTCTCTACTGAGGTGCTCGTCCGGAAGAACCGGGACAGAATCACATTAGTTCTCCCTTTACTACCCTAGCTGATATAGCGGAACATAAGGTAGTAAACACAGGAGCCGGGCAACCCAACTATTGACCAAAGACATGATTCGGAGCCGATGCATATAATGCTATAAGTTTGGGGTGCCGAACTATACTGTGAAAGTGTTCGGACTTTTATTGCCGTGATGCGGGGTGTAATGAAGCCCTTGGCGTAGTAGTACGTACCATGGTGTACGTGTGCAATGAGTAATAGATACTAAGGCGAGGAAACGGAAAAGATGCAGTAATGAGCTGACGCCACCATTTATTCATGATTGTGATGTAACTAGTACGTCGAGGCGTACTTACTACAAGTAATGCAATAAGCGAGTAACGCTATTTAACATGCCGTAACCAAGGGCGAGCTGCGTATGGGTATGTAAAACAAGTATGGTAATCGTTTAGTAGAGATCACCTGGGGGTTCCCTTGTACGCCAAAGCTCCTTGCCTCCTTGGTGTGTTCTGCAAGTGGGTCGTCCGTGTAGACCTCGAAAAGAGAAGAAAACCCGTAAAAAGAAAAAGCAAAAATGTGTGGATCCCAGGGTCTATCAAGCCATACTGTGGATCGCGAGCGAGTTATGCCTCCGTCGGTACCCATGGGGTTTTTAGTGCGTGGTTTATATGCACGCGGTACTAATACCATTGCCTCATTGGGGCTGGGACGGAGGACAAATTGCTAGTTTGGCTCGTGACGAGCCGAGCTGTCCTGCTGCAGTGTAGTACGGACCCTCTTAATGGTGTCCAGGGGCTTGGCAGCCGGATTATAGTGATGCTTGAGAAGGCCACTCTGTACTTCTGCTGCTAGGGCGGCGGTGTGCTCCTCTGTGCGGAGGGAGCGTTTCGTGTTTCCATTTACTGTAATGACGCCACGTGGACCAGGCATCTTGAGCTAGAGATAAGCATAATGTGGCACCGCATTGAATCGAGCGAATGCGGTTCGTCCTAGCAGTGTGAGATAACCGCTGCAAAATGGGACGATGTCGAAGATTAATTCTTCGCTTCGGAAGTTATCCGGGGAACCGAATACTACCTCCAGCGTTATTGAGCCCGTACAATGGGCCTCTACGCCTGGTATGACTCCTTTAAAGGTAGTCTTTGTTGGTTTGACTCGTGAGGGGTTAATGCCCATCTTCCGCACTGTGTCCTGATAGAGCAGGTTGAGGCTACTGCCACCGTCCATTAGGACTCGTGTCAGGTGAAATCTTTCGATGACTGGGTCGAGGACCAGTGCGGCTGAACCACCATGGCGGATTTTGATTGGATGATCTCGGCGGTCAAAGGTGATCGGGAATGGCGCCTACGGATTGAATTTCGGGACGACTAGCTCTAGCGCATAGACGTCCCTAAGTGCGCGCTTGTGCTCCCTTTTGGGGATGTGTGTAGCATATATCATGTTCACCGTTTTGACTTGAGGGGGGAATTTATTTTGCCCCCAGTTCTCGGCTACCGAGGCTCCTCGTCATTGTCCTTGCTCTATGATTCCCCTTCCTTGTTTCTGCTGTTTACCTTGCTAGCCTGTTTAAAGACCCGACAATTTCTGTTAGTATGGTTGGCCGGTTTGTCTGGGGTGCCATGTATCTGGCAAGGACGATCGAGTATGCGGTCCAAGCTGGATGGTCCTCCGTTTCTCCTTTTATAGGGCTTCTTTCGCTGGTTGGACTTGGAGCCACTGAATCCAGCGTGAACTGTGGTGTCATCGGTGTTATCGGCATTGCTTTGGCGTTTGTGTCTGTTGCGCTAGAGCTTGCTTGTGCTGTTTTTAGCCTCGGAGGGGCCTGTTTCGTTGGCTGTGTTTGTACTGCGACCCTGAAAGTGCGTTATATCGACTAGAGGGGGGGTGAATAGACGATTTTAATGAATTCTTCACTGAGGAATTTGTCGGTGAGGAAATTCCTTAGCGAAGAACTGCTTGCAGCGGAATAAGTACTCAGAAGTAAACATAACTGAACATACGCATGGTCATCATGATGAAATGAAGACAGGCACAGAGTACTGAAAGCGTAAACACAGGATAACACAAGATGAAGACAAATAGACTGAAGAAATTGAACTAAGGAAATAGAGAAAGTCTTCAGTTAAAGTCTTCAAACACAGATATGACAAGCACACAACACAATAATGAGGAAATGAAAGAGTTGAAGAAATAGAACCAGTAAGCTTGGTGAAGACTATGATTTGGTAGACCAGTTCCAACTGCTGTCTCAGTTGTACATCTGGTTGGAGCGGCTAGGTATTTAAACCTGAGGACACACAGTCCTCACCATATTCTCCTTGAACTAAGGTCACACAAACCTCGTCCAATCACTCGTGGTAAGTCTTCAGGTGACTTCCGAACCTTCACAAACTCGGTCACGCGGTGATCCACAATTCCTCTTGGACGCTCTAGACTATGACGCCTAACCGTCTGGAAGAAGCACAGTCTTCAAAGACAACAAGCATCGGATCCACGCAGGATCAATCTCTTCAGTGATGCTCAATCACTTTGGGTTTGTAGGTGTTCGGGTTTGGGTTTTTCCTCACTTGATGATTTTCGCTCAAAGTCCTCGGAGGATGGGATGCTCTCAGATGACAAGTGTCAGTTTCTCTCGAAGCAGCCAACCAGCTAGTGGTTGTAGGGGGCGGCTATTTATAGCCTAGGGAGCAGACCGACATGATAAGGCATAAATGCCCTTCAATGATATGACCGTTAGGTGGATAAGATATTTTGGGACAGCTGGCGCGTAGCACAGCAACGGTCAGAAATTTGAGGTTCAAATTCCTCAGGGCTATCATGTTCCTCATTGTGTAGGAAATCCGCACTGGCGAATTCCTAACTCCTCAGTCAGAACAAATTCCTAAGTGACCAGAAAAACTTCGTCTCTATCACTGAAGAAATTGACTGAACTGTATGAGATTTCCAATGGCTTCAATTGAAGGGATTGGTAGGTGTAGGATTTTGAGCTGAGCATCACATGGAAATTTTTCCTTAGTATTTCCTCGACCCCCTTTAACAGTATGGTGTTTCCTATGACTCAAGAAAGAGAAAATGAAACTACAAAACAAAAGTCTTCACGCTTCATGTTCCTCGAATGAATACCAAGTTCTTCAAGGTCACACCGATTTCTTCACTTTCAAAGTCTTCAGAAAGTCTTCAGAAATCCAAAGTCTTCAGTCGAAGAACTTCATTTTTAGGGGTCGACTTTTTCTATAAATATCAAACTCCTCATAGACTTATAGACCTGTGTACCCTCATAAACGCATTAGTCTCTCTACCTATAAGTCTTCAATACACCAAAATCACTAAGGGGCACTAGATGCACTTACAATCTCCCCCTTTTTGGTGATTGATGACAATATAGGTTAAGTTTTCAACGGGGATAAACATATGAAGTGTAAATACTGATATTGAGGAATTTGATTGCAAGATATAGAAGAACTCCTCCTGAAGATGTGCATAGTGAGGAATTTGCTTTTGAAGCAATGCACACTTGAAGAGTTGAATCATGGAGATCTCCCCCTATATCTTGTAATTCATACACGCATTTGACATATGATATGAAGAATTTGAAATGCATGATGAAATATGGTGACTGATGTAATTCAGCATGCGTGCATTAACATTAATGAGGAATAAGCATGCAGAAAAACACAACAAAAGTATCAAGTCACCATAGAGTTTAAGTTTACAACTCGATCCAGCAAAGTCATCAGAAGAACGAGAGTTGTAACTTAGAAAAAAAAACACCCATATAAGATAGACCCGCTTGAAGACTAACTCAAATTTTCTCCCCCTTTGTCATCGAATGACCAAAAGGATCGAAAATGAGGACTAACGCCCCTGAAGAATATCAAGTTGATGAAGGAGCGCCAGCGTTGTTGGGGTCGTTTGTTGATGTAGGGCCTGCCGCAGTGTCGTCCAAGTCTTCATGTTCATCGGTGTCGCGCGATGAAGATTATGAGCTGGCCACCAAGGAAGGAACCTTCACCTTCTTGTATTTCTTCGGTGGAGGTGCAGACCAGTCAATGTCTTCCTTGAGACCCATTTTCTTTAGATCTTCTTCACCATATATATGTGACAGAATAGCCCAGGTGCGATCGAAGACTTCATGGAGGTAGTAATGTTTTTTTCACTGCATTATGTGTAACAGTCATGTTGCAAAGAATTGAACCAAACTGACGCTTAACCCACTTATGATTTCGATCCACCTTCTAGTGAAGACTTTGCAGAAGTTCACGGTCTGTCATCACAAGAGGAGCAGTAGCTTGAGGATTTGGCTTGGAGGCATGGGCAGCAGAATCATGAGTGGCAGAGTCATCATTGGTGGAATAGGATGCAGCCTTGCGAAATTGACCATCCAATGGACGAATGCCTTCATCTATAACAGCTGGTGCCTTGCCCTTTTCATCAGGTGATGAATAAGTCCGCTTGAGGACTTCAATCGGGGGCAAGTAGCTGAGGTGATTCTGAAAATCAGCCTTATAGTTGAGTGAAGACCTTGTTCTGAGGAATCTCATGATCCAAGGTGCATAAGGCTTCAGCTCAAACGGTGAAAGTGCAACATTTTCCAGAGTCCTCATGAAGAAATCGTGATAATTGACAGGAATGCCATGAATGATGTTGAAAACCGGATTCTTCATGATGCCAACAATTTCCTCATCAGATGAGTTGTGGCCTTTGATTGGACTCATAGTCTTCGTCAGAATGCGATAGACTGTCCTTGGTACATACTGCAATTCCTTCATGAGGAATTTTGTCCTTGAGGCTTGACCGGGCTTCAATGGATTCATCAGCACTTGCATATAGTGATCAGTAAGCTCAGGCTCTTGGTACATGCAACGAGCTCCTTCAGGTGGAGGACTGATGGGCAGGGCGTGAAGTAATTCAGAGGCCGGTGCCTTATAGTGAGTATTTTCTGTCATCCAGTCCAAAACCCAGGAGTTCACATCGTCAGCATCTCCTGTGATGTGCAAAGTTGCGTAAAATTGAAGAATGAGTTCTTCATTCCAATCAACTATGTCTGTGCAAAAGTTGAGGAGGCCTGTGTCATGAAGCACACTGAGGACAGGAGTGAAGCATGGCAGTGATTCCATGTCCACATGAGGAATATGCTCATGGTCGAATACTTTGTCCTTATTGAAAAATAGTGAAGAATAGAAGTTGGCCTGGCTGGCAGTCCAGAAGCGCTTCCTGTGGAAATCATCAGCCTTGAATTTCTGCTTCTTTGAGAATGGATCCTTTGGCTTGGGCTGAGGAGTGTCAGTCAATTGCATCACCACCTCAGGTTCCACAATCTCAGGTTCTTCAGGCGGAGGAATTTCAGCTTCTACTTCAGTGACAGCCTGATTCTTCAATTCTTCATGTACATTTTCTTCAGCACTAGTGGCTGGAATTTCTTCATGGACAGATGGGGTTGCATGAGGTTCTTCAGATCCCATTTGTACTTCAGTAGCAATAGGGGACTGAGGAATTTGCTGTAAAGGTGTGAAGAGTGGAGAGTTGGGGTGCTGACTTTTCCAAAAGTCATCATTCATCACTGGAGTGGTACAGCCAATGTCCACATCTTCATTTTCTATTTCTTCAACGCCGGCCTCTTCAGCAGTAAACTAAGGCATAGGTGAGGAAACAACTGGAGTTGAAGGGATTTCATCCACTTCAATTTCTTCATCCATCTGCTCTTACGAAGTAGCAGAAGGATTTTCTTCATCAGATCCGCTAGGGATCACATATTCTTCATCAAAAGGGACGATTTCCTTTGATGGCATGGTTGAGATAGGAACAGCATCAATGGGGTTTGCAAAAGAGCTGGTCATAGACTTCATTTTCTTCGGAGCTGAAGAATTTGAAGAAGCTGATGCTTTCCTTTTCTTCACTACTGCACGCTCTGCAGCCTTGGTCTTCTTCACATCTGATGCAGATGGGAGGATTGGAGTTGGTGTAGGTGCAGGTGGAGCAGAGGAATGTGGTTGATTTTCTTCAGGCACAACTGATGCAGTTGCCCTGACCTCTTCATTTTCTTCAGGCGCACCACTAGTGGATGCCCTGGCAATTTCATCAGCGGTTAGAATGCCGTCATCAGCCCTAGAACTCACATTTTCTTTAGCAGCCTGAAAATCATCAGCGGTGCTGGCATGTTCTTCAGTTGGCTGAGCAGATGCTTCAGCCTGAGGAATTTCTTGTTGCGATGGGGCTGCAACCTTGGAGGTGAACTTCTCAGTCAGTTTAACAAACCTGACTTTGGCTCCTTGCCAATCAGCATAGTAGGCATTGAAATCATCACTGAGAACTTTGATTCCAGACTGTATTTTCACAAGATCATCAGTTGTCATAGAGATAACGTTGTTCTTCAGGAATTTCTCCTTCCTATACTGCGCTTTCTTGATCTGCCTGGCCTTCTCATATTTCCATTTCTCTTCTTGTATGAAGGCAGTTAGCATATGACTTTGGCCAGGAGTCAACTTGAAATCAGGCAGAGGAGTGTATGGGTCTTTGTGCCAGAGATCAATGTAGTCGAGGATCAACTTTGGATCCAAAAGCAGAGGCACATTTGTGCCCTTGGCTCTAGCGGCCCTGACTTGCCTATCTCTGATGATTTTGGCAAGTTCCTCATCATCAGCTTCGTCTTCATCAGACGGCAGTTGGAAGGCGACCTGCTTCTTGTGAGGACTTGGGAGAGAACCTCGTCCAGCAGTGGCCTTTTTCTTCAGCAGAGAGGGGCCAGTTGAAGAATTCGGTGCAGCTGAGGAACTAGAAGAAGCTCCTGAGGCAATAGAGATGCCTGTCGTCCTTTCACACGTGGCAAGATGCACATGTCCTGAGGATTTGATCGGAGCAGCTGAGGACTTTGGAGGAGGAGCAGCGTGAGGAATTGGCCGTGAGGGCTTTGAGGATTCTGGATGTGAGGGCATAGCTGAGGAACTCGGCCGTGAGGGCATTGAAGAAGAAGCACTTGACTTGTGCGCAGGCTTATTTGCCATGGATTTCTTCGGCTTGACAGAGGCCTCAGCAGCAGCAGCAGCAGCAGAGTCTTCATTGAATTTCCTCACTGCTTCTTTGGCTTGTCTAGCCAACTTGGCCTGGCGCTTGGCCCATTCATCTGGATAATCCTCACCGCGCTTGAGGCTGGTGTAACATCCCAAAATTCTAAATTTTGGAATGTTATAAACAAATAGATAGATTTGATTGATTGTTTGATTGATTGACTGAAAGTGAGGAATTCGAAACTTTTTGAAAGTTAAATGAGAGGGAATAAAAGTACTTTCCCAAACTTTCATTTTGCTTTTATGATCTTCGGAATTCAAATTCTTTTCATCACAAAACCACGGAGAGAAGATGACATGACTTCTTCCATTTATTTAAATGACAAGGTGTTGAAAATATTTGAATTTCATTTGGAAAATATTTCCAATTCTGAAACTTTATGCAACTCAATGATTTTCACGAGCGAAGATAAAATGACTTCTTCAAATTATATGAAATATGAGTTGGGAGTTTCAAAGGATTAAATTCAAAGTTCTTTTGAAATTATTTTCAATTTGGAGTTATTTGAGTTTTATTCAAATTATTTTTCTCCAAAAATTAAATATATGGAAAATAGGGTAACATGATTCCCTACATCAGAAAATTGGAGAGAAATTAATTTGAAGTCATTTTGGTATTTTTAAAATGATTTTTGTTGGATTTTATTGGACCAGAAGCACTCTTTGCTTTATTTGACATTTGTGTATTTTATTTGAAGTTAGAATAATGTTCATGTTGTAGAAAATCTTTTTCTGAAAATTTTGATATATTATATGCCCATATAATATTTTCATTTAATTTGTTTTATTTGTCTCGAAAATGTTTATTAAAAAACCTTCCTCCTCACTTGACTGGGCGGCCCAAAGACTCTGCCAGCCTTGACCAGCTCAGCCTAGCCGACCGCTTTCGCCTCGACGCTGACTCCACCGCCAAGATCCATGGTCGCCGTCGCCTCCCGGCCTCCTCCTGCCCCTTCCCCACGCAACCCCGCCGCCTCCGCCTCCATAAATACCGGAGCGCCGCCGGATCCCCTCTCTCTCTCTCGCCGCCTCCTCCCGCCCCTCGCGAGCTCCGATCCACCGCCGCTCTGCACCACCGCCGCTCCACCCGTGCCCCTTCCGCTGCCGCCACCACCATCGTCACCGCCGACCACACCAGATCCCCTGCCCACTCCGCCGAGCCGGAGGGCCACCGAGCCGCCCGTGGGCGTCCAGACCCGCCGCGCCTCTCCCTCTGCAACAACCACCGTCGCCATGTTGGTTTTTTCGACCGACGCCTTGAACCGTATAATACCTCCATGGTCCGTTTATTTTTCCTCCGGTTTTCTTTTAAAAATCAGTTTTTTTTGTTAGATTAATTAGTGGACGTTCGTCCGTTAGTATTCGGTAGCGAATGATTTTCACTGTTGAGCATTCAGTAACGAACGTTCGCTATTTAGATTTTTCCTTTTCTGTTTAAATATGCCAGGGACCTATTCGTGATAATTTTTCTTCACAGATTAGTCCCCAATTTTCAAACCCTCATAACTTTTTACTCGTTAGTCCAAATTCAACGAAACCAAGGCGCGGCGTGGTCAACATGGTCATGGAACGGCTTCCAACGGACATGGACTGTACGTGGAGAGGGTGACATCTGGGTCCGCGGCCGCAGCAACGAAGTGTCTCATTATTACGTGCAAAATAATTATTCCTCCACCTGACAGAAGGGACCCACCGGACGGGCCACCGTATTTTGCAAAAAAAATGTTTCCCCCTGACTGCTGGGACCCACCAGCTACATCTTCGCATGCAAGGAAGTGCGTCCGGGCCCACTTCTTCATTATGATCTCCTCTATCCATTAATCCAACTTAAACATGTTTTTGAAAGTTTTAAAATTTGAATTCAAACTGATTTGTATTTAAACTTCGTTTGATCATAACTTGAGTTTTATAACTCCGTTTGAGTTGATTCTTTTTGCAAATCAAAGCTCTTGACCTAAACTTTCTGATAAGGCCAAATTCACATAATTTTGGTATTGTTAGAAATTGTTTTATGTTGCAAGAGTTATTTGCTTGGTTTTGATGTTTTTCAAATCGTCTTCTCCGTTCTTTCTGATCTTTTGAGTGATTGCTTATGTGTGGTTACTATTGATTGCTTATGATAGATTGACCGGAGTGTGACGAGTAGAACTATCAAGAGTTTTGAGTGCGAATCATCTTCATCAACATTGCAGGCAAGTAACACTTGATCATACCTTTTCATACCCAGTTTTTATGCATTAGCTCAATCCTCAAACATTGCATGATTAGGATGTCATTAATTTGTGGGTTGGGAAGTAGCTGATGAGGTAGGAACCTATTGCCCTGTTACTATCAAACCCTTGGGAGTTACTTCTACGTTATGCTTATATTGCCATGCTATGCTCGTAGACGTGGTTTGGGTTTGAGAGATATTCACGACAGATGTGAGATTATTAATTAATGGTTTACTTTAAGGTGGCAACTTAAATACACATCCTGGAGGATTGAGGCACCTGGGGAATCCAAAGGTTGTCTGCTTTTATTTTGGAAATCCCTGGGTACCCGTGTGATCTTCCTATGGACCGCCACCCAGGCTCAAAGGAAACTGAGATTATTCATGCTAGAAACTTCCGTGTGCAACCACAAGCTATTATGGGCTCTAGCATAGTTGAGTAAGTTACGTGAAGCTCTCGAAGAGGTAGATCAGCAGGTAGTGGGTTTTATAGGTTTGGTATGATCTATCCGGAGTAGAGAGTTAATGTTTTTGAAAGACTGTGTCTCGGTCACCCGTTTCTCAAACACCATGCAGTGCGAGAAATCAGCGGAGGCGATCGAGTCTTGTGGGGAAAAGTGTGCAAACCTCTGCAGAGTGTACAATCTAATCATGGTTAGCCGTGTCACCGGTTATGGACAATTCTGAGTATCTAGTAATTGAGTATTCACATGTATCCCATCACTCTAAATTAATACTGCTGGGTTGTTAATCACTTTAATTGGGATTGAGTTGGGGTTATACCTTCTCAATGATGTTTCAACCACCATGATAGTTAAATTAAAATTTATTCTTTTGATGTAGGGAAAAATTGTCTTTTTGCAAAACTGTAACCATAGAGCTTTCCACCAGCCATATATGCATGTAGTATAGGCTTATTCCTTCATTATTCTCTATGTGTTACTTTGCCAGATATTCCATGTGCTGACCTGCTTTGGCTGCAACGTTTCATGTCAGCAGACTTTTCGAATTTACAGTAAGTGATACGTTAGGGTTACGATTTCCTATACTCAACTTTGTCGTTGGTGTTGATGGGAATCCACAACCTTGTTGCTTCCGCTATACTTTGGAGTGAGGTAATAGTATTTACGTTACTTTATACATGTGATTTACCTCTGTTATAAATCCTTCGAGTACTGTGTGTGTCAGCATACCGATCCAGGGATGACACCTAAGCACATAGACTTGATCCATTCGGGTCGGGTCGCTACAGCTGGTGGGATCCGCTTCTTGGCCAGGTGCCAATGGAGGTCTTGAGCATGGAGGGGTAACAGTGAATTTCTTCATGTATTCGCGAGTAACAGATCTGTACTCCCTCCACTCTCTAGCCCATCTCCTCTCTATCTTCTGAATGCGCACCTTGCGCTTATTGTTATCTTCCTCAGGGGGTGTGCAGTACCCAGCATAGATGTCATCAGGGATTTCAAACGCTGTGTTGACCTCAGGCCTCTTTCCTCCTTTATGTTGCTTCTTACCGTCAGACATTTTCTTCGGTTGAGGAATTTGAACAATTGAATTCTCTGAAGAAGTATGCAACTTTTCTGCGAGGAACACTGCAAATGAGTTAAGTTGATGAGAACCTAGTGATTCAGCAGCGGACATGAGTACCTGTGAACAGAGTATAGTTGCGAGGAATTTGAAGAGGTCATATGCTTCTCGTAAGGTTTTGTAAAACGAACAAGTTTGAGGAATTTGACTGAGCGAGTCTTGAAGAATTTCACTAAGCGTTCCTTGTCTTAGGTTCCAGAGTTGTACAGATCAGAAATCCGCACAATTGAGGAATCTTGAAGAGAAATTATAGCTTAGAGAAATGAATCAAGAGCAGATGACATGTGAGGTGTTTAGTGTGTGAAGAATTTGACGAATAAACACCTTTGAGGATTTTGTAGAAATCATTTGAATCAAAGAGGGCAGTAAAAGTAACTTTTAATTACCCTGGACGAAGAACACGACGAACTGTGAGATGGAGAAGTGAAGTTCGTCTGTGCAGATCTTCCACGCCCTAACTCGGTGGAGGAAGACGGCTAAGGCGGCGGTGGAGTGAAGATTTACGTGGCCGGCGTGAGTACGGCGATGACGAGGTCGAGGTAGTGAAGCTCTTCCTCACCGGCAACGATGAAGTAGCAGCGGCACTAGGGTTTGAGAAGCTCGAGCTGAAGAGAGGTCGAGCGGAGTAAAGGAAGTGAGGAAGGGGAGTGGGGTATTTATAGCCACGGTGAAAAACTGTTCGGCCGAAGAATTTGGACGAACGTGCCCTTGACCCTTGTCATTCTCTTGACATGTGTCACCCATGTACTGATAAGTGGAGATCGTGGGTGAATAGATAAGTATTTTGTGGGATGCGGAACGGTTTGAGCGATAAAACCGAAAATTTGGATAAGATAAGTTTTAACGTTCCGTTCGCAAATTCTTCAGCTGACAAGGACACAGTGAAGATTTTGAACGAGTGTCAAATAGAACGCACATGAAGAATCTTGTGAATAGATTGGGTTGAGTTTAGCATAGAGGGGGTAGGGTCCGATCACATTCACTTAGCAGAGAAAACAACTTGAAGAAATAGCAATAAGTGAATGTTGTAGAGGACATAAACTCATATATATAGCCAATGAATAAAAACGACGGAAACAGTGAAGACAATGCAAAGCTGAAGATCATGAACAACTGAGGAATTTCAAAATTGAGGAAAAACTAATTGAAGATTTTCAACTTTTGGTGGTGGCATGACCCACCGTATAAGAATGGTGATTTCATGCACCGTGTACAATTGTCGTAGGGTTCTGAGTATCAAATTCTTCGTTAATTTCTTCACACTTAGAGTGTTATTCTTCATTGATTGAAGAAAAACGTTTCTTCATGTGTTGCACATCTAAGTCATCAATTTTGCATAAGTGTTAGGATGAGTGTCCTTTTCAAAGAACATTCGAAGATTCTAAGATATTTAGCTCACACCGCAACTTGCTAAATCTCTTCTCATCCAAGGGATTTGTGAAGATATCGGCTAGCTGTTCTTCAGTCTTCACATGCTCAATAGAAATGTCGCCCTTCAACACATGATCATGAAGAAAATGATGTCGAATCTGAATGTGCTTTGTCTTCGAGTGCTGAACTGGGTTGTGAGCAATCTTGATGGCACTCTCATTGTCACAGAAGAGAGGCACATTCTTCACGTTGATGCCGTAGTTCTTGAGAGTTTGCTTCATCCATAGCAATTAGGCACAACAAGAACCAGCATCAATGTACTCAGCTTCAGCAGTAGGCAGTGATACGCAGTTCTGTTTCTTCGAGGACCAACAGACTAAAGATCGTCCGAGGAAATGACATGTACAGATGTTGACTTGCGGTCCACACAATCACCATCATAGTCAGAGTCAGAATATCCAATGAGATCAAAAGCTGAGCCCTTGGGGTACCATAATCCAAGTGTTGGTGTGTGAGCTAGATATCAAAGAATATGCTTCACAGCCTTATGGTGTGATTCCTTCGGTGTAGCTTGAAATCGGGCACACATGCAAACACTAAGCATTATATCCGGCCTAGATGCACATAAGTACAATAAAGAACCAATCATGGAGCGGTATACCTTATGATCGAAGTCAATACCATTTTCATCAGTGCACAGATGGCCATTTTTGGGCATAGGAATATTGACACCTTTGCAATCTTGCATGCCGAATTTCCTCAGTACATCCTTGAGGTATTTCTCCTGAGATATGAATATGCCATTGCGTTGTTGACGAATTTGAAGACCTAAGAAGAATTTCAACTCTCCCATCATAGACATTTGATATTCTTCACTCATCATATAGGCAAATTCATCACTATAACGTTGGTCTGTACATCCAAAGATAATATCATGAACAAATATTTGGCACACAAACAGTTCACCATCATAAGATTTAGTGAAAAGAGTAGGGTCTAGTGAACCGGGTTTGAAGCCTTTCTTCATGAGGAATTCCTTCAAAGTATCATACCACGCCCGAGGGGCCTGCTTGAGGCCATAGAGGGCCTTATTGAGTCTAAAGACTTTGTCAAGATGTTTTGGATCTTCAAAACCTGGGGGTTGAGAAACATATACTTCTTCCTCAAGCTTACCATTGAGGAATTCACTTTTCACATCCATTTGATATAAACTGATATCATGATGGTTAGCATAAGAAAGTAATATGCGAATAGCCTCAAGTCTAGCAACAGGTGCGAAATTTTCATCGAAATCAATTCCTTCAACCTGTGTGTAGCCTTGAGCTACAAGCCGTGCCTTATTCCTCACAACAAGGCCATTTTCATCTTGCTTGCTGCGGTAGATCCACTTTGTGCCAATGATATTGTGCTTGCGAGGATCTGGACATTTGACCAGTTCCCAGACGTTGTTGAGCTTGAATTGATGTAATTCTTCTTGCATGGCCTGAATCCACTCAGGCTCCAAAAATGCTTCATCTACCTTAGTGGGCTCTGTGATAGAGACAAAAGCATAGTGCCCACAAAAGTTAGATAAATGTGAAGCTTTTGAGCGTGTGAGAGGACCTGGTGCTTCAATGTCACCGATGATCTTTTCAACTTGCACTTCTTTTGCAACGCGAGGATGAGCTGGTTGTCGTCGAGGAATTTGATCAGCATTTTCTTCAGCAGATTCTTTAGGTGCATTAGCTCGACGTTCTTCATGTTCTGGAATGAATTCTTCAGCAGATTCTTCGGTAGGAATGACATCCTCGGTATCCTTGAACTTGATATATTCCTCAGGGGCTGGTTCATCTATCACAGAAGGTAGGTGCTCTCTTTGAGAGCCATTAGTTTCATCGAACCGCACATCTACAGTTTCAACAACCTTGTGAAGAACGTTGTTGAAGACTCTGTAGGTGTGTGAATCCTTTCCGTAACCAAGCATAAAACCTTCACGTGCTTTTGGTGCAAATTTAGCATTGTGATGAGGAACTCTAATCCAACATTTAGCACCGAAGACTTTGAAATAACTCACATTGGGTTTCTTGTCAGTGAGGAGTTCATAGGCAGTCTTCTTGAAAAATTTGTGAAGATATACTCTGTTGATGATGTGGCACGCAGTATCAATTGCATCAATCCAGAAACGACGAGGCGTTTTGTATTCATCAAGCATAGTGCAAGCCATATCAGCAAGAGTCCTGTTCTTTCGCTCCACGACGCCATTCTGCTGAGGAGTATAAGGAGCAGACAACTCATGAGTAATACCAAGTTCATCAAGATAGTCATCAAGACCACAATTCTTTAACTCAGTTCCATTGTCACTTTTGATGTGCTTGATCTTCACACCAAAGTTGGTTGAAGCCCTCGAGGAAAATCGTTTGAAGACTTCCTGCACTTCATGTTTGTAAGTAACAATGTGTACCCATGTGTAACAAGAGTAATCATCAACAATAACAAAGCCATATAGAGATGCATCATTTGTGACTGCTGAGTAATGATTAGGACCAAAGAGGTCCATGTGAAGCAATTCGAATGGTCGAGTAGTAGTCATGATAGTCTTCGCTGGATGCTTGGCCTTGGTCATCTTTCCAGCTTCACAGGATCCGCATAAGTGATCCTTGAGGAATTTGACATTCTCAATGCCAATGACATGCTTCTTCTTCGCAAGCGTGTGCAAATTCCTCATGCCTGCATGACCAAGTCGTCGATGCCATAGCCAGCCTTCTGAAGCTTTTGCAAGTAGGCACACGGCTGGTTGTGGTCCTGTAGAGAAATCAACAATATACAAGTCTCCTCTCCTAAAGCCTTCGAAGACTTTGGAATTGTCGACTTCCATAACCACAACACAACGATACTTGCCAAAGACAACAACCATATCAAGATCACAAAGCATTGAGACAGACATGAGGTTGTATCCTAAGGACTCGACAAGCAGGACTTTGTCCATGTGTCAGTCCTTTGTGATCGCAACCTTACCTAGACCCAATACCTGACTTTTGCCTTTGTCAGCGAAGATGATATGCTTCAGATGCGATGGTGATAAGGGAGCATCCATGAATAGACTCTTGTCACCAGTCATGTGATTTGTACATCCACTATCGAGGACCCACTCAGCGGCTTTGGGTTGATCATCCTGCAGATGAATTAGTGCAGCTTACGAACTCATATACTTCATCAGTGAAGAATATGACATCAAGCAATAGAATAGATAAAACAGTATGAGGACGTGAGAAATGAAAGTTCATTTCTTCATGATTAGCCTGCATCCTTTCAGGCATTTTTCAGGTTTCCAGCAAATTCTTCAGATGTTTGAGCACGTCTGGAGACCTGAACCTGCAGAAGAGATTAGTTCTTTTTCTTAACCACCCACATCTGAAGGGGTGGCAAAGAGTTCATCACTGTGCGAGCTCCATACGAGAAAGGTGGCATAGAAGCCAATCCATTTCGTTTCACATAAGAGGAGTTAGGGTAAGCATTTGAATAAGCAGAGAAATTCTTCGAGGACTTATGAACATAATGATTATAAGAATAATGCTCATATTCATAGCCCTTAGCTCTTCCCTGCGAAACAGAGTTGTTAGCACGATGATAATCATATGAGGACTTTGATCCTTTTGAGGAATTTGATCCACATCAGGAATTTGGTCCGTATGAGGACTTGGATCCATATGAAGAATTTGGTCCATATGAAGAATTTGCTTTGGGTTCCTATATTCTTCACAGGTGATGTCATGAGGACATTCACCTGAAGACTTTCAAGGCACCTTTTGGGAACCCAGATTTTCTTCATACGGGAACCGTTCCTGCAGTTAGTGCCAACATATCTAGCAAATACTTCACCATTCTGATTTTTGAACAATTTATAGTTGGAGTCAAATGACTCATCAGAAGAATGAGAAGATTCACATGTAAAGCCAGATAAATTAGATGGATCAACTGGAGGTCCCTTTGTAGCAATCCATGAGGTTTTGGGGTACTGCTCAGGCTTCCAATATGTACCATCAGCATTGAGTTTCCTCTCAAAGGCAATACCCTCTTTCCTAGGGTTCCTGTTGAGGATCTGCTTTTTAAGCACATCACAAAGAGTCTGATGCCCTTTGAGGCTTTTGTACATGCTCGTGATGTACAATTCCTTCAGCCTGCATTGTCAAGGATACTAGCAATGTCCTCGATGATGAGAATTAGTGACAGCAGAGACAGTTGACTTAATTTGTAGCATTAGAAGCATTTGAACATTCAGGTGAAGAATTAGCGATTCACGCTCAATGCATTTCAAACATGGAGGAACAAATTCTTCCCGAAAGCAGCGCTGATTTGTTGAGCAAGTAATGAATCGCTCCCTTCGAAGATCTTCATAACTCACTCTTAGCTTCTCAAGATCTTGCTTTCTTTGAAGAAATTCATAAGAAAGCTTCTCATGATCGATAAGAGAGTGTTATGATGACCTTGAAGGTTGTCAAACCTGGTCTCAAGTCTCAAAGATTTTCAATCAAGGTTTTAGTGCGATCCATTTCTTCACCCAACATATCATCACTTTTGTCTAGCTTGTTTTGAACCTTTTCAAAGCCCTTTGTTGTTTCACAACAATCTTAGCAAGTTTAGAGTAGCTGGTGTCGGTGTCAAAACCGGCGGATCTCGGGTAGGGGGTCCCGAACTGCGTCTAGGCGGATGGTAACAGGAGACAAGGGACACGATGTTTTACCTGGTTCAGGCCCTCTCGATGGAGGTAAAACCCTACTCCCGCTTGATTAATATTGATGATATGGGTAGTACAAGAGTGGATCTACCACGAGATCGAGAGGCTAAACCCTAGAAGCTAGCCTATGGTATGATTGTTGTTCGCCCCACGGACTAAAACCCTCCGGTTTATATAGACACCGGATAGGGTTAGGGTTACAGAGTCGGTTACAACGGTAAGAGATCTACATATCCGTGTCGCAAGCTTGCCTTCCACGCCAAGGAAAGTCCCATCCTGACACGGGACGAAGTCTTCAATCTTGTATCTTCATAGTCCAGAGTCCGCCAACGGTGATAGTTCGCTATCTGGACACCCCTAATCCAGACTCCTCAAGAGCCCCTGAACCAGGCTTCAATGACGATGAATCCGGCGCGCATATTGTCTTCGGCGTTGCAAGGCGGGTTCCTCCTCCGAATACTTCATAGAAGATTTTGAACACAAGGATAGTGTCCGGCTCTGCAAAACAAGTTCCACATACTACGGTAGAGAGAATAACCTTTGCACAGATCTGCTGATGTATTCCGCGGCGTGACATCACACCACGGCCAGGCCTTTATATGAATCGTTTTTACTGTTCCACCTCAGCGCGTTTAGCGAGGCAGTTTCCTTGGCACATCTTATCAGAGCGGAGATCGTGCCCCCTTATTCCGGGATTCCCATCAATACGGACGTGGGTAACCCAACCGTGCCATTGATTACGACGCTTGGGAGATAAGCGAGTTTTACCAGTGGCGGGGACGATAGCCGTCCGTCCATATAAGGGATAAGGATCCACCTTTAACCTATGCCTTCTTCCTCCTTTGCTCATCCATTTCCAAGACTCGAGCTCCAGCGCCTAAGTCCGCACATCCTCCTCAACCTTCTCCAGCCATGTCCGGAGCGGGAGGCAGTGGATGGTCTCCTCCGTCACGGAGGGACAAGTCAAAAGCTGCGGAAGGCCGGATACTTGTCCAGCGACATCGCGCACCGCTCCCCGACGAGGGGCAGCTCATTCCCACCCCTGGCCCCATGGGAGGATGGTGTTCTCACCCACTTGCTCCATGGACTAGGTTTTCCACTTCACCCATTTGTCCGGGGCTCATGTTCTACTACGCCTGATTTCCACGATTTGGCCCCAATTTCATCCTCAACATCTCGGCGTTCATCGTCAGGTGCGAGGCCTTTCTCTGCATCCAGCCCCACTTTGGCTTATGGCTGAAGACCTTCAATGTCAAGCCGAAGGTAGTGGGCGGCCGCCAAGCCGAGTGCGGAGGTGCCATGGTTGGCAAGATGGACAAAGTCCTATGGCTCGAGGGCTCCTTTGTGGAGACCGTGAAGGGGTGGCAATCGGGTGGTTCTACATCACCGAGCCGCTGACCCTAAATGGGCAGCGCCCCTGAATTCAGATCTGGTTTCCCTATGCGGCTCACCTCTTGGAAAGAGACGGCCCCTCGTGGGGTAATCCTAAGAGCTGACCGGACTCAAAACCTGCATGCAAACCCCGTGAACAAGAATCTCAGGCTTGTCAATGTAGTCCAAAGTTATGCTCATCCGCCGGATCCTCCCATGCCAACAACGGGCCTTCAAATTGTGGAGTTCGATCCAGCACAACACCAAACTCTGAAAAGGCTCTTCGACACTACGCATTTAAGATGCCTCGAAGGTGTTGTTCAAGGCGCCGAGGCTCCCAGATCCGCTACCGAAGATCGCGGATTCAGCTCGCAGCGCCAAGCTACTGAGGTAAGCTATTTTACCCTTTACGAGACTCTTGTTTTCATAGTTTGACTCTATGTGGATCTAAACTCCCTACCTTTGACAGATGGCGTAACACGTCCGGCAGGTTAACTGTCCGCTCCTTGCCGAAGACCCAGCGGACGCCCGCTTGACGGGGCTGCTGGCTCCGGCACCTCACGTGGTGTCGGAGAAGAAGGCCAAGAAGAAGGTCACGGGGACTCGAAGGAGCGCCCGACGCCAAGTGTTGTCGGACTCATCGTCCGACGACTCTGAGGCGGAATCCTCCCCTGAGGACGAGGAGGAGGAAAAAGAAGCCTCTCCCCCAGCATGGGGAGAGAAGAAAAGGAAGGTCGCCCTGACTGGGGAGGCCGGAGGGTCCAAGAACGGAAGGACCCTTCCTCCGGACTTCTCCACCAACGCCGACAACGACGAGGAGGAGTGGCCACCAAGGGCCAAGCCCCTGGCGAGATCGTAAGTGTCCGGACTCCGGAATATCTCATGACTTTTTATTTGTCGCATAGTGTCTTCTAACGCCGAATATAACAATGTAGCCCGCCCAAGGACGAGCTCGCTGCTTCGTCGAGCGGCTCCCTGGATTCGCCGGATGTGAATAGCACTTCGCTTCCGACCGCCTCCTCTCCTCGTGACGCAGACGACACCGCGGTGGAGTCCCAAAAGGGGCCCAGCCAGGAGGTGGTGGTCCTGGAGGCGCCGCAAGGCGACCTCCCGGACTCCGGGCGCAAAGGGGGCGAGACCCCATAGGGCTCTAAGTCCGGCCCTGTGCCGGACTCCGTACCGGAACCTCCAGTGGTTCCGAAGTCCGGCAAGCGGCCCCTTCGTAAGAAGGGCAAGACTGCGACGCCGGTGACCTCCGTCCGTCCGGAGGCACCGGATAGCTTGCTGGAGGCGCTTAACGGCGCCTCCATCAACGAGGAGCACCGCATTTTATGAGTGTGGTGATCCAGAAAGTTCAGTCCGCCAAGAGCGGGCTGACTGAAGCCTGTACCAGCCTTCTAACAGGCTTTGAGGTAAGTTTAGAATATGTAAAAATATTACCGCATAGACAGTAGCCCCTGTGCTTAGTTTGGTGTTCAAAACGAAAAGCCGGACTGAGGATCTAACAAGATATATGCAGGAGTCTAACATAAGTATGTCAATATGGGAATGCAGGCTGCGCTGCTGACCTCTGCCGCACTGACTGCGGAGGTCAATGCATTGAAGCAGAGCCTCGAGCGGTCCGAGAACGAGCTCGGCCTTGCCAAGAAGAAACTCGAGGACAAGGAAGGTAAGTAATACCTTATTAAATTAATACCTTATAGAAAGGATTTGGTTGCAAAAATGACAGGACTAACGTGGGTATTGTAGGGGCCACGAACGAGGTGGCGACCCTGAAGGAAGCGGTGTCCACGGCCGAAGCAAAGCGCCATGAGCGCACCGAGCAAGAGAAGCAGGAGGCGCGGGTGGCGGAGGTGCGGCAAGAGCTCCAGGCTCTCGTGGAAAAACACGAGAGTTTGGAGCATGACTCGAAGACTCGAGAGTCCGAGCTCGCCTCGGCTCTTGAGAGTGCCAAAGCCGCTAAGGCCGAAGCCCAAAAAGCCCTCCAGGAAATTGAATCATTAAAGAAGATAGCGGCGGGTAAGGAATTCTTTATGCAAAGCAAGCATGTGAAAGTGAATTATCTATTACTTACCCGAATCCGGAGCTCTCTAGGAGCATTCACAGTTCTGCCCCGTAGTGTATCTGATGCTGCCGCGTTCTACCGCGCCGAGGAGGGGAGCTCGACGGAAAAGGTGTTCTGTCTCGGATCTTTGAGGCCGGACATCCGTGCCCCCGAGCGACCAGCTGAAGCAGCTGGTCGAGCTCCACAAGGTCGCCGAACAGGCCATGAAGGGCCTCATAGTTCGGCTGTGGCCTACGGAAGCCATGCCTGGGAGCTACTTCGGGCTAGTGCAGCGGCTGGTGGACGCCTGTCCATGGATTGAAGTCATCAAGCGCTCCGTCTGCATTGAAGGTGCCCGTCGGGCCCTTGCCCGTGCTAAAGTGCTCTGGGGCAAGATGGATGCTGAGAAGCTTGTGACGGACGAGCCACCGCTGGGCAAGGGGCATCGCAAGCCCGAAATGTACTATGAGGGCGTCCTGAAGGGTGCCCGCCTTATAGCGGGTGAATGCTCCAAAGATGTAATTTTTGAATAGACTCGCATTTGTTATCCTGTACGCTGAAAACTTGTTCATATGCGCTAAGCAACGCTTGTGAATTTAAAATATTACCTTCTGTGCGGCCGTTTATCAAATTTGAGAGATGGCAAGTCGTTGGCTTCATCCCCCATGCCACGAGTGCTGGGGTGTTCGGGATAAACTTGAGCGCTCTTGTTCCCATTCTTGGGTCCTTCAAGGGAGGCGCTCAATGCAACGAACAAGGCAACCAGACTATAGTGCTTGAACACTATCACTTAGCATAGAATTCTATAATTTTAAATTTCGGCGAAGCCCCTAGTATTCGGAAGACCGAGTTCGGGGCGCTATCCACGCCTTGGCCGGACAATGCCGACTCCTCGCTCTAAGCGGCATAAGTCTTTAGGGACCCGAAAAAACCTCTCGAACGCGACCGGCTCTCGCCCTATCATGACGGTCAGTTTTAGCTTTCTCCACTGAGGTGCTCAACCCAGCTCAACCGGGGCACAATCACAGTGGTTCTCCCAGCGCTACCTTAGCCGATATAACGGAACGTAAGGTACCAAAACATGGGAGCCGGGCAAACCCAACTATTGACCCAAGACAAGATTCAGAGCCGATGCATATAATGCTATAAGTTCGGGGTGCCGCACTTGTGAAAGTGTTCGAACTTATCACACCATATTTTGGGGTACTTAAGCCCTCGGTGTATTGGCCGTACTAAAGTGTACGGGTGCAACGTGTCATGAATGAACATATATATATATATATATATATATATATATATATATATATATATATATATATAAAGAAAGGAGTGCAATAATAGGCAAAAGCTATGTATTGTTTATTCAAAAGGTACTACAATGAAAGCGAACGATACAAATAGTGCGATAAGCAAGGGATGGGACTATTTAACATGTCCCCTCCGTGGGTAAGCTGGGATGGTATGTAAAACAGGTATAATGCTCGTAGTAGAGACCACCGGACACTCGACATAGCTTCGCTTCCCTGGCTGTTGCATCGTGAGTTCGCAATTCTAGTGCCGACAGGGCTTCGGAAAACGGAGTCCCGAAAGTAAGAGAAAAGAAGAAAGAAAAGAATGACACAATCGGGGCCCCAGTGCGGTTGAGCCGCGTGCAGGCGTGTCGTGGTCGTGCCCTCCCCTTATGCCCATGGTATCTCCAGAGCGTAGTTATGTACGCCAGTAATAACCTTCGCAATTTCGCGAGGGCTGGGGTTGGGGCCGGATTGCTACGCATGCTCGGATCGTGCCAGGCGGTCTTGTTGTAGGTTACTCCGGTCGCGCTTGACGGTGTCCGGACGTTTAGTAGCCGGACTCGAGAATTGCTGTGAGAGGCTGCTTTGCACCTCTGCAGCGAGGGCCGCCGTATGCTCCTCCGTTGGGAGAGAGCGTTCGGTGTTTCCATTGACCGTGATTACTCCTCAAGGGCCTGGCATCTTGAGCTTGAGGTATGCGTAGTGCGGCACCGCATTGAACTTTGCAAATGCGGTTCGTCCAAGCAGTGCGTGATAGCCGCTGCGGAACGGGACTATGTCGAAGATTAACTCTTGGCTTCGGAAGTTATCCAGGGATCCGAAGACCACTTCGAGTGTAACTGAGCCTGTACAATTGGCCTCTACACCTGGTATGACGCCTTTAAAGGTCGTCTTTGTGGGTTTAACCTTGAGGGTCTATGCCCATTTTGCGACAGATCCTCGATAGAGCAGGTTCAGGCTGCTACCGCCGTCCATCAGGACTCTAGTGAGGTGAAATCCGTCGATGATTGGGTCAAGAACCAATGCGGCGAATCCGCCGTGGCGGATGCTAGTGGGGTGGTCTCTTCGATCAAAAGTGATCGGGCAGGAGGACCATGGGTTGAACTTTGGGGCGACTGGCTCCATCGCATATACGTCCCTTAGTGCACGCTTCTGCTCCCTTTTGGGTATGTGGGTTGCGTATATCATGTTCACCGTCCGCACTTGTGGGGGAAGCCCTTCGTCCTCTATTGTTCGGGCGGCCGGGCTCCTCCTCGTCATCGCTATGCAGCCCCTTGTCATTGAGTTCGCATTTAACTTGCTCGCTTGTTTGAAGACCCAACAATCCTGTTGGTGTGGTTGGCTGGTTTTTCGGGTGCCATGTATTTGGCACGAAGCGATCAAGTATTCGGTCCAGATTGACGGGCCCTGAGTATTTATTTTGAACGGCTTTTTCCGCTGACCGGTTTAGAGCCTATGAATCCGGCATTGACCGCCGATCTTCAGATTATCACCGTTACGCGGCGCTTGTGCTTGTTGCGACGCGACCTGCCATTGCCGCCCTTGGTATCCGAACTACCAGGGTTTTTGGTCAAGTTGTTACTACGAGCTAGCTAACTGTCCTCTCCCGCAAAAGCGGGTCATGAGTGTTGTGAGGGCTGCCATGGATTTCGCTTTTCCTGTCCTAGGTGCCGGGCAAGCCACTCGTCGCGGATGTTATGTTTGAAGGCTGCAAGGGCCTCTCGCATCCGGACAATCAACGATTTGATTTTTCTTTGTTAGGAACCATGTCCGTAATTGTCCGGCCGATTCTTCCGCTGCTGAATTATGTGGCTGAGGTCATCGGCGTCTGGTGGTCGCACATATGTGCCCTGGAAGTTATCAAGGAATGCGGCTTCCAGGTCCTCCCAACAACCAATTGATTCTGCTGGCAAGCTGTTGAGCCAATGCCGAGCTGGTCCTTTAAGCTTGAGTGGGAGGTATTTGATGGCGTGTAGATCATCACCGCGGGCCATGTGGATATGGAGGAGGTAGTCCTCGATCCAAACCGCAGGAACTGTTGTGCCATCGTATGATTCGATGTTTACGGATTTGAAACCCTCGGGGATTTGATGATCCATCACTTCGTCTGTGAAGCATAGTGGGTGTGCGGCGCCTTTGTATTGAGCTATATCACGACCCAGCTCAAATGAGCTTTGTCTACTGTGTTCGGCCCGGCCGGAATTGCTGTATCCGCCGTGACGGTTATCATCGCGTGTTGTGGGGCGCCCACGTGATCTGTAGATCGATCTTGTTTGCCTTGCCTTGTCCTCCAATATGTCTTGCAGGTCTGGCGCGTTTCCCCGTGCCTTGGTACTTTTCGAGCGACGCCGGGGTGCGGCTTGAATGGAGGGCCTAGAGGCCTCTTCGTCATGCCACGGGTGGCTGTCACCGCATCATGCGCCGGTGATGTAGGTTTGGTTGCTTCCACCTCTAATTGGGGTAGCAGCCTGCGTTTGGGTATCTCTTGGAGGGGCGCTCGAGTTCAGACTCTTGCTGCAGGGACTTCAGTCCATCTGTCAGCTAGCAAGTCTTGGTCAGCTCTAAGCTGCTGCTGCTTTTTCTTGAGGCTGCTTGCCATGGCCATAAGCCTGCGCTTGAAACGCTCTGTTCAAGGGATCCTCGGGCACGACAAATTGCTGTCGCCGAGGCTTGCCTCATCTTCGGATGGAGGCATATAATTATCGTCCTCCACCTCCCTGTCTGCCGCTCTATCATGAGGGCTAGCTTCTCCCTCCTTATGTGTTGAATCCTGCTGTAGGAGGTTGTCTTCGGCACTGTCCGGGGTGTTATTATCTCCCGTGCCGGAATCACCATTTTTCCTGTGGCGGGATTTAGAGCGGCGCCGTTGACGCCGGCGCTTGGGCTGTTTTTTTGGAGGGGTCATCCTCCGATGTTCCATCGCCGTTCCCATCTTTTGGGATGTCCACCATGTATATGTCGTATGACGAGGTGGCCTTCCAGTGCCCTGTAGGCGCTGGTTCTTGGTCGCTCCATCGCCGTCCATACCGCCGATGTCTTGGAGTCGAAGTCGAGCATGTCGGTTAAATCATCGACAGTGGCTACAAAGTGGGTGGTGGGTGGGCGTTGAATCTCTTCGTCGTCCGCATCCCAACCTTCCTGACCGTAGTCCGGCTAGGGCTCTCCTGAAAAAGAGAGAGACTTTAGTGAATTCAGGATGTCGCCAAAGGGCGAGTGTTGAAAGATGTCCGTGGCAGTGAACTCCATAACCGGCGCCCAATTGGATTCGATTGGCAGGGGCGTGGAGGGTTCGGAGTCCGGAGAGGAGTCCGGCACCTTGGAGTCACGGCTTCGCAGCGACAGGATGGAGTTCGCTCAATCGCCAGAGAGATCGTAGCCCCGAGGCGGTGTCCAGCCACTGCCCTCGATCGGCGGAGTCGGCTCGAGCTAAGGGTCGGAGCGACGCTGGTGCGGCCTCCGTGGCACCGCTCGCGGCAGAGCTAGATCATGCCCATCGAGACAAGACGGGCGCTATTGGTTGTGGCTCGAATCCGCCAAAGATCAAGTCTCTGCGGATGTCGGCCGTAGTTCAAACTCCCAAATCTGACCCGATGGCGGGCGTAGCTTACGATCTGCTCCAGATGGCCAAGTGAATTGGCCCAGCAGCAAAGCCGCTGAATACGAAGATCTGTCCGGGAGAAAAGTCTCACCTGGACCGCGTCGTTGTTGATGATCAAGGAGCCATCGGGCCTAAGGATGACGACACGAGGAACTCTCAATGAAAGCACCAATGTCGGTGTCAAAACCGCGGATCTCGGTAGGGGGTCCAGAACTGTGTGTCTAGGCGGATGGTAACAGGAGACAAGGGACACGATGTTTTTACCCAGGTTCGGGCCCTCTCGATGGAGGTAAAACCCTACTCCTTCTTGATTAATATTGATGATATGGGTAGTACAAGAGTGGATCTACCACGAGATCAGAGAGGCTAAACCCTAGAAGCTAGCCTATGGTATGATTGTTGTTCGTCCTACGGACTAAAACCCTCCGGTTTATATAGACACCGGATAGGGTTAGGGTTACACAGAGTCGGTTACAACGGTAGGAGATTTGCATATCCGTATCGCCAAGCTTGCCTTCCACGCCAAGGAAAGTCCCATCCGGACACGGGACGAAGTCTTCAATCTTGTATCTTCATAGTCCAGGAGTCCGGCCAACGGTGATAGTTCGGCTATCCGGACACCCCCTAATCCAGGACTCCCTCAGCTGGGCTTAAGATTTTCATCAGATTCATTCTCCCTTGATTCAGAGGAGGTATATTTGAGTACCTTGGCGCCCTTTGCCATGAAGCAATAGGTGGGAGCGTAGTCATCATTGCCTTCATCAGCCTTGTTGGTGAGGTCATTTTCTTCAGTGTTGAAGATAGACTTGCTGACGAATGCAGTAGTGAGGGCTAGGCTCGCCACACCGGATTCTGACTCCTCAGATGCCTCCTCTTCCTCATTTTCTTCAGATTCAGCCTCAGAGTCCATTTCCTTGTCAATGAATGCCTGAGCCTTCTTGGAGCTGCTCTTCTTGTGAGATGAAGACTTTGAGGATTTTGATGATGAAGATTTTGAGGATTTCTTATCATCAGAACTGTAAGCCTTGTATTTCTTCTTCTTTGATTCCTTTTCCCACTGAGGACAATCTTGAATGTAATGTCCAGGTTTCTTGCATTTGTGACAAAACCTCTTCTTGTAGTCACTAGATGAGGAATCATTACTCCTTGAGGGTCTTCCAAAGCGACCACATCTTGAGAACTTCTGGAATTTCATCACGAGCAGTGCTAGTTCATGGCTCAGTTCTTCCGGATCACCAAGGCTGCTGCCAGAGTCTTCATCTTCAGACTCAGAAACCGCCTTGGCCTTCAGTGCACGTGATCTGCCATAGCTCGAACCATAGAGATCTCTCTTTTCAGCAAGCTGGAACTCATGAGTATCTAGCCTCTCGAGGATATCAGCGGGATCAAGTGACGTGTAATCAGCACGTTCTTGTATCATCGATGCCAAAGTATCAAATGAGGAATCAAGCGATCTCAACAATTTCTTCACCACCTCATGGTCGGTGATGTCAGTGGCACCAAGCGCATGAAGCTCATTTGAGATGTCAGTGAGGCGATCGAAGGTTTGTTGAACATTTTCATTGTCGAGTCTTTTGAAGCGGTTAAAGAGATTGCGAAGAACATCAGCTCGAGAGTCACGCTGAGTTGAAGCTCCTTCATTCACTTTGGACAGCCTATCCCAGATAAGCTTAGCAATTTCCAAAGCACTCACTCTTCCATACTATCATTTGCTCAGATGGCCACATATGATATTCTTCGCTTGAGAATCGAGTTGCTTGAATCTCTTCACATCGGTAGCGTTCAGTGAGGGTGAAACAGAGGGAACACCATTTTCCACAACATACCAAAGATCGTTATCAATTGCTTCAAGATGCATTCGCATCTTATTCTTCTAGTAGGGGTAGTCCATCCCATCGAAGGTAGGACACCCAGTAGAGACCTTGATCATACCTGCGGTCGACATAACTAAAACTCCAGGCGGTTAAACCAAAATCACATAGAACAAGGGAGTACCTTGCTCTGATACCAATTGAAAGTGCGTTATATCGACTAGAGGGGGGTGAATAGGCGATTTTTATGAATTCTTCACTGAGGAATTTGTCGGTGAGGAAATTCCCTAGCGAAGAAATACTTGCAGCGGAATAAGTACTCAAGAGTAAGCATAGTAGAACGTAGGCATGGTCATCATGATGAAATGAAGACAAACACAGAGTACAGAAAGCGTAAACACAGGATAGCACAGGATGAAGACAAACAGATTGAAGAAATTGAACTGAGGAAATTGAGAAAATCTTCAGTCAAATTCTTCAAACACAGATATGAACAAGCACACAGCACAGTTATAAGGAAATGAAAGAGTTGAGGAAATAGAACCAGTAAGCTTGGTGAAGACAATGATTTGGTAGACCAGTTCCAACTGCTGTCTCAGTTGTACATCTGGTTGGAGCGGCTAGGTATTTAAACCTGAGGACACACAGTCCTCATCGTATTCTCCTTGAACTAAGGTCACACAGACCTCGTCCAATCACTCATGGTAAGTCTTCAGGTGACTTCCGAACCTTCACAAAATCGGTCACGCGGTGATCCACAATTCCTCTTGGACGGTCTAGACCATGACGCCAAACCGTCTGGAAGAAGCACAGTCTTCAAAGGCAACAAGCGTCGAATCCACGCAGGATCAATGTCACAGCCCTAGAATTGCTTGACATTAGTTGCATTAGGGCATTCATGTCATCATGTTGATTTCCATGAAAATTGAAATGGGGATTGTTGAAACCCTAGCACCAATTGAATTCTAATAGGTTCAAATAAAATCATTTTCAATAATCCCAAAATGCCCTGTGAAAATGTTCATGATTAATGGATAAAGGTGAAAGCCTCTTCCAAGAATGATGGACATATCTTATAGGTCATTCCTGGATTTTTGAATTAAATCTTAAACCATTTGACTTTGGGCATTTAACACTATAAATAATTTAAATGCTAAATTAATGTTGGAAGTATTTGTGGGCCATAGAAATAATTCAGGAAGTGCCCGTGAATATTTTCAGGATTTTAAAAGTGCCCCGGTATTTTTAATACAGCCCTAAAACCTACAGAATATTAGAAAACTAAAATAAATGACAACAGAAAGAGAGGGAGAATGCTGCACCTGGTCTCACCTGCGCAGCCACTCGGCCCAGCCTCTCTTTCTCCCCCCTCCCCACGCTGGCCCACTCCAGCGGCCCAGCCCACCAGCGCCAAGACCATTGTCGCCTACCTCCCGCCAAGAGGGCGAGGAGGACACGGCGTGTCGCCCGCCCACCTCCACCCCTGCCCGCCTGGCCTCCCCGACCTCCTGCGTTGCCACGCGCCTCCCGACCCCCGGACCCCCTCACTCTTCCCCGACCCCTCTCCTCCTCTCTCTCGCTCAGGCCTCGTGCCCGAGAGCTGCCGTCACCACCGCCCAGAGCCACGGCCACAGCCCTCCTCGCCTCGCCGACGTGTCCATGGCCTCCGCCTAGCCCCTCTCCTCCTCCTCACCAAGTCCCCGACGCCGAGCACCCCGAGGCGCCGCCCCACCGTTTTCCCCTCTTCGACCCCGCTGGTCGCCGCCCACCCACTCGGCTCCGGTGCCCACCCGAAGCTCACCGACGCCCTCATCGCATCCACGGTGAGCCCCGAATCGATTCCCCTTTTCTCCGACGCATTCTCCCCTCTAGCTACCACTCCCACTGTGGATCAAACCCGCCGCCGCCATCAAGACGTCGCCGTCGTGGCCACAGCCACGATGGCTCGATTCCAGCACGCCATCGCCTCCACCGCATCAGAGGAGTCCGTAGCACCCACCCTTTCGCCTGCTTTGTGCCCCTAGCGCCAACTCCGACCTTGCCCGAGCTCCGGCGGCCGCCAAGTTCGTCGGCCGGCGTCGACACCGCCGCCCGAGCTCTAACCACCCCACCAAGAACCTCGGCAGATCCCCAGCCTCTCCGTAGGTACCTCCCCGACCTTTTGGTGGCCGGAATGGCCATTTGCACTTGCGCCAAGGCTGGGTTCGCCAAGGCGGCTAAACGCCGGGCGCCACGATCACGACCGGCGTGGGTTGACCACCGCCTGTTTGACCTCCCTCTCCCCATCGACATGCGGGCCCCGCCCGCTAACTAAGTTAGGTTAGTGTTAACTAGGTTAGGTTAGTTAGTTAGATCGCTGACCAGTGGGTCCCAGCGTCAGTTTGACCTGGGCGCCTGTTGACCACCGACGTCACATTGACGTCAGTCGACGCCATAATTAGGTTTCTAGATTTAATTTAATTCAGTAAATTTCAAAAATACTCTAAACTTCTAAAATCATATAAATTCAACCGTAACTCGGATGGAAATAATTTATATATGAAAATGATCAGAAAAATATGAAGAATCTGTTTATGCCATGATCATGCATGTTTGAACAAGTTAACATCACTGAATAGGATGAATCATGATTAGGTAATTTATGAAATAGCATTTGGAGTTGGAATTCAACCTTGTTTGAATTCCACTTCAACTAACTTGGATTATTATTGCATTAGGTGAATTCAGTACCTTAACATGATCATGCATCATATATGTGCATTGCATTGATTGTGCTCTCTCTTGTTTGCCGGTAATTGTCCCCTCTCGATAGACGATGTACCGACGATGAGTTCGATGACACCGATGAAGAACTATTATCTTCAGAAGTGCCAGGCAAGCAAAACCCCCTTGTTCATTCCGATATAATCCCACTCTCTCGCTCCTGCTCTATTTTACTGCATTAGGACAACAACGACTCATGTGTTACTTGTTGCGGTAGCTGAACCCCTTGATCCTTTGCATGACCTGTCATTCCACAGTAATTAGATGAAACCCACTAGCATGAGTAGGAATTGTTTGAGCCATGATGTGCCTACTCATTTATGCTTGTTTGTCATGCCTGCTACTACTTAGAGTTGAGTCGGGTCTGATTCATCGGGAATGAATTGGAATTGTTATGAACATGTCCTATTGTGTGTGAGCTAAGTGTGTGAACACGATTTGGTAAAGGTAGCGGTGAGAGGCCATGTAGGAGTACATGGTGGGTTGTCTCATTGCAGCCGCCCTCGTGAACTGAGTTCTGTGTTTGTGATCCATGATACAGCTTACTACCACGCATTGGGCCCAAACCAATGGACCTCTCGGCTTCTTGACCACCCTTGTCCTCATCCGGAGTTGCAAGTAGTTTCGTGTTTGTAGCATGTCAGGGCGCACGCAACGCTGACCTTAGGGGTGGGTTGTGTTGCGGTAGGCACCGTGGCCCGTGTACCAAATGCCCGCTTGGTATCTCGGGAACCCTGCACACATCGTTCGGGCTGTATGGGAAACCTCGGCCGGACTCCTCATGGATGGAACCCGAATAGGCGATAAACCCGGACTAGGGACTTGAGTGTTTAGGTAGGCCGTGGCCGACACCCACGCTGGGCTTCCGCTGAAGGTTGCCGAGTACATGTCGTGTAAACGAAGATAAGTGGTGAGAGCGTGAAGAAGTACACCCTGCAGGGTTTAATATGATCTATTCAATAGCCGTGTCCACGGAAAAGGACTTCGGGTTGCCTATATCAGTTCATAGACAAGTGAAAGTGGATACTCTAAAATGCGCAAGATAAGCGTGAGTGCTATGGATGGCGTTCTCGTAGGGAGACGGAGCGGATCCATAGTGGTGTATTGATATGGTGAATATGTGGACTCGTGTAGCGCCACCTCAAAAGAGTTACTTGCAATGTAGTTCAGATAGCCACCGAGTCAAAGCTGGCTTGCTGCAGTCAAACTCCACCACCCCTTTTGATAATGATGCATATGTAGTTAGTTCTGATGTAAGTCTTGCTGAGTACAATTGTACTCACGCTTGCTTATTCTATGTTTTGCAGAGAGACGCTGGTCTCGCTAGTAGTTCCACGTGGACTTCGACGCTTAGCTTGTTACCTCAGCTACGATCTTGTGCCTCGGCAGATCTGGTAGATAGTCGCTTCTCAGCCTTTTTCATTTATAGTTGTCTCGTACTCGCACATGTTTAGCTTCCGCTTGTGCTTTGACTTGTATGTTTCGAGTGTTGGGTCATGAGACCCATGTTTGTAATATCTCGCTTCTGAGCCTAATGAATAATATATTGAGTCGAGAGTTATGTTGTGATGCCATGTTGTATCTACACATATTGAGCATAATGTGTGTATGTTTGAAATGCTTGGTATGTGGGATCCGACAAACTAGTTGTTTATCCTTGGCAGCCTCTCATATGGGGAAATGTAGTCTCGTGATTCTCGAGCGATAGTAGTCCGCTACAGCCGGTTCACCGAGTCCTGCTAGCCCAAAGACTACTGCTTGGACACTTGACTGGCCGGCATGTGTTTCACTTCGCTCCTATGTCTGTTCCTTCGGGAAATGTCACGCGGTGTTATTCGAGTCCTGCCTAGCCTGCTACAGCCGGGATACCGGAGTCCTCATAGCCCAGTGCTACAGCCCGAATATATACGTTGATGACCGACATGCTCGATGTGATTCATGTATGCCTGTCCCCATGGGTTAGTGCCGCTTTGGGTTCACGACTAGCCATGTCGGCCCGGTTCTTTGTCATATGGATGCTAGCGACACTATCATATACGTGAGCCAAAAGACGCAAACGGTCCCGGCCATGGTAAGGCGACACCGTGGAATACCGTGCGTGAGGCCGCAAAGTGATATGATGTGTTACATGCTAGATCGGTGTGACTTAGGATCGGGTCCCGACAGCGTTGGTATCGAGCCCGATCGCTCAGAGGATTACCAAGCCAAATTGGTCGGGTTGTGTCTAGAAATGCTTTAGTTATGTAAGGGAATTGATTGTGGAAGGGAACGTAAGGCTCTTTTACTCCTTATACCTCATGGCCTTCTGATCTGAGTCATCCTCTTCTCTTCTACGGGGTTTAAGAACTAGGCTTCTCATCTATCTATTAGGATGACGTGTTACTAATCCATAGACCTATAAGATTGTTGGTTTTAATCCCCAGTTCAGTTCCTACTATTTCTGAATGATAACTGTTGATCTCAGAATCTTGTTATGATGTTGTTGAGTGGTTATGCCACCATTTCTGCAGGATGTCTCAAATCATTTTGAGCATTTACAGCCGTTATGCTGTCCGAGTCATCCCAGGTCTCTAAATAGTCTGATGCATTTGCAAATCCTTTCCTTCCGATTCCGATGTCCTTCTGGTCAGAATAAGCACACCAACCAGTCGGTCGAGGTGCTCTGTTGCCTCGACATATATGTTGGAACTATTATTATGACCTTAGGTGTTTAGGAAGTCACCTAGCAATTTAGCAATGCTTTTGTATCCCTAGTGTGATGATTCTGGCCATCATTTTCGGAAGCATCCCGTGATGCCGTTTAGTAGTAGGTATTCTACTCCTGGGTTGCTGAACCCGAGATTCATCCTACTTCATGTTGTTAGTATTTGCTAGTGCCTTTAGGATATTAGTAACCTTGCGATAGTCCTCAAGGTCCGTGGTATTTCCTTCTTCCAAATACTACGAACCGCTTATGGCAGAAGTTCTTTTGAACCAAAAGATCACAATAAGAGTGCTCTTGAGGAGTTCTCCATTCATAATTGTGAATCTGCCAATTCTACCTTTCTCGCATGGGTTATCCTAAGAAATGTTGAACTTGCTCGACATACTAATCTGTGCATCCACAACTCGAAAATTATATGTTCCTTTGAGTTGTTCTCTTAGATGCCTTCCGACCTTCATCTATCAATTGATAGCCAAGGGTATGTGTGCATTTGTGTTCATCGATGCATTTTATCCTTGTGGTCCGTCAAGCCATTCTATTCCGAATGACTAGGAGAAACAAACTCAAAGACTCATCCATTTCTAGGATTGGGTCAAAGTAGTTGTATCCCGCAGATCAAAATGCCAATTCAGCTTTTGATTCTGTTCTACCCTGAAGTATTGCCATCTTATGTCAAGAATGTCATGGGAATTGCACAACCTCCTAGGAATTCTTGATGCAGTGATACTTCTCATCATCATTGTTCATTTCTCGGTTCCGTGTTGATGCAACCGAAAGCCGACAAGTGAATTGTGATGTGTGAAATCAATACCCCGAGCAACTTGTTGCTTGGTAGTGAATGGACAATATTCTCATTCTTAGCATGTTGGTTATTAAACCATCATCCTAAGATTGATCGTGCTACCTAGTCCTTATTTCTGGTGCACACTTCGATTGATGAGTTAGGATTGTGTCAAGTCCTCACTCATTTGATCATATCGTCTTGCCCTCAAAAGCAAGATTGCTCTCGAGCTTAGTAACATACCGTGGTTCGTGACTTTCCAAATATCTTCTTGGAAGTGTTACGGGTTGTTTCCTCGACTATTATGTTGAGCTCGTGATCAAGTTGGTTTCTTGTGAACCACCCTTTCTCCAAGAATCTGTGTTGATATCCCTAAGCTAGTTGGTTAAGCTAGACAACAACTTGGAGAGTTGGAAGATAAAAGCTTGCCTAACTTAGTTCGTTCAAAGGGATATTTTTGTGTAGTGTGTATTGAAGAAAGATGATATATCATCGATTGGTCCTCGTGATCGCTTGTTGGATCTATTGTCCTATCAACCCTTTGACTTGAGTGTGGGCAATCGTCAAGTCAAATCGAACCAACGATATTCGTGATGTTGTCTTACTCGTGGTTGATCCCTCGAGCATACACCATTACATCTTTGGTCTAACCAATGCTATCAACGTGTTCACATGATGGTGGAAGTCCAAGGATATGGAAATTCGATGAGTTGTCTGTTGAGCCCATCAAGAGCATTTTGTCTCCCCATGAGTCATGTTGAACATCAACCTAGTGTTGGAAAATTGTGTAAGCATTTCTTCGTGTGCCGCTCATGAAGCTTATGCTTGGATGGTTGAAGAGACTTCCTCTAATTCATGTGCTTTAGGTGTAAGTTGCCGCCATGAATTTGAGAAAGGTTTGTTTTGCTTCCTCCGAATCACTCCAAGTCACCATGCATGTGCGAAGTATTCTATGGTTTGATAGACTGATCATCTTCATTCCGTATGTATTCCTAGCACACCAAGCCACTAACTGAATTGCACAAGGAGAAGAAGTTTCTTCATAAGAGCTAATCATATGACTTATGTTAAACTCCGATATCCTCGATGATGGTTCCCAACCTGAACTCGGTAGGGTTTTATGATAAGACTGCTATGTGGTCATCTTTGTCTTGGACAACATGTTCACATGTTAGTAGCAGAACCAGCTCATGTTTTGGAGCTTGCTATCGTAGTTCATATCCCGAGAATCTCGCAACGCCATCGCATCAAATTGTGTTGCAACCTCTCCTTTTCAGACATGCTAAGTCTGAAATATCCTAACACCAACCAGATCTGAATCTCAGGCGGATATGATGGTTGGAACATTCGAACAGTTGCATTTCGTTGCCAGCTTGCACCGTCCTTGTGCTATCCCGCTATAGACTGTCTTCTTAGCAATTCTTGTCCAGGTTTATCTTCAATAATGGATTTACCATGGGTTCCCCCCCCCCCACTTTCGATGATAAGCAAAATCATCCATTGCGTTGTCTTCAACAAGGTAGTCCACATCATTCATTCTAGTCCGGGTGTACCATTCCTTTGCACTCCACCAAATGATCGCTTGTGATTGCCTTTAGCTGGTATAAAGAGTTCCAATGATCTATGGATCAAAAGTAATTCTTTTTGCCACTTAAAGGAATAGTTCTTGGCGTCACCTTTCTCGAGGTGTCCCGTTACGGGATCATGGTAAATATCTTCTCACCACCTTGACACCATCCACCATCTCCCTAAGCGTGGAATTGTTGCCACCACTCAAACTTCGTTGTTGTTCTTCCATCCCTCTCGATGCATTTGGTGTCCCAACTCGAGATGCGTCACCACCTCAGTCCGTGAGTCGAATCATGTAGGGTTTCCTTTTCCTTCTATGGTCGTGTCGAGTGAAGACCCCGAAAGCAAAGACGACAAGACCAAGAAGATGGAGTGAACCAACATCTTCGAGAAGGCAAATGGACCATGAAGATTGTGATAGTCTGTGACCTCCCTTTTCCTCTTACCTCACGTCTTGAATCTCGGGGCGAGATTCTTGTTTAGTGGGGGTGAGTTGTCACAGCCCTAGAATTGCTTGACATTAGTTGCATTAGGGCATTCATGTCATCATGTTGATTTCCATGAAAATTGAAATGGGGATTGTTGAAACCCTAGCACCAATTGAATTCTAATAGGTTCAAATAAAATCATTTTCAATAATCCCAAAATGCCCTGTGAAAATGTTCATGATTAATGGATAAAGGTGAAAGCCTCTTCCAAGAATGATGGACATATCTTATAGGTCATTCCTGGATTTTTGAATTAAATCTTAAACCATTTGACTTTGGGCATTTAACACTATAAATAATTTAAATGCTAAATTAATGTTGGAAGTATTTGTGGGCCATAGAAATAATTCAGGAAGTGCCCGTGAATATTTTCAGGATTTTAAAAGTGCCCGGTATTTTAATACAGCCCTAAAACCTACTGTAATATTAGAAAACTAAAATAAATGACAAAGAAAAGAGAGGGAGAATGCTGCACCTGGTCTCACCTGCGCAGCCACTCGGCCCAGCCTCTCTTTCTCCCCCCTCCCCACGCTGGCCCACTCCAGCGGCCCAGCCCACCAGCGCCGCACCGCTCGTCGCCTACCTCCCGCCAAGAGGCGAGAGGAGGGACACTGGCGTGTCGCCGCCAGCCTGCGCCACCTCCACCCCCTGCCTGCCTGGCCTCCCCGACCTCCTGCGTTGCCACGCCCCCCGACCCCTGGACCCCCCTCACTCTTCCCGCACCCTCTCCCTCTCTCTCTCGCTCTCTCGTGCCCGAGAGCTGCCGTCGCCACCGCCACGCCGAGCCACGGCCACAGCCCTCCTCGCCCGCCGACGTGTCCATGGCCTCCGCCTAGCCCTCTCCTCCTCTCACTAAGTCCCCGACGCCGAGCACCCCGAGGCGCCGCCCCACTGCTTTCCCCTCTTGGACCCGCTGGTCGCTGTCACCATTCGCTGCTCGGTGCCCACCTGAGCTCACCGACGGCCTCATCGCATCCACGGTGAGCCCCAATCGATTCCCCTTTTCTCCGACGATTCTCCCCTCTAGCTACCACTCCCACCGTGGATCAAACCCGCCGCCGCCATCAAGACGTCGCCGTCGTGGCCACAGCCACGATGGCTCGATTCCGAGCACGCCATCGTCTCCACCGTACTCGTAGGAGTCCGTAGCACCCACCCTTTCGGCCTGCTGTGCCCCCTAGCGCCAACTCCGACCTTGCCCGAGCTCCGGCGGCCGCCAAGTTCGTCGCCGGCGTCGATACCGGCCGCCCCGAGCTCTAACCACCCCACCAAGAACCTCAGCGCATCCCCAGCTCTCCGTAGGTACCCTCCCCGACCCTTTTGGTGGCCGGAATGGCCATTTGCACTTGCGCCGCTGGCCGGGTTCGCTGGCTAAACGCCGGCGCCACGATCACGACCGGCGTGGGTTGACCACTGCCGGTTTGACCTCCCTCTCCCCATCGACATGCGGGCCCTTGCCTGCTAACTAAGTTAGGTTAGTGTTAACTAGGTTAGGTTAGTTAGTTAGACGCTGACCAGTGGGTCCCAGCGTCAGGTTTGACCTGGGGCGCCCTGTTGACCCGCTGACGTCACATTGACGTCAGGCTGACGCCATAATTAGGTTTCTAGATTTAATTTAATTCAGTAAATTTCAGAAAATACTCTAAACTTCTAAAAATCATATAAATTCAACCGTAACTCGGATGGAAATAATTTATATATGAAAAATGATCAGAAAAATATGAAGAATCTGTTTATGCCATGATCATGCATGTTTGAACAAGTTAACATCACTGAATAGGATGAATTATGATTAGGGTAATTTATGAAATATCATTTGGAGTTGGAATTCAACCTTGTTTGAATTCCACTTCAACTAACTTGGATTATTATTGCATTAGGTGAATTCAGTACCTTAACATGATCATGCATCATATATGTGCATTGCATTGATTATGCTCTCTCTTGTTTGCCGGTAATTGTCCCCTCTCGATAGACGATGTACCGACGATGAGTTCGATGACACCGATGAAGAACTATTATCTTCAGAAGTGCCAGGCAAGCAAAACCCCCTTGTTCATTCCGATATAATCCCACTCTCTCGCTCCTGCTCTATTTTACTGCATTAGGACAACAACGACTCATGTGTTACTTGCTGCGGTAGCTGAACCCTTGATCCTTTGCATGACCTCGTCATTCCACAAGAATTAGATGAAACCCACTAGCATGAGTAGGAATTGTTTGAGCCATGATGTGCCTACTCATTTATGCTTGTTTGTCATGCCTGCTCTCGCTTAGAGTTGAGTCGGGTCTGATTCATCGGGAATGAATTGGAATTGTTATGAACATGTCCTATTGTGTGTGAGCTAAGTGTGTGAACACGATTTGGTAAAGGTAGCGGTGAGAGGCCATGTAGGAGTACATGGTGGGTTGTCTCATTGCAGCCGCCCTCGTGAACTGAGTTCTGTGTTTGTGATCCATGATACAGCTTACTACCACGCATTGGGCCCAAACCAATGGACCCTCTCGCTTCTTGACCACCCTTGTCCTCATCCGGAGTTGCAAGTAGTTTCGTGTTTGTAGCATGTTTGGGGCCGCACGCAACGCTGACCTTAGGGGTGGGTTGTGTTGCGGTAGGCACCGTGGCCCGTGTACGAAATGCCCGCTTGGTATCTCGGGAACCCTGCACACATCGCTCGGGCTGTATGGGAAACCTCGGCCGGACTCCTGCGGATGGAACCCGAATAGGCGATAAACCTGGACTAGGGACTTGAGTGTTTAGGTAGGCGTGGCCGACACCCACGCTGGGCTTCCGCTGAAGGTTGCCGAGTACATGTCGTAAACGAAGATAAGTGGTGAGAGCGTGTGAAGAAGTACACCCTGCAGGTTTAATATGATCTATTCGAATAGCCGTGTCCACGGAAAAGGACTTCTGGTTGCCTATATCAGTTCATAGACAAGTGAAAGTGGATACTCTAAAATGCGCAAGATAAGCGTGAGTGCTATGGATGGCGCTCTCGTGAGGGAGACGGAGCGGATCCATAGTGGTGTATTGATATGGTGAATATGTGGACTCGTAGCGCCACCTCAAAAGAGTTACTTGCGATCGTAGTTCAGATAGCCACCGAGTCAAAGCTGGCTTGCTGCAGTCAAACTCCACCACCCCTTTTGATAATGATGCATATGTAGTTAGTTCTGATGTAAGTCTTGCTGAGTACAATTGTACTCACGCTTGCCTATTCTATGTTTTGCGAGAGACGTCGGTCTCGCTAGTAGTTCCACGTGGACTTTGACGCTTAGCTTGTTACCTCAGCTACGATCTTGTGCCTCGGCAGATCTGGTAGATAGTCGGCTTCTCAGCCTTTTTCATTTATAGTTGTCTCTGCACTCAGACATGTTTAGCTTCCGCTTGTGCTTTGACTTGTATGTTTCGAGTGTTGGGTCATGAGACCCATGTTTGTAATATCTCGCTCTTGAGCCTAATGAATAATATATTGAGTCGTAGAGTTATGTTGTGATGCCATGTTGTATCTACGCATATTGAGCATAATGTGTGTATGTTTGAAATGCTTGGTATGTGTGGGATCCGACAAACTAGTTGTTTATCCTTGGCAGCCTCTCATATGGGGAAATGTAGTCTCGTGATTCTCGAGCGATAGTAGTCCGCTACAGCCCGGTTCACCGAGTCCTGCTAGCCCAGCACTACTGCTTGGACACTTGATCGCGGGCATGTGTTTCACTTCGTTCCTATGTCTGTCCCTTCGGGAAATGTCACGCGGTGTTATTCGAGTCCTGCTTAGCCTGCTACAGCCCGGGATACCGAGTCCTGTTAGCCAAAGCTACAGCCCGAATATATACGTTGATGACCGACATGCTCGATGTGATTCATGTATGCCTGTCCCCATGGGTTAGTGCCGCTTTGGGTTCACGACTAGCCATGTCGGCCCGGGTTCTTTGTCATATGGATGCTAGCGACACTATCATATACGTGAGCCAAAAGACGCAAACGGTCCCGGGCCATGGTAAGGCGACACCCGTGGGAATACCGTGCGTGAGGCCGCAAAGTGATATGATGTGTTACATGCTAGATCGGTGTGACTTAGGATCGGGGTCCTGACAATCAATCTCTTCAGTGGTGCTCAATCACTTTGGGTTTGTAGGTGTTCGGGTTTGGGTTTTACCTCACTTGATGATTTTCGCTCAAAGTCCTCGGAGGATGGGATGCTCTCAAATGACAAGTGTCAGTTTCTCTCGGAGCAGCCAACCAGCTAGTGGTTGTAGGGGGCGGCTATTTATAGCCTAGGGAGCAGTCCGACATGATAAGACATAAATGCCCTTCAATGATATGACCGTTAGGTGGATAAGATATTTTGGGACAGCCATGCCAGAGCACAACAACGGTCGAGAAATTTGAGGTTCAAATTCCTCGTATATCATGTTCCTCATTTGTGTAGGCAATCCATGACCGGCGAATTCCTAACTCCTCGGTCGTAACAAATTCTCGGACTGTAAGAACTTTGTCTCTGCTACTAAAGAAATTGACTGAACTGTATGAAATTTCCAATGGCTTCACTCGAAGGGATTGGTAGGTCTAGGATTTTGAGTTGAGCATCACATGGAAATTTTTCCTTAGTATTTTCTCGACCCCCTTTAATAGTACGGTGTTTCCTATGACTCAAGAAAGAGAAAATGAAACTACAAAAGCAAAAGTCTTCAGGCTTCATGTTCCTCGAATGAATACCAAGTTCTTCAAGGTCACACCAATTTCTTCACTTTCAAAGTCTTCAGAAAGTCTTCAGAAATCCAAAGTCTTCAGTCGAAGAACTTCATTTTTAGGGGTGGTCTTTTTATGTAAATATGAAACTCCCCATAGACTTATAGACCTGTGTACACTCATAAACGCATTAGTCTCTTAACCTATAAGTCTTCAATACACCAAAATCACTAAGGGGCACTAGATGCACTTATAGAGCCAACCAACTATCCTCTCCCGCGCGGAAGCGGGTCTATGTGCCGTGAGGGCTGCCATGGACCTTGGCTTTTCCTGGCCGAGGTGGCGGGCGAGCCATTCGTCCTGGATGCTATGCCTAAAGGCCGCTAGGGCTTCAGCATCCAGACAGTCGATGATCTGGTTCTTTTTGGTTAGGAACCTAGTCCAGAATTTTCTGGCTGATTCTCCAGGTTGTTGAACTATGTGGCATAAGTCATCGGCGTCTGGTGGCCGGACATAGGTTCCTTGGAAGTTGTCAAGGAAGGCTTCTTCCAAGTCCTCCCAGCTGCCGATAGAATTTTCAGGTAGGCTGTTAAGCCAGAGCCGAGCTGGCCCTTTGAGCTTTAGTGGGAGGTATTTAATGGCGTGGAGGTCATCTCCTCGAGCCATATGGATATGGAGAATAAAGTCCTCGATCCACACTGCGGGATCGGTTGTGCCGTCGTATGATTCGATATTGACGGGCTTGAACCCCTCGGGGAATTCGTCATCCAATAGTTCATCTGTGAAGCAGAGAGGGTGTGCGGCACCTCTGTACCGGGCCGCATCGTGGTGTAGCTCTGATGGAGTCCGTCTGCGGCATTCAGCCCGGGCGTGGTTGGTTTTATCATGTCCGAATAGGTAGCCGCCGTCGTGCCTAGAGGCACGTCCTCGCGATCCGTAGATCGATATTGTATGTCCTGCTCTACTGTCCAGGGTATGCCAGAGGTCGTACTTGACCCCGAACTCTTTCGTCTCTATTTTTGCGGGGTGGTGGGGCAGGCTGCTGTTCGGCCTGAGTTGCCGCTTTATCCCGACCGTGGGGTGGCCGGTCCGCCACCCTGTCTCAACCATGTGGTGGTCGTTTCACATTACGCGAGGGAGATGTGCGCTCTGTTGCCTCCTCATTGAATTGAGGTAGCAGTCTGCGTTTCAGGTAGCTCTTGGCTGGGTGCTTGAGGCCGTATTCTTTGGCTGTCAGGACATCAGTCCATCTGTCGACGAGCAGATCTTGTTCAGCTTGAAGCTGCTGCTGCTTCTTTTTCAGGCTCCTTGAAGTGGATTTGAGCTAAAGCTTAAAGCGCTCCTGCTCCAGAGGGTCCTCAGGCACGATGAAGTCTTAGTTGCCGAGGCTTGTCTCCTCCTCGGAGGGTGGACGGTAACTATCGTCCTCCGAGCCATCTTCTATGGCCTGTTCATCAGGGTTGTCTTGCCTGTTGTCATGTTCCTCTTGTTCGGATGCCGCTCCGACAGGGTCTTCATTGTTTTCGGTGTCGCCCGGAGTATTATTTTCTCCGGTGCCAGTGTTGCCATCTTTTGAGCAACGAGGGTTAGAACAGCGTTTGGGGCGCCAGCGCTTGGACTGCGTCTCAGAGGGTTTATTCGTATCTGGTTCTTCTTTGTCGTCGCTAGATCCTTTGGGTGTATCAACCATGTACACGTCGTACGAAGAGGTGGCCGTCTAGCGTCCAGTGAATGGCGGGTCTTGGCCTTGCTCCTTGTCGGCATTGTCATCCATACCGTCGATGTCTTCGGAGCCATAGTCAAGCATGTCGGTTAAGTCATGGATAGTGGCTATGAAGTGGGTGGCGGGTGGGAAGCAAAATTCCTCGTCGTCCGCCTCTAGCTCAAACCGAATATAGTTCGGCTGTGAGTCCTTCTCCAAGGACAAGTTTTTTAAAGATTTTAGCACATCACCTAAAGGTGAATGCTGGAAGATGTCTGCGGCGATACATTCGAAAATCGATAACCGATCGAGCTCGGTGTCCGCAGGCGTACCTGGTCCGGAACGTATAGCCGGAGATGAGTCCGGAGTTCCATTGACGCAAACATTGCAGGATGTCAAGTCCGTGTGCGGTTCCAATGCCGTGGACTTTTTGGCCTTGCAGGGCATGATCTGCTTTGGTTTTGGGGTCGTTGCAGCAACAGGATCCATCTCTTGGATGTAATCCGAAAATAGATGTAGGTCATGTTCATCGGGACGAGGGGGAGCGATTGCTGCGGATTCGAACCCATTGAAGATTGATTCTCCACGGGTGTCCGCAACATAGTTCAAGCTTCTGAATCTGACCTGGTGGCCAGGGGCGTAGCAATCGATCTGCTCCAGACGGCCAAGCGAGTTGGACCGCAGTACGAAGCCGCCGAACACAAAAATCTGTCCGGGGAGGAAGATTCTTCCTTGGACAGCGTCATTATCGACAATTGAAGGGGCCATCAAACCTTTCGTCCACGGCACAGTGGAAGTCTCAATGAAAGCATCAATGTCGGTGTCAAAACCGGCGGATCTCGGGTAGGGGGTCCTGAACTGTGCGTCTAGGATCGATGGTAACAGGAGACGGGGGACACGATATTTACCCAGGTTCGGGCCCTCTCTATGGAGGTAATACCCTACTTCCTGCTTGATTGATCTTGATGAATATGAGTGTTACAAGAGTTGATCTACCACGAGATCATAATGGCTAAACCCTAGAAGTCTAGCCTATATGAATATGGTAATGAGTATGCCCCTATCCGGACTATGCTCTCCGGTTTATATCGACACCAGAGAGATCTAGGGTTACATGGGGTCAGTTAAATAAGAAGGAATCTTCATGGTTGGTCGCCTAGCTTGCCTTCCATGCCAAGGAAGGTCCAATCTGGACACGGGTATAGTCTTCGGCCTTCATATCTTCACAGCCCATCAGTACGGCCCAATGAATAACAGGCTGGACGCCCGAGGACCCCTTAGTCCAGGACTCCCACAGTGGGCATGCCCCATCACGGTGAAGTTGTTGTTCAAGCCAGGGCGGAGCCTCATGATGTCGGCCGCGTTCCTATAATCCCAGGCCGGCCTCCCCTTGTTATGCAATGGGGTGATCCGGCGGCGGATAAAATCCGCCCCAATCATTTCAAGGGTGAGCCCGACCATGGTTAGGCGATGGATCCTGGTGGTGGCGACCGAGAGCTTCTTATCATTGGCATCGAAATCACCCCAGTCATCTCTACGGACCGGCGGCACCTGACCGACCCGACAGAACTCCTACGGATCTTCCTCTTTAATCCAGCACCATCGGCCCCGCCACTCTTCCCACCTCTTCTTCTGGGCGCCCTTCGGATACGTACCCTTCTCCTGGCTCCTTGGGATCCAGGCGATACAGCCAGAGATGGCGCCTCCTTTCTAGATATGAGGGTAAAAATAGTGGCGGAAGAGCGCCGTGCTAGGATGCGCTCCGGCAAAGCCCTCATAGAGATGGGCAAAAATGGCCATGCACGCCACCGCATTCAGGGTGAAATCCAGAAGGTGGAAGCCGTAGGTGTGCATGACGTCATTGAAGAAATCGAAGAAAGGTGGACAAAGACCGCAAGAGAAGTAGTCGACAAAGAAATGATACCGGTTCGAGCGGACCTCAGCAAAATTGGCGGGGATGATGTGCGTGGCCGGATGCCCCGTCGTCTTCACCCCCCATAGAGGCTTTAAGTAGTCCCTGAGATGGACGGCGTCGACCGTAGACGGGAAGTAGGCGAGCTGCTTCCGAAGCGCCGCCAACTCGCTCTCCGGTGCCTCCCTCTCCCCGGCGTCCTTGGCCACTCCCTTGCCCCTGCTAGTTTTGGGTGCCATGGCAGCTGGAGGGGGCGAAGAATCAAGAGTAATGGGGGCGGCGGCGGCGAGCAGAGGCGAGAGAGTTTTTTTCTTTGAGGAAGGAGAAGGGGACGGCGGTTCAGAGATTAAAGAGACGCTGAGGGTAAATGAGCAGCGCACCTGCAGTTTTTCCTTTTTATGGTGAAGGCGCGGGCCGCCTCTTTACCATTCACTGCGATGTGACGCGTGAGGGCAGCAACCGCCGCACGCATGACCCCCACATCACGCATGACCCCCACATCGCGCATTCAACGCGGATCGTGGGGAAGCGCAGCGGTCGAGGGAATTACTGCAGTAAAACTCCGCTCCGCGTGCCCGCGCACCGTTCTGGGTCCGGCCCAACAACGAATTGCGCTTATGTGTGGCCCAGGCCCGGGGCTCCTGTCGGTGTACAAATGTAGGGGCTCCCCTTTTGTACCCGTCTAATTATGCATGGGCAGTCAGAGCCGCACCTGCGGCCACACTTAGCAGGGCAGAGGAGGGAAGCCAAAGGGACAAGACGGGCAAAGCAACGCCAAGACAGAGACACAAAGAGCAAGAGGGCGAGGTGGGCTCCCCCAGCGAGACCCTCCGCGGCCCCGGCAAGAGCCTTGCCGGGGGCAACTCGCCCAACGCAAGCAGAGCGCACCACCGTTGAGACCAAGGGTTCCAACACCATCAACCACATTGGAACCAAGGCTCGGGAGGCACCTCCATGGTGGCATGCAGATCTTTGTGCTGAAGATCATAAGCACACAAGATCAGATGAGGAACAGAAGACGACGATCCTCGACAAGATCCTTGCCGAGGAAATCCACGAGACCCCCGGCAAGGTCCTTGCCGGGGACGACCGGGATGCCACGGCAAGACCCTTGCCGAGGACACCTGCGGGGCCACAGCCAGGCCCACGTCTGCCAAGACCCCACCGCCGTTCCCATACAACGGCCAGCCCAAACAGCTGGGCAGGCACCTACGTGGCGACGTGCGGCCTCCAGGCCAACTCAGCAAGCACCTACGTGGTGGCATGCAGATCTTCGTGAAGAACCTACAACCACACCATCTCAGCAGCCAGCCAGCCTACGTGGTGCTGCATGCCTCGATGGCCTGGACACGTGTCAGAGCAAGGCGGAGCGGCAACGGATGGGACGGGCCTCGTTCCGTCCCCAATAAAGCAACGGGACACCTAAGGAGCGCATTGAATGCGCCTTGTCCCGTAGTGACTGGCGATAAGGTTGTACACTGTATACCTTTGCACCTCCTGTGGGCCACTGTGGCAACCCCTTTCGTCTATAAAAGGAGGCGCGAGGCATACTGGAGGGGGATCGGATCTTTGGGACTACGCACACACCACAGCTAGTTCGAGAGCTCAAGAACACTCAGATATACACCAAAGCAGGACTAGGGTATTACGCATCCTTGCGGCCCGAACCTGGGTAAACGATCTTTGTGCTGACTACCAGACCCGCTCTTTGCACAACCCCGCGCCCGCAAACCATAGAAGGGATCCCAGTGATTCCATAGGTGTCGTTTCCCCCGACACAGGGCACCGTCACTCGGCCGCGAACATTGAGATACCTGGTTTTTATCTAGTAAATCCAAAACTCATCTGAAATTCATGAAACTTGGTATGCTATCATGGAGCGGCATCAACATGTCGTGGTAAATTTTCTATCCCATTTGGGGCAGGTTTGGGTATAAGTTTCTCACAAACCAGAGTTTCTCACAACAAGCCTGATGGTTTCGGTAGGGAGCGTGCCACCTTTGGGAACGAAACGATACCCGCTGCCTCTTATTACTTTCAAAAAATTTCTAGTGTCAACATAGAACAACAGGAGTGTTGTGTTAAATTTTGGAAATTTTCGGGGTCCGTTTGGGCATTTTTATACATTAACTAGGTTTTGTAGGCATTTTGTGTGCATAATTCAAATTTGAACTACATGCACATGCTCCAGTGCATATAAATTGGTTGAAAATCAAATCTTTGTCCTTGGGTGCATGCTTAGGTCCCATGCAAGAAATGGGAATGAATTTCAAACACCAAGGCACCGTTGAGTGCCGGCAAAACGTCGAGATACTTTGTTTTTAAATTCTAGCAAATCCAAAACTCATCTGAAATTCATGAAACTTGGCATGCTATCATGGAATGGCACGTGACATGCTATGGTATTTTTCGTGTCCATTTTGAGAGAAGGTGCACTCGAATAACAGCACACAAAGGCATTTTGAAGCAAATAGCTGCCACTCTAACATCGCAAACGTTTGTATAATACAAATCGTGTGCATTATGTTAACCATTCACGTGACGCCACGTGTCTTCGTTTTAATGGCTATAGGAGGTGCCGTGTGGACAGCTGCTTGACTGAACAGGAGGCGTGCGAGCGCAGTCCAGTGCACAGGCTGACCGAGAGGAGTGCAAGCAGTCCTCCAATGCGTATGCTCACCAGGAAGCGTGCGAGCTGTATGATGCGCGGGCTCACTGGGAAGCGAGCCCTTTGACTTCCATGGTCGCCTGCCTTCCTCTCCATTAATGGCACCCGAGCTGCTGCGTAATATGGGCGGCCTTACTGTTCGCCTCCCATTCCCCTCCCTCCCGCAGACTTCCGCCAACGCCATGGCGTAGAAGGATCATCTTCCACTAGTCTTCAAGTTTGGTGAAGTCGACTACGAGCCGGAGGAGATAGAAAATAAGGAGGAATGGGGCCTCTTGGACATGGCCCAGAACGAGCTAGCCGCGACGGTTGCTGCCCCCGATCCCATCCCAACTCCCATCCCTGCGCCCGCGCCAGTGACCATCCCCTAGCATTGACGGGCTGGTCGCCGAGCACTATGGCGGAGCTGGAAGCCACGGGCGTAACCGAGGTCTTCGCGAACCCGCGCGAGCTCGTGTTCATGCCAGCGCCAGGCCCGTGCCCGTGCCTGTGCGTGCCCCTCTACCCACCGCGGTGCCGGTCCCCGTGCGTTTGGCTGCACCCGCCGCGCCCGTGCCCGTGCCCCCCCACTACAAAAAAAGACACTTCCGTGATGATACGTGTTTGTCACACTAAGTCACGTTTTCTGTCATGTATGTACATCCATGACAATTTTATGAGAGAATCAAGATAGTCATACTTGTGCTGTCATAGAAGTGTTCCATGACATTACCAAAATTATCATCACGGAAGTGTCCACTTCCATGATAAATCGCGCGTCATAGAAGTGCTTTCGTCAAGGGTGACCGACACGTGGCATCAACCGTAACGGCTCACCGTTAAGCTATCGGGTCCGGTTTTGGATCCGATAACCCGTTAACAGCCCTGACCAATGGGGATTTTCCACGTGTAAAAATCTCATTGGCTGACGGAACCACGTGTCAGCTCCTCGTTGGGACAGATGCCATCCACTCATTTAACAAGAGGCGCCTATGATATGTCAACACGTGGCACGGCCCAATAGAGGCCCATTCCGGTGAAAAGGCCGGCCCAGCTAAAGGCCCACCATGTTTTTTCAGACACTAGTGGGCTGGCCCATTAATAGCCTGCCATGTGTTTGGGTCAGATTGAGGCCCATATTAGATCAGGCCCGTTCACAACCTGACGAGTTTTGGGCCAAATTACGGCCCATATCAGATAACGCTCGTTAACAGGACACTGTACCTTTGGGCCCATTCTAAGACAGGTTTGTATTTCAGCCTATTAAATGCCTGTTTACCAGTTCGGCCCGATAATAGTTTCGGCCTGTTAGTGGCCTGTGGAGTATCTGGGACGTTGTCGGCCCGGTTTAACTTTAGGCCATTTAACAGCGCACGCAGAAACTGGGCTATTTCTTGTCCGAAGTAACTTTAGGCCTCTTAATGGCCCGTAGTCTTCATGGATAAATTTCAGCCCAACTGGCCTATCGGCCTGTTAATGGCCCGTGTAATAGTTGGGCCTAATTACAGCCCGCGTTGAATCTGGCCTGCTTACCACCCATCTGATAAAGGCCTGTGACACTTTTGGGCCTATGGCCCGCGTGGATACTGGCCTGGTTAAAGCCCATAATTTTATTAGGCCAAACAGGCCCGAGATATATTTTGGCCTGTTAACTGCTCGTCCTATTTGGGCCCAACATGGGCCTTAGGCAGTTTCGGCCTGTATTGGCCCGTGAATTTTTTGGGTCAATGCTAGCCCAATCTAGATTTTAGCCTATTAAAAGCCTATGGTATTCTCTGGCCCAGCTGGCCAGAACTTTACTCGGCCTTTTAAAGGCGGGAAACTACTATAGGATTAGACCTGCTAATGGCCCAAGATGATTATAGGCCCATGTTTTGGCCCATATGAGTAACGGGCCGGCCTGAAGACCGACAACACTGAGATCCACTGAACCTTCCGGCCTAAATTACAGCATACCGACCAAAGAATAAACCTAGACTAGACAACAAAGAAATTACGGCATATTGCATCCACTGGGAACCAAAGTTCGCTACCGGTGATAATAAAGTGCAACATGACTGCGGATCACATACACTGGGCATGAAAGGTCGCCACTAGTGCATATAAATGCGCCGACAAAAGAATATACAAAACTGAGAGCACTTCATAAGGCACTAGGCTTGGCAAGGTCGGGCCCCGCAAGCAGCCAAACAAGCTGATGAGGCCTCATTTGTGTCAATGATAGATGCTTCATCCCTAGTTGTATGGCACCATAGTGCGCATGACAGTCCCCTGACATCTTCATTATATCTTTGACTTCAAGTCGGAGCTGAGCTGAAGCAAGCCTTTCCGCTTTAAGTTGAGACTGAAGAAGTCGAACTGATTGAGGCAGCGACTGCACAAAGGTTGTCTCACACCTGCTGGTGAGTAGCTTCAACTTAGTGTCTTCATCAAGGCAGGACCTTGGGGTCATCTCGCTGTCCTCAAGATGGTTTGGCTCACCATCTTCCCTAAAGTTCTGCCTGGCTTAAGAGATACAACTCTGAGAGAGAAATAAGGACACACGTAACAGGTTTCACAATTATATAAGCAAATAAATGGATATGTTCTGCATAAGGACCATGTTTTTACAACTAGAATTTAAAACTGGTAGTTGTTGCAAACATCCAATCATATGTAAGCAGCGAAGTAAACAACAGTGGAGGAAATGATGCCTATCCAAAGCTATACTAGAACAAAGTTTGAAGGCTTGAGAAGGATGAACTTACATTACATGTTAACACGGGCTGGAAAAAGCCCTTCTCCATGTTGATTGAAGGATAATTCAATAAATTCCCCAAAGAAAATTATTTATATGCATTGTCATTATTCTACATTTTGCAAAGAGTAAATATATCAAATAATATAGGAAGAAGCAAAGGATAATGAAGCTCAGGTGTAGACTGATGATACATAATCAAATAGCAATTAATTAAGTACATCGTTACAAGGCGAAAGGTACTGACAAGAGGAATGCAGACATCAACGTGTGCAGTGGCATTGGCTTTATTCAACATTTTGGTAAGAGTAAATGTATATGTGATAATTTGGAGAAAGTGGAGGGCAGGGCAGATAAGATGCAGAGTAATGCTAGACAATCAACTATCTCGCGATGCAAGTACAGTAATACCACCACCGTCCATTATTACTTGTCGCTCAAATGGATGTATCTAGAACTATTAAGTTCTAAATACATCCAATTTATCAACAATTAATTCGATACAGAGGGAGTACATGACAACAGGTACTTACATGAGCAATCCAAAACATCATAACCATTGTGTTAATTCTACATTTATCTAAGATTAAATTTAGATCTTATAATTTCAAGCAAAGGGCGGATAAAGAAGCTAATATTTACAGTGATCCTACATAATCAAATAGCAATGAGTGTAAGTGTCGGCGTTCTGGGAACGGGGGTCCCCAGACTTGCCTGCGTGCGGCCCATGGCATGGCTATGCTGCAGGCCTGTACGGCCCATCTTCATCAACGAGACAGTCAAGACCCTCGTGAGGGGACAAGCCTCGTGAGCCGGACGACGCAAGACCTCCTCAAGAGCGGCCTCACCAGGCTGCCTCGCGAGGAGCGGAGAAATCAAGGCAGGGCAAACCTCGCGAGGCTCTCGTGACGTGAGCCATGACGATCAAGATCAGGCGGGCGCCAGCACGCGCAACGCCCTTGTTTCCTCTTTGGTGCTAAGGAGGCGAGCTCAGGCGCGGAGTACCGAGGCATCAGGAAAAGGTTTCCATATCAGTGCAACAAGACCAAGACCAGCGGGATGGTAGGATGGTGGTCACCATGGAGCCCAAGACGGCGTCACCACCAGAGCCTTTTGCAGGCGAAGAACACTTTTGTTAGGATAAGTTGTACTAGCTGTCCCCTTTCAAATTGGCCGTTGTTGGCTCCCTTCCCGCTCAATATTTGAGGAGAGGACCAGGGCCTATATAAGTAGAACTAGCCACCACAATAGGGGCATCGGATCGAGAGCCAATCCTTAGCCACACACCGAACACAAGAACACCCCCAACCTCAGGAGGCTGTTCTTCCCCTTGTATTGTTCATCATCAGCCCAAGAGGCAACCACCACCACCACACTGTAGTAGGGTATTACACCACAACGGTGGCCCGAACCAGTATAAATCTTGTGTCTCTGTGTTGCGAGTTCGTCGAGTTCGTCCGTGAGATCTTAGCGAGCTAGGACGTAGATCGCTAGGAAGGATATCTCCGCGCGCACCCCACTGTTCGAACCTTGAGGGTTTTGCCGGAACCCGTGATCCGACATTCGGCGCACCAGGTAGGGGTGCGCCAGAACTTCCCTTCCGTCGTTCGTGTTCAGTCGCTCCGTCGTCTCCATGGCGGACGCACGTCGTGCTCGTGTTGGGTGTCGGGCTGCCCTATCCACCCGCGTCGCTCGAACGGCCCCCGTCGGTGGGCCACCTCGTCGATCTCCGTCTACCTCCGCCAACGCCGCCACCGGCCCAGTGGGGAACGAGCAGCAGGTGTCCTCATTGCACCCCTCGGTGCGGCAGGACGGCCGCACCGCCACTCCATCGCTGACTCCCGCTGGTTTGTTGTCTCACGCTCGTCGCGCTCCCATGGACGCACGGGCCGCGCTCCTCATGGTGCACGAGCTCCAGTGCTACCGCCTGGTCGACGACCTCTACAAGGATTGGCTCGACTGCATAGCCGAGCTTGTTCGCGCCGCAGGGGGCTCCCCTGTGCCGTCTTTCTCTCCGCCTGGCCCACCTCCAGCTTCAGGTGACGCAACTCACGGAGCGCCTCCACCGCCTCTGCCCCAAGATGGCGCCTTGGCACCAAGGCGTGCGCCGCCACGATGTGATCCGCCGCGTCCGGCGCCCGCGCGTGAAGAAGGAAGCTGCCAAGAAGTTCCTCGACCACAAGTGAACGCCCCGCCACTCCTCGCACCACCGCGCCAAGATCGTCTGCCGCGGCATGCCCCCGCGCCGCTTGCCATAGAGGCACGTGGGCATCAAGACCAGGCTCCGCCTCCAAGACGGGCCCCGGCGACCACGGCCGGCTGCCACGCCTTCACCCCCGAGCTGTGTAGCGTCGCCTGGCCAGGCAAGTTCAAGACAGATCTTCCTCCTCGCTACGACGGCACCCTCGACCCCACAGAGTTCTTGCAGCTCTACGAGCTGAGCATCAAGGCGGCCAACGACGACGAGAAAGTCATAGCGAACTGGTTCCCTATGGCACTCAAAGACGGCGCCTGTTCGTGGATCCTGAACCTGCCTCAGGGCTCTATCTCCTCCTGGGACGAGATGCGCGACCGCTTCATCGCCAACTTTCAGGGCACTCGTGACCGCCCGCCGGCCGCGGGTGACCTGCGCCGCGTCAAGCAACAACCAGGAGAGACCCTCGAGAAGTACATCCAGCGCTTCAACAACACTCGCCTCAAGATCCCCAAGGTGACGGATGAGGCCATCATCTCGTTCTCTAACGGTGTCCGCGAAATCAAGATGAAGAAAGAGCTGGCTATCCACGAGGAGCTGTGCACATCTCAGGAGCTGTTCAATCTGGCGACCAAGTGCACAAGAGCTGAGGTAGGGCGCCTCTCCCTCCTCGAGCTGCCAGCTGCAGGCCCGGAGGAGAAGAAAGCCAAGGCCAAGGACGTGAAGTGCAAGGAAGCAGCCGTGCTCGCAGCGGAGCCGGACACCAAGCAAGGCAAAGATCAGCGTGAGACGTCAAAGAGTAGCCGACCGTTCTGCTCCACAACCTAAACACCCACAACACCAGCGACTATCAAGAGATCAGAGCCATTCAAGAAGGACGCTTCGGTCGACGCCCCGAGCGCAGCGACCGGGGCTACGGCCGAGGGGGGATGTGGGGGCGGGCGCTGGGACGATTGTGGCCCACGCCAGGAGTGGCGCGACAGGCCTCGTGAGGACCGCTGGCAGGATCATCCTCGCGAGGGCGCCTGGAGGGACCAGCCCCGTGAGGATCGACCTCAGGGCAACGCCGGTCTTCCCCCGCTGCCGCCACCGCCTAGAAGGAACGACGACCGCCATCAAGACGAGAGGGCTGGGGGGCTTACAGGAGCCGCGTGCTATCGTCTATATCTTGGGCGGAGCTCAGGCCCCAGCCTCGCAGCGTACCTTCAAATAGTTTGCTCGTGAAGTGAATGCAGTCCTCCCCAAGCTTGAGGTCACGCGACCGCTCAGGTGGTCCCAGTGCGCCATCACCTTCAACTCGGCAGATCAGCTCAAGTGTGTGGCCACCGCTGGCGCCCTCCCGATGCTTTGTTCACCAGTCATCAGCAACGTGCAAGTTACCAAGACCCTCATCGACGGCGGGGCAGGGATCAATGTCATGTCCATCGACACGTTCGACAACCTCCAAGTGCCATATGACCAGCTTCAGCCTACCAAGCCTTTCTCAGGAGTGACCGACGGCTCCACCACACCAATAGGGCAGGTCCGCATCCCTATCACCTTCGGAGAGCGCAAGAACTACCGCACCGAGCTCATCGACTTCGACGTCACGCACATCCGCCTGCCATAAAACGCCATCCTTGGGTATCCATCCCTTGCCAAGTTCATGGCAGTAACCCACCACGGCTACAATGTCCTCAAGATGCCAGGAAGCGGCGGGATAATCACGGTCCCATGCGAAGAAAGACAGGTGGTGTGCTCCCTCGAGCGCGCCTTTCAAGCTGCAGCAATCGACGACCCCGACAGCCAGGGCGATGGCCCTCCGGAGGCCATCCCCAAGAAGAAGAAGCAGTTGCGTTGTACTGGGCCTCAGGAGGGCGGCAACGCAGCTGTAACCTCATCAGGATCAGCGCCCGCTCCAGGGGCGCCTCCCTCCATCGCATAGGAAGGCGCGCCCGGCGCCCTCCTCGGGAGGGCTCAGGGGCTCTCTCCTTGAGGGCCTCAGACCTTGCCCACGTCACGAGGGAGGCGCTCGGGCACCACTTGGAGGCGTGCTTCAAGGCACATTTCCCTTAGGAGGACACAAGGCAAGGAGCGCCCACCGCTCAGGAGTTCATCACCAAGACCACTCAGGAACTACCGTACGCAAGGGCCATGCGCGGCGACCGCCGCTCGCGAGGCGCAGCTCCCCATCCAGGTGAGGATGCCGGGCTGCGCGTCTGCATCGACGTCCCAACGCTTAACAGGGCCGCTTCTCAGGAGCTTTTCTGGCCTTCGCGTGTTGTCCGGTGTGAGAGTCCGCTGCACAGCTACATTCGCATGTTATTTGGCTTGCCAAGCATGTCGTTTGTCTATAAGCGCAACCTGCGGTGCGTCCTGGCGGCTCAGGAGGCCAGGCACCACGCCGTCCTGGCTGAGATGGAGACGGTCCTCAGGGAACCGCCTGGGCCCCCAGAGCCTCCCGAGGCTTAGGACCCTGGTGGCTCGTGAGAGGCGACCCCGTCCCCGCGTACCTTCGGCTGCTCCGACATCTCTTCATCAACAAAACCAGGTGACATTTTCCAAGTTCATTCAGCTGGGAGCGCCCCTCGGGCTGCATTATTCCCAGGCCGCGTGGGTCCGTCCCTGTGGCATGTATCCCCTTTTGCTTATGTCTTTAGCTTACCTTGCTGGGGGCGCCCCTCGGGCTGCATCATCACCAAGCCGCTCGGGCCTGACCCAAGTGGCATGTGTCTTTCCGCATTTGCCCAAGCTGATATGCCTTTCATGCTTAACCTATCCATGACTGTTGCCTGCTCAGCTATCACCTCCCCCTGGGGCTACTCACACGGGCACGGTGCTGGTGGATGGGTCCGTCCCTGCCACGACGACAAACCTGAGTGGTCGAGCTCTGGCTCACGGCACGCTCTGCACGTCATCTCACCAGGCCCTCAGTGCCTCCATTTCTTCGTGGAGCAGCCGGTGGCAGGCCGGCAACCATAACAGCAAACCGTGTTTCTCATTATGCTGGTTTGCATGGATCCCGTGAGGAGGATAGCAGGCGGCAACGCGAGCTTCCTCTTCTCCTGTGCAATTGGCTTGCATGTTAAAAGGGGGGCTCCAGAGCATCGTGACTCAGGAGCTCTTACTGGCTCTCCAGCCCTCACCCCCTGGCCTTAACCACAGCATCGCGACCATGCATACCAGCGGCGGCTGAGCTTGCTCGAGGGCCGGGACCTGAGGACGTAGAGAACTAAGGAGAGCACGGGAGGAGGGAGACTCGTATGGGCCCGACCTAGCTATGCTGCGGAAGCTTGCACACCAGCCTGGTGCATCACAAGGAATCGACCCCAAACCGCCAAGATAAGTCTCGCGCTCAGATCGACTAATTGATGAAGTCTAAGGGTCACACACGCCGCAGCCCCGTTGCGGCCACGTCACCTCCCTTTCTTGCCTTACCATGACTGCTTGAGCGCTAAAGGGGACCTCCTGAGCATCGCGCCTTAGGGGCTCTTACTGTACCTCAGGACGCACACCTCCTGGCCCAAGACGGCGTCACCACCAGAGCCTTTTGCAGGCGAAGACCACTTTTGTTAGGATAAGCTGTACTAGCTGTCCCCTTTCAAATTGGCCGTTGTTGGCTCCCTTCCCGCTCAATATTTGGGGAGAGGACCAGGGCCTATATAAGTATAACTAGCCACCATAATAGGGGCATCAGATTGAGAGCCAATCCTTAGCCACACACCGAACACAAGAACACCCCCAACCTCAGGAGGCTGTTCTTCCCCTTGTACTGTTCATCATCAGCCCAAGAGGCAATCCACCACCACCACACTGGAGTAGGGTATTACACGACAACGGTGACCCGAACCAGTATAAATCTTGTGTCTTTATGTTCCGAGGTCATCGAGTTCGTCCGCGAGATCTTAGCGAGCTAGGACGTAGATCAGTAGGAAGGAAATCTCCGCGCGCACCCCAGTGTTCAAACCTTCAGGGTTTTGCCGGAACCCGTGATCCGACAATAAGTATGCTGACAAAGGGCAAGAGGTACTAACAAGGCCAATGCAGAGCCCAGTATTGTCGTGAGATCCTATGATCCTTTGAGCAAGGAGATTCATCTGAAATTAGTTTTCATACAAAAGAGAAGGTAAGGCACATGCAGAAATTTAGGAGTTCAATTTTTGAATTGATATCATAGACAGTACCTGACGCTGGGCTCTCAGCAGTCCTAATAGGGGTTTGGCCATTGGAGTAGGGGTAAAGTGTGGTACAGTTGGGCATGTGTTTTCTATGGCTGCTGATCTATCTGATTTAACAGGTATCACTACCTTTTCCAGTTACCTAGTTTGTACTCCCTGAGGATCTGCACTGAGCCTCTTCCTTCTGGACATCTATTACGAAAGAACAACATTTGACTGGAAAAACATAGTACGAAGACACATGGAATAGGTGCAGAAAATGGATAGGTGGCATATACTCATATATGATGCTTAAACTAAGCAGATAGTGTAACAAAGTAGAAGTAATGCAAGAGTTCAGATGCAAAGTATGTGCGACCAATACAACCTTGCCAAGTTAGAGCAAGCACCTTGATGGGTGAATAAGATAGGCCATCCTCCACCATGCCAAGTTTGTTAGCCCGTGGATTGTTTCGCAATATTCCTCTCGTGCGCCCATTCTCATATTCATTTTGATAATTTTCAATACCTGACATGCATGAAAACATAAAAACAAGTGAGATTATCTTTGTAATGCAGAAGTGATTCTAATCCAATACTTCCTCCCTGTAAACCACTTTGTGCTAGCTCTGCAATTCTTCTAAGAGGTTCCATGCATGCTGTAATTTGGTGTGTGCATTAATATAATGTGGCCTACTATTGAAAATATGATAGCTCCAGAAGTGATGATACTTCGCAGATGACAGCTTCAACATATAGTAAAGAAGAACAAGTCGACCTGACCTGACAGATTCAAAATATACTAAGGGAGAATAACTCGAGCTGACCAATCGACCGCAAGAGAAGAGGATCATCTTAAAGAAGAGCAGAAGAGCAAGCAGATTGAAGATATTACAAGTCTTTCTATACAATGTCGGTTGGCTACCCATGATGAACCAGAGTGCACAGAGAAATACTATTCCTTCCAGTCTCTCCATATGTGGCTCACATGCATTTCGAAACTAAAGTAGGAACATTTAGCTGACCAATTAAACATCTCTCAGTTTTACTAGTATCAGCATATATCAGATTTGAATTTGTACAACTAAGCTTGTTTAGCTCGATGGGTGGAGCGGTGTTATTACGACACGAACCACGTAGGCTGATCGTGGTCATCAGAAAATGGGGAAACTGTAAGCATGATGAGTATAGTGTTGACCGTGGCAGTGGAATGGCAGATCTGAAGCCTCAAACCGCGCAAAGGGTAGTTAGCAATCGATGTTTGCTTTGAAATAACAACTAAGATTTGGTATGGACAAGAAAGTACAGTCAACAAGTGACAAAGAAATGCAATTCTGCTGTCTCTCTAGATGTCGCGACATGCATTTGGAAATTCAAGTGGGACCTTTAGCTAACCAATTAAATGCGTCTGTTAACTAATATCAGTATCATATCACAATCATATTTGAACAAGTAAGCTTTGGAATTTTGAGTGTTGTGTTGTTTAGCTTGAAGGGTGGAGTAATGCTAGTACGACATAAAGCACCTATGCAGATCATAGTAGAGTAGATAAAAGGGGGAAACCCTAAGCATCAAGAGTAAAATCAGGAAAGTGGAACTAGCTGGACCAGTGGGTGGCGCACATGCTTTTCGAAATGAATATAGGAACATCAGGTGACCATTTAAATGTTCGATGTTTTAGTAATATGAGCATCATATCAGATTCGTATTTCAACACGTAAGCTTTGGAATTATGAGTCGCATGTTATTTCGCTTGAGGTATCGAGGAGCAGTGCTAGCACGACACGAAGCAGTGAAGCACCTATGATGATGGTAGTGAATACAAAGGGAGGAAACCATAAGCTTTACGAGTATAGTGACCGTGCAATGGCGGATCTGAAGTTGCAAACCGGACAAATCTACTTCGCAACCAATGTTTGCTTTCAACTAGCCACTACGATTTGGTATGGACAAGAAAAGTACAGTAAACAATTTATGATCTATTTTCCGGGTGAGATCAATAACTTAAGCACATATGGAAGAGTACCACCTCTCTTGTGACGCCGTGTAGGCCCCTGCTGATTCGTTGAGGGTGTTGCGAGTGCGATGGCTGTCGGCGGTGGGGAAGAAGACTTTAGACGGCAGATGGCCGGGTCGGGGGATAAATCCTGTTGCCGTGGACGAGGCGGTCATAGGAGCGGCAATGGCAAGGTGGATGACGGCGCCGATGAAGCGAGACGACGCGATGAAAGGATCCTGGTCGGGTGCCGTGGATGAGAGACGTCCATCTCTTGCAGTGGACGACGGGGTAGGGGTAGCGGCTCTAGCAAGGTGGAGGATGGGGTGGCGGACGGAGGAGGCTGGCCGCAGTGGGGAGGTTGTCATGGCACCGACGGTGTATGAATGGGGAAATGGAGGGGGAGGGGGATCTCAAACTTTGGGACGCGCTTCTGAAATGTGGGAAAGTTACGAACTTATCCCCCGTTTAAAATTTCGGACATCACATAGGACGGTAATCTCGCATCTCCCAAATATTTGCCTGTAACGATTTCGGGTGAGGAGAGGGTGTTTTGCCGCCCACGGTTGGTGCCCACGGTGTATGAACAAGGCTGACAGGTAGGGCGGTTGTGTCACGTCTGAGGGAAGTTACACATCTGCCCCTATTTAAAATATTAACCTACATCGACTTCGGACGAGGAGAGTTTGTTTGGCCATCCACCGTGGATGAATGGGGAAATGGAGGGAGAGACACATGTCTTTTGGACGAGCTTGAATCAAATGTGTTTTGCCGCCCAGGTTTGGCGCCCACCGTATCTGAATGGGCTCAGAGGCCGTCGTGTCACGTCTGATTGAAGTTACTAGTCTACCCCTATCGACAGACATGTAAATCCGGTCGATAAGGATGTCAAGTGTCAGGGGTAGACAGTAATTTCCATCTCGCAAACAATTGCTTCGGGCAGCCCACAAATGATAGTGGGTGTTTAGCCGCTTTGTTAAAAACTTGGGAGAATTAGCATTCACGTTTGCCCTAGGCCCTAGCAACTAAATCCAAATCCAATTTTTATTCGATTACAAATTTCCACAGGTAATTCTATGTTTTGTTATTTATTTCTTCAAAACCACAACAAAGATTTATTCCACCTTTATATATGATTATGATTTAGAAATACCATGATCTTTGAATTCAGTAGGTTGGATACACTTTGAGTCAAATAGATATTTCATCCAATACAATATGCTCACATGAAAAACAGTTCAGCTTATGTCAATCATACAAGTACTGAGGATTACCTCGGCTACAAAATTCGGATCATTACAACTCATGGACAACATAGGGTGTCTTACAACATATTCCATTAAGAGACATGACACAACATGCAAGTATAGTAATCTAATGATAATTTCAACTGGTATCTAAAGAAGAACTGGGATTACCCTGGGCTTCAGATAGCAGAAGCAGCAGGACCTTGATACGTCTCCAACGTATCTATAATTTGTGATTGTTCCATGCTATTATATTACCCCTTTTGGATGTTTATGGGCTTTATTTTGCATATTTATATCATTTTCAGGACTAACCTACTAACCGGAGGCCCAACCCATATTGCTGGTTTTTTTTTTGCCTATTTCAGTATTTCGAAGAAAAGGAATATCAAACAGAGTCCAAACGGAATGAAACCTTCGGGAGCGTGATTTTTGAAACGAACGTGATCCGAAGAGCTTGGGGTGCAAGTCAAGAAGCTTCCGAAGACCCAACGAGATAGGAGCCCCCCCCCCCTGTAGGGCATGCCCCCCTGTCTCGTGGGCCCCTCGGGCGGCCACCGACGTACTTCTTCTTCCTATATATACCTACGTACCCCGAAAACATCAAGGGGCACCACGAAACACAATTTCCACCGCTGTAACCTTCTGTATCCGCGAGATCCCATCTTGGAACCTTCGCCGGCACTCTTCCGGAGGGGGAATCAAGCACGGAGGGCCTCTACATCAACATCCTTGCCCCTCCAATGAGTTGTGAGTAGTTTACCACAGACCTACGGGCCCATAGTTATTAGCTAGATGGCTTCTTCTCTCTTTTTGGATCTCAATACAATGTTCTCCCCCTCTCTTGTAGAGATCTATTCGATGTAAACTCTTTTTGCGGTGTGTTTGTCGAGATCCGATGAATTGTGGGTTTATGATTAAGTTCATCTATGAATAATATTTGAATCTTCTTTGAATTCTTTTATGTATGATTGAGTTATCTTTGCAAGTCTCTTCGAATTATCAGTTTGGTTTGGCCTACTAGATTGATCTTTCTTGCCATGGGAGAAGTGCTTAGCTTTGGGTTCAATCTTGCGGTGTCCTTACCCGGATGTGAGAAGGGTTGCAAGGCACGTATTGTATTGTTGCCATCGAGGATAACAAGATGGGGTTTATATCATATTGCATGATTTTATCCCTCTTCATCATGTCATCTTGCTTAACGCGTTACTTCGTTCTTATGAACTTAATACTCTAGATGCATGCTGGATAGCGGTCGATGTGTGGAGTAATAGTAGTAGATGCAGGCAGGAGTCGGTCTACTTGTTATGGACGTGATGCCTATATACATGATCATGCCTAGATAATCTCATAACTATGCGCTTTTCTATAAATTGCTCGACAGGAATTTGTTCACCCACCGTAATACTTATGCTATCTTGAGAGAAGCCTCTAGTGAAACCTATGGCCCCCGGGTCTATCTCTTATCATATTTGCTTTCAATCTACATTTATTTGCATCTTTACTTTTTGCATCTATATTATAAAATACCAAAAATATATTTATCTTATCATACTATCTTTATTAGATCTCACTTTCGCATGTGGCCGTGAAGGGATTGACAACCCCTTTATTGCGTTGGTTGCGAGTTCTCAGTTTGTTTGTGTAGGTGCATGGGACTTTTGAGGAGCCTCCTACTAGATTGATACCTTGGTTCTCAAAACTGAGGGAAATACTTACGCTACACTTGCTGCATCACCCTCTCCTCTTCAAGGAAAACCAACGCAAGCTCAAGACGTAGTATAACGCCCTCGATGCGGCTATATCTCCCACGTGTCGAAGCACGACTTAGAGGCATAACGACAATGAAAGCAATGTCGCAAGTGACGTAATCTTCACACAACCCATGTAATACATAAGGGAAAGAGATACATAGTTGGCTTACAGTCGCCACTTCACACAATACATAAATAAACATCCATCATCCAGATTACACTCAAGGTCCGACTACGGAACCAAAATAAAAGAAGACTACCCCAAATGCTACACAGATCTCCGATCATCCCAACTGGGCTCCACTACTGATCATCAGGAAAAGACACATAGTAACGACCACGTTCCTTGTCGAACTCCCACTTGAGCTCGGTTCGTCACCTGACCGCATCGTTGGCACCTGCAACTGTTTTGGTAGAATCTGTGAGTCACGGGACTCAGCAATCTCACACCCGCGAGATCAAGACTATTTAAGCTTATAGGAAGGACAGAGTTGTGAGGTGGAGCTGCAGAAGCGACTAGCATATATGGTGGCTACATTACGCAAAAGAGAGCGAGAAGAGAAGCAAGGCACGGTCGTGAAGCTAGTAGTGATCAAGAAGTGATCCTGAAACTACTTACGTCAAACATAACTCCAACACCGTGTTCACTTCCGGACTCCGCGAGAAGAGACCATCACGGTTACACACGCGTTGATGTATTTTAATTAAGGTCAACTTCGGTTTTCTACAACCGGACGTTAACAAATTCCCATCTGCCTCATAACTGCGGGCACGGCTTTGAAAGATAATACCGCAAGGGTGTCCCAACAAGCCCATTATAAGCTCTCACGGTCAGCGAAGGATATTCCTTCTACCGAGAAGACCCGATCAGTCTCGGAATCCCGGACTACAAGACATCTCGACAATGGTAAAACAAGACCAGCAAAGCCGCCCGATTGTGCCGACAAATCCCGATAGGAGCTGCACATATCTCGTTCTCAGGGCACATCTGGATGAGCAGTCCGTACAACTAAAACCAGGCCTCAAGTTTCCCCAAGGTGGCGCTGCAAAGGGCTCTATTTTGGACCAACACTCAGAGGAGCATTGGCCCGGGAGGGGGGGGGGGTTAAATAAAGATGACCCTCGGGCTCGCGAAAACCCGGGGGAAAAAGGCTTAGGTGGCAAATGGTAAAACCAAAGTTGGGCCTTGCTGGAGGAGTCTTATTCAAAGCGAACTGTCAAGGGGGTCCCAAAAATCACCCAACCGTGTAAGGAACACGAAATCAAGGAACATAACACCGGTATGACGGAAACTAGGGCGGCAAGAGTGGAACAAAACACCAGGCATAAGGCCAAGCCTTCCACCCTTTACCAAGTATATAGATGCATTAATTAAATAAGATATATTGTGATATCCCAAAATATCCATGTTCCAACAAGGAACAAACTTCATCTTCACCTGCAACTAGCAACGCTATAAGAGGGGCTGAGCAAAGCGGTAACATAGCCAATCAACGGTTTGCTAGGAAAGGATGGTTAGGGGTTTGACATGGCAATATGGGTGGCATGATATAGCAAGTGGTAGGTAACGTAGCATAGGCATAGCAAAAGAATGAGCATCTAGCAAGCAAAGATAGAAGTGATTTCGAGGGTATGGTCATCTTGCCTGCAAGGTTCTCAGAGTTGTCGAAAGCTTGATCCTCGTAAGCCTTCTCAACAGGTTCCTCGTTCACGTACTCGTCTCCCGGCTCTACCCAAAGCAAGAACACAAGCAAAGGACCAACAATCAATCACGGGCGATGCACAAACCACATGATGCAAAACATGGCATGATAAGCGAGATGTGAGATGCAATGCATATGCGTGCTCCGGAAGGAAAATGATGAACAAGGCATCAACTTGGCAAACCAAGTATGCCGCTGGAAAAGTGAGATGATTTCGGTTGAAATCGATATAAAGATCACCGGAATCGGATGCACGGTTTGCAAATGGCAAGCAAAACAAGAATGACACAAATCTGCCATTAACAGCATGATGCCACATAGCAAGCAACAAGAAGTTAAGCTACTGCACCCAAACGTACCAACAAAGCATATGGCAGTGATCTACTCAAGATGCTTGACAAAAGATGAACACTGATCTACGACTAATTCACACCATAACAGGTCCAAACAAGCATGGCAAAAGTGCAAAATATATCAGCTTCACAGACTTAGAGAAAATACTAACATGCCAGAAATTAACATCAGGAAGGCATGTTTAGAGCAAGCAAACAACCTGCTACGGGAAAAATACATAGCAAAACAAGGCACGGCATGAATCTACTCAAGGCATTGAACAAAAGTCCCTTACAGACCAAGAGCCAAAAGGGATCAGAAAATGTAATAGTACCCATGTCAATATAGCAAGTTTAGTTATGATTCAAAGAAATGGGCTGACATTGACAGAATTATGAAGGCATCTTCGCGAGCTCGATGCAATCACTACAGAGCATTTCACGATAAACTAAGCATACATCCATCAAGAAGACATGGCATAGAAGCTATACATGGCAAGAATAACATCATAGCATACACGGATCAACTACAACAACCTGGCAAAATTGAATAACATGTAAACAACCTGCCAGGAAACATTTTATAGCAAAAGTAGAGCTCGATTGACTCAAGCTATGGCACTCCATAATTGAAAACAGGGGCATGGATGGATAGATAATAATCATATGTTCAAAACATCCTTACTGAAGTATCTCAAAATAAGCATGGATCTCTCTGTAGCATCAAGTTTACATGGCATAAAAATATCAGTGAGCAGGGCTGAAATCAGCAACATCATGAAGCCTAGTTTGCATGCTTGTGCTAGTCACCACAGAGATCACAAAAATACATTGCATACACCCCTGTAAAGATGGCATGGCATATTACAAAACACATGTAGGACTCAAGTTCATAGGATGCACACATCAATCATGGCCAAAATGACAAAAGTGCATGTTCTGATAAGAATCTGAAACTAACATCGCATAGCCCTCTTCTAACAGCATTTCGGGCATCAAGATGAGCTCAAATGAAAATGATGCAATGAGACGAATTGGTGTACTCGTCGGGCGAACAATTCGGTATGCTACACGCCCAAAACGGAGCCACGGTTGCAAAGTTGTGGGGCGATGAAGATGCAACAAAATTATCACAGATAATGACTTAGACGAAAATCGGGGGGAAGAAGTCAACCGAACAGATCTGGATCCGGCTCGGACTTCGAGGTTCGCCGGCCGGAGATGGAGCTCGTGTCTGGAGCAGGACGGGGACGAGGCCGGGGCGGCGGCCGAAGCGGGCGGGCGACAGGCGGAGGCGGCGGCGGCGGCGCTGCCGAGACGAGGCGGCGCGGAGTTCGGCGCGGCCGGGCGGCGACGAGGCGGGCGGCGACGGGCGAGGCGGCGGTGTGGCGGCGCGCCGAGGACGAGGCGGCGGAGGCAGGGCGACGGCGGCGGAGGCCGGCGGGTCGGGCGTCGCGGCGGCGCGGCGGCGGCGGCGGCGCGCGCTGGCGGGCGGGCTTCCAGCTGGGCTGGCGGGCGGCGCGCGCGGGCGGCGGAGGGGCCACGTGGCGGCTCCCGATTCGCCGGGCGCGGCGGCGACGCGTCTGCTCCGTCGGACGTGTCCGTGGCCTTGAGAGAAGCGGGCTAGGGTTAGGTGGAAATGACCCGGATTTCGGGAGAGGGGGTGTTTTTATAGGTAGAAGGAGCTAGGAGTGTCCAAATGAGGTGTAGTTTTCGCCCACACGATCGTGATCGAACGGCGGTGGACATGGAAGTGACTTAGATGGGTTATTGGGCTGTTTTGAAGGGGTGTTGGGCTGCAACACACAAGAGGCCTTTGTGGTTACCCGGTTAACCGTTGGAGTATCAAACGACCTCCAAATGGCACGAAACTTGACAGGTGGTCTACCGGTGGTGTACCAAGGCCACTTGGCAAGCCTCGGTCCATTCCGAGAACGTTTAGCACCCGCACACAAAAGAGACAAGAGGGGTGCGCCGGTGCATGTGGGAGTGTCGGATTGCAAAACGGACAACGGGGAAAATGCTCGGAATCATGAGACGAACACGTATGCGAATGCAATGCACATGATGACATGATATGAAATGCATGACATGGACAAAATGCAAAAATGAAGAAAAACTCAACCACGGAGGGAATATCATATCACAATGCCGAAAATGGCAAGAGTTGGAGTTACAAATATGGAAAGTTACATCCGGGGTGTTACACGTAGCAAGAAGGATTTCTGGCGCCGTTGCCGGGGAGGTCTTCGCTCAAGTCAAGACATACCAAGTACCCATCACAAACCCATTTCCCTCGAATTTACATTATTTGACATTTTCCTCTCATTTTCCTCTCCCCCACTTCACCCTTACCGTTTTATTCGCCCTTTTTCCGTTCGTCTTTTCGTTTGCCTTGATGTCTTACTTGGCCCGTTTGCTCGTTTGGTTGGAATAGTTGAGTATTTATTCCTAAACAGAGAAGCTAATATCTATGGATCCTCATCCGCTTTCCAATCTTTTTAAGAGATCCAATTATGATGAACCAATTCCTGGTGATTTGGATGCACTAGATTATCTTTATAAGGTTTTTTCTGAAATCCGTGAATCTGAAAATTGTGATGAAGTGCTTTATGAAGTGATTCACGATAGATCTTTGAATAAAAAGCATGATTGCAATGATGTTACTATAAATTCTCTTGATGTCAATTGTGCTAATAATATGCAAAACCCTAAGCTTGGGGATGCTAGTTTTGCTATGTCTACTATTTGTTGCAATGATCATGATTGGGGTGATTCTTCTTATGATCTTGAAAATTTATTTAAGCCCCATGATGAATATGAGATTGATAATATTGTTTGCGATAATATTGAAAGTGGGTTTGGTAGAGTGTCAAATTTAGATCTCACATATTTGGATAATATTCAATCTTATGAAATTTTTGATAAAAGTGGGCTTGGAGAAATCATGACTTTAGTTAATGATAATCCCACTATTTTGGAAGAGTGTCAACTTTGCATGCATGTGGATCGTGTTGAGAATATGTTATGTGATAGCTATATTGTTGAATTTTATTATGATCCTACATGTAATTATTATGAGAGAGGAAAATACGGTTATAGAAATTTTCATGTTACTAAATTACCTCTCGTTATGTTGAGATTGCTATTGTTCCTTTCCGCTTCCTTGCTTATGATAGTTTTTGCTTGCTTTGATAATTTGTTTTTCTATAATATGCCTATGCATAGGAAGTATGTTAGACTTAGATGTGTTTGTCACGTGTTTTATGATGCTCTCTTTGTGCTTCAAATTCTTGTCTTTCATGTGAGCATCATTAAAAATATCAATGCCTAGCTAAAAGGCTTTAAAGAAAAGCGCTTGTTGGTAGACAACCCAATATTTTTTCTTGCATTTATTCAATAAATAATCCATCTACCTTCTGTTTAGATGTGTTTTTATCTTTTAATTAGTGTTTGTGCCAAGCTAAACCTATAGGATCTTCTTGGATGATAGTTATTTGATCTTGCTGTAATTTCCAGAAACTTACGGTTCACGAAAACAATTGTTAAAACTCACCAGAACGTGATAAAATAGTGATTCAAATTGATGATGATCAATAAACAAATTTCCTAGGTCGTACTATTTTGGCTGAAGTTTTTGAGTTCCAGAAGTTTGCGTTAGCTACAGATTACTACAGACTGTTCTATTTTTGACAGATTCTGTTTTTCGTGTGTTGTTTGCTTATTTTGATGAATCTATGGATAGTAAAATAGTTTATAATCCATAGAGAAGTTGGAATATAGTAGGTTTAACACCAAAATAAATAAAGAATGATTTCATTGCAGTATCTTATGTGGTGGTTTTGTTTTCTTTCACTAACAGAGTTTATAAGATTTCCTGTTGAGTTTTGTGTTGTGAAGTTTTCAAGTTTTGGGTAGAACTTTTATGGACTATGGAATAAAGGGTGGCAAGAGCCTAAGCTTGGGGATGCCCAAGGCACCCCAATATATTCAAGAATAGCCAAAAGCCTGAGCTTGGGTATGCCCCGAGAAGGCATCCCCTCTTTCGTCTTCGTTCATTGGTAACATTACCTGGATCTATATTTTTATTCACCACATGATATGTGTTTTGCTTGGAGCGTCATGTATTATATTAGTCCTTGATTTTTAGTTTACCACAATCATCCTTGCTGTACACACATTTTGGGAGAAGCCTATTTGATTAGAATTTTCTAGAATACTCTATGTGCTTCACTTATATCTTTTGAGCTTGATAGTTTTTGCTCTAGTGCTTCACTTATATCTTTTAGAGCACAGTGGTGTCTTAATTTTGAAGAAATTACTAGTTTCTCATGCTTCACTTATATTATTTTGAGAGTCTTTTAGAACAGCATGGTATTTTCTATGGTCATAACGTTGGTCCTAGAATGATGAGCATCCAAGTTGGGTATAATAAAAACTATCATAGGAAGTGAATTGGATGCTATGATCAACTTGATACTTGATAATTGTTTTGAGATATGGAGGTAGTGATATTAAAGTCATGCTAGTTGGATGATTATGAAATTAAAGAATGCTTGTGTTGAAGTTAGCAAGTCCCGTAGCATGCACGTACGGTTAAAGTTGTGTAACAAATTTGAAACATGAAGTGTACCTGGCTTGTGCATCCTTATGAGTGGCGGTCGGGACGAGCGATGGTCTTTTCCTACCAATCTATCCCCTAGGAGCATGCGCGTAGTACTTGATTTTTGATGACTTCTAAATTTTTGCAATAAGTATATGAGTTCTTTTGACTAATGTTGAGTCCATGGATTATACGCACTTTTACCTTTCCGCCATTGCTAGCCTCTTCGGTACCGTGCATTGCCCTTTCTCACCTTGAGAGTTGGTGCAAACTTCGTCGATGCATCCAAACCCCGTGATACGATACGCTCTATCAAACATAAACCTCCGTATATCTTCCTCAAAACAGCCACCATACCTACCTATTATGGCATTTCCGTAGCCATTCCGAGATATATTGTCATGCAACTTTCCACCGTTCCGTTCATCATCATGACATACTTTACTTTTGTCATATTGCCATTGCATGATCATGTAGTTGACATCGTATTTGTGGCAAGGCCACCATGCATTATTTTTCATACATGTCACTCTTGATTCATTGCACCATCCCGGTACACCGCCGGAGGCATTCATATAGAGTCATATCTTGTTCTAGTTTCGAGTTGTAATTCTTATGTTGTAATCAATAGAAGTTTGATGATCATCATTATTAGAACATTGCCCAAAAAAAAGAAGAAAGGCCAAAAAAAGGAGGCCCAAAAAAAAAGAAAATAAATAAAAAGGGCAATGTTACTATCTCTTTTTCCACACTTGTGCTTCAAAGTAGCACCTTGTTCTTCATGTAGAGAGTCTCATATATTATGCTTCAAAGTAGCACCATGTTTTTCATATAGTGAGTCTCATAAGTTGACTTTTTCATACTAGTGGGAATTTTTCATTATAGAACTTGGCTTGTATATTCCTACGATTGGCTTCCTCAAATGCCCTAGGTCTTCGTAAGCAAGCAAGTTGGATGCACACCCACTAGTTTTATTTTGTTGAGCATTCATTTATAGCTCTAGTGCATCCGTTGCATGGCAATCCCTACTCCTCATGTTGACATCAATTGATGGGCATCTCCATAGCCCGTTGATTATCCTCGTCAATGTGAGACTTTCTCTTTTTTTTGTCTTCTCCACACAATCCCCATCATCATATTCTATTCCACCCATAGTGCTATATCCATGGCTCACGCTCATGTATTGCGTGAAGGTTGAAAAAGTTTGAGATTATTTAAGTATGAAACAATTGCTTGGCTTGTCATCGGGGGTATAGAAGTTGGGAACATCTTTGTGTGAAGAAAATGAAGCATAGCCTAACTATATGATTTTGTAGGGATGAACTTTCTTTTGCCATGTTATTTTGAGAAGACATGATTACTTTGATTAGTATGGTTGAAGTATTACTATTTCTTTTATCAATATGAACTTTTATTTTGTATTCATTTGGATCTGAACATTCATGCCACAATAAAGAAAATTACATTATGAATTATGCTAGGTAGCATTCCACATCAAAAATTCTCTTTTTATCATTTACCTACTCGAGGATGAGCAGGAATTAAGCTTGGGGATGCTTGATACGTCTCCAACGTATCTATAATTTTTTATTGTTCCATGCTATTATATTACCCCTTTTGGATGTTTATGGCCTTTATTTTACACATTTATATCATTTTTGGGACTAACCTACTAACTGGAGGCCCATCCCATATTGCTGTTTTTTTTTTGCCTTTTTCAGTATTTCAAAGAAAAGGAATATCAAACAGAGTCCAAACGGAATGAAACATTCGCGAGCGTGATTTTTGGAACGAACGTGATCCGGAGAGCTTGGAGTGCAAGTCAAGAAGCTTTCGAGGACCCCACGAGATAGGAGGCTTCGCCCCCCCCCCCCTGTAGGGCGCGCCCCCTCTCTCGTGGGCCCCTCGGGCGGCCACCAACGTACTTCTTCTTCCTATATACCTACGTACCCTGAAAACATCCATGGGCACCACGAAACACAACTTCCACTGCCGTAACCTTCTGTATCCGCGAGATCCCATCTTGTAGCCTTCGTCGGCACTCCGCCGGAGGGGGAATCAAGCACGGAGGGCCTCTACATCAACATCCTTGCCCCTCCGATGAGTTATGAGTAGTTTACCACAGACCTACGGGTCCATAGTTATTAGCTAGATGGCTTCTTCTCTCTTTTTGGATCTCAATACAATGTTCTGCCCCTCTCTTGTGGAGATCTATCTGATGTAAACTCTTTTTGCGGTGTGTTTGTCGAGATCCGATGAATTGTGTGTTTATGATTAAGTTTATCTATGAATAATATTTGAATCTTCTCTGAATTCTTTTATGTATGATTGAGTTATCTTTGCAAGTCTCTTCGAATTATCAGTTTGGTTTGGCCTACTAGATTGATCTTTCTTGCCATGGGAGAAGTGCTTAGCTTTGGGTTCAATCTTGCGGTGTCCTTACCCAGTGACAGAAAGGGTTGCAAGGAACATATTGTATTGTTGCCATCGAGGATAACAAGATGGGGTTTATATCATATTGCATGAGTTTATCCCTCTACATCATGTCATCTTGCTTAATGCGTTACTCGTTCTTATGAACTTAATACTCTAGATGCATGCTGGATAGCGGTCGATGTGTGGAGTAATAGTAGTAGATGCAGGCAGGAGTCGGTCTACTTGTTATGGACGTGATGCCTATATACATGATCATGCCTAGATAATCTCATAACTATGCGCTTTTCTATCAATTGCTCGACAGTAATTTGTTCACCCTCCGTAATACTTATGCTATCTCGAGAGAAGCCTCTAGTGAAACCTATGGCCCCCGGGTCTATCTCTTATCATATTTGCTTTCAATCTACTTTTATTTGCATCTTTACTTTTTGCATCTATATTATAAAATACCAAAAATATATTTATCTTATCATACTATCTTTATTAGATCTCACTTTATGAAGTGGCCGTGAAGGATTGACAACCCCTTTATTGCGTTGGTTGCGAGTTCTCGGTTGTTTGTGTAGGTGCGTGGGACTTTTGAGGAGCCTCCTCTGGATTGATACCTTGGTTCTCAAAACTGTGGGAAATACTTACGCTACACTTGCTGCATCACCCTCTCCTCTTCGAGGAAAACCAACGCAAGCTCAAGACGTAGTAGACCTCCTCCGTCTTCAAATGCAACATTCTTACTTCCTCCAATTCTTGGGTTGCTTGCATAATGCGTGCAGCTAATTGCATGATTTCTAGCTTCAAGATCGAGATTACCTCATTCATGGCAGCCACACCATCTCTTTCTCCCTCTAGTAGAGCCCCAAGAACTATACTATTTGTGCTCAGACTGCTCTCCGGCGGTGTTGCTTCTGAACTGCTAGTATTTCCATAGTTTCGATTTTTCCATCAAGATATTAGTCACTCATGGTTGATATTTACTTTCAATCACATAGACATATGCACTATGTAACTAGCCTTGCTTATTGGCTTCCAAAGCTTAACTTTCACTCCTACTTACAATATGTAGAGTATTTAACAAAAAACTACAACTTTCAACCAGCCCTCGGAAGAAACTATTGTACAAAAAATAGCAAAAACATACCCAAAATTTCTTAATCCGCGCCAAAAACTACTACCTAGTGCCGATTAGGCTCGTTTAAACCCGTTTATGACAGGGTTGGCCCACACGTCCGTGCTGACGTGGCAGCTTAAACCAACACATTTTGTTTGACCATTGACACGAGGGACCCACATCTAACCTTCTATCCTGTTATTCCCCCTCAAATCATTATTTTTCCTGAACATTACTTCAAACAGTACTGATGCGTGTTCGTCGGTGGTGCCGATGATGAGTGAGTTGGCCGCCGCTCCGCCGGACAGGCTGAACGCCGTGCTGGCCTCCGCACGGGTTGCCAGGCTGGCCCGAGCGTGACTCACGAGCGAGCAAGCCGCCGCGCTAGCCTTCACTCGAGCTAGATGGCTGGCCTTAGCGCGGCTCGCGCAAGCAAGCCGCCGTGCCAATCTAGCTAGCAAACCTTGCAGACAAGCAGCTGGACGGAGCTATCTTGGCTAGCTAGCGGCCGCGAGCGCCAGACGGAGCTGCCATTCGGGCTGCCGCAAGATGGGCTCCCACCGCCGGTGGTTTTGACCTCGCCTTCTGTCGGCGGCGGTAGCTGCGTCCCATGGCCGAGGATGACTAGGTGGACGGGCCGGAGGTAGGAGGTCACTCGGGGATTTTTGTGCAGACTGACATGTAGGTCCCACAAGTTATAATGCCAAACTTGCCGGTCGAATAGAAGGCGTTGACTTAAGGGGCGACATGGGTTGAAACATGCCTATAACGACACTTTTAGAGTAGTCGTTTCTTGGTAGGGCTGGTTGGTAAGGGCATGTACAATGGTTGATAAGGTAGTCTTATCTTAAGTCTGCCACGTATGCAAGTGGTAGTAGTTTCTTGGCATTATTAGTGGTTTCTTGTAAGGAACAATGTACTACTAGTGACAAAAGGCGATTCTAGGTTGCGTTGTACTGCAACGAGTACTACTAGTGGTCGCGGGAGTGTATACCTCGTTTTCTGGGTTCGATCCCGGCCAGACGCACGGCAGCCTTTTTTTAAATAGTAACTTTGCTGCGAGCCAATATTGTACACGGGTAGTTTGAGTTTTGAAGTCGAACGGACGTGTCGCACCACAATATGGGTCCACTGGATAGCCCAGCCACGTGAACGGGTTTTCCTTCCCATCATCTCATGGCTCGCGTGCTCGCCCTAGACACACCTCGCTTGGAGCTTCCTTGTCAGCTAGTAGCATATTTAAACTAGCGCCTCCCAATTAAGCCCGAGGAGCCGGAAAAGGCTGGCGTGACATTGGGAATTGTGCGTGAGAGGAGCGGCTGAGTAGGCCAGCTACGCGCATGAATAGAGCATGGAGAGTACCCACTACACAGGTGTACTTTCTCTGCATTGATAGTACAATGATGGTTCTAGAGAACAGTAGTACCCTCCACTTGCAATTGTAGCTCCTTGGCCTTGAGATTCAAGAGTTCAAAACTGATGCACTATAGAAGTACAATACATTGCACTACTAGTTGAGAAAGTAGTACTACTACTGCTACAGTACGAGTACGTAGTAAATAATAGCCTCACCCCTTCGCTAAGGAACGATCGAGGAGCTACAGTTGGAAGGGACGAGGCCCTGCGGTTACTACGCTCTCATCTCCTCCTCGCCAGTTTCCCTCCCCCCGAAGAGAAGGCAGTTCGTTGCTGCTCCCATGGATTCGCCAGGCGGTTCTCCTCCTCGTCGGGTCTGGGAGACCTTGGATGACGATCCTCTGGGATAAATCGCACGCCACTCCGACGTCCTCACCGCCGCGAGACTCGGTGCTTCCTGCACCAACTCTTTCAGGACGGTGCTTAAACAGGCTTGGGAGAAGGCCATGCTTGTTGGTCTTCCATGCGTCCTCGAGGAGAAGGTTCTTCTATGGGACAATCCTTCGAACAGTACACCGCTCCCTGGCCATGGTTGCACGTTGACTCCGCTAGAGTTGCCAACGTTGGGAGGTAGTCGGATTTTGTCCAATGAGCAGCTCAGTCATGGAGTTTGATCATGTAGTACTTAGTTATTCCATTTCCATCCCGTAATTTCTCCGCTGCCCACCGTCTTATATATAGGTCTGGGTCGGTGCCAACGAAGATTGGCTTGCATACCTCCGGCCGGATACCACCATCATTTTGCACAACATCCACAACAGTGCGGCCGTTCCCATAGACCCCTTCTCAACCATTGGGATCGGCCTTCCGGACTGGCTGGGGTTGAATACGTATGATGATGCCTACATGAGATTGAAGAAGATAGCAATTGCGGTCCCACCGACAAAGCGACGTGACTACGACGATTACTATCTCATCGCGGTGGTCGACATAAGGATTCCATCAATGCAAGAGGTAGTAACGGCAGAGGCTGGCGCATGTTGGCCGCGGTAGATTTGTACCCCTACACGTTCGAAGACGCTGTGCGCCATCTAGGCCACATCTTCGCGGTAACAAGCCAGGGGACTTGTTTCATCTGGTTGCCATCCTACGGTACGGGAGATTACAAACGGAATGCACAAACCATCATTTGCATCCCTAACGGTACTCCATAATTCTGCAGGGACGAGTCATCCCCCGACCAAAATAAGATTGCCGATACTGGATGTGCATTTGCATCCGCGATTCGGTCTAACCTGGAACCTTGTAGCTGACTTTGGCATATTGGGATCAACTATCTTAGCAGTCGTTACCCATGGTACCACTGATGTGCACATGGTCACACAATCTACCACGATCGGACCGTCACCATCTACCCAAGTATTCCATTTAGTATTATATTTTTTAACCCTCTCGCCTTCTCTTTTGTTGTTGTACTACTTACTAGTAGGAGTACTTTTTACCTTGGAGGACGTGTATAGCTAGCTAGGACCTTGAAGACTTGAACCCACTAGCTGCCACCATTTTTGTTTTTCCATGTCTTACTATCTCATCCATGTAGCCAAGAGTGGCTATATATAATAAGCCGGTTATTTTACTTCCTCTATACCGGAGTAGTATGATTTGCTGCACAATATTACTGACCGCCATATTTGAGCACAATATTATTATGCATGGACCTTGACTGTGTACGTCACCATGTGTCCAGATCTGAGACACCGCGTGTACCAGATGAACGACGCCAAGTTCGACCCCCGTGATGCTACGTGGGTGCCGAGGAACACTCTTGGAGAGTACTCGCTTTTCATTGGGGACAACTACCCCATTGTGAAGCGGATGCCACCTTCCATGCACGACACCGAAGGCCTGCCGTTCATGAAGCATGGTTGTGTATTTAGTGCGCACCGCCGGATGAACGACATGCTGGGACACACTATCCCTGATTTATGCCGCTTCATCTTGGATGAGTCTCCAACATGTGGAACCGGACTAGAAAGCTGTGACAATGATTCCCTTTGCCCATCGCTATGGATTGTGCCATCCATGAAGAACACCTGGGACTGGAACCTAGAGGAGGACATGTAGCCCATCTATAACGTGTAAGTGGGGTATGGTAAATTGTGAACGGTAGCGCTGTGAATATATGTAGACTAGTCGTGCACAAATTTATCTAATGAACGTGTGGCATACTAGCATTTTTCCTTTAGAATTTATTACTAGTAAATGTGTTATGTGTACATGCAACTTGTGTGGTTGTTGCACGGGAGCCAACATGCTCATTGAGAAAAAAAAGGTGGCACAACTTTGGATATAGGTGACGTGGTGGCATCATATAGTAGCATAGTTCGCTATAGTTGTAATACTCCTACTAGGACGACAACTCCTATAAAACCTTGCGCTTGGCTCTTTGCCTCTTCGGTAGGTTCAACAGTTCATACTCGTGTGAACCTTGCAATTGGCTCTTCGCCTCTTCGGAAGGTCCAACAATGATGATACTACAGTACAATATGCTTCTGGCAATCTGACAGCAATTGAACTGCTGCACGTCCACCGCGAGGGCGAGGGCGAGGGCGAGCGAGAGGGAGAGGGGGAGGGCGCTGTAGTCAAAACCCTCTCCTAACCCGCGAGCCACCGCGCGCGTGGGCGAGCACTACTAGGAAAAGGGCTATAGATCGGAATGACACTAATGGCGCACCAGAAAGATGGTGCGCCATTAAATATATCTAATGGCGCACCACCATCGATGCGCCATTAGAGTCTAAACTACTAATGGCGCACCATGCTTTGGGTGCGCCATTAGTATCAATTTTTTTTAACTAGTGCGCTTGTCCAAACATACTAATGGCGCACCGAGAGTGGGTGCGCCATTAGTATAGAAATTTTTTTGAACTAGTGCGCCTATCCAAACATACTAATGGCGCATCACCCAAAGTGCGCCATTAGTAGTTATAACTACTAATGGCGCACCGTGCGGTGGGTGCGCCATTAGTATAGATTTTTTTTGAACTAGTGCACCTATCCAAACATACTAATGGCGCATCCTGCTTAAGTGCGCCATTAGTAGTGGTAACTTACTAATGGCGCACCATGCAAGAGGTGCGCCATTAGTAAGTGAGCAACAACAAGATATTTGGGACAGCCTCCCTACCCACACACTCACTTTCTCCCCACTTCATTCTCTCCACCTCCTCCTTGTCTCGGTGCCTCCTCTTTTCACCTCATTTCCACCATAGATTCATTCAAATTAAGTGGTTAAATTACCTTGTTTTAATAGGTAAGTAAGGGGAAGCTATATTTAGGTTGTTCTCCTTACAACAATGTGCACATGCACTTTTTACGGCCTAGCTAGATCTATGTATGTTAGTGGTGTTGCATATGTTTGTGGTGTTGCATATGTGTTTGTGTTTGGAGGTGTACGGTATTTGAAATCGATAGTTGCCAATATTTTGCGGAATGTTGATTCATTTCCGTTTGGCGAGAATTTTGGCATTAAGCATTCTTTTGGTCCTATTTTAGGAAAGTCATGCCAAATTTTGTTTGGTTCTAAAATATCGTTTTGCTCTACCCATGACGACCATGGTCCGCACGATGACCGAAGGCATCGTGAATAGGTTTTGAGGTCCGCGAAGGCGAGATGCTTCAAAAGAACGAGGCGGAGATAAGATGTCCGTGTCGAAGATGCAAGTGAAGAGCCTTATTGCGGACCCGGATTCGGCAGGTGCGGGACCACCTGCTGTTGCGTGGTTTCATGGATGGCTATCGGTGGCAAGGTGATGAAGATGACTACGAAGTCGTCCATGCGGGCGGGCAAGAAATGAGGAAGGGCAGCAAGACAACCACCGCGGCTCGGGCGGGCGAGAAGACGAAGAATCCCGGAGATGATCACGGCGTGATGTTGCATACGATCATCATGTAGAAGATGCAGGACATGATGATGAGCAAGATGGCGGAGCGGCGACGGGCATGATCATGAAGATGATGATGCCGGCGGAGCGGGCGACGCTGGACCATCGATGGGCTGGGTGCAGGACCCTCATATTCAAGAGCTGCTTCTCAAGCGGGCGGATAACGCAAGAGCTGCCGCCGAGAGAAAGCCAAGATGGATCAACTTGAGTTAGACGCGTTACTCCATTGTATGAAGGATGCAGGCCGAGGATACCCGCTTTGAAAGTAACGCTCATGGCCACGGAGATGAAGGTAAAACACAAAATGACCGGCGCGCTTCGGCGAGAACATGTCATTACGCACGAACGTCTTCCCAAGGGGAACAAGTGCCCGACCAGTTTGGAGGAGGCGAAGAAAATCGTGTGTCCTCTGGATTTACCGCACGTGAAATACCATGTGTGCATGAACAATTGCATCATTTATCGGGACGAGCACGCGGAGTCTACCATATGTTCGGTGTCTTGGCGTCACTCGATACAAGAAGAGGAAGAAAGCTCCTCGAAAAGTGGTGTGGTACTTTCCGATCACTCCTCGTCTGCGCGCTATTTCGCGGACCCTAAGGTAGCAAAGCTCCTGCGTTGGCACGCGGATAGGGAGGAGAAGAAGCGGGAAGATGATGCAAATGATCCGGAGATAGATAAAAAGACAAGATCTTGAGTCACCCTAAGGATGCGAGCGGTGTAGCGTTGAACTTCAAGACTCGGAATTTGGGAGCGATCAAGGAACATCATCTTTGGCGCGAGCACCGATGGAGTCAATCCGTTTGGCAGCGGAGAAGCACACATAGCACCTGGCCTGTGTTTGTGTGGATGTACAACCTTCCCCCTGGTTGTGCATGAAGAGGAAGTACATTCACATGAGTATGCTAATTGAAGGGCGAAACAACCAGGGAGCGACATCAATCATGTATCCGGGGCTGCTGAAAGAGGAGCTTGACACGCTGTGGAAAATGCCAGCCAATCGTGGGGCGCCGCAGAGAAAGAATATTTCCCTATGAGAGCCGCCTTTGCTCACGACGGTGCACGACTATCTCGATTCTGGATATGTCGCGGGGCAGGTAGTCCACGGATTTTACGGATCGTAAGGTGCATGGATGACACAACGTATCGCCAGCTAGATAGAGATCCGGGTCTTGAAAACCGTGTTCATGGGACATCGAAGGTGGCTTCGCGACGATGACCCGTGGAGAAACGCAAGGATCTGTTCGATGGTGAAACCAAACCCAGCGCCTGTACGAGGAGCGCGAGAAATAGACAAGCTGTTGAAAAATTGGAAAGACTGCCCACCGCCGAAAGAAGCAAAAGGCACGAGCCGGAAAGAAGCAAAAGGCGCCAGAGCAGCTGCTGAAGGTATGGAAAACGAGGTCTGTTTTACGGGACTTGTCGTCTTGGAAGATCCACCGTGTGCCTCACAGCCTTGATGTCATGCATATCACGAAGAACGTGTGCGAGAGTCTGCTTGGTACCCTGCTCAACATGCGAGAGGACCAAAGATGGGCGAAAGCAAGGCAGACTTGAAATCAATGGGCATCGGCGGGAGCTTCACGCTATATATGATGATGATGATGATGATGATGATGATGATGAGGCGACAGGGACCACGAAAAGTCGTCGCAAAGGCAAAAGGCCAAGAAGACCGGAAATGACTACCCTCCGCGTGCTTCACTCTAAGTCGGGAGGAGATCGAGCAGTTTTCACCTGCCTCCTAGGAGTAAAACTTCCTTCTGATTCTGCTGGGAAGATAAGCGAGATACCTAGACCCAGTGAAGCGAAGTTCAGCGGGATGAAGTCTCACGACCGTCACGTCTTGATGGCGCAGATACTTCGAGCCTGCAATCCGTGGGATCATGGGCGCGCACGTCCGTGAAACGCTATTTGGCCTATGCAACTTCTTGACGTCATCCTCGGAAGTTGATTGGCGTGAGGCAACTCGAAGGCTACGAGAAGAGATCGTGGTGATACTATGCGAGCTTGAGATGTACTTCCGCCCGCATTCTTGACGTTATGGTGCATCTGCTGGTCCATATAGTGGAGGATATCATCCAACTCGGGCCGCGTTCCTGCACAGCATGATGCCGTTCGAAAGGATGAATGGTGTCATCAAAGGATACGTTCGCAACATGTCACATCCGAAGGAAGCATAGCCGGGGCTTTCGACGAAGAGTGCATCTCCTCTCGCACGAATTATCTGGCATCGAGAACCCGTTGGTCTGCCCGTCAGCGAGCACCTCGGCGGGCTCGCTGGATGGGGTCACCGTGAGGGTCGCCCGCGAAATGCATGTTGACTTGAGGGTCGACTCGCCGACTTTGAAAGAGCAAACCTAGTCGCGCTACAACACATAGGCGTGGTCGATCCTTGGGTGGTAGAGCACAAAACCTTTATTAAAAAGGCGTTACAATGGCCGAGGCCAGCAGAGGGCGGACGGAGATACACTCAAAGAGCACAACTCATGTTTCACGCGTTGGTTCAAGCATAAGCTTCGTCGTACCCTTTACATGAGGATTCTTCGCGGAAGAACAACTCATATTCGCCTTGTCACGTAGGCGCGAGCACAACGATGACCTATGAGGCGTCATTTATATCAACGACTACACATTCTACACGAGGCCAAGGACATGAAGAGCGATGGTTATCGAACTCCGGGTAACGATGGAATCCTACACCGTAACGACAAGGACAGATACTACGGAAGGATCGAGGAGATCTGGGAGCTGAGCTCTGTTGGAGAGAAGGTCCCATGTTCCGTGTCGGATGGGACAAGAACGTCATAAAAGAAGACCGGTATTTCACCACCATGGTTATACCCGGCCAAATCCAAGACCGCGGCGCAAGCGTCACCGCGAAAAATGAGCCATGGGTACTGGCTTCCCAAGTGGACCAATGCTTCTTCATTACCGACCCGCCAAAGCCCGGTCGTGTTGTCGTGAGGAGAGGCAAAAGGAAGATCATCGGAATGGATGGAGTAGCCAATGAGCAAGACTTGACAAATCGGCGACCGAGGATCGAACATGGCGACGATGATGTAGTAGCAGCATACACCACAAGAAGAAGCAGGACCACCCTACCTAAGGGCGTCCGTTCCACGAAGAACTCCATTTGCGAAAAAGAAGGGCAAGAAGATTGTGAACAGATAGCTAGCTAAGATCGATTGTATTTAAATCGTAGCCTTCATTTCTCGATTGTATTTCATGGGTACTTTTTGAACTATCATGAATATTTTTAAATTTCATGGACACTCGATCTCGATCCCCCTCCATCTTGATCGCTATCCCACCTCGCCAGATCCGGCCCCCCTCGCCGCCGAGCACCCCAGTCCACCGGCCGCCGCCGACCCCCCGCACCCTCGATTCCCCTACTCAACCGCCGCCGCCGACCCCCGCACCCAGCGCTCTTATAAAAAAATTAGTATCAAACAGCTTTTAAATGCTCTTGTCTTATAAAAAAATATTACTGTTATTATTTAAACAAGTTTGAACATTTTAAACACAAATAAGTATCAAACAGCTTTTAAATGCTAAAAAAAATTTGTGGAGCCCACCTCGATCCCCCTCCATCTCGATCGCTGTCCCACCTCACGAGATCCGTCCCCTCTTGTTGAGCACCCCCAGTCCACCGCCGCCGCCGCAAACCCCCGCACCTCGATTCCCCTACTCAACCGCCGCCGCCGACCCCCGCACCCAGCACCGTCTTATAAAAAATAAGTATCAAACAGCTTTTAAATGCTCTGTCTTATAAAAAATATTACTGTTATTATTTAAACAAGTTTGAACATATTTAAACATAAATAAGTATCAAACAGCTTTTTAAATGCTAAAAAAAATTGTGGAGCACAGGAGTCGAACCCAGGACCTCACAGTGTGAGAACTGCTGCTGACCCGGTCGAGCTAGTAGAGTGGGCTTGACATGGATAGGTTACGGTACTACATAACCTTTTGGCTCGAGTTGAAATAAAAAAAATACTAATGGCGCACCACGGTGAGGTGCGCCATTAGTATGGACATGCTAATGGCGCACCACGGTGAGTGCGCCATTAGTATTGTAACCCCCTTCGCCCGATCCCCCTTCGCCCGATCCCCTTCGCCCGATCCCCTCGCCAGTTCTCTCCTCTCGATCCACCGCCGCCGCCGCCGCTGCCCTCGCCCTCGCCCTCGCCTCGCCCTCTCCCTCCCTCGCCCTCTCCTCGCCTTCCCTCTCCCTCGCCCGCCTCCTTGGCGCCACCATCCCGCCACCTCGGCGCTGCCCGCCGCCTCGGCCGACCCTGCCGCCGCCTTGCCGCCCAGCGCCGCCTCGACCCGCCCGACCCGCCGCCCGGACGCCGCCCCAGACGCCGCCCGACCCGCCGCCCGGGCGCTGCCCGCCGCCCAGCGCCGCCTCGACCCGCCCAGCCGCTGCCCCACCTCGACCCGCCCGTCCACACCACCGTCGACCCGCCTCCCTCGACGCCACGGCGCCGCAGGACCTAGACTAGACGCCCAAGGTACGACCACCTCCTCCTTACTTCTCCATTCCGCAAGTCCATAGCCTCCTCTCACGTGCTTGCTTCCTTCATTGGGAAGACTTGCTCTGCAGATCCCACCCCGCGCACGACCACCACCACGACCACGCCCACAGGATCTCCTCGCTGCGCCGTCTTGTCTCTCCATCCCCTCCCGGTAAGAAATTCCGCTATCTCAACCCTGTCGAATCGCAGCGGTAAATAGCACCCACTGATTCGTGTACGCGTGGTGGTTCTTGTTTAAATTTGTCTGTTTCATCGGTTTCCCTAGTGCAAATTGTGGAACAATTTTTTTGTTTATAAACGATCTTGCTTACGAGTTTTGAGCAGCGAGCTGCTATGTATGGCAGTTTGGACCTTCTCGACCCAATTAATTGAGTTGTCGAATGCTTACAAGTTGGTAGGTCGAGCTTTTATAGATTAATAAAATCACACTGGCCATGCCATACATAAAGGCCATGGACACTCACAACAATCGGATTACGATTCTGAGCCTAATTAAAACAGAATCAAAACAAACAATAACATCAAGGGGACTAAGTAAAGTGAAGCTCTGGTTGCAGCGTCATGGCCTTTGTACCGTCATGGTTGGTTTAACATGTAGCTGCCTTATTTGTAGGCTGTAGAGTTTGCTAACATTTTCTTCTTCTTTTTTGCGGCGGCCGGAAGGCGTCATCTACTTATGGCGGTGATCGTGAATTCTCACATCTTTACATTGAAGACAGTCTCTCTATTTTGAAGGAGTTGCATTGAGGACAATCCCCACAGCCACAGTGTCTGAGCTATGTGCTGTCTTCTTGGACTTGCATTGAATTTACTTGTGAAATTGCTGCTAGGAGCCATGCAGCTGTGTGGTTTTAATAGTTGGATAGCACCAAGCTCGGGTTTTGTTCGGTACACTCTGAGATGTAGATGCCCGAAAGATAAACATGTTGTTTGTCTACAAAAAACTTAATTACTATTATGGGCTAGTGATGATCATATGCACTAGTTACTAGTAGATGCTTTTTATCCTCAGATTGGCGTCTAGTGTTCATAGAAATATATGATTATCTTTGTTGTATAAACTGATTGGCTGCCAAGTTACAACTTCTTGGTGAAAGTTCATTTTTTATCGATGGCATATGAGTGGCGAGAAAAGTGGCTAGCCTAAATGCGCATATATGAGCATATAGATCAACAAAAATAAACCCATTCGGCAAGAACATTTATGCACCTATTTACTAGAAGAATGAATAAATGAATGTCGGGCTAGAGATCATTCTTGTTTGTTATCCAGGAAATACAAAAGTTTGGATTGTTGAATGCATTCTGAATTCTAGCTATATAAGGGTATCACTTGATTGGCCACGTCGATTTACACTAGTCTTAACAATAACAATCAAAATGAAATTCCAACACTTTTGCCCTTAATCACAGATCAAGACCATGATTTACATGAAAAGAAAAATCCCAGTTCACCAAGTAGATAGCAATGCCAATGCACGAGTGAGACAACACTCAATAGTGGGAACGCTACTAGACAAGTAGCAGCACTCCATTGATGGTTCAGCTTTTATTAGTAGAGACCAAGCAAGCTATATGTGTTAATGTGTGTTGCGACTATGCTGCTGCTAGTATACACCAAAACCCAACAGTAGACTCACACGAAAATAATCTCAATTGCGTTCGAGCCACAAATCATACATTAGACCATTATTGTTGAGGAAAATGGTCCTCCCACGATTGGAGGATGAACAAAAGGTTGAGATTTGATTGAGGATGGGTCGTGAACCTTGGGAGGTTGCTCTTGATGTTGATGGGTCATGGGAGCAGGCCATGAAGGGCACCTCCTGGTGGTCCCTCTTATCCTCCTCCATGAAGAGCTAATTAATTACCACTTGTCCTATGCACGCACTTAGTCAATTAATCTACTTGTAGGTCTTGGCCCGAGATTAAATTACTTACTGAATTAGAGTATAGTTATTATACTACCAGTTGGAGAAAAAATTAATGGAAATGTTGTGTTCAATCTGTAGTGATCGTACATCCATCCATGGATTTATCGGAAATGCACCGTGGGATTACTCTACTTTAATTTGGCCATGAGTCCTGCTTGTTCAAAGTTTGTTGAGCTGCTCAATGATTATCGAAGTTTGCGTCGATTAGCACCCAATTTTATAATGATATATACAAGCATTGAGTTAAGTTGAAAGCTATTTTTGCATGCAGTTTTTCCTTCGAAATGTGTTTTCTTCTTCTTCCTATTTTGAGTAGTTTATAAGTTTTCTGAAATGATGATGTATTTTCTTAATTCAGCGAGCGAGATGGACTTAGAAGAAGAAAATGTCTCTGATTGCAGTTGATTAATTAGTATATATGTTGTAGACTTGTAGCATACCTACCTCTATATGGTTTTATATTTCAACTTGATTTCTGAATATTCCAAACCACCGCCAAGTCCTTTCTTACAAGAAGAAGTTTCTCTTCATAACAGTGAACAAAACTCATCAATCAGCTTAGTTCTAGTGCTGTTGGATTTTTTTAATTGGCTTCTTGCAGTTTTGAAAATTCAGTTTATTGATTCTTGAAAATTCAGTTAATTCAGTTAGGCACACAAATTTCAGAACTTTTGTGTGCCCTAGTACTAGTGTTTGTAGAAAACCAGGAGTGTCAATGGGACTAGAATTCACTTGTTCTTATATGGGTTTGTAAAACTTGTTCATGTCTGAACTACTAATGCCTTGTGATGCTCTGAATTACTTGTGATGCCTCTGAATTACTTGTGATCACATTGAGAAAGACTTGTAAAGATGATGATCATCTTGAATGCAGAAAACAATTTGTGATGATTTTGCTAGTTTGCTGGGTTTTGTCTCCGACCATCGTGTAGTGATGATTTTGCAGGTACCCGAGAGGCCCTTGAGTTTGCGGAATGTCGATTAACTTCCGTTCCGGCAAATTGGTACTCCATATGTCCTATTTTCAGCAAAGGTCATGCTGAAATTTTCCGTGAATTTTAGCATGACTTTGCTAAAAATAGGACATATAAAATACTTGTGACTAATGCATGGGCGGGGTATCTTAGTAGTTAATTAAGTAGGATCAAGTGCCCGGCGTACTTGTGACTAATGCATGGCTTTTAGGGTGCCTCGGTGTCGATAAAACCGAAATGATGAAAAGTTAGGCTTTTAGGGTGCCTTGGCGTGAAAAACCCTCAATGATAAAAGCTTAGATTTTAGGATGCCTCGGTGTCGACAAACCCTAAATGATGAGACCATGATCTTGTTCCTTGACAATAACCAACTTTTGACCAAACTTTGTTTCTATTTAGAGAAAACATGGCCCTAGCGATGAGGCCGGGGTTGAGGCGACAAGGCATTACAGGAGCTGTCCCAGAGATGGAGGAACAACCTCACTTGTATGAGGCCGCCACCTTCCCCACCGATCCACGAGACCATGGATGGTGCCGCCGAGATGACCACACTAATGCCACCACCGATGGTGCCGCCGAGGATGCCACCATCGATGATGGCGGCGCGCGCGCGAGATGGCAGCCAGCCGAAGAGGCAACGAAGGACCGGCGCCGATCGTGCTCCGCACCCTCAAGGAGGAAGTTCTTGAAGTGGACTCAGCGGAATCCAGCGGCGCCGAACGAATAGTCAAGGGTACTCGCTTCAGCTCGGGTGCATTGTCCGAGCACCGTCTCGATCAACACCGAGAACACGAGGCATCCCGACCGAGGAATTTGCGCAACCTCCTCTTCACGAAGCTGCACGAGCGATACAAGTTCCCGCTGAATTTGAAAACACAAGCCTCAAAGGGAATAAAGTGAACAATGCTGCCCTCACGAAGATGAGCAAGGCCCTGTCTACTTGGAAAAGCAATGTGAAGAGAATGATCGAGAAAGGTGAGAGTTATGAGAAGATCAAGGAGAAAATCCTTCGATCACCGAACATGACTACAACGACTTCAAGATCAATTGCTCGAGCACCGCAAGCTCCCAATCAAGTGAGTGGAAACAAATCGCGGAGCTGAACATGGGGAACACACACTCGGTCCGGCGGTTATAGAGTGGCGGAGCCTATATGGGACAAGGAGGAGGCGGACCGTGCGAGCAAGGCCTACCGCCCCTCTTGATACATCGGTGACAAGCGGACCAGGAACTTTGTCGGGGCCGGTACAAGAAGGACCCGAAAACAAAGGAGCTTACCACGGATCCGAAGACCAGGCAGCTTGAGCTTGTTACGGTAAGGAATACACCCCGCCTAATTAGCTCCATATGGTTGCATTCTAATTAATGAAGCGAATTTCTAAATGGTTCACATTCCTTCCGCAGCGATTGAAAGCGATGGCGGGGGGGTCGACTCGAGCAACCCTTGGGACACCACTCTAAATAGGGGTTGAATGTAATGAAGAACAAGGATAAGCTCGATGGCCGGCGTCGGCTGGTCGTGTGGCGGCAAAGGCTTGTCGACAAAATGGGGTCATACTATACGGCTGGTGTGCGGAAGGAGAAAAAGACCAGCTCGGAAAGCCAGTAGCGAGAGGTTCAAGAACTCAAAGGCACAGGTGGCGCGGATTCGGAGATTGTCCAAAGCAAGTGGAACAACGACTCGGGCGGCGATCACCGCCCTTGTGCCTACCTTGATCTCGGGGTTGAGTCGCGTGGATTGCGGGCGGCCAACAGGGCCGCCCGATTCCTAGCTTCACGGCCAGCAACTTCGCATAATGCGATGGCGGGGCCATTGGTGCCTCCGGCGGGCGGCATTAGTGTCTCCGGCGCCGCACGGGAGCTTAATGCACCGGGTGTACACCGCGGCACCTCTGCAGCAAGCGGCCCCTCCGTCAATGCTGCGCTTCGCCGTTGGCGGTGCCTCTACATTAGCCGAGCTCGGCGCCATCATCATGGTAACTAATTAAGCCTCTCGGCGAGGACTTCATCTCCTTGCCTTTGATGGGCATCCGTGGCGCCCTACATGTTTTCGCAGGCGCCGCCGACGTTCCGTGCACTCTCCTCCGCCGTGAACAACGAGTTGGTCGATGTCGCCAAGGGCAAAATCGTTCAACGGGCAACCTTGTTCCACGGTACCCGGATGCCACCCAACTTGTTTAGGGTTCAACTGGTTGGTGCTGCCGAGCTGCGACGACTTGTTACCTCGAATCGACCCGCCAGGGCCGGCGATGATGACGTGATGACCCTCGGCGCTGCTGGCTGGCCCTGCTTTGGCGAAGAGCGGATTCGTTTGGGGGCGGGGACACCACCCAAAGACAACACCGCCGGTCGTGCGGCGCCAAGTCGGCCCCATGGCAAGACCGCCGTAACGGTGCGGACATCCCTATGCCACTGGATCCAAACATGCATATGGCACGGGATCGAGAATGACGGCGGCGACTATGATACATTTGGCAGCGTCGATCGAGTACTTTGCCGAGCATGGAGTGCGATGGCGACTTCATGGGGCCTCCTTCTCAAGAACCAAACCCAACAAAAGGCGTGTGCGATCTAGCTCGTATCGCGGAGAAGCCAAGTTACAGCAGCGCCGTCGGCGTTCAGCTCTCGGAGACGCCTCCGACTGCCGACTTCACCGAGCCTTAGATAGGCGAGGTGCGAAATATCAGCCCCAACACACTCAAGAAGGCGGTGCTGTGAGCAAAACTCGGTCCCATTACAGGAGAAGAAGAAGGCACGCAAAAGAAAGACTAAGAAGGGTGCGAGCCAGCCGGCACCGAAATGCGATCCGTGCTCGGGGCGGGCCACCTTCACCGCAGGATATCTCGAGGAGGTGCATGTGGCGGGTAGGGCGATGCTACCGACAAATATGCTCAATGCTGCAACCGGTGCTATCTGAGTCTGCATGACGGTGTTCTTTCTTTGGAGAAGCGGCGTCTCGGGGAGAAGGATGTGGCATACCGGTTTTCGCGGCCAAGGTGCGGAGGGCAAGGGCTTTGTGGATAACTCCATCGGGCGTCACGATCGTCCTGCGTTTTGATGACATCCGCGCTATGTTGAACCTTCATCCGCTGCACTACACCTTCATTCGGCTATTTTATTTGAGTATGGAATGCGGATCATTAGCGACAAGACCCGGACATCGTGATAGTCGACCCCTTCTACATGCATGCCAAGATCTTGGGCAGCGGGGGACCGGCAAAGTCGCGAGTTCTTACCTCGAAGGCGTCATTACGGCAAACCAAGATAAGGATAACTTCCTCGTGCCTTACTTTCCGAGTAAGTCCTCCCCTCAACCGCCCGTAACATATGAATTCTTACATTTCGATCGTTTTCTTTTAACATTCCGTGTTTTCTGCGGTGACACCGTTGCACGCTCATCCTCCTAAGCCCCAAATATTCCATGGCCACGTATTTCGACCGGACCGTCGATCGAACATAGACTACACAAATGTCAAGAAGGTTCTTGATGATGTTCTCCCGGCTCGCCAAATCTGGAGGCACCTTCACCAGGCCTATTCGTAAATCACGGCAAGCACGTGTTCTCCCTGTCTGACGTTACGCTGCGTCAAGCAGCCGCTGGCGATCGGAAGGGTGCCTACTCGCCATCCATCACATGCGAGGCGATCGTGCGGGACCATCATCAACTTCGCTACCGAGTAAACTCAAGATTGGGCGCGGCGTGTAGGCAATCCAGGGCGCGGACCTCAGACAAAATTCTTCGCATCCGATCGGAGTTTGCGAAATCATCCATCAAGATGTCGCCGTACCTCGGGGCAGTTCTACCTCGAAATCAACCGTCCAACGGTGACATCGACACAATGCTACAAATGCAGGATGACAACGCCCGTTCTTTCATGACTCCCACGATGAGCGGCGGCTTCATCCACGCTCCGATCCCTTGAGTCGAGTTGTCTAGTTCTGAAACATCGATTGGCTCATGTTGTAATTAAACTTTAATGAACTTGTAGTATGTCTCTTTGGTTTGAGAGTCGTTCAACTTATATGTAATCGATGCTATTAATGTCTTGCTTTTCTCTTCGATCGTTCATTGCATACTTATATATTGCTTATGTATTGTGCGTGAATTGGTACTAACGTTTACGTTTGGCTAGTGCATAGCGATGCCGGCGTATGTCGTATACAAGGTAAGGTTCGGAGTCTCGATGGTGGGAGGAGTGTCGGAGACAGGTTCACCGATTCAGCGATAACAGTTACAAAGGTACACCACTAGGGCGAGGCGAATCTAGATCGCCCGCTATCTAGCGGGAGAGGGAGGGCGTTGGAGGAACCGGATGAAGGCGAGTTTCATCGTGATGACCGCAGCTCTCTTCTATGTGATGGTAGTTTAGATGATCGATATCGACTTGTAATGCGAAGATAAACTCGCTACTCGCGGTCTCGAGACTTGTAATATAATGTTCTATCTTTGTTCGGTCTTTTCAATTCGGAGACTAATATGATGAATTGTATTCGGAGACTAATATGATGAATTGTATTCAAAGACTAATCTTCTATTGTATTTGATGAATCTATTGTTGATGTGTGCTGTCTATATTTTGTCAAATTATACATTTTGTAACCTGTGCAAAAAACAGAAAATAAAAAAAACCTAATATTCATACTAATGGCGCATCACATGACAGTGCGCCATTAGTATGACAGTGCATACTAATGGCGCATCACTGGGTAGTGCGCCATTAGTATCTCTTGATTACTAATAGGCGCATCCGGAGGTGGTGCGTCATTAGTATGCCAAAGCACCTGGGTATACATGCCCCCTGGGAGGCATACTAATGGCGCACCCTCGCATATACTAATGGCGCACCAGGTGGTGCGCCATTAGTAAAAATTACTAATGGCGTGCTATCAATGGCGCACCAGTGATGCGCCATTAATGGCCATATTAGGTGCGCCATTAGTAGTGGTATTTCTAGTAGTGGAGGGAGAGGCGTAGTAAGCAAGCTTCTCCTTGTTCGGCGAGTTGACGGGACACATCAAAGCAGTAGAAGTACTAGTCCTTTCCAGTTAAATATGGCTTAATTTGAAATGAGAAAAATACACTGGCGGTCAATGTATGTAACAATACGCTCTTTATGGTCACTATATATAGTTTTGCGGTGATTATACGATCACTAGCTCATCATAGAGAACCGTATTGCACCCTACTAACCGGCCACATAGTCGACGTGGCACTTTGTTGACTGGTTAAATTGTCACCTGGTTTCTGGGTCCAACCTGTCAGTTGGCAGAGCAGAAAAATCAGTTGAAAAAAACTTTATGTAGGCGCGACAGGAGTCCAACCCTTGCGCGTGAACCACCCTGGCTGTGTATGTGAGTGCATGCACATGTACTCCCTCGGTCTTCCAACAAAGAGTGTACAACGGCTAAAAAACAAAGAGTGTACATCTACACTTCCAATGCATTTAGCCTTTAATCTAAAATCGGTATTGATTGACTAATGCACCAACTTGTGCTCTATCTATAGGCTACATGTCTATCCTTAATTACAGCATGCAACAACCTTCATTTAATCTTCTTCTCTCAATGGTCGCATGCACACACAAATCTGCTACTTTTGGGCGTTAATTATGCCCTGGTCAATGCGTAAATCTCTAAATGTACAGTCTTTCACGGACGTAGGGAGTAGGTTGAGCACTTGAACGTGAGTGTGTGTGTTGCGTCGCGTGCTGTGTGCGGCATGGGTGCGTGAGTGTTGCATGCGTCCATGTGTACGTGTGAGTGTTGCATGTTGCATGCATGAGGCTTTTACTCCCTCCCATTGACATGTTCATATTTCAAGCTTCCTCTGTTCCCTCCATATTGTGATACTCCCTCTGTTCCCAAATACGGAGTAAAAGCCTCCCTCTGCTCCCACAGAGTATTTGTCTCTCTAGAGATTTCAACAAGTGACTACGTATAGAGCAAAACGAGTGAATCTACACTCTAAAATATGTCTACATACATCCGTATGTTGTATTCCATTTGAATGTTTAAAAAGACAATATTTAGGAACGGAGGGAGTAGCAAATAAACATTAAGTTCTCTTGTTTATCCCTCCTTGGTCACGGTGCACTACGAAAGACGACTCACCTGGATGGAGGGAGTAGATGGTCAAAGTTTGACACAAAATTAATGCATTGGTAAACATAATTTTTTGAGGAAAACGAGTGCATTAATTGAGTGTTTTTGCAAACTACAAAAATAATTCCACCACTCATCATCTACCTTGGTTGATGAGATTTTTGAAGTGAGCCCTATAAACCGGAAAGGAGGTAGTACTAGTACTCCTACATTATTGGCGCCGGGTGCCTTGGCCAATGTTTCATCTTGTTGGACAGGATGCATCGATGCTTACATGGGGTGCTAAGCACATTAAAAACTTTAGCAACTAAAGCTCTCAATGCTTACCTGTATAGGTGCTTAACTTGTTGGTGATAAGCATCCTTTATTTAATGATTTTGTAACTAAAGTTCTTCATGCATTTGGTGGGATTATTCCATTTAAGTCTTTTGTCTAGGTTCTCGTGCTTAGTACTGGGGTCACCACACTTATCTCTCCTCTTAATTACCTTGCCACATCAGACTTTTTGCCTACATGGTAGCCTTATCACATGTACAAGGCGGAGCATTGGGAGGGGCCCGAGCGTACATGCATAGGTATACTATAGATAGGAAGTCTTCGCGATCCATTATTCCCCATCTCGGTCAGAGAGAACTATTCAACTAGTCTTCACAGTGAAGTGACAATACACGCTGCAGCAGATGGGACACTTGATTAATAAGCTGAACCAGCGTGTTGGTGTTACTAAATCAGCCTTACCCAGTACTACCATCATGTTTGCCAGTGGAGCACGCTTCCGCAAATACGACTACGCACCTCTCTCCTCCATTAACTGACATATGGGCCCTCTTGAGGTAGACCCACATGTCATCGGCGTAACTATTTACACTCCGAAGGACAGTATATCCTAGTATTAGTACTAGTAGAATTGAGATTTAATGCACTTTCTTCCCCGTCTTTCACTCTTCTTCCTCCTCCTTCTTCTTCCTCCTCTCTTTCCCATCGTCGGCCGCACACCATTCACCCCGCTCACTGCTCGCCCGCCCACACCATCTTCCTTGGTAGCTCGCGCGTACCATATCCCCCCGCTCACTGCTCGGCCACACACGCCATCTTCTTCGCTCGCCCGCCCGAATCCACTTCCCCGCTGGCTCGCAGGCACCGAAAACCCCAGTCACTCAGCACCCTAAAAAACCCTATGGAAGAACCGACTAACACGTAGAGCCGCGATTGGAATTCCCTCCCCGATGTTCTCTTGGAGAAGATCTGTAATCGTATGGACCTGCTCAGCACCGTTCGTCTGGCCGCATGCTCGGTGTCTTTGAACCGTCTACTCGTCTACAACCGGCCGGCTCTTTTCAAGACACCCTGCTTGTTGATGCCCGATCCTCACAGGTGGCCCAGACACCGACTTGACGATCCTACAGAGGTTGCCGTGGTGCCCCTCGACATGCTACCACTACCCATCCACCTGTCCTTCATGCGCGGCCACTACTGGGCGGGCATGAAGGCCAACTAGATCATCCTCATCCACCAATCCAGTAGTTCGCGGCGTCTCGTGGATATCTACACCCAGCGAGAGATCACCCTTCCATCGTTGGATACCGCCACCATCGAGCCTCGCGGCCTGCCAGACACTCCTGCCTACTACGCATGAGACACGTCGAGCTTTTGGCTCGACCTCTGTTTGTTGAAGGTTGTAATCTGCTAAGTGCCCACACCATCACAAGACTACATGGATTACAAGCTCATTCTTGTGTTCAACATGGGATTAGTCTATCTGGAATCCGGTCGCCATACATGGTTATGGCTCATCGTCGATCCTTTTCACCCAACATTTTTGTCTGATGCTACAGTGCATGATGGCATCGTTTATGCGGTCGACGCAAAGATTGGCTGCCTATACTGGTGGAATCTATCGTCGTGTAATTGTTCTATCTCATCCCATCTTTACCTTAAGAATATGACTGCCTGTTCATTGTTACAAATTTGGAATATATAGTATGTCTATAGCCACATCATTGCTATATGTTCCTCTCATTTCCTAGATTTTTATGACCACACATGTTATTGTTAGATTTGATATGAGAACAATTGGCATCTAATGATTTTTAGAATAGATATTATGAGTATAACCTCATGATTGCTATATGTTACTATCATTTCCAGGATTTTTATAACAACGCATGTTATTGCTTAGAGTTGATATGATAACTGTAGTAAGTGCTATGGTAGAATATGAGTAGGCCCTGTCATATCTGTTTTCCTCTCATTGTTACATGATGTTTGAACCATCATATATTGCTAGAATATGAAAGCCATTGGCTTATTTTTTTAACTTGGGGTATGATTATGACCAGGCATTGCAATTCTCTGTCTATGATATGTGTCACTGTTATAATAATCTTAATTCCACACATACTCTGAACATGATTGTTTATTTTTGTCCTTTTGGTCTCCAATTTGAATTGTTTCAGCAGACGCCGTCGCGCGCTGGCCTTCATGATTCCAGGACCTGGAATCATACCAGCCGATGTGTGGTTGGTTTATCGCTCGTTCAGTTGACGGCGGTCATTTGATGCTCGTTTGCACGTACCAAATTGACCAAACAATTTCATCAAACCACATGCAGTACAATGCCTAGGGCGTTCGTGACATTGATGGCTATGGCTGCTTCGTGTTCGAGAAAGATCCCAGCTCCATTGGGCCAGGCGTATTCAACTGGAGGCGGGTTTACAGCCTCGGCAACCACTCCATGTTCCTCGGGCTCAATTATTCGATCATCCAACCAATCATCAATCATATCACCGGTGATGATTACCGTGCTATGCAACTTCCATTCGCCGAGAGGCTGTGTTTACACATCATACCATGGGTTTCATGAATCACCATATCCAGAGATTAAATCGACACGACTTGTTGCTAGATAATCTTGAGTGTGTGAAAGGCATCAAGCTTCCATGCGATGGATGGATTTTGCAAACTCGACATGCGGCGATGTGGTTCATGCCAACAGCAAATATGCACAACTTGATTCGTACTGATATCTAGACTGAGCCATGTGTCCTGGTGCTATAGCATGACCCTCTTTTGTAGGATACTATGTATTGTTGTTAGTTTGAAGCACTCCTCTGATTAGAAGGATAGATACCTTTCTGGGATCAAGTGCATCCTAACTCACCTGCGTAGGATGTACTGATAATGATGATGGAGATGCTGTGTAGAAGCCATATATATATATCAATTAGGCTTCAAGTGTGTACTTGTTGGTGAAAGTGTTGTCCAATGGGAATTATATTTTGTATTACTCATGTAGCCTACAAAGTCTGCTGCACAGCCTTGTAACTTCTTACCCCATTTCTAAATTTGTACTAGTCCTCTATACCGTATATCGTGCTACTCGTACTACAACCTCCCTCCTGGTTTACTGGTCCCCTTCATAATTTGTGTCAAATTTTGACCATAAATTTCACTAACTAAATGTTAATGCATGTCACAAAAAATTATATCATTTTATTCGTATCTGAACATAGTTTCCAATGGAATAATTTTCAGTGACATGCATTGACATTTTGTTAGTTAAAACTATGGTTAAAATGTGACACTAAATACGACTAGTAAGTGTAGCAGTACTAGTATACGTTAGTCAAATTATTCATCATGTCCACACATTGAATTGATGTGATGACACGCTGCGCGTGAGGTTACACAAGAATACCGACGGTGTCTTTGGGTATTGTGGACTTCATATTTGGAGTACCACTTATCTGTCGAAATCTTTCATCATTCACTTAAAACAGTCGATTGATCATACATTGAGTACCATATAACTGGAATTAACCGATGCAACTTCAAGAAGGATTGGCCGATGCTGCCGGCTGGCATCAAGTTCGATCCCATGGATCAGGAGCTGATCGAGCACCTTGAGGCCAAAGTGACTGCTGACAGCGAGAGATCTCACCCTCTCATCGATTTGTTCATACCAACCATCGACAGCGAGCACGACATATGCTACACCCATCCTGAGAAACTTCCAGGTAAGACACCGATCGGCCGTCTACTTGCACAAACATATTCCTTTGTTTATAGCTCTATTTTTCTTTTTAGACGCAAACCTAGTGAAGAAATTACGATTTGACAGTTAATAAAAGTGAAACAAGTGACTGCAACATGCCAAAGATGTTATGAAAATGCCAACCACGTACACTAAAACATGTATTCGACAATACTGCAGGTATCACACTGAGTGGCCTAAGCAAGCATTTATTCCAGCGCAATTTCAGGGCGTTCAAAAGGGGCACGTGGATGCGTCGCAAGATACAATCGGAGTGCGACATGCACGCGATGTGGCACAAGAGCGGCAATACCTTGCCGGTGGTGGTCAACGGCCGGCAGACGGGCAGCAAAAGGGTTCTGGTGCTGCACACCAACAAGAACTTCGACAAGTAGAGGACCAACTCGGTGATGCACCAGTACCACCTCGGGGACCTGGAGCAAGAGAAGGAGACGGAGCTGGTCCTTTGCAAGATTTTCTACCAGACGAATACTAGGGCCAGGAATAAAAAGATTATAAGTTAGTTTGGTATTGGTACTTGTACTACCTTGTCGTCTGCAAGTTAGTATTGTTGTTAACGATCTTTCAGTATGAACTTGGCATTTGCTTCCAATTATCATGCCGAGGGTCGACGTGGATATAAAGTTGAATCATTTGTTTCGAAACAAATTTTCAGGCACCTGATTTTTATTTGATGGGTAGCATAAGCACCTGCCGTTCGAATTCCTAGCTCTCCAAATTTTTCGAAACAAGTGCATGCACTTATTATCACGATGAAAAAACAAGATACCTGCTGCATCCCAGTTATTAGTCTGTACTTGCAGAATTCTCTCGTTTGTTGAGCAGGTATATTGTTTTTTCAGGTCGAGCAAGTTTCAACTGGGTTGTAGACTGCCCAGAGTTGGTTTTGTTTTTAACAGGCCCAGCCCATAACGACAACGGGGCACAAAGGTCCAGCTAGTATCTACTAACCTCTGGCCCGCCATCGTTAGTTATATTTTGTCTTACAACATCCGCATGCAGTTTTTTTTACTGAATCAAACACACAACCCAGTTCTAATTTCCTCTTGGAATGCCATGTCCTACATCTGTTTTCTAATCTCTACCTATAGTTTTACTAGTTCATATACACGTATCATTATATTGAAAATACATAAAGTTCCCTTTTCATATTTACATCCTTATTTTTGTTGTTTTTTCCCTCCCAGCGCTTATTTCTTTACCACTGTTTTCCCTTAAACCAACTCAATTGTCCCACGTCTTATTTGCTTACAAAAACAAAACGATTTTTTTGGCAAATCAATAAGTCTTAAAAAATGTTTATCATTTCGGGATTACAACAGTTCAGACTCCACCGAAATATGCAAAATAAGGTTGAACTTTTTGACCGTGGTCCTGGGCAGAAAATGGGCTGTAATAAATTACTTAAGAATTAGCAAATGGGCTGCAAATTATAAAAAAATTAGCAAATGGGCTCTATGTTGTCTGCCACAGATTTGGAGCCTGACTTGTGGGCCTACTAAGTTCATGCGTACACAAGGTTTCTCAAAAAAAGAAACTTAGTCAACAATCGACTCTACGAGCATCAGACCGTTAGATGTCAATCTAACGGCAATCGTGCTTCTTCAGTCTCTGATCTTCCTACTCCAGCCGCCCAAACCAGCGCCAGCGGAACCGCCTGCTCCTGCTTCCTGTGGCTGACTGTGCTGCCGGGCAGGCCTCACACCCACCATACTCACATCCCTGGCCTGTCTATCCCTCTAGTCACCCATACCTCCTGTTATTTTCTAGCGAAGGCAGCCAAACTAGTCACCCTCGTACTCCCCACCGCGTGGGCAGCCACTGCCGTGTCTTCCCCGGCTCCGTGTCGTTCCCTTCGTAGGCCTCGCCGTCGTCCACCGCCCTGGTGCTCTCAGTGCGGCGTGGTCAACATGGTCAACGAACAACATCCATCGGAAGTGGACTGTACGTGGAGAGGCTGACAGCTGGGTCCACGGCCGCACACAAGGAAATGCCTCCTTATTACGCGCAAAATAATGATTCCTCCACCTGACATCTGGGACCCACCGGAAGGGCCTCTGTATTTCATGAAAAAAATGTTCCCCCCGCTGACAGCTCGGACCCACCAGCTATATCTTCGCACGCAAGGAAGTGCCTCCTTATTACACAAAAAAATGAAATACCCCCCTACGTGGGAGGCTGACTTGTGGGCCTACTAAGTTGACAGGGACAGAGGGCTTTGTTAACTTAGTCAATATGAACGATTCTAGCTCCAGTGACCGTACGATGTCCATCCAACGGTCGTAGTGCTTCTTCAACCTCTGGTCTTCTTGCTCCAGCCGCCCAAACCAGCGCCGGTCGTGCCGTGTGCTCCTGCCTCCCGTGGCCGGCTGTGATGCCGTGGAGGCCTCACCGCTCCCTACTACTCCCACTGCTGGCCAGGCCATCTGCCTCTACTCACCCACACCACCTGTTATTCTGCGGCGACGGCAGCCTCACACCGCAGCCGAACCAGTGAACCCTCGTACTCCTCTCCGCGTGGGCTTCCACTGCCGCATCTTCCCTGGCTCCGCGTCGTCCCCTTCCTAGGCCTCGCCGTCGTCCACCGCCTTGGTGCTCTCAGCGCGGCGTGGTCAACATGGTCAAGGAACGACTTCCATCGGAAGAGTACTATACTGGAGAGGCTGACAGTTGGGTCCACGGCCTCAGCAAGGAAGTGCCTCCTTATTACGCGCAAAATAATTATTCCTCCACCTGACAGCAGGGACCCACCGGACGGGCCACCGTACTTCGTGAAAAAATGTTTCCCCCTAACTGCTGGGACCCACCAGCTACATCTTCGCACGCAATGAAGTGCACGGCGGTAGGGACCCACCTAGTCGAGCGTGCGTGGCGATGTCATTCTGGTCGTGACGTATGCGTACATCTTGGTCAATGTAGAGGCGCCGCGATGTCGTAGTAAGGCGCCGCGTAGCATGTACACGCGTACATCTGCGCCGGGTGCAAGAAAGTAAATCTGACCACGTACATACATACTGGCGGGTCTCGAACTCCTACTCGCGCGCATACGTCGGCCGGGGCTCATGTACATGGCTGTGGCTGGGTCGAACGGAAAAACTTCATCATCGTGCGTGTTCATGGGAAGGCAGCGGAATGCGTCGTGTTCATTGGGAGGCAGCGAAGCGCGTGGTGTTCATCGAGAGCCAACCGGCTTGGGCGGAACAGCGATGGAAGCGAGGCTTAGCGTCGCAGCGAAGCGGAGAAGCAGACTTGTGTTCGATGACCAGGTGGAAGCAGGATCCTGTTCGCCGGGAGAAGTGCAGCGTACCGCCAAAAGCGGAGAAAACGGACCTCCTGATCGAAACGGGTCCTGTTGATCGGGAGGGTGTGGCGTCTGACAAAGCGGAGAAGCGGGCTTGTCTTTGGAGTGCTACGGTCGAGCAGGGTCCTGTTCATCGGGAGGGGTGTAGTGTACCACAAAACAGGACTCCACAGGATACTGTTCATGTCCACCGTCGACTACCACCATGGGATACTGTTCATCCACCGTCGACCTCCTCCAGCCTCCACCTGCAACTGTTCATCCACGGGCTCCTGTTGATCCAGCCTCCACCGGCTACTGTTCAACCAGCCCTCTCCACGGGGGTCGTGTTCAACCACACCTCCACGGGCTACTGTTCATCCAGCCCTCCACCGGCTACTGTTCAACCAGCCCTCCACCGGCTACTGTTCAACCAACCCTCCACGGGGTCCTGTTCATCTAGCCTCCACGGGGCCCTGTTCAGCCACCGGCTCGATCGATCGGGGTACTGTTCATCCAGCGGCAACGACCTCTACTACCACGGGGTCCTGTTCATCAAACCCCCCACCGAACTGTTCATCAAACCCCTCAACAACGCTCACTTTGTTCATCCGAGGAAGGAGGCAGCGGTGTTCGATCGGCTTCGATTAGCAGCGATGGCGAAGAATCACTCGGGTTACATTAATGACAAGGGATCGATCGATCGCTCGGGTTCAGTAACGCGTAGCCTATAGTGCAATCGCTCAGGTTCAGTTAGAACCCAACGCCTTGCACACAGACGCATACGTACGGGAGAAACACGCATCGCTCGGCCCCCGACCACCCACCGTAACCGGGAACTCCCTAATATTTGCCTCGCCCTCGCTTCTACCATAGTTTTTTCCGTCATGGACGAACCAAAGAATGTCATGCAGCTGCGTCTCCAGCCCGCCCAGGACGAAAAGCCCATTTTATGTCATGATTTTTTGTCATAGAAGTAGGACCCCACCACATCTATGATGATACCGGGTTTTGTCACAATTATCGTCATAGAAGTGTCATAAGTATGACAGGAAAAAAATTCGTTCGGCCCAAAATGTCACGGATGTGTCTTTTTTTGTAGTGCCCTCAGCGGCATGGGACGCCGCCGTCGACCGCTACCTCTCAGCGCCGCCAACTCTTGTCCTCCCGTGCCCCGCCCATCGATCACGCGACGACATGATGTTTGATTTACAAGTGAAGACCATTCTGTGCTGCATTGAAGACTTCAACAACGGCGTCCCGGAGGACGACAACGACAACGACGGCGCGGCACGCCGCCTCCACCGCCGCCGGAATAGTTTTTTTCTTGGGTTTAATACTGTATCTTGATCATATGAATATAAATTCGTAGTATGACTGAATGAAAGATATGGTTTGAGCAAACTTGTGTTTTTCTCTCTTAATGTACAGACTTATCAAACAATTTTCTTTTGAAAAAAAGTCAATGGTTTTTAAATATAAAACACTCATCGCAAACGTTTTAGTTAGAACACCCATATGCAAACTGACAGCTTCCCCAGGAAGCCAAGGGAAAATATGCCGAGCAGGATTTGTGCAGCTCTTGATCGCAAACGTTTTAGATAGAACACCCGTATGCAAAGTGAGAGTAGGATTTGTGCATCTCTTCAATGCAAACGGTTCTTTTGGATGACCCGTGTGCAACCACTTACAAACAATTTGGTAAGATTTGCATCTGTCATATTGGGTATGTTGCCATTTGTCAAACTGGAAAGATTGACATTTGTTGATCTAGTAACATTGCCATTTGTCAACCTTGTAACGCTGCAATTTGTCAAAATATGAAGCTAAAAATCACTCGCAGTATCTAATTTTTGCGACTAAAATTCAGTAATTAAGCATAGATTTCATTCATAGATTAAGCATAGATTTCGTTCTTTATACAAATAGTTCAACTCAACAGCTGAACCGGCCAAACGTTTCACCAATTGTTGCCAACCATGTACTGAAATAGCTAGTTCTACTTTATATACTAGCTAATTTTAAGTATGTTGTACAGTTCTACCACATCTATAGTCAGATGAACTGGACAAAAAAGCCCCTAAATACTACTACTACTATGGAGGGGCTTTGTAGTACTTCCGGAAGCATCTCCTCTACCGGGCACGCTCAGTAAGAGGCAGAGGAGGAGGAGCCTACCGACGAGCTGGACAACTACAATATGGTGCCTGCCGCTGCTGCACCTTCAGTGATGCTCACCTCGAACACCCTCTGCCGCTCCAAATGACCCCTCTCAAAGCGGTAGTTCTCCTCGTAGATCTCCTAATTCCTCGCCTCTAAGACGGCGTGTGCTGCGGCCACGACGGTGGTAAGGCTCTTTGCATGCTCGATGAGGCGCTCCTCCTCCTCCTGCAGGAACTCGGTGTAGCGCGCAAGGTCGCTGACGCACGTGCGGGCATCCACCTCCGCCTCCTGCCTTCGGGCGGCGGTGGCAGAGCGGTTGATGACCCTGATGGTCGGCAGTGGGCTGGCGGCCACGGCGACCGACGATGGGGTGGCGGCCACGACGGCCACCTCCCGCTTTCGGGTCGTGGTCGCGGAGCGGGTGATGGCCGGCAGTGGGGTGGCGGCCATGACGGACACCTCCCACCTTCGGGCTGCGGCGACGGAGCAAGCGATGGCCCTGGCTTTCGATAGTGGTGTTGCGGCAACGGCGTCCGGCAACAGATGCCGACGAGCAGCGGTGGCAGAGCTTGTGGTGGGTGTTCCGCGCACACCCAATAGGGACACCACATGCACTACACTACGCCGGGGACTGCGCCGCCGCCGTGGTGTAGCCTCCCAGCGGGAGCTGTCCTCTTATGACGGTGGAGTGGCTGAGCGACGACGACGGACCAGTGCCATTGGCGATTGTGGGAGCAGCAGACGAGATAAGGTACAGGGAGGGAGGAAAAAATGTGACGCAAGATTCGCCGGCCGTGAGGGTTTATATAGCAGGCCAGTAAGCATTGAGATTTTGGGGGATTTCACCGAGTTGGGCAGGAAGCTTGCGCGGGAACCTGCGAGGTTGCGTGGGAACGGGCTCACCGATGATTCGTTGGCGCCACCGTTTGGCTAAAAGAACGCGCCCACGTGCTGCGCAAGCTTGCGCTGTAAGCCATCTGTGGCAGCGGGGTGACAAGACGTGCGAGAGAGGAGAAAGGCCAGGTACAGATACGGTTAATAAAAAAATGTTTGTGACTTAATTACCTACTATACCCCCGTCCTGGTTTATAAGTAGGATTTAACTAATAAAATACGAATGCATGTCGCCAAACATTATATACTTGGATTCGTATTTGAACATAGTTTCCAATTATATAATTTTTATAACATGCATTAACATTTTGTTGGTTAAATTTGAGGGCAAAGTATGGCGCAGAATATAAAGGGGACTATAGAGCAAGACGGAGGTTGTAGCACATGGCTGCTCTCTACACAGCGACGCAACTGTCAGCCGGCTTGTAGGCGACCATTTCCTGCGTGTTCAACTGCTTGTCGGAGGGATTGACCACGGGGTAGCCTCATCAACACCCTATAGTGTTTCAAGACATCGGGGGTAGCTGCGCCCCTCAGACTTTTCGGGCAAAAGACTGACTCCTTGGGCCAGCTGCCAAAAGACGGCATGCTTCCAACAGGCGGCCCCAGGGAGCCGACATCTAGCGGGTGGCCTTGCACCCCCTCAAAGTTTGCATTCATTTACTACGACAAGACGGGGTGTGGCTACAGTACAACCGGCTACCCCCGAACCCAGGGCGAACGTGGCCACAGTGCGGGTGTACCAAGCGCACACCCCTCGCCCGGTGCGGAACTGTTGCCACGCATCCCGTGACGCAACCTACGTCAGCGGGAGCCACGCTCCCACGACGGGTGGTCGGTACGGCCCGCAGGCGGTGGGCCCTACCTGTCCGCGAACCACCAGAAGACGGCGAACCCTGAGCAGGCGGCCTCGAGGGCGGGCCGACTCGTAGCAGGCGGCCCTCCCTCCCCTAGGAGTCTGCGCACCATTAATCTAATGAGATGGAGTGTGGCTACAGTGAGCGCCCGCTAGGCGGCGGGACTATAGACATGCGCCCCCCGACAAGGCCTCCGTCATCAAGGGCGGGGCTACAACACAAAGTAGTCAGCATGGCCCGCAGGCGATAGGCCCGACCTGTCGGCCGACTTCGCGGCAGCCGGCGTGACCCACCAAGCGGTGGTCCCCAGCAGTCGGCGAAGAAGCCGGCGCCCAGAGACACTGACGGCCGGGTGCTACACCCGACCAGATTACCATTGTACCCCTGGGAGTAGACCTATATAAACCCCCCATGCTCACCCATGCAAAGGGTTCAGAACCCCAGCGAACTTTGTCAGATTTCAGGTTCCGGCAAAACCCTTGAGGTTCGAACACCAGGGTGCGCACGAAGATCTCTCTCCCCCTAGCTCGCATGCTCACCGCAATCTTAGAGCTCCGCACATCGAACCTGAATAACAAGGGACACAAGGGTTTATACTAGTTCGGGGCACTGATATGGTGTAATACCCTACTCCAGTGTAGTGTGGTGGATTGCCTTGTTGGCTGAGGATGAACAAGTACAAGGGAAGAACAGCCTCCTGACGAGAGGTGTTCTTGTGCTTGGTGAGCTAGTGTGGTGGATGGTGATCTCAATGATCCGTCCCCCTGCTAAGGTGGTGGCTAGTCCTATTTATAGAGGCTCGGGTCCTCTCCCCAAATATTAGGCGGGAAGGGATCCCACAACGGCCAACTTAAAGGGGGACAACTAGTACAAGCTACCCTGAAAAAAGGTGGTCTTCGCCTGCCAAAGGCTCTGGTGGTGACGCTGTCGTGGGCTCCGCGATGACCTCCGTCCTGCGGTCCTGCTGGTCTTGGTCTCGTTGCACCAATATGGAAACCTTTGCCTGATGCCTCAGGACTCCTCGCTTGCGCTTGCCCCTTTAGCACCAAAGAGGCAGCGGGTACTCTGCGCCTGCTGTAGCCCGCCTGGCCTTGGTCGTCATGGCTCACGTCACAGGAGCTTCACGAGCTGCCCCTCGCCTTGATCTCTCCGCTCCTCGCGAGCCGGCCTAGTGAGGGCGCCCCTGAGGAGGTCTTCTTTCGTCCGCCTCGCGAGGGTCTTGAGTGTTTGCTGGTGAAGATGGGCCATACCAGGCCGCTGGTGGATCCATGCCGTGGGCCGCAAGCAGGCAAGTCTGGGGACCCCCGTTCGCAGAACGCTGACAAACTTACACCCACATAGAGAGATGATATAGAGCTAGCCTTGCCCTTCTTCCTCCTCTGGCCGAAATATCTCAAGGAGCACTCTTGTAGCTACTCCATTGATGATAGTCATCACGCGGAGACCCCGCAGAGCAGGACTAGGGGTGTTATCTCCACGGAGAGCCCCGAACCTGGGTAAGACTCATAGGCATTTGAGATCTCGCTCACTCCCGCTTCTAGGACCTGACGACGTATTCTTGTCCCCATCCATGATAAGCCACCCCCTGGCATATGTCGCTAGATATCCCCGACATTTGGCGCCCACCATGGGGCTAAGTGCACCGTCGTTCGGAAACACGTTCTTGACGGGAACCCTCTTCCTTCCTGGTGAGCGCAGCCAGCCCAGCATGCCGGATGGCGTTTGCGTCGACGCGCTTCATGGCATGGAAGCCGCTTGCGCTGTAAGCTGCCTTGCTGATCTCATCGGCGTGATAAGCCTCTCCGACGAGCCCGCGCTCGATGCGGGATCAGCCAGCTCCGAGAGCTACCTCATCGATCTCCTCGGCAAGATCTGCATCGCCTATGAGCCTGCCTCTGACCTGGAGTTTGTTGGCTCCACCGACCCGCCCATCGAGATGCTCATCGACTTCGACACGGCATCCAATGATGCCTTCCCTGGCAACATGGTAGTCATCAACGACCCACTCCCTCTTGTGGTCAGCAACGCCAGCGCGAGCACCATGATGGAGGTGTTGGTAACTAGCCATAATGGAGCCTCCGACGAGGCCGGCCAGGACCCGCTGCAGGCGGCAATGCAGGGTCTGTCCGCGCCCGTAGTGGCAGACACTGATGGAGCGACGCTGGAAACAATCCACGTCTCGCTCCTCGACAGCAACAACAAGTTGGCGGCCATGAGTCACCTCATTGAAGCCTACCAGCACGAGATCGACCGCGCCGTGTGTGGCACGTTGGCTGCTGGCGAACCTAGCCAAGTGGGCACAATTCGGCAGGCGGCGTGGCTATTGCCAGCATGCTGGGAGCCGAACGCCCAGTCTACACCACCCCGATGGAGAACTTGCATGCCGCCCAGGCAGCGGCAGACGAACTGGAGCACCTGGAGGGCGACGAGCATCGCTGCATGATGGCGCGCCTCCAGCAGCTCCTTGATGCGGAAACCGCGTAGCAGGACGCTGGCCGCCGCGTGGTGGAACCCGGCGTGCAGGCCGAAAACCATCCCCCTCGTCGTGGGCATGGAGCAACCTCCCGGCCTCCGACTGGCGACGCTCACGATCGGCGAGACCAAGAGCCGGCTGCTAGCCGCATTCAGCACACCCACATCACGCCAAGACGGCGGCCCACGAGCAGTAGAACAGCGGGACGATCGTCCGCTTCCCCTTCGCAAGGAGAGTGCTTCCCCCGCCTGTTAAGCATCCGACTCTCGAAGGCCGGCTAGGCCCCCGTGAACGAGTCAGAGAGAACGACTGAGGGAGTCCTGGATTAGGGGGTCCTCGGGCGTCCGGGCTATGTGACATGGGTCGGACTCATGGGCCATGAAGATACAAGATGGAAGGCTTTTCCCTGTGTCCGGATGGGACTCTCCTTGGCGTGGAAGGCAAGCTTGGCGTGCGGATATGAAGATTCCTTTCTCTGTAAACCGACTCTGTACAACCCTAGCCCCCTCCGTGTCTATATAAACCGGAGGGTTTAGTCTGTAGAGGCAATCATAATCATATAGGCTAGACATCTAGGGTTTAGCCATTACGATCTCGAGGTAGATCAACTCTTGTAACCCTTGTACTCTTCAAAGTCGATCAAGAAGGAAGTAGGGTATTACCTCCATTAAGAGGGCCCGAACCTGGGTAAACATTGTGTCCCCTGCCTCCTGTTACCTTTGATCCTTAGACGCACAGTTCGGGACCCCCTACCAGAGATCTGCCGGTTTTGACACTAACATTGGTGCTTTCATTGAGAGTTCCTCTGTGTCCTCGACAGAAGGATTGATGGCTTGCCTTGTCATCAACAACAACATCACTTCTGGAGGAGCCCTAGATTCAGGGCAGACCCTCCGGCTTGGCAGCTTCACCATGGGCGCTCGTCTGGCCGTTAAGTCGAAGGTGGCCCCCCAAGCCGTCAAAAATCATCTCTGCATCGGCCCCGAATACTCCGACAAGATGGATCCGGCAGACATAGCGTCTTTGAATGAGCTGCTAGATCGCATCGCCGCCTTGGGAGTCGCAACTGACTATGATCGGATTGGGCTTAAAACCGATCAGAGAGAAATTAAATCTCCGCCGATCACCCATCTAGTAGTAGTTGGGGAGGAACAGGCCAACAATAACTCTTCGCCTACGTTGAGAACAAGCTATGTTCAGGTTTTCGAGCCTGGAGGGCCGGACACTCTTCTTCGGGAAGACACCCCCTGTTCTCCAAAGCCCGGACGTTAAGTCCGAAAACTCACCGGACAATCTAGAGCCCAAGCTGGTGACATCGGAAATTCATCAAACTCTGGATTCCACAATGGGTCAGAGCGCGAATTTAAGCCCGCCCACCCACCCTAGACAATATTCCCCAAGCAATTCCGGTTCACCGGACATATTCAACCTAATGTATGTGGAGCAGCAGCCTCAGGAAACAGTCCATCATTTTTGGGCCAGATTCCTCCTTATTAAAAACAAGATCAAAGATTGATGCGACGACGACACGATCTCATTATTCTGCAACAACTGTACAGACGAGGGAATACTTAATGCACTCAACCGCCGTCGCATACTGCACTTTGTAGATTTAACACACATAGTGCTAAAGTACTGCACAATGGAAAGCGCTTGGAAAACTCAGATAGCCCACTGGGAACCGCAGGCCTTTAAGCCATCTCCCGGACGAGCAAAAAAGATGCACCCTCGCGGGGCACCTGACCATCGTCCTATGGACAAGAAAATTAAGCCCTTTACGGAACAAAGAACCATTTTCGAAGAATGGCTTGATAGGCCTTATCAAATACACATGACGCCGAATACTAAACCAACGCATAGCCTATGGGCAAGTTGGATACTTCGGTAGGTGGCCAAGAGCGGCGAGGGTATCCTCACCAACACTACCCTAGAGAAATACTCTTCGGAGGACGATGATCTCAATGTACTCACGGTCTTCGAGACCTTCTCATCAAATAATCGGCGCAAAAGGCGCTCTACGACCTTGCTGAAGTCTGCCAAGTAGCAGCAGTAAACCCTTGGAATGACACGGCGATTACTTTCAATGCCGAGATGAACCAAGGTCCCGCTCAGTCCGGGCACTAGCCGCTTTGGTCCTAAACCCGATCGTGGATGACTTCCGACTCACTAAAGTGCTAATGGGCGGTGGCAGCGGACTCAACCTCATCTATGAGGACACGCTCAATGATACGTCCATTTTGCATCATGCTTTTATATCGATATTTATTGCATTATGGGATGTTACTTCACATTATGTCACAATACTTATGGCTATTCTCTCTTATTTTACAAGGTTTACATAAGGAGGGAGAATGCGGGCAGCTGGAATTCTGGGCTGGAAAAGGAGCAAATATTAGAGACCTATTCTGCACAACTCCAAAAGTCCTGAAACTCCACGGAATATCTTACAATAAATAAAAAAAATCCTCACCAAAGATGAAGGCCAGGGGGACCACACCTTGTCCACGAGGATGGGGGCGCCCCCCCTAGGGCGCGCCCCCTACCTCGTGGGCCCCCTAGTGGCTCTCCGATGACGAGACTCCGCCGCCACGAGGCGGAACCTTGGCGGAACCAATCCAGGGCTCCGGCAGAGCTGTTCTGCCGAGGACACTTCCCTCCAGGAGGGGGAAATCATCGCCATCATCATCACCAACGCTCCTCTCATCGGGAGAGGGCAATCTCCATCAATATCTTCACCAGCACCATCTCTTCTCAAAACCCTAGTTCATCTCTTGTATCCAATTCTTGTCTCCAAGTCCGGGATTGGTACTAGTAGGTTGCTAGTAGTGTTGATTACTGCTTGTAGTTGATGCTAGTTGGTTTACTTGGTGGAAGATCATATGTTCAGATCCTTTATGCATATTATTACCCTTCTGATTATGAACATGAATATGCTTTTTGGGTAGTTACGTTTGTTCCTAAGGACACGGGAGAAGTCTTGTTATTAGTAGTCATGTGAATTTGGTATTCGTTCGATATTTTATTGAGATGTATGTTGTCTAGCCTCTAGTGGTGTTATGTGAACGTCGACTACATAACACTTCACCATTATTTGGGCCTAGAGGAAGGCATTGGGAAGAAATAAGTAGATGATGGGTTGCTAGAGTGACAGAAGCTTAAACCCTAGTTTATGCGTTGCTTCGTAAGGGGCTAATTTGGATCCATATGTATCATGCTATGGTTAGGTTTACCTTAATACTTTTGTTGTAGTTACGGATGCTTGCAATAGAGGTTAATCATAAGTGAGATGCTTGTTCAAGTAAGAACAGCACCCAAGCACCGGTCCTCCCACATATCAAATTATCAAAGTACCGAACGCGAATCATATGAACGTGATGAAAACTAGCTTGACGATATTCCCATGTGTCCTCGGGAGCGCTTTTCCTATTATAAGAGTTTGTCCAGGCTTGTCCTTTGCTACAAAAAGGATTGGGCCACCTTGCTGCACTTTATTTACTTTTGTTACTTGTTGCTCATTACAATTTATCCTGTCACAAAACTATCTGTTGCCACTTATTTCAGTACTTGCAGAGAATACCATGCTGAAAACCGCTTATCATTTCCTTCTGCTCCTCGTTGGGTTCGACACTCTTACTTATCAAAAGGACTACGATAGATCCCCTATACTTGTGGGTCATCAAGACTCTTTTCTGGCGCCGTTGGGGGGAGTGAAGCGCCTTTGGTAGGTGGAATTTGGTAAGGAAAATTTTATATAGTGTGCTGAAATTTATTGTCACATGTTACTATGGAAAGTAATCTTCGAGGGGCTTGTTCGGGTATCTTCACCCGTCCCATGAAACAAAGAGTTGCTCCTCAACCTACTGAACCTATTGAAAATGAAACTCCTTTTGAATTTCCTTGGGTATGATGGAAAACTGCTAGCTAATCCTTTTACGGAGATGGAACAAAGCATCCTGATGAGCACTTAATATATGTGGATGAAGTTTGTGGATTATTTAAGCTTGCAGGTATACCCGATGATGTTGCTAAGAAGAAGGTCTTCCCTTTATCTTTGAAGGGAGATGCATTGACATGGTATAGGCTATGTGATGATACGAAATCATGGAACTATAGAAGATTGAAATTGGAATTTCATCAAAAGTATTACCCTATGCATCTTGTTCATCGTGATCGCAATTATATATATAATTTTTGGCCACGTGAAGGAGAAAGCATCGCTCAAGCTTGGGGGAGGCTTAAATCAATGTTATATTCATGCCCCAATCATGAGCTTCCAAAAGAAACAATTATTTAAAATTTCTATGCTCGGCTTTCTGAAAACAATCGCACCATGCTCGATACTTCTTGTGCTGGCTCTTTTATGATGAAGACTATTGAATTTAAATGGGATTTATTGGATAGAGTTAAACACAACTCTGAAGATCAGGATCTCGACGAAGGTAAGGAGACAGGTATGAAACCTAAGTTTGATTGTGTTAAATCTTTTATGGATACCGATATTTTCCGTAAGTTTAGTACTAAATATGGACTTGACTATGAGATAGTAGCTTCTTTCTGTGAATCTTTTGCTACTTATGTTGATCTCCCTAAGGAGAAGTGGTTTAAATATCATCCTCCCATAGAAGTAAAAGTAGCTGCACTTATTAAAGTTGAAGAAAAGATTGTCACTTATAATGATCTTATTGTTCCTACTTCTTATGTAAAGAAACCACCTTTCCCTGTTAGAATAAAGGATCATGCTAAAGCTTCAACTGTGGTTCGCAAAAGCAATATTAGAACTTATACACCTCCTGAACAAGTTAAAGTAGAACCTAATATTGCTATTGTTAAAGATCTCTTGTCTGATAATATTGATGGGCATGTTATTCAATTCTGTGGTGAAACTGCTAGAATTGCTAAACCTTGTGCTAAAGATAAACAAAGACCTATGGTAGGCATGCATGTTATTTCTGCTAAAATAGGAGATCATTGTTATCATGGCTTATGTGATATGGGTGCTAGTGCTAGTGTTATACCTATTACCTTGTATGAAGAAATTAAGCATGAAATTGCACCTGCTGAGATAGAAGATATTGATGTCACAATTAAACTTGCCAATAGAGATACTATATCACCAGTTGGGATTGTTAGAGATGTTGAAGTCTTGTGTGGGAAAACTAAATATCTTGCTGATTTTCTTGTTCTTGGTTCCCCACAAGATAGCTTTTGTCCCATTATATTTGGTAGACCCTTCTTGAACACTGTTAATGCTAAGATAGACTGCGACAAGAATGTTGTTACTATTGGCTTAGATGATATGATTCATGAATTTAATTTCTCTAAATTTAGTAAACAACATCGTGAAGAAGAATTGCCTAGTAAGGATGAAATTATTGGTCTTGCTTCTATTGCCGTACCTCCTAGTGATCCTCTAGAACATTATTTGCTAGGCCATGAAAATGATATGTTCATGAATGAAAGAAGGGAAATAGATGAAGTATTCTTTAAACAGGAACCTATTCTAAAACACAATTTGCCTGTTGAAATCTTAGGGGATCCCCCTCCACCCAAGGGTGATCCCGTGTTTGAGCTTAAACTGTTGCCTGATAATCTTTAATATGCTTATCTTGATGAAAAGAAGATATATCCTGTTATTATTAGTGCTAACCTTTCAGAGCATGAAGAAGAAAGATTATTGAAAACTCTGAAGAAGCACTATGCCGCTATTGGATATACTCTTGATGATCTTAAGGGCATTAGTCCCACTCTATGTCAACATAAAATAAATTTGGAAGCAGATGCCAAACCAGTTCGTGATCCTCAACGATGTCTGAATCCTAAAATGAAAGAAGTGGTAACAAAAGAAATACTCAAGCTTCTGGAGGCAGGTATAATTTATTCCGTTGCTGATAGTCAGTGGGTAAGTCCTATCCATTGTGTCCCTAATAAGGGAGGTATTACTGTTGTTCCAAATGATAAAGATGAATTGATCTCACAAAGAATTATCACAGGTTATAGGATGGTAATTGATTTCCACAAATTAAATAAGGCTACTAAGAAAGATCATTACCCCTTACCTTTTATTGATCAAATGCTAGAAAGATTATGCAAACATACACATTACTGCTTTCTAGATGGTTATTCTGGTTTCTCTCAAATACCTGTGTCGGCTAAAGATCAATCAAAGACTACTTTTACATGCCCTTTTGGTACTTTTGCTTATAGACGTATGCCTTTTGGTTTATGTAATGCACCTGCTACCTTTCAAAGATGCATGATGGCTATATTCTCTGACTTCTATGAAAAGATTTGTGAGGTTTTCATGGATGATTTTTCCGTCTATGGATCCTCTTTTGATGATTGTTTGAGCAATCTTGATCGAGTTTTGCAGAGATGTGAAGAAACTAATCTTGTCTTGAATTGGGAAAAGTGCCACTTTATGGTTAATGAAGGTATTGTCTTGGGGCATAAAGTTTCTGAAAGAGGTATTGAAGTTGATAAAGCCAAGGTTGACGCTACTGAAAAGATGCCATGTCCCAAGGGCATCAAAGGTATAAGAAGTTTCCTTGGTCACGCCGGATTTTATAGGAACTTTATTAAGGACTTCTCAAAAATCTCTCGGCCTCTGACTAATTTATTACAAAAAGATATACCATTTGTCTTTGATGATGATTGTGTAGAAGCATTTGAAATACTTAAGAAAGCATTAGTCTCTGCTCCTGTTGTTCAGCCACCTGATTGGAATTTACCCTTTGAAATTATGTGTGATGATAGCGATTATGCTGTAGGTGCTGTTCTAGGGCAAAGAGTCGATAAGAAATTAAATGTTATCCATTATTCTAGTAAGACTCTAGACAATGCTCAAAGAAATTATGCTACTACTGAAAAAGAACTTTTAGCAATTGTATTTGCTTGTGATAAGTTCAGACCTTATATGGTTGATTCTGAAGTAACGATTCACACTGATCATGCTGCTATTAAATATCTTATGGAAAAGAAAGATGCTAAACCTAGACTTATTAGATGGGTTCTCTTGCTACAAGAATTTGATTTGCATATTGTTGATAGAAAGGGAGCTGAGAACCCCGTTGCGGACAACTTGTCTAGGTTAGAAAATTTTCTTGATGACCCACTACCTATTGATGATAGCTTTCCTGATGAGCAATTAAATGTTATAAGTACTTCTCGTAGTACTCCATGGTATGCTGATTATGCTAATTATATTGTTGCTAAGTTTATACCACCTAGTTTCACATACCAGCAAAAGAAAAAGTTCTTCTATGATTTAAGGCATTACATTTGGGATGACCTACATCTTTATAAACAAGGAGTAGATGGTGTTATTAGACGTTGTGTACCTGAGCATGAACAGGAAAAGATCCTACGCAAATGTCATTCCGAGGCTTATGGAGGACACCACGCTGGAGATAGAACTGCACATAAGGTATTGCAATCCGGTTTTTATTGGCCTACTCTCTTAAAGGATGCCCGTAAGTTTGTCTTGTCTTGTGATGAATGTCAAAGAATTGGTAATATTAGTAGACATCAAGAAATGCCTATGAATTATTCACTTGTTATTGAACCATTTGATGTTTGGGGCTTTGATTATATGGGACATTTTCCTGCCTCTAATGGATATACACATATTCTAGTTGCTGTTGATTACGTTACTAAGTGGGTAGAAGCTATTCCAACTAGTAGTGCTGATCATAACACTTCTATTAAAATGCTTATAGAAGTTATATTTCTGAGGTTTGGAGTCCCTAGATATTTAATGACTGATGGTGGCTCACACTTAATTCATGGTGCTTTCCGTAAAATGCTTGCTAAGTATGACGTTAATCATAGAATTGCATATCCTTATCACCCACAGTCTAGTGGTCAAGTAGAATTGAGCAACATAGAGCTCAAATTAATTTTGCAAAAGACTGTTAATAGGTCTAGAAAGAATTGGTCCAAGAAACTTGATGATGCATTATGGGCCTATAGAACTGCATATAAAAATCCTATGGGTATGTCTCCGTATAAAATGGTATATGGAAAAGAATGTCACTTACCTCTCGAACTAGAACATAAAGCATATTGGGCTATTAAAGAGCTCAACTATGATTTCAAACTTGCCGGTGAGAAGAGGTTATTTGATATTAGCTCACTTGATGAATGGAGAACCCAAGCTTATGAAAATGCCAAGTTGTTTAAAGAAAAAGTTAAAAGATGGCATGACAAAAGGATACAAAAGCGTGAGTTTACTGTAGGTGATTATGTATTGCTATACAACTCTTGTTTAAGTTTTTTTGCAGGAAAACTTCTCTCTAAATGGGAAGGCCCCTATGTTATCGAGGAGGTCAATCGTTTCGGTGCCATAAAGATCAACAACTTTGAAGGTACAAATCTGAAGGTGCTAAACGGTCAAAGAATTAAACATTATATCTCAGGTAATCCCATAAATGTTGAAACCAATATTATTGAAATCGTAAGCCCGGAGGAATACATAAGAGACACTTTCCAGACCGTTTCAGACTCCGAAATGGAATAGGTATGTGGCACGGTAAGTAAACCGACTCCAAAACCATTTTTAAGGCAATATTTCTCCGTTTTGGAATATTTAGAAAAATAGAAAAAATAAGTAGCAGAGCGGGAAGGACACGAGGGCCCCACGAGGGTGGTGGGCGCGCCCCCTACCTCGTGAGCACCTCGTGTGCCTTCCAGATTCCGTTTTCTTGCACGCTATGTATTTTGGTCGGTAAAAATTCATTATATATTCTCCTGAAGGTTTTGACTCCCGTATCATGCAAATCTCCTCTGTTCTTGTTTCGAGCTGTTTTTTGTCAGGTTTGTCAAGGCCAGGCTTCATGTCGTCCCCCTCCTCCAATAATGGTGACAAAGATGCTTGGCTAATGAAGATAGATATTAAGAGGGAAGAACCCATGAAGATCGACAAGGATGAAAGGATCAAGAAGTCCATGGAGGATCAAGTTCCGGCAGGAGAAGACATCCTTCAACTTGATCATAATCTTCTTACCCCAACTGAGATTGAAGCTTTCAAGATGAATGAGTTAGCTCATATACAGAACAAGTATCTCACACGTGAAAATATTTTGTTGAAGGAGCTTATTGTTGCACTCAAGGGCATAATCCGCAAGCTGGAGGACCTCTTACGCTCGATGTGCGACTATCCATCACCTCTACCTTCTTCACCGACAAAGGAGATATAATCACATGGGTATGGGCACTCCCCTTGGCAACTGCCAAGCTTGGGGGAGGTGCCCCGTTATCGTATCACAAACACATCTCCTACCATTACCGTTTTTCTTAGTTCGATCCTATTAGTAATATCTTGATCCAATAGAATAAAGTTTATGGCATGATCTAGTTTTGAGTTTTGCTTTATGATCTCTCTATGTAATCGAGTCCGTGAGCTATATATAATAAAGATTAGTGTTGAGTCAAGGGCTTGATTATTTTGCCATGATTTTGGGTGAATAAAAGAAAAGAAGAAAAAGAATAAAAAGAAACAAAGAGTTCATATTGACCTTATTGAAAGTAATGGCTTCACATAGAAAGAGTATGATGATTAAAAGTTGTTGGGAGTTGGCATACATAGCCTTGGTCATTGTTGCAATTAATAGGAAGTAATAAGGAAAGAGAGGTTTCACATATAGATATACTATCATTGACATCTTTTATGATTGGGAGCACTCATTAAAATATGACATGCTAAAGAGTTGATGTTGGACAAGGAAGAGAACGTGATGGGTTATGTTTTCTTATAGCTGAGATAAAGTATGTTGTCATGGATCCTCTAACATGTTGAGCTTGCCTTTCCCCCTCATGCTAGCCAAATTCTCAGCACCAAGTAGAAATACTACTTGTGCTTCCAAATACCCTTAAACCAGTTTTGCCATGAGAGTCCACCATATCTACCTAGGGATTGAGTAAAATCCTTCAAGTAAGTTGTCATTGGTGCAAAGTAATAAAAATTGCTCTAAATATGTATGATAGATTGGTGTGGGAGAAATAAGCTTTATACGATCTTGTGATGTGGAAGTAATAAAAGCGACGTACTGCATAAAAAGGTTCATATCACAAGGGCAATATAAAGTGACATTCTTTCGCATTGAGATTTTATGCATCCAATCATAAAAGCGCATGGCAACCTCTGCTTCCCTCTGCGAAGGGCCTATCTTTTATTATTTTCTTCTACCTTATGCAAGAGTCATGGTGATCTTCACCTTTCCTTTTTCATTTTATCCTTTGGAAAGCCCAGCATGTTGGAAAGAACATGATATATATATCTAATTGGATGTAGAGGATCATGAGTTATTATTTTTGACATTACCCTTGAGGTAAAAGGTTGTGGGGCAACCCCTATCTTTCTCAGTGTCCGATTAAAACTCCGTAACCACAAGTATTGCGTGAGTGTTAGCAATTATGGAGGACTAGATGATAGTTGAGTATGTGGACTTGCTTTTTAGCTCTGACATAGACTCTTTCCGATGTTATGATAAATTGCAATTGCTTCAACGACTAAGATTATAGTTTGCTGGTTCTCTATAAGGTTTCTGATTCATACTTTTGCATTGTGAATAGATCATCACTTGAATATAAGTAATCATATGACAAAATCTATATATGTTGCTGTTATGAGAATAATCATGATGCCTTCATGTCCGTATTTTATTTTTATCGACGCCTCTACCTCTAAACATGAGGACATATTTATTGTTATCGGGTTTTCCCTTGAGGACAAGCGAGGTCTGATCTTGGGGGAGTTGATACGTCCATTTTGCATCATGCTTTTATATCGATATTTATTGCATTATGGGCTGCTAATTCACATTATGTCACAATACTTATGGCTATTCTCTCTTATTTTACAAGGTTTACATAAGGAGGGAGAATGCCGACAGCTAGAATTCTGGGCTGGAAAAGGAGCAAATATTAGAGACCTATTCTGCACAACTCCAAAAGTCCTGAAACTCCATGGAATATCTTACAATAAATAATAAAAAATCCTCGCCAAAGATGAAGGCTAGGGGGCCCACGCTCCGTACACGAGGGTGGGGGGCGCCCCCCCCCCCTAGGGCGCGCCCCCCTACCTCGTGGGCCCCCTGGTGGCTCTCCGATGACCATCTTCTACTATATGAAGTCTTTCGTCAAGAAAAAAACCAAAAGCAACCTTTCGGGACGAGACTCCGCCGCCACGAGGCGGAACCTTGGCGGAACCAATCTAGGGCTCCGGCAGAGCTGTTCTGCCGGGGACACTTCTCTCTGGAGGGGGAAATCATCGCCATCACCATCACCAATGCTCCTCTCATCGGCAGAGGGCAATCTCCATCAACATCTTCACCAGCACCATCTCCTCTCAAAACCCTAGTTCATCTCTTGTATCCAATTCTTGTCTCCAAGTCCGGGATTGGTACTAGTAGGTTGCTAGTAGTGTTGATTACTCCTTGTAGTTGATGCTAGTTGGTTTACTTGGTGGAAGATCATATGTTCAGATCCTTTATGCATATTATTATCCTTCTGATTATGAACATGAATATGCTTTGTGAGTAGTTACGTTTGTTCCTGAGTACACGGGAGAAAACTTGTTATTAGTAGTCATGTGAATTTGGTATTCGTTCGATATTTTGATGAGATGTATGTTGTTTAGCCTCTAGTGGTGTTATGTGAACGTCGACTACATAACACTTCACCATTATTTGGGCCTAGAGGAAGGCATTGGGAAGTAATAAGTAGATGATGGGTTGCTACAGTGACAGAAGCTTAAACCCTAGTTTATGCGTTGCTTCGTAAGGGGCTGATTTGGATCCATATGTTTGATGCTATGGTTAGGTTTACCTTAATACTTTTGTTGTACTTGCGGATTCTTGCAATAGAGGTTAATCATAAGTGGGATGCTTGTTCAAGTAAGAACAACACCCAAGCACCGGTCCACCCACATATCAAATTATCAAAGTATCGAACGCGAATCATATGAACGTGATGAAAACTAGCTTGACGATATTCCCATGTGTCCTCGGGAGCGCTTTTCCTATTATAAGAGTTTGTACAGGCTTGTCCTTTGCTACAAAAAGGATTGGGCCACCTTGCTGCACTTTACTTACTTTTGTTACTTGTTGCTCGTTACAATTTATCCTGTAACAAAACTATCTGTTACCACTTATTTTAGTACTTGCAGAGAATACCTTGCTGAAAACCGCTTATCATTTCCTTCTGCTCCTTGTTGGGTTCGACACTCTTATCGAAAGGACTACGATAGATCCCCTATACTTGTGGGTCATCACTCAATAAAATGCAAATGGACCGGAGTCGCATTGAGCAGAGTAATACAACCTTTCGAGGTATTATACCCAGTAGGGAAGCAAGATGCTCGGGGAAAATCAAACTCGATGTGGTATTCGCCACGCCGGAGAACTATAGGTCCGAAGAGATAATCTTCCAGGTGGCTCCTTTCAACAGTGGATATCATGCCCTGTTAGGAAGAGATGCATTTACACGCTTTCAAGCTATACCTCATTATGGGTACATGAAGCTTAAAATGCCTGGGCCAAATGGTGTTATCACTATCTCCAGTGATCCGGACATAGCACTCCGCGCCGAAAACAAAACCGCATCCCTGGCCCTTGACACACTGTCCGAAGCCCTAGCGGCCGAAGAACTCACCGCTCTGTGTTCCACGGTGGATAGGGACGAAGTAATTCTTGATAAAAGGCCCAAATCCACCTCCTTCAAGCCAGCCAACAAAATAGTCAAATTTCACGTTCACCCGACGGATCCTAAGAAAACAATTTCCATCGGGGCACAGCTGGACCCAACGGTCGACGCCGCATTACGCGCGTTCCTGCATAAGAACTGGGACATCATCGCCTGGCACCCCTCGGATATGCCAGGAATTCCACGCGCACTGGCCAAACATAGTCTCAATATACTGAAGGGATACAAGCCGGTCAAGCAAATGCTCCGGCGATTTTCCGAACCCAAATGACAGGCTATGGGGGAGGAGCTAGCCAAGCTACTCAAAGCCGGGTTCATCAAAGAGATCAAGCATCCGGACTGGCTAGCAAACCTGGTCATGGTACCAAAGAAGGACAAATCCTGGTGCCCGTGTGTCGATTTCAACGACCTTAACAAGGCCTGCCCCAAGGACCCTTCCCACTACCTCGCATCGACCAGATTACAGATGCAACCGCAGGACACGATTCACTATGTTTCCTCGACGCATACTCCGGATACCATCAAATTAAGATGAAGGAATATGACTAAGCCGCAACGGCATTCATCACCCAGTACGGCCTTTCTACTTCAAAACCATGCCTTTCGGGCTCAAGAATGCCGGCGCTACTTACCAACGCATGGTTCGAACGGGCCTGGAAAAGCAAATCGGCAAGACTGCGGAGGCATATGTAGATGACGTAGTCATAAAAACCAAGCATGTTGAATCATTGGTGGATGACTTACGCCTTACATTCGACAACCTCCAAACATATGACATAAGGCTCAATCTGAAAAAGTGCGTTTTCGGCGTCCCCGCCGGCAAACTGCTCGAGTTTATTGTCTCCAATAGAGGTATTGAAGCAAACCCAGCCAAAGTCTGAGTCCTGTCACAATTGGCAACACCAACTTACCTCAAGCAGGTCCAAAAACTAGCCGGGTGCATGGCAGCTTTGAGCCGCTTTATCTCCAGATTAGGAGAAAATGCATTGCCATTGTATCGCCTACTCCGACGCACCGATCAGTTCGCGTGGACGGACATAAATAATAACTTTGCTAGCAAGCAACCCCATCCTGGCCGCACCAAACGTCGGTGAACCAATGTTGCTTTACATATCTGCAACTCACCAGGTGGTGAGTGCGGTGATCGTCGTTGAACGAGAGGAGGAGGGGCATAAGTTCCCACTCCAAAAGCCAGTATACTATGTATCCACGGTCCTTACACCATGCAAATCCCGATACCCACATTATCAGAAGATAGCATATGCGGTCTTTATGGCATCCCACAAACTGCGGCATTACTTTCAGGAATGCTCAATCACGGTGGCCTCAGAAGTACCACTCATGATATTATAAACAACCGGGACGCCACTGGCTGGATTGCCAAATGCCCCATTGAGCTCCTACCATTTGAAATAACTTGCAAACCACGCCGAGCCATTAAATCTCAGGTGTTGGCTGACTTTGTCGCCGAATGGACGGAGACCAAACTCCCTAAAGAATACGACACGTACTCCAACTGGGTGATGCACTTTGATGGCTCCAAAATGTTAGCCGGACTTGGGGCTGGTGTCGTTTTGACATCCCCCATAGGAGACACAGTTTGTTATGTGCTCCAAATATTGTATACAGACTCTAACAACGCAGCCGAATACGAGGCCCTATTGCATGGTCTTCGGATGGCTGTCTCCATGGGAATACAACGGCTGGAGGTGCGCGGGGTTTCAAACCTTGCAATATCCCAAATAAACAAAGAATTTGATGCAAAAGATCTGAAAATGGCGGCAAACCACAACACCGTACTCAAAATATCAGCTCGGTTTGAGGGACTCAGGTTTCATCACGTGGCTCGAGAGAGTAATCAAGCCGCAGACATCCTTGCTCGCATGGGCACTAAAAGTGACCCCGTCCCGCCCAACACCTTTGTGGAAAGGCTATTCAAGCCATCTGTGGTGTGGTAGGACGAGAGCGGCAACAGTAGTCCAAAGCCGATCATACCCCCAGATTCCGAACACAGTTCCGATATCATCGGGGGCTCGGGCACCGATATAACGCCATCGGCCCATGAAATAATGGCCATAATTGCCCCATGGACTGAACCTTTCCTCGCCTATCTCACTAGGAACAAGCTCCTTGACGATCAAACTGAGGCCCTTCGTATTGTTCGACGCTCAAAGGCCTACAAAGTCCATGAAGGAGAACTATACAATAAAAGTACTATCGGAGTCCTTCAATGATGTATCTCCAAAGAGGAGGGGCGGCAACTCTTGGCTGAAATACATGCTTGTCTTGGTGGCCATCATGCCGCGGCTCGGGCCCTTGTAAGTAAAGCCTTCTGTACGGGTTTCTATTGGCCCACGGCCCGAGCAGACGCTCAGGACCTCATACAGCACTGCGTTGGATGCCAGCTCTTTGCCAATCAAAGCCATATGCCGCCCACTACCCTACGAACAATCCCCATTACTTGGCCTTTTGCGGTTTGGGGGCTAGACATGGTCAGACCCCTTAAAGGGGGAAGCCATAAGAAGAAATATTTAGTGGTTATGGTCGACAAGTTCACTAAATGGATAGAAGCCAAACCACTCAAAACAGCCGAGGCCGGGCCGGTGATAGACTTTATATCCGGTGTCGTACAGCGTTATGGTGTCCCGCATAGTATTATGACTGATAACGGCTCTAACTTTACGGCCGATGAGGTGAAATCTTGGTGTGCTAATTTGGGCATTAAGCTCGATTACGCCTCCATATACCACCCTCAGACGAACGGTCAGGTCGAACGGGCGAACGACATAATAATGAGCGGCATCAAACCCAGACTAGTGCGATCTCTGAAAGAATCGGACAAGCATTGGGTTGAGGAACTCGATTCCGTACTCTGGGGGCTGCAGACCATGCCCAATCGCATGACTGGATATACACCTTTATTCATGGTGTGCAGCGCGGAGGCAGTTTTGCCTTGCGACATTATTCATGAATCACCTCGAGTGCACATGTACGAAGAGAGAGAAGCCAAGCTCGATCGGCAGGAGGACTTGGAAGGACTGGAGGAGGAGCGTGATGTCACGAAGGCCCGTTCCGCATTCTATCAACAGCAGGCTCGGCGATATCAAAGCAGATAAGTACGGGCAAAGAGTTACTACGTTGGTGAACTCGTTCTACACCTACCAGAGAAGAAAAAGGACATGCTCAAGCCCAAATGGGAGGGTCCCTTCATTATAGATGAAGTTCTCACTGGAGGAGCCTATCTCCTTCGCAATGCTTCGGATAATCGCCTGGAGCCAAACCCATGGAACGCTGCAAGGCTCCGAAGATTCTACGCCTAAAGTCCGCGCATATACCCCTTTTTACTCATTCCTTCTTTTCTCTCTTCCAGTTTTTTTTCCTTTTTTCTCATTTTTATGCGACTTTTAGCTCATGTTCGGATAAACCGCACACCTGAGGGTATACAACCTTAAATGTACATGCCCCACAATACCTGGGGGCTTCTTTTCACAAGAAGCTTATTATTATTTTTCGAGCATCAAGCTCACCGTATATATGTGTTGTCCACTCATATATGTCTTTCCTTCACCATTATATGCACCTTTTAAGACTTAAGATTTTGCCAAGCTAGGTTGCCTGGCTCCTGTGCTTATGCCCTATGTACCCGCTCGTTAGGCTAGGGCATAAAGGAGCACCTCTGCGATTGTTACAACCGGGTTATCCGGACATGTACCTCAGACTGGGTGAAGCCAAAAGCTAGCGTTTTTAAGAGAATAAGTGGTCAGCGGACAGAAGACGAATTGCCCTCGTTGCAATACAAAACCCCCACACTATAACGTACACTGTGATCTTTAGCATCACAGTTTCGGCATGCACACAAACAATGCATGCTGGCCCAGGGAAAGGAACCCTTAACGGAACTATTCTCCCTGGAAGATGTTTCTTACAATTAAATATAATATAACATAACTCCCCGAATACAACTTGTCTCTTCAAGCAACTATGACCAGACTGCCTGGTTTCCGAACATACTTTGGTATTTACCTACGGTTTAGTATTCGGAAACACTCCAACCCTCGGGTCTTCGGAGGTCGAAGCAGAAAGTCTGCCATGACAATAGTTTTACATATTCGGTTGGAGACAAGTTGGTCAATGAAAGTACATTGCTACTTGGACTCAAAAACTTCTCCTTCCTCTAGACCCTCTAACAGCTTGTCTAGTTCACAATCTTGTTGTGAATACTTGGCGGCCATCTTCACTTGGTCATACACCAGGCTGATCGAAATTTCCTGTCCATCGGATCCCCGAGGTCCGACCCGCACCATATGAAGTTTGGTGTCCCGTGTTTTTACCATGGCCCAGGCTTCTCGAGCACCTTCTCGGCATGCTGATATCTTCCATAGTGCAAAACGACACCAAGCTCCCTTGAATAAATTGACGAGTTCCTCCATCCTGGAGGAGAATCGACTGGCCATAAAGCCTTAGCAATGTTTCTCATTGCCTTCCGAGCTCGCTCATGCATCTGGGACAGCTCTTGTAGCAGGTCGCCTTGAAATCCGGACACTTCATCTTTAGGCCGCCCAGTTAACACTCCTACAGAAATAAGCTTGTTAGGATTCGCATCAGCGAACTGTACGACAGTAAGTTAAAAGGGCATACCAAATATGCCGCCTCTCAGCTTTCTGTTCTCCTTTAGGGCATCCGCCAGTTGGGTTCGCACGTCCTTCAGCTCTTCGTCGAGCTGGGTGTTGGCATCCTGCAGCTTGTTCTCCTCGTCCCTAGCCCGTGTGAGTACATGTTGACCAGCAGCCTCTTGCCTTTCAGCATGTTCTTTATCAGCCAGTGCGGCCTTCAGTTTCTCTTCCAGCTGATCCGACAATCCTGCTATCATAAAATACAACAGTGTTTATTTGCACGGGCACATGATCGTATTTCTTGGACAAGAGGGGACATTACCAATCGGTGCCTCCTTGGATTTCTCCATTTCGGCGGTAACGGCAGATAGTTGGGTCAGACACTGTTCTAGATCCTGAGATAGCATGTTGTTCTTCTCGGTGAGTACCTGATTATACATCGATCCTTAAAATCAGTTGCTTCAACTGTTTTCAAGTCTCGGGGGCTACTGGTACATGACTATTAAATCTACACAAAATAAATCTTACCCGCATATCCTTTGAAAGCTGGTAAGTGGCTCCAGCAAGCCCATCCTGAGCAGCTCGGATATATGCATCTGCCGAGCTGAAGGCATTGAATGCCTCTTCAGTAAAGTTAGGATCACGCATGGCTGCCTCCGGCGCCGATGCTTCATTGCACTCTGCACTTTGGAGTTGGTGACGGATACGTTATCTGAATCGTCGGAGAGAGGACAATCTGGCATTGCACCTGCATCAGCTCTATCCCTAGCGGCAGGGTCCGGGGGCGGATTGGTCGACATATGTCCGGCAGTATCTCCGGATATAGTCCGGTGAATGCTCTTCCTGAAATATGGCACAACAAAAAACGTCATAGTCCGGTATGTTTGCCGTCAGACGTACTGAAGACCGTACCTTTTTGATGAAGGTAGAGGCTTGGAAGTATCGCCGTCCGCCTTTATTTTCGAAGACATGCCTTGTGTCGGCGTTCCCTTCTTAAGGGATGATCTTGATGCGGCGTGGCGAGACGAGCGCCACCCCTTTGAAGCACGATATGGTGCAGTGGGTGAGGCGTGATGGGAAAACTCTTTTGGAGGAGACGTTCCCTGGGCACTTACATGCGAAGAAGGGAGAAGGCCGGGGTAATCGGCTACGATGGCCACTTGTGTGCCATCCTAGCTCGTCTGATAAAAGACACCCTGCTTAAGCTCCACGGATATGTCCGGATCCTCCTCTAATCCGGGATCTAGGTCCCGAATATGGTCCTCCGGCTGCGGAGCGGGGCTATAGACCCCGTAGTGGCCCTCATCCACTCCTGTTAAAAATGGTCGGGTTAAACTCAACTAGTTGTGGCTCAGGAAGAGGATTGAGTAAGGTTCTGGATCAAAAGCTTACCCAGCTAGGGGGGTTATACATGGAAAAGCCAACTCGGCACTTAAGGCGAGTAAATTCCTCTTTCTCCTCTTTATAAAGATCAGCCAACATGGCGGCTAGGGCGGCAAAGTTTTCCGGACCCTTGCGCTCGTAGCGAGATGTATAGTCCTCCCCGTTATAGTTCCACATGGGGAGTCCTCTTGATTGGAGTGGCTGAACACCTCGCGTTATGGAAATTGCCATAACCTTAATTATGGACAGTCCGATTGAGCGAGTATTTTTATCTTGTCCATTAATATCTTGACCTCCGCAGTATCTACCTCCTCGAGGCTCTAGGGGCACCAGTTGTGGCGCTTTTTTAACGGAGCATTGGAGAATTCAGGAAGGCCTCGTCGGATTGGGTCTGAAAGAATGAAATCTTCAATATAAAACCACTCCGAGGGCCACTCTTTGGATGCCTTCTTCGGAGTGCCGGATAGGTGTCCTGTCTTGGCTATGCGCCATACTTCGGCACCGCCCTCCTCGAATATGGATCCCTTTTGGGAGCGAGGGACGAGGCAGAAAATCCTCCTCCATAGCTCGAAATGGGCCCACAGCCTAGGAACAACTTGCAGAGAGCGACGAAGCCCATGATGTGCAGAATGGAGCTTAGCGTGAGATTGTGCAGTTGGAGGCCATAGTACTCCAGGAGACCTCAGAGGAAGGGATGGATTGGAAATCCAATACCTCTTAATAGAAAGGAAATGAAGCACACTCGCTCCCCTTCCGAAGGATTCGGAAAATTTTCTGCCAAGGCTTCATCGGTAAAAGAAGTTAATCCCGCCCGAATGGGGACTAGATCCGCAGGGGGAAGATAGCCCTGCACTTGGAGCTTGGTCAGCTGGGCATGGGATACAGAGAAACTCTCCCAATCACCTTTTTGAGGGCCATGGGGGTGGGAGGAATAACTAGGAGCACTGGCCATGATTGCGTGGTTTCTTGAGGCAAGATCGAAGGATTTTCGTCTGGTATGGACAGCATCTGAGATCTAATCTCCATAAATTGACACCTCCTCTACGCTATCGAGGATTTATTTGCAAAAGCGCTTGGACCCTTCGTGTTCGTTTGCCACGTGGAAGCTGAGGCGATGGAGGCACAGAAGCCGAAGGGTATGGCATTTAATGTAAAACCGAGTTGTTCGAAGAGTTCGCCTTACCAAGACCGAAGATGTAAAAGTCGAATACAGTCCTTTGGTTCAGATGCTTTGAAATACTCGGAGGAGGAACCTGCCTTGCAATGCCGAAGACAATATGCGCACCGGATACATCGTCATTGAAGACTGGTTTGGGGGCTACTGAGGGAGTCCTGGATTAGGGGGTCCTCGGGCGTCCGGGCTATGTGACATGGACCGGACTCATGGGCCATGAAGATACAAGATGGAAGGCTTTCCCCGTGTCTAGATGGGACTCTCCTTGGCATGGAAGGCAAGCTTGGCATGCGGATATGAAGATTCCTTTCTCTGTAAACTGACTCTGTACAACCCTAGCCCCCTCTGGTGTCTATATAAATCGAAGGGTTTAGTCCATGGAGGCAATCATAATCATATAGGCTAGACATCTAGGGTTTAGCCATTACGATCTCGAGGTAGATCAACTCTTGTAACCCCTATACTCATCAAAGTCAATCAAGCAGGAAGTAGGGTATTACCTCCATTAAGAGGGCCCGAACCTGGGTAAACATTGTGTCCCCTGCCTCCTATTACCTTTGATCCTTAGACGCATAGTTCGGGACCCCCTACCTGAGATCTGCAGGTTATGACACTGACAACGACGCCCGCCACCGGATCGACCGGCTTGCTCAGTCCCTGGAGGTAGAAGAAGAAGATGCAATCGGCCCGCCCTATTTCGGCCCCCGCATTCGCGACGAGCCCTTCCCCAAAGGGTTCTCGCTCCCTCGAGACACTCCCAAGTACAACGGCTCCGTGAAGCCCGAGGACTGGCTGGTCGACTACTCCACAGCCGTCAGCATAGCAAACGGCAACAAGCGCTCTGCCGTGAAGTACATCCCGCTAATGCTCCAGGGCGCGGCCCGGACATGGCTGAACAGTCTCAAGCCTTACAGCGTCAACAACTGGCTGGACTTCGCCAATGTCTTCATCTGCAACTTCACCAGCACCTACAAGCAGCCGCCCAAGCCTCGCCAGCTCTCCATGTGCGTCCAAGGCCCAACTGAGTCCACCCGCGACTACTTGATGCGCTGGACTGAGCTACGCAACTCCTGCGAAGAGGTGCACGAGGTGCAGGCCATAGAGTACTTCACCACCGGGTGCAGAGAGGGCACCCTGCTCAAGCACAAGCTTTTGTGTGATGAGCCGGCTACACTGGACGAGATGCTGATCATAGCGGACAAGTACGCCACGGCCGAATCCTCCATGAAGTCGGAGCTCCGAGTGGACGCGTCCGGGAAGGTGCTCCCCCCGGCTCCTCAGACACCAGCTGGTGACTCCAGCCGGTGACATCAGCCGAACAACAACAAGCGCAAGGCCCAGCAGCCGGCAGGTGGCAACAACTGAAGGCCAACAGACGGAGGGGCAGCCAGGCCCCAAGCGTCAGAAGGGCGGCAAGCCTGCTTGGTTGCCCACCTTCTCCTTCGAGCAAACCCTTGACGCTCCCTGCAAGTTCCACAGCGGCGCAAAGCCGTCTAACCACACCACCCGGAAATGCCACTGGCTCACCCGAATCACCAAGGGCGAGGGCTTTCCTCATCCGCCTGCCGGCTACGCCTCCGCAGCAGCCGGCGGCCCGTCCAGCCGGCGCGCTCTAGGACGAGTTCCCCAAAGCAAACACCACCTACGTCGTCTTCACCAGCGTGGCCGATGACATGCATAGCCAGCTCCAGCAGCACCGCAAGGTGAATGCTGTCGCTTCCAAAGTCCTAGAGTTCATGCACTAGTCCGAGAGGCCCATCAGCTGGAGCCGTGCTGACCACCCGGACGTGATGCCCTCGCCGGGTTCCTACGCAATGGTGCTGGATTCCACCTTCTCAACGGAGAGGCAAGCTTGCCGCTTCTCCCGAGTTCTGATAGACGGCTCTAGCAGCATCAAAATCCTCTACCGCGACACCATGGAGAGGTTGGGCATCAAGGAGAAGCAGCTCCAACCCAGTCGGACTGTCTTCCATGGCATTGTATCCAGACTCTCCTGCTCCCCAATCGGCAAGATCAAGATAGACGTCCTGTTCGGAAACAAGGATCACTTCCACCGTGAGCCAATCTAGTTCGAGGTGGTTGACCTGGACAACCCCTACCACGCGATCTTGGGCTAGCCTGCGCTGGCCAAGTTCATGGCAGTACCGCACTACGCCTACCTCAAGATGAAGATGCCGGGTACCAAGGGCATCATCACCATAGCCAGCGACTACCAGAAGTTGGTTGCATGTGCTGCTGCCAGCAGTCGGCTGGCCGAGTATCTCGTCATCACCGCAGAGAAGCGCCTCCTTGACCGAGTTGTGGACATGGCCAGCAAGCAGCTGAACAAGTCGCCTGATCCCAAGGAGTCGGAGGCCCAGGGCTCCGTCCAGCCGGCCAAAGAAACCAAGAAGATCCCCTTGGACCCGGAGCACCCGGACAGGCACGCTGTCATAGGGGCCAACCTTGACAGCAAATAGGAAAGCGAGCTCGTCGATTTCCTCCGTGAGAATCGGGAAATCTTTGCATGGTCTCCCAAAGACATGTCGGGTGTTTCGACGGATTTCACCGACCACAACCTACATGTGAGGCCGGATGCAAAGCTGGTCAAGCAACCCATCCGCCGCCTATCAGAAGAGAAGAGAAGAATTGTTGGTGAAGAGGTCGCCTGGCTTTTGGCAGATGGCTTCATCATGGAAGTGTTCTACCTAGACTGGCTTGCCAACCCAATCCTCGTGTTGAAGAAAAACAACAAGTGGTGTAGGTGTATCGACTATACTAGCCTCAACAAAGCCTGCCCCAAAGATCCATTTGCTCTGCCTCGGATAGATCAAGTGATTGACTCCGCAGCCGGATGCGAGTTGCTGTCTTTCCTTGACGCTTACTCTGGCTACCACCAGATCAAGCTGAACCTGGCCGATCGGCCGAAGACCGCCTTCATCACACCATTCGGAGCCTTCTGCTACCTGACCATGATGTTTGGCTTGAGAAATTTCGGTGCCACGTTTTAGCGTTGCATGTAGAAGTGCCTCCTCAAGCAACTCGGAAGAAATGCACACGTCTATGTACACGATATTGTGGTCAAGACGGAGAAGCGCTGCACCCTTCTAGATGATCTCAAGGAGACCTTTGATAATTTCCGCCGTTTTCAAATCAAGCTCAACCCGGAGAAATGCGTCTTCGGAGTACCAGCCGGCCAGCTCCTCGGTTTCCTTGTCTCTGAAGGCGGCATCGAGTGCAACCCCATGAAGATCAAGGCCTTTGAGCGGATGCAGAGACCCAACCGGCAGCGGGACGACCAGAAGTTCACCGGGTGTTTGGAATCTCTTAGACGGTTCATCAGTCAGCTGGGAAAGAAGGCCCTCCCCCTGTACCAGCTAATGAAGAAGACCACTTGCTTCGAGTGGAATGACAAGGCGGACGAGGCTTTTCTCCAGCTCAAGAACATGCTGACCACGCCGCATGTCCTGGCCGCTCCGGCTGCTAAGGAACCCCAGCTCCTCTACATCACCGCCACCAGCCGGGTGGTCAGCGCCGTGATCATGGTCGAGCGCCCAGAAGACGGCAAGGAACAACCGATCCACAGGCCCGTCTACTACCTGAGTGAGGTGCTGTCGGCCTCCAAGCAGAACTACCCCCACTACCAGAAGATGTGCTACGGCGTGTACTTTGTCGCCAAGAAGCTCAAGCAATACTTCCAAGAGCACTCCATCACAGTCGTATGCACTGCCCCACTTGCCGAGATCATCGGCAACAGATATGCATCAAGCCGGGTGGCGAAGTGGGCCATCGAGCTAGCTCCCCACACCATCCTCTACCAGCCCCACACCGCCATCAAGTCCCAAGCACTGGCCGACTTCCTCATTGCCTGGGCCGAGACCTAGTACCTGCCGCCAGCGCTGGATTCCACCTATTGGCGGATGCACTTTGACGGCTCGAAGATGCGCACCGGTTTGGGAGCTGGCATTGTCCTCACCTCTCCCAAAGGCGACAAGCTCAAGTACACGCTGCAGATTCACTTTGCCGCCTCCAGCAACGTGGCCGAGTATGAGGCGCTCGTCAACGGGCTCCGACTGGCCAAGGAGATCGGCATCCACCGAGTGCTACGCTGCGGTGACTCAGACTTGGTGATCCAGCAGTCGTCTGGTGACTGGGACGCCAAGGATGCAAACATGGCGAGTTACCGCTTCCTCGTCCAGCAGATCAGTGGGTACTTCAACGGGTGCGAGTTCCTTCACATGCCACGGGCCGACAACGAGCAAGCTGATGCTCTAGCATGGATTAGCTCCACCCGGCAAGCAATACCAGCCGGCGTCTCCCTACAATGCCTGCACAAGCCGTCCATCAAGCCTTCGCCAGAATCAGAGTCCATCTTCGTGTCGGCTGACCCCGAAACAGTCGGATCCGGCTCGGGGACTGCAGCAGTCAGCCCGGGGACTGCAGCACTCGAACCGGCCCGGGGACTTCACAACCCAGCCCGGGGGCTGCAAAAGTCGGCCCGGGGACTTCAACGACGCATCAAGCAGCAGTCGGTTCCGACCCGTCGCCTCCCAACCCAATCGCCCTGGTCCCAGTGGCCGTGATGATAGTGATAGAAGCACCATCATGGGCGCAGCCCATCCTCAACTTCCTGGGAACAGAGAGCTACCAGCTGACGAGATTCTAGCCCAACAGGTGCAACACCGGGCAGCAGCATACACAATAGTAAACAGAGAGCTTGTGAGGCACATCGTGGCTGGTGTCTTCCAACACTGCGTAGAGCTGGAGAAGGGCATGGGAATCCTCAGAGACATTCACCAAGGCGAATGCGGTCACCATGCAACCTCCAGATCCCTTGTCGCCAAAGCTTCCACCATGGTTTCTTCTGGCCGACTGCTTTGGACGATGCCAAGGAATTGGTCAAGAAGTGCAAGGGGTGCCAACGCTTCAGCTCCAAGCAACACCTGCCGGCTTCAGCACTCAAGACCATCCCCCTCACTTGGCCATTTGCCTTCTGGGGGCTGGACATGGTGGGCCCATTCAAAACAACACGCGGCGGCATGACCCATTTGCTGGTCGTCGTGGACAAATTCACAAAGTGGATTAAAGCAAAGCCAATCAAGAAGCTGAACGGTCCGACTGTTGTGACCTTCATCGCAGATATCACCGTCCGGTACGGCGTACCGCACAGCATCATCCCCGACAATGGCACAAACTTCGCCAAAGGCACCTTGGCCCGTTCCTGCGCGATGCAGGGCATCCGACTGGACTTAGCGTCCATTGCGCATCCGCAGTCAAACGGCCAGGTCGAGCGAGCAAACGGCCTCATCCTGTCCGGCATCAAGCCCCGACTGGTCGAGCCGCTAGAGCGCTCGGTCGGCTGCTGGATCGAGGCGCTGTCGGCCGTCCTTTGGAGTCTTCGGACTACGCCGAACAAAGCAAATAGCTTCACTCCCTTCTTCCATGTGTACGAGGCCGAGGCCTTCATCCCAACTGACATCGAGTTTGACTCGCCTCACGTCACCATGTACATGGAGGCGGAGGCGAAGGAGGCGCGAGAAGATGGCGTCGACCTGCTGGAGGAGGCCCGACTGCTGGCACTCAGCTGGTCGGCCATCTACCAGAGGGCCTGCACCGCTACCACAGCCGGAAGGTCAAGCCATGATCGTTCCACGAGGGGGACCTTGTGCTCTGGCTGATCCAGTGAACAACCGGCTAGCACAAGCTTTCGGCCCAATGGGAGGGGCCTTTCATCATCAACAAGGCCCTGGGAAATGACTCCTACTACCTCATCGAAGCACAGAAGCCCAGGGCACGGAAGAGGGACGATTCCGGCAAGGAAATAGAGCGCCCATGGAACGCAAATCTTCTCCATCGATTTTACAGTTGATGCACTGTATGTACCACGCTATCTTTTGTATTATGCAAAGACAATGGGTCCCTCGAGGAGCACTCGGGGGCTAACCTTTTATCTATATGATAAGATTTCGCCTATGAATGTATTATTTCATGCTTTTGCCCTACACTGGTTCCGGTCAGCCGGCCTGGGGGCTTGCCGCCTTGACCTAAGCTGGTACCACCTGCAGTCGGACAATTAGTGTGTTGACATCTAAGCCCTCTCTTGCCTTAAGCCATAGCTTGCAGAGCGACTGTCTGGCTGGCAAGAGCTAAAGGCAGGAAAGGATGTCCACATGAGAAATGACAAAGGAAGAGTGCCAGCATAGGGAAAGCCGGCTCTTTCCCTCATTCGTCTGGCTGCTGAGCAGCCAGCCAGCCGGCTTCTAGCATGACTAGCTACGTTCTAGATGACCGAAGTACTTGCATATCCTAAACGGCCAAGTCCCTAGCCCAGCCACAGACCGCAGAGCGGCTGTCCGGCTGGTAGGGCAGCAGCCAAAGGAAGGCGGCAAAGGAAAAAGCCATAAAGAGCAAAAAGCAAAACCAAGCCAGAACCCAGCAAAAGCACAAGCGTGTGCGAGAATAAGTCATTTACATATCAAAAGGCTCATGGCCAGCATTCAACAGAGTTTAAATTACACCCCCAGTGGGTGGAACTACGCAAATTTAACTTGTTCGAAAGTTACAAGACAGGAAAAACATGAAAGATAAATGGCCACCTAGGCCAGGGGCGCAGTAGGCAGAGTAAACGGGTCGGCAGAGGCAGAGGCGCCGGCTAGTGGTGCGGCCGACTGGTGGATCTCGGCTTGGTCGGTGTGGCTTTCCACGGCTCGCTGGTCGGGGCCTGATCAGGCAGAGGCCGGCTGCTCGCTCCATTGTCTGGTGCGATGTCCTCACCATCCTCGTCCTCATCTTCCTCGCCCTCGTCGCTGGAGGCGATCTCCTCCGCTGAGTCCTCCCTCACCTCCGGTTCCAGCCCAAACTAGTTGGGCGGCACCTCAGCGCCTTCTTCGTCCAGCTCCAGGATGAAGACGGCAGTGTCGGTGTACTCAGCGATCGCCGCCGCACGCTTGACAAGCTGGTCGCCCACCGCCTCCAACTCGGGCCTGGCCTCCTGCTGGAAGGTGGCCAGCTGGGCCAGGTTCAGCTCCGGGTACCAGACCTTGATGAACTCCAAGGCTGTCCGAGTCCCCGCCCGAGCCGCAGTGCCCTTCTAGGCTTCGAACCGCTTGACCGCCACCTCCAGCCAGTCGGCGGGACCTGAGCATCCGGCCAGAGCACGGCTAGCACCTGTGACCCGGTGCGCTGTAGGTGGCGGAGCAGACGGTGAGCTGGCACCAAGCGCGTCTTGATGGCCAGAAGCTGCTCGCCAAGGTTATGGGGCGCGTCCGGCGGAATGGCTACGCCTGCCCTCCTTCGCTGATCGCGCCGTGCCTCGATGGCCTAGCTGACGGTGACGGACTGGCCGGGAAAAATTTTTGTACAAGAAGAATATAAAAGAGTTAGAAGCCAGAAGTCGGCTCCCTCAATAGTCCTCTATTGTGTAAAAAATAAGAAATGGCTTACCGTCGATCATGTCCTCGATCTCGCCGTAGCCGTCCGATAGGAACTTCTCCCTCTCGGCCCAATCCGAGCGCTGAGTCTCGTATTCAGCCCTGAGGAGAGCTTCGCTGTCCTTCAACTTCCGGACCTCCGCCTAGTGCTTCTCCGCCTGGTCCGCCAGCTCCTTCGCTAGTCGGTCGCGCTCCTGGGCGGCCTGGCTGCGCTCCTGCTCCTTGGTGTGGATCTCGGCCTCAACCTTGCCCAAGCGCTTCTCTAGATTAGCGGCAGCCTCTGCCAAGACAAGGAAGAGAAAACGTCAGCATCAACCAAAAGCAAGTACTCGTCAGAAGATCCAGCCCGATTGCTCAACAATCGGCCCAAATCTCGGGGGCTACACCCAGCGGGTGCGCTGACGCGCCCCCGCGGAAAGAAAGATGAATTGCTTACTTCGGCTCTAGGTCAGATCAGTGGTCCGCTTTGCCAGCTCCTGGTTCTAGGAGTTGTAGGCGGTCGCACGAAGATTGTGGTAATCCTGCAACAGAAGACAATTCATCACTCATAGCATAGCTTGAAGTTCCAAACCGCCTGCTTAGCAGCCGACCCGGAACTCGGGGGCTACACCCAATGGGTGCGCTGGCGCGCCCCCACGGAAGATCACAAGAATTGGAAACAAAAAGTAGAGAGCATACCCGGACAGACGCCTGCATCGCCAAAAACTCCTTCCTGGACTACACGAGGGTGGCGCCGTGGGCGTTGAACTGGGCCTGGATGTCCTGCACCGCCACGTTGAGGACACCCGAGCCGACGCTGAACGTCCAGTCCGGTGGAGCGGCGCTGGTGGCCTCGGCGTTGGGCGCCGACGAGCTCACGTCCCCAACCTCCATCGGCCTTGGTGCTGAGACCACCTTCACTAGGCGCTGGCGCGCCGGAACACGGGGTGTTGCAACCCAGCCCACCACCAGCTCGCCGCCAGATGGCGGCACCACCGACACTTCGGGTCGGCCGCCCTGCACGCCAGCAGTCGGCGTGCGCGGGGGCACCTTCATCTCCGGGATGACGAGGTCGTCCCCTCCCCTCTCTAGCGCCAGCTGGTCTGCCCCAGCTCCCCCAGCCGGCGCCTGATCCTCTACCACCATCGGCTTGACCTGCTGCGAGCCGGTGGGCCCCGGAGCCCCGGCGCTGGCCTGCTCCTCCTCCTGTGTCTTGGTCGCAGCATCCGCCTGCTCCTTCGCCGCTGCGACGGCCTGCGCCTCGGCTGCCGCATCGGCCTCCGCTCGTGCCTCTTCGGCCGCCTCCGCCTTCGCCTGGGCCGCGGCCTTCCGCTCCAGCTGCGCCTCCCGCGCATTCCCCTCCGTCGCCTCCTGAAGGTTAGCGGCCGGATCCATGCGGCGGGTGTCTGAGGGGCCATCTGCCGCCCCAATCACTGAGGCGGACGGGGCCTGTGACAGAGAAAGCGGAGCCCTGTGCAACACACCAATAAAAGTTAAGAAGAAGTTTGCAAGAAAAGAAGAAACAAACACAAGACAGAGATCCTCAAGAAAGAAAGACCAAGATACTTTCGTGGACACCATTGGGTGTTGTTTCGGGCCCTTCTGGATGGCGGTCGCCTTCGTGGCCTCTTGCCGCTTGGTCGCAGCGGTCGTGGCCCTGGCCTTCTTGGACGGCCGACTTCCGAACAACCCGGCGTCGGCCCGACGCTTCGGCACGCTGGGTACTCCAGTCGGCGCCTGTCCTACCGGCGTTAGGGGCACAGTGTGGCTCGTCATCTTCCTTGTTATCGTCTGGCCACTCCCTGATGTCACCTCCTGCAGAACCGCCTGCTCCATCGCCGCCGCTTCCTACGGCGTCATCCTCCTCCACGGCAGCCACCCCCAACTCGGGGTCGTCCACGTCGCTCTCCGCGCGATCCGCCAAGTACTGGTGGCTTAGGGCCAGCGCACCGGCTGCCATCTGGCCCGGGAAGCGCTGCTTCATAGCCGGATGGTCAGGCGGCATGAGAAGATTGCCAAAAGCAAAGAAAAAGATTTAGAGACTTAACGGAGGTGGCGGGTTGGCGCGGCTGTACGACTCCTTGCCGAACTGCCAGGTCCCCTCGACGAGCTTGCAGATGAAGAAGTAGTTGACCGGCTGGACCACCTCCACGTCCGACGGTGCCTTGGTGGACATCCGGCATGGGTCCCGGAGCCCACTCATGTTGCTGATCAAGTGGGGCTGGGCCTGAAGAGGCAGCACTCGGCGCTCGACGAAGGCGGCCAACAGATCTGAGGCCTTGAGGCCTTCCGACTCCGTCATCTCGTGGAGCCAGGTGATAGCGGTGGCGCAGGCGGCAGACAGTGTCCTCGGCCGGAACTTCCAGTTGGTGTGGGGCTCAACCGGCATGCCGGCTACGTAAGCCGGCAAATTGACGTAGTCCCGCATCGCGTGGATGTTCCGGACATAGAAGTATGAGTTTTGCCAGAGCTTGGCCGACTCTAGCAGAGCAAGGCCGGGAAGTGGACACCGGAGCCGGTGCGCTGCACCACCATGCAGGCCCCGCACTGGGCCGCCACGCCTTTGGCAGCGGTGCCGAGCTTGAGGTAGAAGAGCTCCCCCACAGCTCGAGCGAGGGCAGCACGCCGAGGTATCCTTCGCACAGGGTGACGAAGGCGGCGAGCAGCACCACCGTGTTTGGCGTGAGATGGTGGGGTTGGAGTTGGTACAAGTCGAGGAAGGAGCGGATGAACCTGCTCGTCGGCAAGCCGAAGCCGCGGAGGAAGTGCGTCCTAAAGACGACGCGCTCGCCCTCCTGCGGGGCCGGCAAGATCTCATTCTCAGGAGGAACGCGCACCTCCACGTTCGCCGCGCGGGGAAGCCGCCGTGTCAGGTGAAGGAACTCCAAGTGGTCGACGTGGATGTTTGAGTCATCCCAGTCGGCTCGTGCCATCGCTCGTGGTTGCGTGGTGGCGGTGCGGCGCGGTTACGCGATGGCGAGGCCGCGGCGATATGGAGAAGTCACGCAGCTGTGAGCTGCAGCGGTGCTCTGGCGGCGGGTGTCGGTGTCAAAACCGACGGATCTCGGGTAGGGGGTCCCAAACTATGCGTCTAGGATCAATGGTAACAGGAGACGGGGGACACGATGTTTACCCAGGTTCGGGCCCTCTCTATGGAGGTAATACCCTACTTCCTGCTTGATTGATCTTGATGAATATGAGTGTTACAAGAGTTGATCTACCACGAGATCGTAATGGCTAAACCCTAAAAGCCTAGCCTACCAATATGGTAATGAATGTGTCCTATCCGGACTATGCTCTCCGGTTTATATAGACACCGGAGAGATCTAGGGTTACATGGAGTCGGTTTCATAAGAAGGAATCTTCACAGCTGGTCGCCTAGCTTGCCTTACACGCCAAGGAGAGTCCAATCCGGACACGAGTATAGTCTTCGGTCCTCATGTCTTCACGTCCCATCAGTCCGGCCCATGGATAACAGGCCGGACACCCTAGGACCCCTTAGTCCAGGACTCCCTCAGTAGCCCCTGAACCTGGCTTCAATGACGAGGAGTCCGGCGCGCAGATTGTCTTCGACATTGCAAGGCGGGTTCCCCTTTTTCTGAACTCCAGGATAGTCTTCAGACGTGATGATTGTATCCGGACCTGTTACACCACAGACAACCGCAGAGAGAATATAATATTTGCACGAATCTAATCTGTTGGTAGCTTCTTTATAACACGACATCGTGTCTGTCCGGTTACAATTTTTGACGGTTTTTCTTCTGCCATCCCACGTTTCGAGACGCGGTCACTATTGGCATGTCTTGTCGAAGCAGAGATCGTGTCCCCTTATTGCGGGATTCTCATCAATGTGGGCATGGGTAACCCAACTGTGTCGTTTACACAGCCCTTGGGAATAGGCGAATCTTAAGGCGAGTGAGGAGGCGTTTAATGTTTGCTGCCTTTATGAGAGGATAAGGATTCCCTCTTCCTCTTCCCACGCTTTCTCTCTGTCTCCGCCTTCCCGATCTCGAGTTCCAGCGCCCAAGTTCTCATCCCCTTTCCACTCAAGCAACCATGTCCTGATCCGGTGGTCAGGGCAAGTGGATGGTCTCCTCTGTCAAGGAGGAGGACATTACTGAGCTCCGAGCGGCCGGATATTTGGCGAAGGGAATAGCCCACCGCTTGCTGGTCGAGGGACAAATCGTCCCAACGGCGGAGCCCGACGAGAGGGTAGTATTCCTCCCTCATTTCTTCCATGGGCTGGGGTTTCCACTCCACCCTTCCGTCCGCGGGCTGATGTATTATTACGAGATAGATTTCCATGATCTGTCCCCGAACTCCTTCCTCAACATCTTGGCATTTATCGTCGTGTGCGAGGCCTTCCTCCGCATCCATCCCCACTTCGGGCTGTGGCTCAAAGTCTTCAACGTGAAGCCGAAGGTGGTGGACAGCCAGCACGCGGAGTGCGGGGGAGCCATGGTGAGCAAGCTATCCAACGTCTCCTGGCCCAAAGGCACTTTTGTTGAGACGGTAAAGGAATGGCAGAAGCAGTGGTTCTACATCACAGAACCTCGCGACACCAAGCCCAGGTCATGACTGCGGGTTCGCTCCGGTGCTCCCATGCGACTCACCTCCTGGGTCGAGAAGAGTCCGGACTGGTGTTCACCTGACGAGCTGATAGCACAACAGACGCGCGTTCAAAGCATGGTGACCAAGAACGTCAAGCTCGTTGACGTCATCCAGGTGATGTTGGTCCGCTAGATTCATCCGTGCCAGCGCTGAAGCCGCCCTTTGTGGGAGTTCAAGTCGAAGAAGCACCAGACCTTGGCAAGGCTCTTCGAGACTACTCACGAAGGCGCCTGGAAGTTGCTTTTCAAGGGCAAAGAGAAGCCATCGGCCACAGATTCAGACCGTGGCCATGATTGTACACACCCCGCCAGCAAGGTATGTTATTTCTGACGTATCCCCAACCTCATTGTTTCGAGGGTGACGTCTGAGCTTTTATTATGGTTCCCTTAGGACTGGATGGAGAGGGCGAAGCGGATCCAGTGTGTGGCTCCGCTGCCCGAAGAACCTGTCATCCAACACCTAGCGGAGATGCTGGTGCCGGCACCATACAACGCGCCAGAGAAGAAGGCCAAGAAGAAGGCCAAGGGGGCCAAGAGTGGCCCCCGTCGCAAGGGCACTTCGGACGTGACATCCGAAGACGACGAGGCCCATTCCACCGTCCCTGAGGAGAACGACGAGGAGGAGGAGGAGGAGAACAACCCTCCTCCCGAGGAGAAGAAGAAGAAGAGGGCGGCCTCGGTGCATCCAGAGGCGAAAGCGCCCAAAAGGGGAAGGGCGCCCCCGCGGTCAACACCGCGTGGGACGTTGACAGTAGTCCGGAACGGCGCCCCCGCACTAAGCCCCAGGCCGCATCGTAAGTGATAGGGCTCACTCGTGCGCACATCCAGACCTTTCTCTCCATTATCCTGATGTAGCTAACTGTGCTATTGCAGTCCGGCCCGTGACTTTATCCAGCGATCCTCGTCTGGAGGTTCGTTGGCTCCGTCGGAGATGGAGAGCCAGTCGCCACCGCCTGCTTACTCCCCCGGGGCTAGGGACGACATTGAAGTGCTGTCTCGGAGGGCCAACCCGAACCGGGGAGGAGCCCAGGACGCTATTGGGGAGGCGCCACGAGGCGAGGCCTCCACTGCCGGACACATGGAGGAGACGATCCCCATGGAAACTGGCAAAGAGGGTTGCACCTAGTTTGGCCCTCAGATGAATACGATTCTGGAGACCCATATGGCTCCGGAATCGGGCGAGCAGCCCCCTTTGAAGGAGGGGGTGCGCCGCTTCCGCCAGTGGTCCCTGTCCATCCAGGGGCGCCGGGACAACCTGATGGAGGCGCTGCGAGGCGCCTCCGTTATGGACGAGCACCGTGTCCTTATGGGCGCGGTGATTGAGAAGGTTCGGTCTACCAAGAGTGGACTGAACGAGGCCTGCAGCAACCTGTTGATAGGTTTCGAGGCAAGTGACATAGAAAGAAAAAAAGCCTGTAGTCAGTAGCCCCTGAGACACTATCCGGCGAGAAGAACCGGACAGAGGATCTATTGTAGGAGACTAACATAGCATGTATGCATAAGCAGGCGTTGCTGTTGGCCGCAACCTCACATGTTGTCAAAGTCTCTGAATTGAGGCAGAGGCTGGAGCGGACCGAGAACGAGCTTGGCGAGGTTAGGGTTCGGCTCCAGGAGAAGCAAGGTGAATAACGACTTGCTGTATGTTCGGAAAGCGTAGGCGATGTATATTGACTGTAGTGTCGTAATATGTGCAGGAGCTGCGACCGAGGTTGAGGCCCTGAGGAAGGCCCTGGGCGAGGCCGAGGAGAAAGTTGTCTAGCAGTAAGATGCCCGTAAGAAGCTCGAGGCCTGGGTCAAGGTAATCCAGCAGGAGCTCCGGGATGGGGTGAAAAAATGTGAGACCTTGGAGAATGATGCATCGACTCAAGAGGCCGAGCTTACCAAGGCTCGTCAGAGCGCGGAGACCGCACGGAATGAGGCCCAGGCCGCCCTCCAGGAGATCCAGGAGGCCAAGAAGATCATGGCGGGTAAGGCTTTTAAGATGCAAAACAAGTATGCGGAGAAGCAATACCTTTTACTAACCCGGGTTCGGAGTTCCCCAGGGGCTTTTGTGGATCTACTACGCAGCGTATCAGACGCTGTAGAGTTCTACCGAGCCGAAGGAGGAGGTTCTACGGAGAAGCTATTCTGGTCGCAGTACGCGATGCCAGAGCATCCCGTGTCCTTCACCGATCAGCTGAAGCAGCTGGTGGAGCTGCACAGGGTGACCGAACTAGCCATGAAGGATTTGACAATACGGCTATGGCCAGCCGAAGCTATGCCCGACAGCTACTTCGGACTCGTGAGGCGTCTGGTGGAGGCATGTCCGCGGCTGGACGTCATCAAGCGCTCCGCCTGTATTGAAGGTGCCCGTGTGGCCTTCGCTCGCTGCAAGATGTGGTGGGCGAAGATGAACGTTGTTGAAGTTGCTAGTGGGCTGCCGGAGGGCAAGGAGCACCACACATCCGAGCGATATTTCGCGGATGTCGTAGAGGGGTCTCGACTTGTGGCGGCGCAATGTTCGCAGGACATTGTATTTGAATAAATGTATTCATGTTGCCTTTGCCTTGTATTATGGGAACAAAGCCGGTGTTTGTAAAATAATTTTATTATGGTTTGAATTGTTTCCTCCTGTGCGGCCGTGTTACTTGTAATCGAGGTTGGCGATCGTTTAAACTTCGCCCTCATGTAGGTAGTACAGAGGTGTTCAGGATGGATTCTAAACAATCTTGATCCAATTATATGGTCCTTTGGAGGAGTTGTTTAGCGCAACGAACAAGGCAATCGAAGTGTACGGCTTGGACGCCCTCACTTAGCCATAGGAGTTTTATAATTAAGCAAGTGTGCAACCCCTGGTCCAGGCTAGGGTGCTGTCAGCATTTGATCGGGAAGTGCCGATCCTTCGCATGACGCGGAAAAAATCTCCAACAATTTTGTAACCCTCGAATAGCTGACCGGCTCTCGCCGTATCATGACAGTCAGTTTTCGGCTTTCTCTACTGAGGTGCTCATCCGGTCAAGGCCAGGGCACAATCGCAGTAGTTCTCCCTTTACTGCCCTAGCTGATGGAGCGGAACATAGGGTAGCAAGCACAGGAGCCGGTCAAGCCAACTATTGACCAAAGACATGATTCGGAGCCAATGCATATAATGCTAAATTCGGGGAGCCGAACTTTTGTATAGGAAGTGTTCGGACTTTGTTGCCGTATTGTGGGGCAATAAGTAGCCCCTGGCGAATTTGAAACGTACAGAAGATTATCGATGCGGCAAATAAGAATATCGAAATAAAACGAAGTAAGAAGCGAAAACCACAGAAGCTGGGCCACGAACCATTTTTATTATAACTGGATGGATACGTCAAGGCGTATCTTGTACAGATGGTGTGAGAAGTATCAGGGCTATTTAACATGCCGGAATCAGTAGGGCGCAACGTGCGGGTCCTAGGAAATAAGTATGAATACCGTCAAGAAGAATGTATAAAGGTTACCCTACACACTTGTGCTGCTTGCCTCCGTTGTATGCCAATCCTTCCAAAGGACTCGCGATCACGCCCGTGGAAAGAGGAACCTGAAACAAGAAAAAGGTAAAAGTACGTGTGTCCGGGATCTGTCTGGCCGAACTGTAGATCCCGGGTTATATTGTGCCTCCATAAATGTCCATGGAATTTTGAGTGTGTAATTGTGTACGCGTGGTACGAATGCCACTACCTCATTCGAACTGGGACGGAGGCTGAATTGCTAGTCGAGCTCTTGACGAGCCGCGCCGTCCTGTTGCAGTGAAGTCCGGAACCTCTTAATGATGTCCGAGGGCTCGACAGCCATACTATGGTGCTGCTTGGGAAGGCCGCTTATACTTCTGATGCTAGGGCGGCGGTGTGCTCCTCTGTTCGGAGGGAGCGTTCCGTATTGCCATTGGCTGTTATGATGCCGCGTGGATCGGGCATCTTGAGCTTTTGATAAGCATAGTGTGGCACTGCGTTGAATCTAGCAAACGCGGTTCGTCCGAGCAGTGTGTGATAGCCGCTGCAGAAGGGGACGATATCAGAGATTAACTCTTCGCTTCAGGTTGTCCGGAGAACCGAAGACCACCTCCAGCGTGATTGAGCCAGTACAATGGGCCTCTACGCCTTGTATGACTCATTTAAAGGTAGTCTTTGTTGGTTTGATTCGCGAGGGGCTAATGTCCATCTTCCGCACTGTGTCCTGATAAAGTAGGTTAAGGCTGCTAACGCCATCCATCAGGACTCGTGTTAGGTGAAACCCATCAATAACTAGGTCGAGGACTAGTGCGGCTGAACCGCCATGGCGGATACTAGTTGGGTGATCCCAGTGATTGAAGGTGATCGGTAATGATGACCACGGATTGAATTTTGCGGCGACTGGCTCTACCGCATAGATGTCCCTAAGTGCTCTCTTACGCTCCCTTTTGGGGATGTGCGTAGCGTATATCATGTTCACCGTTTTGACTTGAGGGGGAATTTCTTCTGCCCCCCAGTGTTTGGCTGCCGGGGCTCTTCGTCCTCGTCCTCACTTTGTGATCCCTTTTCCTTGTTTTCGGCATTTAACTTGCCAGCCTGCTTGAAAACCCACCAATCTCTGTTGGTATGATTAGCTTGCTTATCCGGGGTGCCGTGTATCTGGCACGGACGGTCGAGTATGCGGTCCAGGCTGGAAGGTCCTTCATTGTTCCTTTTGTAGGGCTTCTTCCGTTGGCCGGACTTGGAGCCAGTGAATCCGGCGTTGACCATGGTGTCATCGGTGTTGTTGCCATTGCTTCGGTGTTTGTGTCTATTGCGCCGGAGCTTGCTACCACTATTCTTGGCCTCGGAAGGGCCTGTCTCGCTGGCTGTGTTGTTACTACGGGCCAGCCAACTGTCCTCTCCCGCGCAAAAGCGGGTCATGAGTGTCGTGAGGGCTGCCATGGACTTCGGCTTTTCTTGGCCGAGGTGGCGTGCTAGCCATTCGTCACGGATGCTGTGTTTGAAGGCTGCTATGGCCTCGGCATCCGGACATTCAACAATCTGGTTCTTTTTGGTTAGGAACCTAGTCTAGAATTTTCTGGCTGATTCTCCAGGTTGTTGAACTATGTGGATTAAGTGATCAGCGTCTGGTGGCCGGACATAGGTTCCTTGGAAGTTGTCCAGGAAAGCTTCTTCCAAGTCCTCCCAATTGCCGACAGAATTTTTCAGGCAGGCTGTTAAGCCAGTGCCGGGCTGGCCCTTTGAGCTTTAGTGGTAGGTATTTAATGGCGTGGAGGTCATCTCCTCGAGCCATATGGATATGGACAATGAAATCCTCGATCCATACTGCGGGATCGATTGTGCAGTCGTATGATTCGATATTGACGGGCTTGAACCCCTCGGGGAATTCGTGATCCAGTACTTCATTTGTGAAGCAGAGAGGGTGTGCGGCGCCCCTGTGTCGGGCCACCACTACAAAAAAAATACACTTCAATGATGATACGTGTTTGTCACATTAGGTCGCGTTTTTTGTCATGCATGTACATCCATGACAAATTTATGACAGAATCAAGATAGTCATACCTGTGCTGTCGTAGAAGTGTTCCATGACATTACCAAAATTATCATCATAGAAGTGTCCACTTCCATGACGATAAATCACGCGTCACAGAAGTGCTTTCGTCAAGGGTGACCGACACGTGGCATCCACCGTAACGGAACGCCGTTAAGCAATCGGGTCGGGTTTTGGATCCGATAACCCGTTAACAGCCCCGACCAATGGGGATTTTCCACGTGTAAAATCATCATTGGCTGGAGGAAACACGTGTCGGCTCACCGTTGGGACAGATGTCATCCACTCATTGGACGGAAGCCGCCTATGGTACGTCGACACGTGGCACGGCCCAACAGAGGCCCATTCTTGTAAAAAGGCTGGCCCAGTAAAAATTAGCAGGCCAGCCCATATAAGACCTACTTGTGTCAGGTCCATTTAAGCCCACGGCCAATACGAGATGAGCCAATTCGGCCCGTCAACGGCCCGTTAAAGATTTGACACCATTGCAGCCCATCGTCAGTTCGAGCCCGTTAACAGCCCGCTATATATCTGGGCTCAATATCGGCCCGATGAGATTTCGGCCTGTTAACGGCCCGTTTAATGGATGGGCCAATTTTCAGGATGTACATGTTTCAGCCTTTTAGCGACGCATTTAAATGTTGGGCTAGTTTCCGGCCCGGTGTGTCTTTCTGCCTGCTGACGGCCCATAAATCTGATGGGTCATTTGTTGTCGGACCTGAGTTTCGGCCTTTCAGCGGCCCATTTAAGTGTTGGGCCAATTTTCTGACCCGGTGTCACTTTCATCCTGTTGACGGCCCATAAATCAGTTGGGCCATTTTTAGTTGGACCTGAGTTTTGGCCTTTTAGCGACCCATTTAAGTGTTGGGCCAATTCCCGGCCCTGTGTGACTTTCGGCCTGTTAACGGCCCATAAATGAGTTGGGCCATTTGTAGTGGGACCTTAGTTTTGGCCTTTAACGGCCCATGCCCTTCATGGTCCAATACCAGCCTGGTTTCTCTTCGGCCTGCTAAAGGCCCACAACCTGATTGGGCCATTTACAATCTGACCGACTTTCAGCCTCTTAGCGGCCCATGGTCTTCATGGTCCAAACATAAGCCCATTGTCTCTTCGGCCTGCTAAAGGCCTACAAAGATAGTTGGGCCATGTCGGCGTTACGGGAACGGGATACCCAGACTTGCTCTGCTGCGGCCTGCATGGCGTGGCTCAAGGGGTGGCCCAAGCCGGCCCATCTTCATCGGCAGACAAGCTCAAGACCCTTGCGAGGGGCCAAGCCTCGTGGGGCGGACGACAGAAGCTTCCTCGAGCACGGCCTCGTCAGGCTGGCTCGCGAGGAGGTGGAGAGATCAAGGCGGGGTACCTCATGAGGTGCCCATGACGCAAGCCATGACGACCGAGGGCGCTAGGATGGCGCCAGCCCGCGCAGTGCCCTAATTTCCTCTTTGGTGCAAAGGAGGCAAGTGCAGGCGAGAGCATCAAGCAAAGGCAACCATTTCGGTGCAACAAGACCAAGACCATCACAACGGCAGGAAGGAGGTCATCGTGGAGCCCAAGCCGGCGTCACCGTCAGAGCCTTTGACAGAGCGAGGACCAACTTTAGTCAGGATAAGTGTACTAGATGTTCCCCTTCAAAATGGCAAATTGTTGGCGCCCTTCCCGCTCAATATTTGGGAAGAGGCCCAGGGCCTATGTCTATAAATAGGACTAGCCTCCCACAGGGTAGAGGGATCCGGAATCCAGAACAGAGCTAGAGGTCAAGCAATCTAGAGAGAGAGAGAGAGAGTGACCGAACTCCCCCTAGCAGTTCATCGCACCGGCCAAGAACAGACCCTCGCGAGGCTGTTCTTCCTTGTATTGTTCATCATCAGCCCCTGAGGCAATCCACCACACCACACACTGGAGTAGGGTATTACACCACAATGGTGGCCCGAACCAGTATAAACCTTGTGTCCCTTGTGTTGCTCTTTGTGTAGTTTAGATCCTTGCGAGGCGACGAGGTGCAGGTAGGTAGGGGGTGAGATCTCCGCGTGCACCCCAGAGTTCGAACCTAGAGGGTCTGCTGGAACCCGAAATCCTACATTTGGCGCGCCAGGTAGGGGTGTGCCGGAGCTTTCCCTTCCGCCGACCCGCTCTCCGCCAACATCGCGGTTCGCCTTATGATGACCGGCGCGCCGCCCACTCCGGTCGCCAGCGCAGGCGCAGGGACCAGGGGGCTCTGAGCCTTGGCCCCAGCCCTGCGAAAGGTGCAGTGGCTGAACAAGTTCAAGCCGGAGACGCCACCACGCTACAACGGCACGACAGATCCACTGGCCTTCCTGCTGGCGTACGAGGAGGCCGTCCTCGAGGCAGGAGGCGACGACAGGGTCATGGCTAAATGGCTTCCCATGGCCCTCACCAGCGCCCTGCGCATGTGGCTACTCCACCTGCCAGTTGCTTCCGTGGCCTCTTGGGAGGAGCTGCGCGACCTCTTCCTCGCCCAGCACGCTGCGCCGGTGCCCCCGGTCGTCGCAGCTCTCCTGGGCGGCTCGCAGGCGCCACCTTCAGGCCGCCACGTCAAGCCATTCATCCGCCAGATCGGCGCTGCCTCCGCGCAGCATGGGGCTCCTCCGGTCGGTCGGCGCCCAAGGCCGATCGGCCTTCACTCGAGGACCACCACCTCCGACTCAGCCTGCTCGAGGCGCTCCCAATGCTGCACCCCACCATCTGCCAGGTGGTCGTCACCAGACCCTCATCGACGGGCGGCGCGAGCCTCGGCGTGCTCTCGGTTGAAGCCTTCAGCCTCGTCCACATACCACCGAGGCGGCCCGCCCAGCAGAGCCCTTCTTGGGCGTCGGAGGCGGTTCAGCCGGCTCCACAGGGCAGATCCGTCTTCCGTGACCTTCGCACCTACGACAACTTCCGCACGGAGCTAATCGACTTCGACATCGCCCCCATCGGCCTCCCATACAACGCCATCCTCGGCTACCCAGCACTAGCCCGATTTATGGCCGCGACTCACCCCGCGTACAACCTCATGAAGATGCCCGGGAGCAGCGGCGTCCTCACCGTGTCCGGAGACGCCGGGGATGCGTTGCAAGTGCTCAAGCTCGTCTTCAAGACTGCGGCGGCGGCACAGCCCGCCGACTCAGATGCCCCTGAGCCCAAGGGGGCTGCGCCGGCCAAGAAGAAGCAGCTGTTCACCCAAGACAAGGCAGAAACCAAACAGATACTGGTCGACGAGGACGGGTCCACTAACGCCACCTTCACCATAGGCGCCAACCTCCAGCCCGAGCAGGAAGAGGCCCTGATCAAGTTCCTACGCGCGAATAAGAAAGTATTCGCATGGGAACCTGATCAGTTGGTAGGGATCCCGAGAGGCGTAATCGAGCACCACCTCAACGTGTGCCCCAATGTACGCCCCGTGAAGCAAAAAGCAAGACGGCAGTCCACTGAAAAGCAGGCTTTCATCGTCCAAGAGACCCGCAAGCTAGAAGCGGCAGGGGTCATCCGCGAGGTCTGATACCCGGATTGGTTGGCTAACCCGGTTGTCGTGCCAAAGAAAGGGGGGAAGGAACGCATGTGTGTCGACTTCACCAACCTCAACGAAGCCTGCCCGCAGGATCCATTCCCGCTCCCTCGCATCGATTAGATCGTCGATTCCACCGCCGAGTGCGACCTGTTATTTTTCCTGGATGCCTTCTCTGGCTATCATCAGATCAAGATGGCGGTAGAAGACGTGGAAAAAACGGCTTTCCTGACCCCGTGTGGAGTGTAATGCTACACATGCATGCCGTTCGGGCTGCGAAACGCAGGAGCGACCTTTCAGCGGCTGATGCACATCACCTTGGGCCCGCAGCTCGGGAGGAATGTTGAGGCTTACGTCGATGACATTGTGGTGAAGTCTCGGGAGGCCAGAACCCTGATACAAGACCTGGAGGAAACCTTCACGAGCCTCAACGCAGTCAACCTACGGCTCAACCCGGAGAAGTGTGTGTTTGGGGTCCCCTCGGGCAAGCTCTTGGGCTTCCTCGTGTCTCATCGGGGCATCGAGGCTAACCCAGAAAAGGTCAAGGCAGTCGAGGACATGAGCCCGCCGAAGACCCTCAGAGAAATGCAGAAGCTCACTGGGCGCGTGACCGCACTAGGACGCTTCATCTCCAAGTTGGGGGAACGAGCGCTACCCTTCTTCAAGCTAATGAAGAAAAAGGGCCCCTTTTAATGGACTGAAGAGGCCGACAAGGCATTCCAAGATCTCAAAAGGTACTTAACCAGCCCTCCTGCGCCCCCAAGAGCCCCTGGTGCTCTACCTTGCAGCCACCCCCTGCTCTGCTAGCGCAGCCCTGGTGGCGGTTAGGGAGGAGCGTTGGACCAAAGCCGCGGCAGCTGCCCGGGTCAAGGCAAAGCAGGATCAAGGTGTTGGGCAACGTAGTAATTTCAAAAATTTTCCTACGATCACGCAAGACCATGGTGATGGCATAGCAACGGCGGGGAAGAGGGCCGTCCCCGTACCCCCGTTAGACCGAAAGCGGAAGCGTTATAACAACGCGGTTGATGTAGTCGTACGTCTTCACGATCCGACCGATCCAAGCACCGAGCGTCACGGCACCTCCGAGTTCTGCACACGTTCAGCCGATGGCGATCCCGGACTCCGATCCAGCAAAGTGTCGGGATGAGTTCCGTCAACCGACGACGTGGTGGCGATGATGATGCTCCACCGGCGCAGGGCTTCGCCTAAGCTCATGACGATATGACTTCTCCAGCGCGAGGCCTTCGCCTAAGCTCATGACGATATGACCGAAGTGGAATATGGTGGAAGGGGCACCGCTTTGCGGCTAAGGAAATCAACTTGTGTGTTTTGGGGTGCCCCTGCCCCGTATATAAAGGAGCCAAGGGGAGGTGGCCGGCCAAGAGGAGGCGCGCTAAGGAGTCCTACTCCTCCGGGAGTAGGACTCCCCCCAATCCTAGTTGGAATAGGATTCCCGGAGGAGAGAGAGAGAGGGGCGGCCCACCTTTCCTAGTCCTAATAGGACTAGGGAAGAAGGGCGCAGCCACCTAGGGCTGGCCCTTCTCCTTTCCTCCAAGGCCCACTATGGGCCCATGTAGTTCCCGGGGTTCGGTAACCTCCGGTACTCGATAAATTCGATTTCACTCGGAACCTTTCCGATGTCCAAATGTAGGCTTCAATATATCAATCTTTATGTCTCGACCATTTCGAGACTCCTCGTCATATCCGTGATCACATCCGGGACTCGAACAACCTTGGTGCATCAATACTTATAAACTCATTATATCATCATCAAAGCGTTAAGCGTGCGGACCCTACGGGTTCGAGAACTATGTAGACATGACCGAGACACCTCTCGGTCAATAACCAATAAGCGGGACCTGGATGCCCATATTGGCTCCTACATATTCTCGAAGATCTTTATCGGTCGAGACCGCATAACAACATCGTTGTTCCCTTTGTCATCGGTATGTTACTTGCCCGAGATTCGATCGTCGGTATCCAATACCTAGTTCAATCTCGTTCTTGGCAAGTCTCTTTTCTCGTTCCGTAATACATCATCTCACAACTAACACATTTAGTTGCAATGCTTGCAAGGCTTATGTGATGTGCATTACCGAGAGGGCCCAGAGATACCTCTCCGACAATCGGAGGACAAATCCTAATCTCGAAATATGCCAACCCAACATGTACCTTCGGAGACACCTGTAATGTACCTTTATAATCACCCGATTCGTTGTGACGTTTGGTAGCACCAAAAGTGTTCCTCGGGCAAGCGGAGTTGCATAATCTCATAGTCATAGGAACATGTATAAGTCATGAAGAAAAGCACTAGCAACAAACTATACGATCAGGTGCTATGCTAATGGAATGGGTCATGTCAATCAGATCATTCAACCAATGATGTGATCCCGTTAATCAAATAACAACTCCTTGTTCATGGTTAGGAAACATAACCATCTTTGATTAACGAGCTAGTCAAGTAGAGGCATACTAGTGACACTCTGTTTGTCTATATATTCACACATGTATTATGTTTCCGGTTAATACAATTCTAGCATGAATAATAAACATTTATCATGATATAAGGAAATAAATAATAACTTTATTATTGCCTCTAGGGCATATTTCCTTCAGTCTCCCACTTGCACTAGAGTCAATAATCTAGTTCACATCGCCATGTGATTTAACATCGATAGTTCACATCATCATGTGATTAACACCCATAATTCACATCGCCATGTGACCAAGACCCAAAGGGTTTACTAGATTCAGTAATCTAGTTCACATCGCTATGTGATTAACACCCAAAGAGTACTAAGGTGTGATCATGTTTTGCTTGTGAGATAATTTTAGTCAGCGGTCTGTCACATTCAGAGCCGTAAGTATTTTGCAAATTTCTATGTCTACAATGCTCGCACGAGCTACTCTAGCTAATTGCTCCCACTTTCAATATGTATCCAGATTGAGACTCGAGTCATCTAGATTAGTGTTAAAACTTGCATCGGCGTAACCCTTTACGGACGAACCTTTTTCACTTCCATAATCGAGAAACATATCCTTATTCTACTAAGGATAATTTTGACCGCTGTCCATTGATCTACTCCTAGATCACTATTGCACTCCTTGCCAATCTTAGTGGTAGGGTATGCAATAGATCTGTACACAGACATGACATACTTTATAGAACCTATGGCTGATGCATAGGGAATGACTTTCATTCTCTTTCTATCTTCTGCCGTGGTCGGGTTTTGAGTCTTACTCAATCTCACACCTTGTAACACAGGCAAGAACTCTTTCTTTGACTGTTCCATTTTGAACTACTTCAAAATCTTGTCAAGGTATGTATTATTGAAAAACTTATCAAGCGTCTTGATCTATCTCTATAGATCTTGATGCTCAATATGTAAGCAGCTTCACCGAGGTCTTTCTTTGAAAAACTCCTTTCAAACACTCCTTTATGCTTTGCGAGAATAATTCTACATTATTTCCGATCAACAATATGTCATTCACATATACTTATCGTAAATCTTGTAGTGCTCCCACTCACTTTCTTGTAAATACAGGGCTTCTCCAAGTCTGTATAAAACTATATGCTTTGATCACACTATCAAAGCGTTTATTCCAACTCGAGATGCTTGCACCAGTCCATAGATGGATCGCTGGAGCTTGCACATTTTGTTAGCTCCTTTAGGATTGACAAAACCTTCGGTTGCATCATATACAACTCTTCTTTAATAAATCCATTAAAGAATGTAGTTTTGACATCCATTTGCCGATTTCATAAAATGTGGCAATTGCTAACATGATTCGGACAGACTTAAGAATCGCTACAGATTGAGAAAATCTCATTGTAGTCAACACCTTGAACTTGTCGAAAACCTTTTTGCGACAAGTCGAGCTTTATAGATAGTAATACTACTATCGAGATCATCTTCCTCTTGAAGATCCATTTATATAACATGGCTTGCCGATCATCGAACAACTCCATCAAAGTCCACACTTTGTTCTCATATATGGATCCCATCTCAGATTTCATGGTCTCAAACCATTTCGCGAATCTGGGCTCATCATCGCTTCCTCATAGTTCGTAGGTTCATCATGGTCTAGTAACATGACTTCTAGAATAGGATTACCGTACCACTCAGGTGCGGATCTTACTCTGGAAGACCTCACGAGGTTTGGTAACAACTTGATCTGAAGTTTCATGATCATCATCATTAACTTCCTCACTAATTGGTGTAGGAATCATCGAACTGATTCTGTGATGAACTACTTTCCAATAAGGAGAAGGTACAATTACCTCATCAAGTTCTACTTTCCTCCCACTCACTTCTTTCGAGAGAAACTTCTTCTCTAGAAAGGATCCATCTTAGCAAAACTTGCCTTCGGATCTGTGATAGAAGGTGTACCCAACATTTTCTTTTGGGTATTCTATGAAGACGCACTTCTCCGATTTGGGTTCGAGCTTATCGGTGAAAACCTTTTCACATAAGCATCACAACTCAAACTTTAAGAAACGACAGCTTAGGTTTATCGCTAAACCATAGTTCATACGGTGTCATCTCAGCGGATTTAGATGGTTGCCCTATTAAACGTGAATGCAGCTGTCTTCTAATGCATAACCCCAAAGCGATAGTGGTAAATCGGTAAGATACATCATAGATCGCACCATATCATAATAAAGTACAGTTCTGACGTTCGGACACACCATAACGTTGTGGTGTTCCGGTGGCGTGAGCTGTGAAACTATTCCACATTGTTTTCATTGAAGACCAAACTCGTAACTCAAATATTCATTTCCACGATCAGATCGCAGAAACTTTATTTTCTTGTTACGATGATTTTCCACTTCACTCTGAAATTCTTTGAACCTTTCAACTATTTCAGACTTTATGTTTCATCAAGTAGATATACCCATATCTTCTCAAATCATCTTGTGAAGGTCGAGAAAATAACGATACTTGCCACGAGCATCAACACTCATTGGATCGCATACATCGGTATGTATTATTCCCAATAAGTCAAGTAGCTTGTTCCATTGTTCTAGAAACGGAGTTTTAGTCATCTTGCCCAAAAGGCACGGTTCGCAAGCATCAAATGATTCATAATCAAGTGATTCCAAAAGTCCATCAGCATGGAGTTTTCTTCATGCGCTTTACACCAATATGACCTAAGCGGCAAGTGCCACAAATAAGTTGCACTATCATTATTAACTTTGCATCTTTTGGTTTCAATATTATGAATATGTGTATCACTATGATCGAGATCCAATGAACCATTTTCATTGGGTGTGTAACCATATAAGGTTTTATTCATGTAAGCAGAACAACAATTTATTCTCTTTAAATGAATAACAGTATTGCAATAAACATGATCAAATCATATTTATGCTCAACACCAAATAACACTTATTTAGGTTCCACACTAATCCCGAAAGTATAGGGAGTGTGCGATGATGATCATATCAATCTTGGAACTACTTCCAACACTCATCGTCACTTCCCTTCAACTAGTCTCTGTTTATTCGTAACTCCTGTTTGAGTTACTAATCTTAGCAACCTAACAGTATCAAATACTCGGGGCTACTATAAACACTAGTAAGGCACACATCAATAACCTGTATATCAAATATAACCTTGTTCACTTTGCCATCCTTCTTATCCACCAAATATTCAGGGTAGTTCCGCTTCCGTGACCAGTTCCATTGCAGCAAAAGTACTCGGTCTCGGGCTTAGGTCTAGACTTGGGCTTCTTCACTCGAGCAGCAACTTGCTTGCCGTTCCTTTTGAAGTTCCCTTCTTCCCTTTGCCATTTTCCTTGAGACTAGTGGTCTTGTCAACCATCAACACTTGATGTTTTCTTGATTTCTACCTTCGCGATTTTAGCATCGCGAAGAGCTCGAAAATCTTTTTCGTCATCCCTTGCATACTATAGTTCATCACGAAGTTCTACTAACTTAGTGATGGTGACTAGAGAATTCTGTCAATCACTATCTTATCTGGAAGATTAACTCCCACTTGATTCAAGCGATTGAAGTACTCGCACAATCTGAGCACATGCTCACTAGTTGAGCGATTCTCCTCCATCTTTTAGCTATAGAACTTGTTGGAGACTTCATATCTCTCAACTCGGTATTTGCTTGAAATATTAACTTCAATTCTGGAACATCTCATATGGTCCATGACGTTCAAAACGTCTTTGAAGTCCCGATTCTAAGCCGTTAAGCATGGTGCACTAAACTATCAAGTAGTCATCATATTGAGCTAGCCAAACGTTCATAACGCGTCGCATCTGCTCCTGCAATAGGTCTGTCACCTAGCGGTGCATTAAGGACATAATTCTTCTGCAGCAATGAGGATAAACCTCAGATCACGGATCCAATCCGCATCATTGCTACTAACATCTTTCAATACAATTTTCTCTAGGAACACATATGAAAACATAGGGAAGCAACAACGCGAGCTATTGATCTACAACATAATTTGCAAAATACTACCAGGACTAAGTTCATGATAAATTAAAGTTCAATTAATCATATTACTTAAGAACTCCCACTTAGAAAAATATCCTCCAATTCTCTAAGTGATTGCGTGATCCATATCAACTACACCATGACCGATCATCACGTGTGATGGAGTAGTTTCAATGGTGAACATCAATATGTTGATCATATCTACTATATGATTCACGCTCGACCTTCGGTCTCCGTGTTCCGAGGTCATATCTTATATGCATAGCTCGTCAAGTATAACCTGAGTATTCCGCGTGTGCAACTGTTTTGCACCGTTGTATTTGAGCGTAGAACCTATCACACCCGATCATCACGTGGTGTCTCAAAGACGAAGAACTTTCGCAACGGTGCATACTCGGGGAGAACACTTCTTGATAATTTAGTAAGGATCATCTTATAATGCTACCGTCAATCAAAGCAAAATAAGATGCATAAAGGATTAACATCACATGCAATCAATATAAGTGATATGATATGGCCATCATCATCTTGTGCTTGTGATCTCCATCTCGAAGCACCGCCATGATCACCATCGCCACCGGCGCGACACCTTGATCTCCATCGTAGCATCGTTGTCGTCTCGCCAACTATTGCTTCTCGACTATCGCTACTGCTTAGTGATAAAGTAAAGCAATTACATGGCGTTGCATTTCATACAATAAGCGACAACCATATGGCTCCTGCCATTGCCGATAACTCGTTACAAAACATGATCATCTCATACAATAAAATATAGCATCACGTCTTGACCATATCACATCACAACATGCCCTGCAAAAACAAGTTAGACGTCCTCTACTTTGTTGTTGCAAGTTTTACGTGGCTGCTACGGGCTGAGCAAGAACCGTTCTTACCTCGCATCAAAACCACAGCGATACTTCGTCAAATAGACTCCGTTTAACCTTCTCAAGGACGGGCGTAGCCTTTCACTCGATTCAACTAAAGTGAGAGAGACAGACACCCGCCATCACCTTTAAGCAACGAGTGCTCACAGCGGTGAAACCAGTCTCGCGTAAGCGTCTGGCGTAATGTCGGTCCGGGCCGCTTCATCTCACAATACCGCTGAACCAAAGTATGACATGCTGGTAGGTAGTATGACTTGTATCGCCCACAACTCACTTGTGTTCTACTCGTGCATATGACATCAACGCATAAAACCAGGCTCGATACCCTTTGTTGGGCAACGTAGTAATTTCAAAAATTTTCCTACGATCACGCAAGACCATGGTGATGGCATAGCAACGAGAGGAAGAGTGTCCGTCCACGTACCCTCGTGAGACCGAAAGCGGAAGCGTTATAACAACGCGGTTGATGTAGTCGACGTCTTCACGATCCGACCGATCCAAGCACCGAACGTCGGCACCTCCGAGTTCTGCACACGTTCAGCCGATGATGACGATCCCGGACTCGATCCAGCAAAGTGTCGGGATGAGTTCCACAAGACGACGGCGTGGTGGCGATGATGATGCTCCACCGACGCAGGGCTTCGCCTAAGCTCATGACGATATGACTTCTCCAGCGGGGGCTTCGCCTAAGCTCCGCGACGATATGACCAAGTGGAATATGGTGGAAGGGGCACCGCACACGGCTAAGGAAATCAACTTGTGTGTTTGGGGTGCCCCTGCCCCGTATATAAAGGAGCCAAGGGGAGGTGGCGGCCAAGAGGAGGCGCGCAAGGAGTCCTACTCCTCCGGAGTAGGACTCCCCCAATCCTAGTTGGAATAGGATTCCCGGAGGGAGAGAGAGAGGGGGCGGCCCACCTTTCCTAGTCCTAATAGGACTAGGGAAGGGGGCGCGCCACCTAGGGCTGGCCCTTCTCCTTTCCTCCAAGGCCCACTATGGGCCCATGTAGTTCCCGGGGTTCGGTAACCTCCGGTACTCGATAAATTCGATTTCACTCGGAACCTTTCCGATGTCCAAATGTAGGCTTCAATATATCAATCTTTATGTCTCGACCATTTCGAGACTCCTCGTCATATCCGTGATCACATCCGGGACTCGAACAACCTTGGTGCATCAATACTTATAAACTCATTATGACTGCCATCGAAGCGTTAAGCGTGCGGACCCTACGGGTTCGAGAACTATGTAGACATGACCGAGACACCTCTCGGTCAATAACCAATAGCGGGACCTGGATGCCCATATTGGCTCCTACATATTCTACGAAGATCTTTATCGGTCGAGACCGCATAACAACATACGTTGTTCCTTTGTCATCGGTATGTTACTTGCCCGAGATTCGATCGTCGGTATCCAATACCTAGTTCAATCTAGTTCTTGGCAAGTCTCTTTTCTCGTTCCGTAATACATCATCTCACAACTAACACATTTAGTTGCAATGCTTGCAAGGCTTATGTGATGTGCATTACCGAGAGGGCCGAGATACCTCTCCGACAATCGGAGGACAAATCCTAATCTCGAAATATGCCAACCCAACATGTACCTTCGAGACACCTGTAATGTACCTTTATAATCACCCGATTCGTTGTGACGTTTGGTAGCACCCAAAGTGTTCCTCGGCAAACGGGAGTTGCATAATCTCATAGTCATAGGAACATGTATAAGTCATGAAGAAAAGCACTAGCAACAAACTATACGATCAGGTGCTATGCTAATGGAATGGGTCATGTCAATCAGATCATTCAACCAATGATGTGATCCCGTTAATCAAATAACAACTCCTTGTTCATGGTTAGGAAACATAACCATCTTTGATTAACGAGCTAGTCAAGTAGAGGCATACTAGTGACACTCTGTTTGTCTATATATTCACACATGTATTATGTTTCCGGTTAATACAATTCTAGCATGAATAAAAAACATTTATCATGATATAAGGAAATAAATAATAACTTTATTATTGCCTCTAGAGCATATTTCCTTCACAAGGGGGCCTCACAGAGACCACTACCACAGCCGAGAAGGATCAGCCGCCGCAGGGAAGCGCACTCGGAACAGAAGAGACCCCTCCCCCTGACGACCAGCCACTGGGGGCTCCACTGTCTCAGGAGGCGCCACGGCCTCCGGAGGACGCCAACAACACCAACACTCCCAACCTCGTCGAACACCACAGTACTTCGTCAAGACAAGTGTTGCGGGGCCTTGAGGGCGCGGTACCCCATGCCCCAGAAAATCCTCCTCACGCTCTTGGTGGCCTTGCGCAAGCTGCGGCACTATTTTCATGGCCATCCCATCAAGGTTGTCTCGGCGTACCCCTTGGAAAGGGTGCTCAGGAGCCCCAACTCGGCTGGAAGAGTCGCTGAGTGGAACATCGAGTTGCAAGCGTTCCAGCTAGAATTCAGCACCACCAGAGCCATCAAGGGAGCCGCGCTAGCGGACTTCGTGGCGGAATGGACGGAGGCGCCGGGCCTCAAGGCTGATGAGGATCGATCCCTCTCCCCGGGAAGCGAGGAACCGGACGGTTGGATCATTTACTTTAACGGGGCGTTCTCCAGACACGGCGCGGGAGCTGGCGCAGTGCTTATATCTCCTACTAAAGACAAGCTCTACTACACCATGGAGCTCTGTTTCCAGCACAGAGAAAAGGTCTCCAACAACATAGCAGAATATGAGGTCCTGATAGCAGGCCTCAAGGCCGCGGTTGCCTTGGGAGTGAAGCGCCTTACCATAAAGGGTGATTCACAACTCCACGTCAACTTCTCCAACAAAGTATACGAGCCGAGGGATGAGCACATGGAAGCCTACCTCGCGGAGGTCCACAGGATGGAGAAGCAATTCTGGGGACTGGAGTTGCAGCATGTGCCTCGTGGCACCAATCAAGAGGCTGACGACATCGCCAAACGGGCATCCAGGCGGCTACCTCAGGTGCCCGGCGTCTTCGAGGAGCGGCTCTTCAAGCCCTCGGCAACGCCATCGCTGTCAAGCACGGTGCAGCCTCGGGAAGAGCTCCCCCAGCCACCTGCCTCGGGGCCCCGGTCGCAGGGTCGGCCTCGGGGCCGCGTCTGCTCCTAACACTGGAGCCTCAGGAGGGGTGCTGGATCACAGAGCTCCGGAGCTACCTGACGCAAGGGACCTTTCCCAAAAAGGAGGAGGAAGCGGAGCATGTGGCGCGGCAAGCCACAACGTACTGCATCAGGGATGGAGAGCTCTACCGGAAGCGACCGAATGATGTGTCCCTGCGTTGCATCTCCAGGGAGCAAGGGAAGGAGCTGCTGGCAGATATACACGGTGGAGACTGTGGGCATCATTCGTCATCACGGACCCTCGTTGGCAAGGCGTTCCGCAGCGGGTTCAATTGGCCCATTGCGCTCAACGATGCCGTGGAACTGGTGAAGGCTTGCAAGGCCTGCCAATTCCATGCCAAGCAGATCCATCAGCCGGCGGGAGGTCTGCAAACTATACCCCTCTCGTGGCCATTCGCAGTCTGGGGGCTGGATATCCTGGGCCCGTTTCCTCGGGCGCCAGGAGGCAACCGTTACCTCTACATCGTCGTGGACAAGTTCACCAAGTGCGCTGAAGTGGAAGCCGTCCGCACATCCCCGCAGGTTCTGCGGTCAAGTTCATCAAGGGCATCGTAAGCCGGTTCGGGCTGCCGAACCGCATCATCACCGGCAACGGTTCGCAGTTCACCAACAACCTCTTCAAAACATACTGTGCTAACCTTGGGACGCAGGTATGCTACACTTGATAGCGCACTCCACGAGCAACGGTCGGCCGAAGCGGGCTAACGCAGAGGTCTGAGGGCCTCAAAACCGGACATTTAAGAAGAAGGCGGAGGCTGCGGCGAGGCTGGTACGACGAGCTTCAGTCCGTGTTGTGGTCCATCCGCACGACAGCGACCAAGCCGAGTGGCGAGACCCCGTTCTTCCTGGTCTATGGAGCTGAAGCAGTCCTCCCTCACGAGGTCAGACGTTGTTCCGCACGGGTTCTGGCGTTCGACAAGGCGCGGCAGGACGCCATGCGGAGGACGGACCTCGTGCTAGGGGAGGAGCATCGTCGAGAAGCCGCGCTACGAGCGGCAAGGTACCAACAAGCACTGCTGCGATACCACTGCCGCAACATTCGCCCCAGGACTCTTGAGGTAGGGGACCTCGTGCTCAGACGGGTTCTCTCCATGGAGGGACTGCATAAGCTTTGTCCCATGTGGGAGGGCCCATTCAAGGTTGTTCATGTTTCCAGGCCCGGCTCCGCGCGCTTGGAGACTTAGGAGAGGGTGCCCGTCCAGAACACATGGAACATCCAGCACCTCTGGAGGTTTTACCCTTAAAAAGGCCCGGTGCCTGTGAAGAAGGCAAATGCCTGTGAAGTTGTTGCGTTCTGGAAAATGCCCGGTGCCTGTGAAGAAGTCGAATGCCTGTGAAGTTGTTGCGTTCTGGAAAAGGCCCGGTGCCTGTGAAGAAGGCGAATGCCTGTGAAGTTGTTGCGTTCTGGAAAAGGCCCGGTGCCTGTGAAGAAGGAAAACGCCTGTGAAGCTTATCTTTCTGAGAAAGGCCCGGTGCCTGTGAAGAAGGCCAACGCCTGTGAAGCTCGCCGCCCGTGACACTCTCACGTAATAATGAGTTGGGGCTGTACACGCCCCGGAGTCTCGAGGCGCCGGTCTCAGGCCTCAGGGCTCCCTCACGCCTAGTGGCAGCACTTGGCTCCGCGCTGGTGAGAAGACGTCGAAGATTAGATTAGGTGCCGGACGCGGCTTTTTTCATTTGTTTTCTGCAGTTGGCTTGTTCATTCCCATTTGAAGTTTTATTGAAGGTGTTGCCGTCTTTGGCTTGCGACTCTTTGCCTTCTTCGCTCTCCTACCTCGATTTCTCTCGCGCGAGTCTCGTGAGGGAGCAACGCGGGCGCCCTCACGAGTATTTTCTGCCCCTCTTGTTTGAGGCTTCCCTAACCGGGTTCGCTCACGGAGCACCCCTCGATCCAAATTGCCCCACACGCACCACGACCTTGAACACATGACCTAGGTCGGTCGCCTCCACGACTGAGGCCAGAAACTACCTCTCCTGGCTAATCTTTGCAGGGCATGAAGCGTTCGGCAAGACCTCGGCCTCGGGAGGCGAAGACCGCGACAGGTCGCCCCCAAGCTAAGTAATTTCAACGCGCAGGCGTGTGGCACAGAAGCCTAATACAAAAATAGCGGAAGCAGTACGATAATTAAACAGCAACAGTACAAGCACGCCCCCGCGGGGCCCTACACTACTGTCTCCTTGCGCAGGAAAAGGAAAATAACAAGACAGGCGACACCAACTCGCGGCGGAAGCTCGAACTGCCTCCGGAGCTCAAGCGGACTCCCTCTCGCGCTTCACCGAGGCGCGACGTCGGTCGGACCCGCTACCTCCCTCCAAGCGGGCGCGGCGGCGCGGAGGCAGGTCACGGCCACTGCTGGAGGAGCCGCTGTCCGAAGAAGAGTCGCCGAAGCTTGACGAACCCCGAGCACCGCCAACCACGCGCGTGCCGTCATGTTCGTCCCGATCGTCGCCGGGGCTAGGACCATGGCCGCGGTCGTCGTCCTCGGGGCAGCACCCAGCACGGCGACCGTCTTCCCCGAACACCCTCACGTAGAGGGTGGCGTCACCGTCGAACTTAAAGTGCAGAGAGCACCGCCGGCTCAGACCTCGCGCGCGGGCAAACGTTTGCCAGCCGCAGGTCAGGGCCACGCTCCCGGCAGCAGAGACCTCCAGCGAAGCATAGGAGGCCCGGCTGCAGCAATCGTCCGCCTGGAGCCAGAGGCCGCCCGGGGCTCCGGCCGGAAGTTCACCTAAAAGGAAGCGGGGAAGCTGGAGCCAGGTGCTGGTCGGCTCCGCCGACCATACGACAAACTCCGGCAGCACCTCTGCCGAATGGAAGCGCGGCCTAGGGGGTCGCACGGCCGTAGTGCGCCCCCCATCAACGGCCTGACGACCGTCACCGTGCGGTAGATCGCCTCCACGGCCGCGAGAAGCCGCTACGGGAACCACAAGGTGCTTGCCAGGACGGCCTCGACCGCGCTTGGCTGGGTGAGAGTCAGGCTCCACCTGGCGGGCCTTTCCCTTCTCCGCGGCCGAGAACCTCCTCGGCGGAGCCATGGGGAAGAAGGAGAAGCAAGAAGAGATGGACTGGAAGGGCACGCGACGTTCCGTACTTATAACCGGGAAAGGCCAACCGACGACCTCCCCGATCACACGTAATCATGACCCGCTTTGCATGCAGGGACGTGTCAATTCGTGCAGTCGCCGAGGCGTCGTGGGGAAGCAGAGACGCCCACGTCCAATCAACCGCCACGCGACGCCCAAGGCCGCAGGCTGTTAGGGCCCGTGGCGCTTAGCACTTGCCCCTTCGCTTCTCTGCTCAGCCAAGTCCAGGCGCGCCTTGGGCCCGGGGGCTACTGTCGGCGTTACAGGAACGGGGTACCTGCACTTGCCTACCCGCTGCGGCCTGCGGGCGTGGCTCAAGGTGGCCCAAAGACGGCCCATCTTCATCAACACAAGCTCAAGACCCTCACGAGGGGCCAAGCCTCGCCGGGCGGACGATAGGAAGCTTCCTCAGGCACGGCCTCGTCAGGCTGGCTCGCGAGGAGGCGGAGAGATCAAGGCGGGGTACCTCACGAGGTGCCCATGACGCAAGCCATGACGACCGAGGGCGCTAGGAGGGCGCCAGCCCGCGCAGTGCCCCCATTTCCTCTTTGGTGCAAAGGAGGCAAGCGCAGGCGAGAGCATCAAGGAAAGGCAACCATTTCGGTGCAACAAGACCAAGACCATCACAACGGCAGGAAGGAGGTCATCGTGGAGCCCAAGCCGGCGTCACCGTCAGATCCTTTGACAGGTGAGGACCAACTTTAGTCAGGATAAGTGTACTAGATGTTCCCCTTCAAAATGGCCTATTGTTGGCGCCCTTCCCGCTCAATATTTGGGAAGAGGCCGGGGCCTCGCCTATAAATAGGACTAGCCTCCCACAGGTAGAGGGATCTAGAATATGTAGCGAGTAGCTAGAGGTCAAGCAATCTAGAGAGAGAGAGAGAGAGAGAGAGAGAGAGAGAGAGAGAGAGAGAGAGAGCCGAACTCCCCTAGCAGTTCGTCATACCGGCCAAGAACAGACCCTCATGAGGCTGTTCTTCCTTGTATTGTTCATCATCAGCCCACAGGCAATCCACCACACCACACCTTTGGAGTAGGGTATTACACCACAATGGTGGCCCAACCAGATAAACCTTGTGTCCATTGTGTTGCTCTTTGTGTAGTTTAGATCCTTGCGAGGCGACGAGGTGCAGGTAGGTAGGGGTGAGATCTCCGCATGCACCCCAGAGTTCGAACCTAGAGGGTCTGCCGGAACCCGAAATCCGGTAGGCCATATGTAGCCCAAACTTAGTAACGGCATGTTAACGGCCCGTGAAATAAACTGGGGCCACCTGTTGCCCGCTTCGATGTCGGCCTGTTAACGACCCGGGAGGTAAGAGGACCGACCATTAACTTTCGTCCTAGTAACGGCCCATTAACTTAATGGGCCCACTATAGTTCGTACATGCCTTTAGGCCAAATTAGATAATTTGAGCCCATTACGACGAGCAATTATGCACAGGACCAAAACCGATCACGCAAAGGTACGGCATATAGGGAATAACGTTGCATATCCAGCATATATTACAGGAAATTACATCCACTGGGCAATCAAAGATTGATGCCAGTGCAAATAAATGAGCAGAACCTAACCATCTACAACGCCACAATCTGCAACCTCAAAGATGATGGCGCCCATAAGCATGTGGGCAAGTTCTTTCGCTTTGCTACACTGTCTCTCGAAAATATTGATCGGTTGTTGTGTCGCATGCGACTCTGCACCTCTGATTCATCCACCATTTCCATCATTGCTTCAGCCATTAATTGGTTCACAAACATACATTTATTCCGTTGCATTCGAGATGAGGATCTTGAATGATTCAGATGGCGATTTTGGCGAGCTTGTATTATTGATAGTGGAGAGTGTCTCACCACGCATCATAACATAAATTAGGACGGAACCAAACAGATTAATCATGAGTTATTGCCATATTACCTGGCCTAGATTTACTGGAAAGAAACAATGGGGTTGCCTTGCTGTTTTCGAGTTTGTCCTCTTATCTTCACAGCGTGCACAAAATTAACACACTAGCATTGCTATCATTGGCCAAGTCAGATAATAGGAAAGCAACATTGACACAACGAACGTTTGGGCAAGTAGCCTACACCAAATTAACACAATATGGCACAACTATCATCAGCCGTAAGGTAGTACGAAAGCAACATTGACACAATGAATGAATGGGCAACCAGAGAAGCACTACAATTCAAGAATGTGCGTGATATGAGATAGTACATTCATGCAGCTCAAGATGCAAAACTACCGGGCAGTTTTCCTTACAAAAATCAACATTGGCGCCTTTAACATTTTGCTACAACTAATTTTAGATCAGATAAAGGTTAGATTCACGCCGATTAACAAAATACATGTTGATGTAAAAATATAGTGATATACAATGTACTTACATCAGCATTGGAGCACGAGAGAATTCCCACGAGATATTTTCCTCGAAAACGATCCCAATGGAGGAAGTCTTCTATCTTTTAACCTTATTTTCTAAAAGAGAGATGGATAAGAAACATGTAGAAAATATGATCAGAATGCTATAAAATTTCATGATGCGAGCATACGCACACGCTTCTTAGAATGGAGTTGACATTCTTTTGCTGGACTGGAGCGGACTAGTTCTTTGGCCACTTGAATCTTCTTATTATCAGTGGGAGTTGGGTTTCTCTGTGCTGGAGTAGTATCTATGAAAAATGGAGTTGGTTTATTATCTCCTGGCGTTTGGATCTTTTGCAAAGACCTGGTTTGTAACCCTTCAGATTCTAATAGAGTCGTCTTCCCCTTGCATGCCTTATATAGAAGAATGGTGATTCAGTTATAAAACATGCTACAACAGAGATGGAATAGGTACTGAAGAATAGAAAGGCATGACATATTGACATGTATTCCCTCCATCCGAAATAAATGGACGGGTCTAGGCGTATTTCAGTTCTAGATACATCCAGTTTATCCATTTCTGCGACATTTAATCCGGACGGAGGAGTATGATGTAAGAGCTAGGGATACTGACAGACAACACAAGAAAAAACACTGAAAACCCCACTGCAGAACCAAAGTATTCAAACCCACTGATATGAGATAGTACACTCATGCAGCTCAGGATGCAAAACTACCAGGCCGTTTTCCTTACAAAAATCAACATTGTGGCCTTTAATCATACATTTTGCTACAACTAAATTTAGATCAGATAAAGGTTGGATTCATGCCGATTAACAAAATAAATGCCGATGTAAAAATATAGTGATATACAATAGGCACTTACATCTACATTGGAGCACAGAGAATTCCTGCAAGAATCTTTCCTCATAAACGATACCATTGCAGAAATTCTTCTATCTGTTAAGCTTATTTTCTAAAAGAGAGATGGGTAAGAAACATGTAGAAAATATGATAAGCATGCTATAAAATTTCATGATGCAAGGATACGCACACGCTTCTTAGAATTGAGTTGACATATTTTTGCTCGACTGGAGTGGACTAGTTCTTTGGCCACTGGAATCTGCTTATTATCAGTAGGAGTTGGGTTTCTCTGTGCTGGAGCAGTATCTATAAAAACTGGAGTTGGTTTATTATCTTATGGCGTTTGGATCATTTGCAAAGGCCTTGTTTGTAACCCTTCAGATTCTAACATAGTCGTCTTCCCCTTGCATGCCTTGTATAGAAGAATGGTGCTTTAATTATAAAACATGCGACAGCAGAGAGATGGAATAGGTAATGAAGAATAGAAAGGCATGACATATTGACATGTATTCCCTCCATCCGGAAAAAAATGGATGGGTCTAGGCGTATTTCAGTTCTAGATACATCCTTTTTATCCATTTCGGCAACATGTAATCCAGACGGAGGGAGTATGGTGTAAGAGCTAGGGATACGACAGGACAACAAAAACAAAAAAAACCTAGTTGAATGTAAAACTATATGCTAGCGGAATACATACAGAAATAACCAAGGCAACATACACGTGTATGATTGGGAAAATAAGATGGCATTGCAACAGACCACTAGAACATCACTTCAAAGTAAAAAACATGGTATGGCGTACATATGAAGTACATCTTGATGAATAACAATGCATAAGATATTCGAAGCATGATGTCCAAATTAAGCGAGATGGCATTGCGATAGAGTAGAATGACAAGATTTGAATTTGAAAACATGTTATCATGAATGGAATAGGTCTTGAAAAACAGGAAGGCATGACATATTTACATGCATGATCAACATGCTAAGCACATGGCATTACAACAGAGTAGATACACTCCAGACATTATATGCATGTTGTACCCATATCACGAGCCAAGTTAGAGCAAGGACCTTGTGGGGTGAAGAGGATTCATCATCTTTACGCAAGTCTTACAAGAACTGCCTTTACATGTTCCATCATATTGGGTATCATTGACATCAAGTTTATTGGCCTTTACATTGCTCGTGAGGTTCTTGTGGATATATCGGTGTGTGCAATTATATCGACATGCATGGAAGACAACTAGTAGTTAGATTTATGTAAATGAGTGCACTGTGGGAGACGACATAAATAGTAGGACTGGGGTTAACTAGCAGCACAGGTCTCATAAACTAAAGGAGAACACAGATGAAAGCTACGAGAATATGTATCGTTTGTACTCGAGATTAAGTAGATGGCACACAAAAGTATTAAAGAACAACATAGGTAATACTAGAAGTGGTATAATACTATAATCACCAGCCTGTGGGATAGCATTGGCTGATGGATGATAACTATGGAACAGTGTTACCTAAAGAACAAGTATCTTAGCTGAACTATGGAACAGCGTGAACTCCTGAACAAGACCCGTAAGAGATCAGCATGAATATATAGTGAAATGTGATGATCTATTTTCCGTGCTTAGATGAATAACAAAGCCCTAAATGTTGCACACAAGTAACATGAGGGTACAACCTATCTGGCTGCCATCCATAGGAGTGAGCATCATGTGCTGACTTGTCGATGGCCCTGCAGTTGTTGTGGTTGTCCATGTCGGGCACGTGCATTCGATCACGAGGAACTGTTGAGTGGGGACTATAGCTCCCTTCGGTGTATGCTTAACTTGTTGGAGCAGCTGCGGTGAGTCGGAAGACGGTGTGTGCAAGATGCGATAACGATAAAGTTAAGAATGACATATCTCTTTGATCCAAGAAATACACTAAGAGATCAACAGAAGGTATGAGAGTGGTCACACGTCTGTTGGCGAAGACTAAATTGGGTCACATGATTTTATTTTATTTTAGTCTCGTCCGATCTCGCCGGATGGCTTGATGGCCGTCTTGTGCCTCCCGGTGACACTGCTCGAATCTTCCCGAAGAGCCATCGACCAACGGCAGAGCAGCCTTCCTCCGCCGTCCGTGGCCCGTGCAAAACCCGCCTCGCCCCACCGCCTTTGCCGTGGTTGCGCCGCCCGGTCAATCCACAAAGACTCCCGTCATCCAGATCCGCGGCTGCAGTACCTTCAACCCACGCAACTCTAGAAGATAGCCATCTAAGCGCTGCTTCCGCGGAGAACTTGCGGCCCCGCACCCTTACGTTAGACACCAGCCAGCCGGCAGCCTAGAAGCTCCATCACCTCGAGGGGTGCTGCTTCCCATTGGGAATCGATTGGCCCAGAATAAAAATTCAGACAACTGACGCCTAAATAAAGTGATTTCAGATGAGGGTGCGACCTATCTGGCGGCATGGTGAAGTAGGCAGGTCCAGCTGCCAAGTCGGTGAGGCCGGCGCGGTTGCGGTGGTGACCGGCGGCAGGGAAAGAGCGATGTCGCGATGGTCGACGGCTACGCGGAAGCAGCGCCAGGACTCTTGACGGATCCGAAGTTGGAGCCGCTCCGGCGCCATGAACAACGGCGAGGGTGAATCGGCTCTGGTACGGTTCATGCGGCCATTGTCGAGGCCGCACCAGCAGCACGGAGTAAGTGGCACACGGCCCAGTGCACGATGGCAATTGGACAGCGTCTCCGGCATTAGGGAGGAGGGCGGCTGTGAAATTGGTGCGGTGGGGGCGCCATGGAGGTGGGGCTGAGGTTTCGCGGCTCGGGTGAAGGGAGCTTCCCGGGGAGAAGGTGATTTGGCGCCCACGAGGTATGAATGGGGCGGGCGGGGGATTGGGAGGAGGGAACCATGTCTTCTGACGCATTTATGCGAAATGTGAGGGGGTTACAGTTCTACGCTTTCCTATAGGCTTCTCGGCTTGGGTCTGTGTCTTGAGGGTCGGGGATAGTAGAGTAACTTTGCTTCTCCCCAAATAGTGGGCGGAGCGATTTGAGGCGAGGCGTGTTTTGAACTATAGTGGGCGCGAGCGATTTCGGACGAGGAGAGCGTGTTTTGAAATAGTGGGCGCGAGCTATTTCGGGCGAGGAGAGCGTGTTTTGCCGACCATGGTTTATGAATTATTCGGCACATGTCATTTCGACCGAGGAGAAGGCGCACTTGGATGAAGTTACAAACCTACCCTCGATGTACAACAGGCCAATTGATGCGTGTCCCACATAGGACGGTAATTTCGCGTCTCCCATTTATTTGCTTGGGCGAATTCCACCAAGCAGAGAGGATGTTTAACGGTTCGTTCAAATTTTGGGAGAACGAGCATCCACGTCTACCTTACCAAGTCGATTCGAATCAAATTTTTAAATATTAGCTTGCAACTTCTTTTTTAGATGGAGAGATGATGCTGGTGAGTAATGTGTTTTTACATGCTCGTTTTTAGCGATTTACTATATGACAAATAGTTGACCCACTCAAAAACGCGAATCAAACCCAAAATGAAATATCTCGATTCAATGAACTAGCTCGTTCAGTAGGTCAAAATAGTGAACTAAATCCAAAATTGAACACCTCAATCGAGTAGCATGTTGTACAGTATTATAGTACTCCATGAACATGTTGAAAGTCAAATTCATGAACTTGTTTTATATACGCATATATCCGTTCATGTGTGGATTGCAGACAACATGGCCTCCAATTTAAATATTTGAATGCAAGTTTATATCAGTCTTTGATGCATAAAACACGACCTCCCCCTCTCCCGGACTCCTGTTCTCTCTCTCACTCTCTCGCCGACAATCTTCAATTCTGTCGCACGCATCCGACACAAAAACCTTGTTGGTCCCTCTCCCTTTCTCTCTCTCTCTCTCTCTCTTTCTCTCTCTGTGTGTGTGTGTGTGTGGGGGGGGGGTCTTTCTAGTCCGCATTCATATATACACCATCTATAGGTCTCTCTCGCACACTATGTATGATACTCTAGCTAGTCCAAGCTAGATATCATGGGTGCACTCATCGTACGCACACAAATTCCTTGGCTCTTTGCCCGTAACTCTCTCACGCACCAGTATGTCATCTCGGAGCTCTTCCCCCATCTCTCAAACTCTCCATCCACCTGGGTCACACATACACATGCATATCTCATTCGCACTCGATAGGCCCATCTAAAACTCTATCTCTCTCCATCGTTCTCTCTCCATCTCACACGCATACACATACACAATCTCATGCCTAGCTAGCCAAGTATGATGGTCTCTCACTCAATTGTAGGCACACGCAGTCCCCCCTACATGTATATGACTAGCTAATCTTAGTCTCCATCACAAACATGTGCATGGTCTATCTCGATTTCTCTCGGGCATCTTTCTATCGCAAGACGCACTCCCTCGATCTCCCACCCATATAGTCCCTCACGATCTCGAGGGATCTCTATCACAAACACACCTCTCTCCCTCCCCATGCGCCCATGCCATCCATGTGTCCCTCTCGACCTTTTTTCCTTGTTGGCCGACCTCTATTGGACATGTGCTACAGGGGTGTCTCTCTCCGTTGCAAAAAATCACACACTAGCTATCTTCGTGTACCTCCTCGCCTCGCTTTTCCATCTCGGAGATGCATGCGTGATATGTTCGCATAAGAAACGAAAAATACACACTCTCTCTCTAATTTATCGTTTGTTGTCACTTTCTCTTTCACACACATACTCTTTTTGCACACTTACTCATTCTCCTTCACACGCACTTGATCTGTCTCGACTGAGGCACTCACCTCCGTCCATAGCACATAGATTTATTGAAAAGTCAAACATCACAAAGTTTGACCATGTACGTGGAGAAAAGAATTACATCTAGTACGGCAAACATATACCATTAGATTCACCATGAGATGTAGTTTTGTATGATGTATCTTTGGTATTGTAGATATAAATAACATTTGCGTAAACCTGATCAAAGTTTCCAAAGTTTGACTTCTAAAAAATTTACATGCACTGCATTATCGAGCGGATGGAATATCTCTTTCCCCCTCTCAGCTATCTGACGCACCACTCAGCCTTATCGGGGCTCCTCAATCTCTCTCAAACTTTATTGGTCAGTTTGGTTCGTGACCTGACCCTCATGCCTTGATGGTCGGTACTGCCTGGTGTGGACGTGAGATGTAAAATATTTCTGCCTGGCCAGGCTTGTGTGGTGCTGAAGCGTTTGGTTCATGCCTGGGCCAGGCAAAGCATCAACGTCCCATCAATCAATCCATGCATCAATTATTTAATGCTAATATCCATCCATGTTGTTGTTAGCCTCGTGGCCGCACGACCAGGCACGGCCAGGCGTTCGAAATCGGTCGCTTGGGCCAGGCTACTTGCAGTGTCTGGAGTTCAGCCAGGCTAATTAAAGTGCAAGGGAACCCAGCCCAGGCGGGCTTTCTTTTTCACAGGGTAGCAACCAAACAAGCGTGCATGAAATCTAGCCACAACCCCAGGCCATGCAAAAGATGCTCACGACGCAAGCCAAACGGGCCTTATATCTCCCTGGTTCACACATACACATGTCTCACTCGTGCTATACATATAGACCCATCCAACACTCTCCGCCCTTGTTCTCTCTCCATGTGACACGCACCCCCCCTAAGTACCATAATCCCTCACTCCATCATAGGCTCTGTTTGGATCCATGGGTTAGAGTTAGTCTGGGTTAGTTTGGAGTCAACTAACCCAAAAAGATCCAAACAGGAGGGTTAGTTTAGGTTAGATGCATCTAACCCATCCAAAAAAACTAACCCATCCAAGAGGTGCTTATTTGGGTTAGTTCTTCTCGGGACCACTAATAAACACTCTTTTCTCTCGCTCTCCCCGCAGCAGATCCCTCCCCACTTCCTCGAAGCTTCTCGTCCTCTCTCTCCCTCCCTCTCGCACCGCCCGTGAAGGTGCCTCGCCGTATCTGCGCTCCATCTAACTCTGCCATCCAAACACCTCTTTACTTAGAGTTAGTTCAGGGTTAGAATCTAACTCTAACCTCTAACTGAGTTAGAGTATCCAAACAGGCCATAGGCGCAAGCACTCCCCCCCTCCTAAGTATGATTATCTCTTACTAGCCATCAGGAACACACGTATTGTCTCCTTCCATCCATACGTCTATCTCGATATCTCTCGGGGCATCTTCTATCGCGCACACACCTTTTCACTCGATCTCCCACCCATGTAGTCCCATCACGATCTCCATGGGATCTCTCTATGACAAACATACACTCTCTCCTCCCCATGTCTGCATTTTCTCCGTACGTCTCTCTCGACCTCTCTCCCTTGTTTGTCAGACCCCTCTTGGCCACGTGCTAGGGGTCTTCCTCTCTCGGTTCCAAACAACCACACACTATCTCCTCACCTTGCCTCCGTTGTCGAAGATGCATGTGTGATATGTTTGCATAAGACATGCATGCTTTTTCTCCACTTTTATCATGTGTTGTCCATGTCTCTTTCACACACGCACACACACTTTTTTCACTCTCTCTCTCTCTCTCTCTCTCGTCAGGACTCACACGTCCATAAGCATATGGATGTTTTGAAAAGTCAAACCTCGGAAAAGTTTGACTAGGTATATGTGGAAAAAACATTTACAACTGGAACGATCATTAGATTCATCACAACATGTACTTACTTCATACTATCATTTATCTTTGGTATTGCCGATATAAGTAATTTCTTTATAAACTTGGTCAAAGTTTCAAAAGTTTGACTTTAAAAAATGTTGTAACTACATTATCGAACGGAGGAGTAGCTCTTTCTCTCTCTCTCTCTCTCGCTATCTCTCACGGGCCTCCCTCTCACTCAAGTCTCTATACCGACGGATTATACGCCACCGTGTCAGCAGATAGCTCAGATATTGTTTAGTTGACGGTCAACCAATCCACATGCTGTGTTGTCACTCGTGTTCTCAGATCTTGGTGTGCTGGCCCATGTGGCGGTGGGTGAAAATAAGTAAACTAGAGGCCCATCTCGACACGCGTGAAGGAAACAAAGTTGAAACCACTGGGTAGCACCCCACACGCTAGTAAATTGAGGGCGCATTGAGGACAAACTTCTTGCGCGCGAAGGACGACTTTTCGCACACAATTCACCACTGCAAGCGGCATGCATGTAGGACGACTCACGCACACCCAGCACACAACACACACCAGCACACGTGTACACCGGCGTCGCCACTGATTGAGATGGACGGCGAGGCAGCCAACAAGCGGAGGCCGCTCGAGCCAAAACCGCATCCGGCGAGCCTGGACTTCATCAGCAGCCTCCCCGACGACATGCTTCTCGTCATCATCGGCCTCCTCCCCACCAAATCTGCCGTGCGGACTGCCCTGCTCTCCCGGCAGTGGCGCCCCCTCTGGCGCTGCGTCCCCCTTAACCTCACCGTCGACAGCTTCCTCTATGACGGGGATTGCAAACGCATGGCCGCAGTCTCCAAGATCCTTTCATCGCACCCTGGGCCAGCCAGACGCCTTGACATCCGCATGTTCAGTACCAACTGCAAGGTCCAACCCAAGTTCGACGAGTGGTTCTTATCCCCGCCCTAGATCAGCTCGAGGAGCTCAGCTTTGAAGCTGGATGATGTCGCCTCGCCGCCGTCCCGCTCCGCCTCACGCCAACGCTGCGCCAAGCCAGCTTCAGCTCCTGCTATCTTCCCAGTTAATGCCGCCCGCCTTCTTCTCCCTCAACTCAAGCAGCTCGACCTCTTCGACGTTGTCATCTCGAAGAAGGCTATGGAGCACCTACTCCGCAGCTTGTATCGCCGAGTACCTTTGTCTTGAGCAGATCCATGGGTTCATTAGCCTCCACATCGCCGATGAATCTCCGATGGATTTATGTGTCTTGCTGGCCCCGCAACAAGACATCAATTGGGAAGAGATCACTCCAGCTGTTCCACGTTATGGTCATTGAGAATGCGCCTTTCCTTGAGAGATTGCTTGTATCGGATCTAGAAGGTCCAACAAAAATCAGGGTCATTGACGCTACCAAATTGACAGCGTTGGTGTACTCGTCGCCAAATTCTCCAACTCTTTATTGGATCCGTAATCGCTCGGTACAACACTCATCTTCTTCTCCGCCTTCTTGAAATTCACATTTTAAATTTCTTCTTGATGTATTTACGACCGCCTTCCGAAAATGATTCCCACAAGCTTGACCCAGGTCCATGCGCACAAAGAAGATCTTAGCACTAAAATCTATCGCCCCAATCTGGATCAAGTTGTTGGATTCCTTACATGCTTTCCATGCACGGAGAAGCTACTCATCGAGGTGAAACTTCTTTCCTATTAGTAAACGGTAATCACAATGTAGCTCAATTTTTCGTAATTTTCCCAAATTACGATGACAAGTGTAGTGTTCAAAACTACATCTACGCACTGCACCGAAAGAAATGTTTTTAGTATTTTTTCTCACGTGATCACCTGCATCATTTTTATGTTGTACTACTATAGTAGCCTAGGCTAGTCATAGTGGAAAGTAACTTAGACTACTCCAAGAACTCTATGGTTACCCTAAGGGCAAGTACTACCTCCGTCCCGGTTTACTCTTCCAATTTTGTAGTATCAAAATTTGACCATAGATTTAATCGACAAAATGTTAATGCATGTCACTAAGAACTATATCGTTGGATTCAGATTTGAACATATTTTCAAATGGTGTAATTTTTAGTGACATGCATTGGCATTTTCTTAGGTAAATCTATGGTCAAAATTTTATACTAAATACGAGTTAGTATTCCCTCCGTCCCAAAATTCTTGTCTTACATTTGTTTAGATACGGATGTATCTAACACTAAAATGTAACTAGATACATCCCTATTTAGACAAATTTAAGGAAAGAATTTTGGGACGGAGGGAGTACAAAAGTGGGCTATGTAGGCCAAAACATGTGCCAAATTCACTTGTGATGCATTTGGCATCGATGCCCCTCCATTGCTCACCTGGTGCCCCAATCTGGAGCACCTACTTTGCTCTGGTGCCAAATTAACTCATGCAATGAAAAAACACTGCATGGGAGAGAGAGAGAGGACTGAGGCAATAAAAAAACACTTGTTTGGGAGAGTGAGAGGCTGGTGTAGTTGGTTTGATTGATTTGTTTATACATGTGGGTTTGTGTGCACAGCGGTGCCAACTCTCTCACATCGCGAGAGCGGTGCCAAAATATTTTGATTTGACATCGATGCGTATTATGTGGCATACTTTTGCGAAATATGGCATCGGCCACATAGTGGAAGGAAACAAATGCCCAAGCTCTTCATGTGCTCCTAGTTAAATGAGAGGAAACAGAAACAGAGAGAGAGAGGGAGAGAGAGAGAGAGATAGTGAAAAAATATCACTAGCCAGCCAACCCTATCGTATGAGCGAATGATATTGGTACCTCTTGATGACACAGCAATCTTATGCAGCCAGCTGCTCTAATATGTTCTCTTCTTTTGCAGATAAAAAAGACCCGAAAGTGAAAAATGTGCTGCACTATAACAATCTCATCGAATGCCTTGATCTCCATCTTACAAAAATTGATTTGATCGACTACCGAGGCAGCACATCTGAGATTAAATTGGACAGGTTCTTTGTTCTGGAGGCAAGTGTGCTCAAGGTAATGAGGTTTGGCGTTCTCTGGCGCAACAATGAATGGCGTGCTGATCACCGCAAGCATCTAAGCCTAAATGACAAAGTCGCCGCAGAAGCTGAATTTGTTTTTGAAACATCAAGTGGCCAGAGACTCGAAAACTTATTTGCCCATTAGTGACTTGTCAAGGCGGTGGATTTTAGTTTGTACGATAACGCTGCATCCACCTAAAGTAACGAAAGTTCTTACGTGAACTTCCTAGTAATTCCCTCTTCCTAGGTGCAGCATTACTCCTAACATTTGTAATATCAGTTTGAAACTTGTAATATTGCTGTGTCCTATTCCTGCGTTTTCAAAATCTTGCTAATCAAACAGGTCCTGAGTTGGTGATGATCTTGTGCCTCCCATCTTTCACCAGTAGCCGTCGGATCTAGATCTGACGCATACAAACCAAGCTTCTCCAATTTTGCAAAAAGATGCCCGCACTTGTTCCCTATTTACAAAGAACTCCTTGTCTCTCACAATCAGCCATATCTCCTCCCCACCACGTCTAGAAGGACGTGGAAAAATCTAGCGCGATGGCCGCTGCCGGAGCAGTCCACCCTCAATCTTGGTGTTCCGTGCAATGCACGAGCATCTACGCACGGGAAATTATGTCGAACAGGGCTTGTTGTAAGCAAGCTAGCTCTACAGCCATGATGATAGTGACTCCAGACGGTGAGGCTGACTATGGTATGCCGAACACGGCGCCTATACTCAGGTCATCTCCGGCGCAGGGTCTTGTCACTTCACTATGAGGAGCAGCACGTAATAATTTGACCAACGGTAGTACAAAGGTTAGTACTCCTAGGAGTACTACATTGGTAGTACTACTACTAGTACTAGTAGCACCACCGTCTGGATTTAGGAGTACTACCACGTCCATCTGGATTTTAGTATTTGACTAGCAATATCTAGTAATGCATGTCACAAAAATGTACTACTCCCTCTCGAAATAAATACATGGTGTTTTATTCCTATTGGCTAGAGAACTTAATGTTTTCTTGCTAACTAGAGTCTTAATAGGATTACATGCAATGAACTAAACACTGCATGTCATGTTTGGTAGTCTCAAGTCATTGAAAGCATGCACGGCCCACATCTCTCATTGGTTGATATGTCACGAAATAAGAAACAAGGAGGGAGTTAATGCACCGTGCCTAAGTGTTTTGGGATTATTTGGTTTTCGTAATGTGACTTACACAACTATTTTTGTTTACATGCATTAACATTTTATTAGTTAAATCAAAGTTCAAAACTTGGCGCAAAATGCAAAGGGGACCAATAAACCAGTAAACATCAAACTTCTCTCGTTTGACCCCAACTAGAGGTCCGGTGAGATCACTATACTGCACCGGCACGGAGGGGGCGCAGCTTCATTGACTTACGGCAACTGCATTTCGGTGAATGACACGTGGGCCCAGGGGGTGGCTGGCCCACCTATCATACAGCCAAAGGCAGGTGCAGTAGAGGGCCGAGGAGTAGTACGAAATCCTACGCACCTACGCACGCTAACCTAGGGCAAGAGTGATCACTCGAATTGCAAGATCAGTTGACTAGTAGAAGCTAAGCTAGACCCATGGAGGCGATGAGCACGAGCATCAGCCGGCTGTGCCAGATGGTCCACGACGCTGCCCGCGTCCGACAACGAGGAACGCCTGTGTAGTATTGCTTGAGGCCGCAGGGCGAGGGGCCGCTGATGACAGCTTGTCTCCTTGTTCGACGAGGTCCTCGCCGGTTTCTCGACAAGTTCACCATCGCCAAGAAGCTCACGACGACTTTGACATAAGCCTTCACCGACGCGCCAGTGCTCGCGATGCCCGCCACCCTCAACGGCCACTATGGTGACAACCTCTTCAAGCATCGGTGGCCTGCGACGCCGCCGTCGCGCCGAGAATGTCCACCTTGAGGCTGCTGCCACAGCAAATACCGGTGCAGCAAGACACCATGGACATAATCACCCACATCTATGCGCATGCAAGAGGAGGACGATAGGACGCTGGCCTTCTTGGACCGCAGGGCAACCTTGGGCGACTGCTCGAAGCACGTTGAGCTCGCCGCCAACGCCGCCGCTCCTCACACGCCGGTTGGTGATCCAACGACTAGGGCATGAGGATGTCGTTGATGGATCCGTATGTATTTTTATCTTTTCACAAATCCATGTAGTAGTATATGATACTACAGTAATTATCTTACCTTTCGTGATCAACTTCATAATTTTCAGACGTATCCATGCATGAACGGCGCCAGAACCAAACTTCTCATTACTCTAGGCAAAATCATTATTTTCTATCTATCGATCGCGCCATGGAGCAGAACCAAATTTTACAAGTTACGAGTTCAAAAGGAAAAGCCTGCCGTGTTTGCATCGCACCCCCACACGGTTGGTCCGGCACGCAGCTCAAGCGGGAATGCGTGCGGTGTTGCATTTTCACTTACAAGTGGGACCGTAGTTGAGCAAACCGACTATTGGCAAACCCCCACCCCGCCCACCGCGCGATGGCTGAGAAAACAGGAGGGAGAAGAGATGGCTATAGCATGGACTCCAAGAAAATTGGTGTCGGATGGGACTCGTGTGGGCGGTGTGTGCTGTAGTGCTAGACGTGAATGCTAGTTATGGCCCATGCCACCCCACTATATCGAGCCTATATCGAGGTACAGTACGTAGAACAAATTTCCTGCAGTCCATGCTCAGCACTCCTCTATCTCTCTTCTCAGCCAGCCAGCGGACGCGCGGAGCCCATCGTCTGTTTGCTCACATGCGGTCCCACATGTCAGTGAAAACGCAAGAGGACCCACTGAACTTGCACATCTTTCACCTCGACGTGCTGGTGATGAAAAAAAATCCAAGAAAGATCTTCGGTGGCCGCTTTTGGAGTTACTCAAGAGTAGTAAGAAGACTCTATTTACAGTTTAACCCATGATGCACATCTCGTGGCTTCAACTTATCAACTACCACTCTATTTTCTTTCATGACACGACCTGGATGCCGGATGTCCCACGGTCGGCAAAGGAGGAAGAACCCACCAAATCTTCGGTTGTGCTCTCGGATTAGACTAGTTGTGCTAACTTAAAAATTTATTAGGTACTCCTCCGCTCCAAAATACTTGACTTCCATTTGTCCAAAAATGGATGTGCCTATATACTAAAACATGTCTAGATACATATACATTTTGACAAATAGAAGGCATGTATTGTGTAACGGAGGGAGTAGAATGGATGCAAGTTTTTGTATTGGGAAGAAGAGTACATCCATATATTGATAGAGCACAATTTAGTAGATGTTCTATCACTTTTAGCTAGCACAGAGGCTATAGATGAGATTAGTGCACTTGTTGATACTCCTACCTGGTATGCGTGTTGCTGCTTAGACGCAGAGAAAAACTGACCGGAGGGAGTACTAGAATAGAGGCTAGACATGAGACTAGATGCGAGGAAGCAACGTCTACTTCTTTACACTCGAAGAAGAAAGAAGCACGCAAGATCGAGCCTCCGCAGTTCAACAATGAATGCATCGAGAAGGCACTAATCCAACTTACAGGAGTAGTAAAATGTATTCTTGTGGTTCTTGTTTTCTTTGCTCTTGCTTTTCTAGTCAAAATTATCGTTGAGTTCGTGCAAAACGGAGGTCCGCTTTGGGGTCGTGCGCTGCGATTGGCCTTACAAGTGGGACCGTAGTTAAGGAAACCGACTATCAAGAAACCCCACCTCGCCTCGGCCACAGCGATGGCTGAGTTAGAGAAACGATGAGGTTGAAGAGATTGCTCTAGCACGGACTCCAAGAAATATGATGTCAGATGGAAGTCGTGCTGGTGGCGTGTGCCGTACTCCTGGACGTGAATGCTTGTTCTAGCCCATGCCACCCTACTACTCCTACTAGTAAGTACTACTATATAGTACTACTAGTATCGAGGATTCGAGGTGCTGGTTACGTAGTATAGTATGGCTGCAGTAAAAACACTCGCACGACGCGCAAAGCATGTGAAGCTAGTACAAATAGTGTACTACTATTGTTGATTGGCCCCATCCGATAACCTGTTGCAATGCACGTACAATTATGTATTCGGAAAATATTTTTTTTGCCTCGTCGCACCACTGACTCACAGAAGAAACTCAAAAGCCATTCATAAATTTAGTAAGTTTATCACAGGCATATCATTTTATTACATACAACAGGTCATCAACCCACATCGACAACGAGGATACATTATAAATACTAAAGTTTTCACCACACAACAAATAACAAGCAATGAAATGAACTTCAACTCAACCATCCCTCGGCGTTGGAAACGCTTGCTTTGAACCACAAGTGATTCTCTAGGATGGGTCATCCATTGTCGATATGGAGACCAACGCAGGACTGATCATCCAGGCTGAAGCGGCCTACTATATCAGTACCAGGGTAGGGAACCACCCAAATGTCCGAGGTATAGACACATTTGCTTCTCATAAATGGTAGTAACGTTGTGTCAACAGGAGTTGGATCGCTTTTCACCATCATTGGATAGTTTTGTCCAAGGAAGAGCGAAGTTTTCCAACACTATCAATTCTGTACCAGGATAAGGAGTTGGCGCTAGCACACTAGTATCCATCCCAATACCATGCAACGGGTGTTGGAATAGGTCCGGAGAGTGCGACCATGGGAGACTACACCGCTTCCTTAGCAAGAACATCATCGATGGGCTGTATACACACGAGAAGAGGTGATCCATCGAATTAGTTGCCAGCGCCAAATAGAATATGGGCGCTGCTCGTCCTCATGCTCATGATCATCACCATCATCATCTCCCCTTGGTTATAAAAATCTTCAAGTATAGGTGGTGGAATGTTCACAGGACCTTGGAAACACAAGAAGAAGATTGCATGCATGTGGATGAAACAATTATAATTACGGTGGAAGACAAACGTACCCAAACAACGAGGATGCCATGCAAAAACAGTGCCACGAGTGGTGGCAGGAAACAAAAGGCCCTCGTATTGAATTGCATCACAGTACTCATCCGTGTACAGAAACTGATTTTTGAGCAATATCCATCCAAATAAACCATCGACGACGGCAACAAGCTTGTCGAAGATAGCAACAACTTCATAGTTGTTGTAATTCCAAGAGCGGTTGGGGACTCGAGAAATTGCTATCTTCCATAGAAGACCATCACCATGATTGTATTTGAACGCATGCATAATACCGTGTGCTCAACCTCCGGGCGTCTGCTGAGATTTTTGGAAGTGGAACCCGTCACGAGTGTACACATTCACAAGTTCCCACTCGCAGCTTGGACCCAATGTAAACAACCCAATCTCCATTTGCGCCTGCCCAAGCCTTTCCTCAAGCGATGGCATCTTAACATCATACGATCATTATCAAGCGGCATCAACTTGCACAGGTGAGGCCTCCGTCGTGACGGCGCCACCATCGTGGTCACGGCGAAGAAGATAGGGAGATCAAACCGCCCTTGACTCTTGGGTTCCTTGTAATGATGTTATTAGTTGAGTGGAGAATGGGCTTGAACGAACCTGCCATGCTAGCCGAGGTGATGACGTCGCACCGATCAATGAGTTCCTCCACCACGCCATCTTTCAGATCGGGCAAGAATAACGGGTCGCTTCCGTCCTGTTCCTCCATGGAGAAGACGATCGAACAATGGCGTAAGAAAGGGTGAAGGGCTGAAGGAAAATGGAGGAGGGAGAGGAAGAGCGTCGGCAACAGTTCCAAATCGAGAGGGAAAGGCGAAGAGTTGGTGGACGGTTGCCGCTTGCCACGGTTCACGAAGGCGCCCGACCTACACGCCGGTTCGAAATACTCCTACTACTCACCGTCGCCTCACCGATATGTGGATCGGGACCACATGTCAACGAGACATGGTGTGTAATTTCTCGCAAAAATGCGATCCGCCGCGTTGGCCGAGGTGCCGCACTAGTTATCGGCCTTTATTTTTTAATGGCGCGCCGCTCAGTTTTGAAGCACGACTAACCGGTATCAGACGCAGAGAAAATATAAACTACTCTACCACTACTCCACCTCCAAAGACTAGTAGTATAAAGAAGATATATAGGCTGGAGCTTCAACGCTTTCTTGCCAAGGGCTGCCCACTTGCTTCTCACACTACCACCCTCTCTCCAGATCTAAAAAAGACGGACCCTCTCTCCCTCCTCACCAGTGGTCACAGATCCACCGGGGAAGAAAAAGACGTGCATCGTTGACACACTCGTCGTCGGCGAGCGAGGTCACGCACTGACAACAAGGCCGTCCTCTCAGACCTAGCGCCCGCGCGAGATCGCTGCCGTAGTGTGTGCGGAGGACAACGACCACGAGCGAAGCCACTTCCCGCCGACCCTAAGGTATGCTACCTCTTTTCGAACCATACTCTTGTTCTATTGCCCCATCTGGCACGTCGTTGCATGTGGATCTTTTACCACTCCACCATCTTGCAAATTTGCTATCCTCTCGCTCTCACTGCCACACATTTAAAACCATAATTTGCACTATTAAAGGAAACCCTACTTCATGCGACTAATGAATGTCCTGTTGAATAAGGAAAGGAAGGAGACTGATCGTCCAAGAGAGTAGGCATCGAACACGCATCTAGGTTGAAAAGGGGAAAATCAGTAGCTAAGGAACGAGTCTCGTGTCTCTTGGTTGAAGAAGGTAGAAAGGCATGACAACGTAATAGAGAATGACCAGGTCGATCGGTTTGTTGTCCTCACATAGGAAAAACGTGGCTAAAGAGAACAAAATGGGACGAATCCACATATGCTACCTGGATATTTGTTGCTCGGGCAACCATACCTCCTCACCACTCTGCATCCGTGGAGGTACATCGCATCGGTGCGCCCACCGTCCAATGGGCCTCCCATGCTCTTATTGCCACTTTTTTGCTGTTAGTATAACGCCAACAATCAAGTCAAGAAATGCTATCGCTAAAGTGATGCCACATTTAACTAATGCCGCCTCGGTCTAATGCCACAGATAATTTAAGCAAAGCCATTTAATGTCACCGGATCATTTCAAGGTTAGTGTTGATTGTGGATGTATTAAAGATTTTTCAGCTAAGGCATTCTAATGTTGTTGCACAGCCAAGATACCAACGATGAAACTTATTACTACCTTCAGATTTTTGCAATCATAATGCTTATAGATTACATACCTCACTTTCATGAGATAAGTTAATTTTTTTGTACAGTGTCAACCACAAGGCGCTGATGTCATTTTATTTTGGTTAAACTGCAGAGACAATTATGAAGACAAGAGGAAAGGTCAAGATTGGGCACCTCCTCCTCCGGCTGTTCTCTTGATTATCAAGAGGAAAGATCAAGTTTTTATGTTTGATCGATTATCAAGATTGGGATAGTAATTTTTAAGGTCCCCCCGAGTTCGAAATGATATTTACCTTGGAGGTACATGGTTTGCAATTTTTTTATACTGTCATTAGTTAATAATGCTAGTTACCTTCAGACTTTTGTATTTGGTTTAATGCTCATGCACAACTAGTATACCAATCTGAAACTTGTTACCTTTACATTTTGTATTGGTAATTTTATAGAAACCTTCCAAAGGTAGAGTTTATTGAAATCTGCTCAAGAAACCATTGCACTGCACTCGTAATAAACTAACTACTCTACTATTGCACTAGCCACTGGATTAGTGTATATTTGTAGTATTCGAATGGTGTTGCATTAGCGTATGGACATAAATAAAGTGTGGCAAGCTTCCCAGATATGTGCTCAAGAAAACTACTACCTATTTTTTTCTAAATACTAGATGTTTGGGTACTTTAAATTGAACCGCAAAAACATCTTATATTAAGGAACAGAGGGTGTAGAGTTCACTCAAATTATCCCGGTAAAGCTAGTCACACCTTTGTTAAAATTAATGTTCATTATGTTATCGGAGGAGGTCTGTATGTTTGTCTCTAATGCCTGTCTACTACATACCCGACATCATGATGTAATGTTAAGTCATTTCCTTTTGTACAGTGTAACTAAATTTTCAAGGCGGTGATGGCATTTTATTTTAGTAGAACTGCACAAAATTTGCTTAAAAGAAGAGGAAAGGTCGGGAATGGCTTAGTTTTTCAGAAAAAAAAACTATGTATGCCTTCCTGACATCAGCAGCTGTTGCTTTATTTATTCCTTCAAACAGGTGGTTAGAAACAGTCTTGCTACCTTTTCCCATTAAGAAATTGTAATGCTTATATTTGTGAGTCTATGCTTCAACTAGTGCCACTTTTATAGTAATCACACTTTCAATATCTATGCAAACAGGGATGCTCGATTTTAGTGGAGCTGCACAAAAATTCCAACTGGTTCAACATTAGGAGCATGTTTTTTTCCAAACCTTTATATCCAATTGGTGGCATTATGAGCTGTTCATTACGAAGATACATGGTTTGCTACTATCTTTCTACTCTTTTTGTACTGTCATTAGATAGTAATACTAGTGGTTTGCATGTGAATTTATTGGCAGGTACATTGGAGGTGCAGGACATGATTCAATGATTGGATGCTCAATTTTGGTTGTATTGATTTCACCTCTTCCATCACTGCGAACATGGTGTGGTATATGTTTACTAGCTGCTTGATATTTGTGCGCATGAGATGTCTCGCCTGCTGCTATTGGCAAACAAACAAAGTGTCCGCAATTTTGGTTGAACTGCACAAGAGAATAGTATAGTCACTGCATGCAAGTGCCATTTGAAAATAGACACAAAGATTGATAGTCACTTTATGGACTGCAGAAAAGTAGTACTTTACTATTTATCGCCAACACTTGGTGCTTCATTGCTTTGGTCTGATTATACAAAGGGCATCATTTTCCTAAGTTAAAGTTTGTATTCAAAATAGTCTCAAGGTGGGTGATCGAGAGAAGACCAAATCATATTGCAAAGGATGTTCCTCCATCATGTGTGGTTCATTCTCATGGTTCCAAATTGTTGGTGAAACCACTTACGCTTGCAAGAGGAATTGTAGACTTCACAAACAAATTTGTCTTTCACCAGACCGAATGTTGGCCAAGAGAAGCATCCATGTTAGTAGGAAGAATAGATGTTTTTCTAGATCTTTGCTTTTGAGCTACATATTTGTATATGATCCGTGAATCATTGAGATGCATTAACATGTTGATCTTATGTATGGGAATCGCATTAGTTAGTTTTAGTTGCACGCAAGATCCAAGTGGTTGATCTTTGCTTTTGAGCTACATATTTGTATATGATCTGTGAATCATTGAGATGCATTAACAAGAACTTATTTCTGTTCGCCAGTGTTTACAAGTTACCGATCGATCACTAGCTAGCCTACAAATGCGCACCGTAGTTTTATTTATGACGAAGATGCGGTGGCAGTTTTTGAATAAAATGCCTACCTCAAAGAAACTAACAAGTTACACTATCGATCCTACACGGATAAAAATGCCTACCTCTCAAGAAATCGACAAGCTACACTATTGATCCTACACGGATAAATAGCGATCACGCACGCATTACCTTCTTTCCGGTTTGTAGGGCTCAATTCAAGAAACGACCTACCGATCCTACACTAATAAATAGCGGATCACGCACGCACTAGTACCTCCTTTCCGGTTTGCGGGCTTAATTCAAACCTCTCACCAACCAAGGTACTCCTCCGTCCGGTTTATTAGTCCCGTGAGCAAAGCAGCAAGACCAAGGCATGGCAATAATTAACGGCATGCGAAGTTTAAGCCTAATTAATTCCAGCGATTTAAGTGGTTGCATGTGTGCCTCGGCTGCGACTCGCTGCATGCTGCTTCGCGTCTCGCCTTCGAGCGATTTCGAGTGCTCGCATGCAATGGCCGTAATTAAGGCAGCTAATCGATGCAAAAAGATACGGTTTAATTGTTGCGGGCTTTTTAAACCGTGAAATCATTATTGACAAGGAGGAGATGATTCAATGCACTCGCTTGAGCGCCATGTCGGCGCATGCGACCTGACGGACGGGACGGCACACCATAATTTCAGTTTCCCTAGTTTTCCACGGCAAGTCGGGCGCTAAGCCATTATGCATTGAATTCGATGATCGTGGCGCTACCTTCCCTATAAGTATTGTTTCCCAAGATTCTCCGCCACCGTGACCCAACTCGCCATATCCTCATAAGGCCCCACCAGTCCGACGTCGCCGCCACGCCCGCCATGCCCCCGCCGTCTGCTGTAGGCGACGCCGGAGGCGGTCACCGCCGGAACTAGTGTTTGGTTTTTCACCGGAAGGCAGACGGAGTGAGGAGGCATTCTATCTGTTTTTAGATGGCAATGCGCAGATCGAGGAGTTGTTGGAGCGCGACCGCATGGCGGAGGAGCAGGAGTTGTTGGAGCGCGACCGCCTGGCGGAGGAGCAGCGTAACACCGATTTGCGCCGCCAGCGGGACATGGAGCAGCAGCGCACCGACGCTCTGAGTCGCGAGCAGAGCGCCCGCAACTGGGCCGACTACGTGGAGGCTGGCGCCCGACAAATAGCCCTGAGGCTGTCGGGCAAGCACGTGTTCGCGACGCCGATTTTTACTACCAGCTCGTCAAGTGGGTTTCCCGCTTGGAAGCTGAAGCTTCGGTGGACCACACCGGCATGGAAAGGGCCAACGCGCGGGAGCAACGCGCCCTATCGCACCTCTGGCAAGTCCGAGGCGAGGCGCAGGACGCCGGTGCCGGCGTTTAGCGTGTACCACCAGCATTGTCTAGTTTGCTAAGAGTAAGTTAGTACTTGTCTAGTGGGAGTAGATAGTTAACTTGGCTATGATGGTTGTCAACGTGGAAGTTCAGTACTCTATATGTGGATCAGACTGTTACTTTGCTCAATGTTGAACTTTTCGCTTGAACGTATGGAATGGGCTGTTATTTTTTAAATGGGTTGTATTTGTCCTTCACGGGTTTAGAGGCTGACTTGTGGGCCTAGTGTTGACGCGTACACAATCGGGAGATGATTGTACGTGGAGTGGATGATGCAGGACCTGCCAAGGTCATGGCAAGACGCAAGCAAGTGCCTCCTTATTTCAAGCCAATAAAAATGGCTCCTCCTAGTGGATTTCGACATCCGGGTCCCATGCCATTGTCAACGAGTCAATAAATGAGAGAATTGCACAACGAGCGGTCGACACCAGGGACCCAAAGAGCTCGCCCAGTTTTTTTGGGTTAATTTGATAAATTCCTCAGAAATGCCACCGCAATTTCTGAACTTTGAAAATGCCATTTCATGCCATTTCTAGTGGCATTTTTGAAGTCCGAGTGGCGTTTTCAAAGTTTGCAAACCGATGTATGCTTTTCAAAGTTTGCAAAAATTGCAGTGGCATTTTTCAAAGTTTGGAAATTGCAGTGGCATTTTTATGAATCGTCACAATTGGAGTGGCATTTATCTAATATGTTTTTGAGACGGAAGCAGGGTGTCAACTGGGCTATGTGGGACACTCTGGCCTGTCTAGACAACCTTTTCTTTTATGCTTACCACAGACCAGCCCAGTAGTTTTTTTTATTTTTGAAAATGGCTAGCCCATTTTTTGTGATTTGTCAAGTAAGTCACTTTATCAGGCCTGTTGGGCTAGACGAGGAGAGCTTCATTCGGCTGGCCGAGAAAATGGCCTATCAGTAATGAGAAATGGGTTGTACATTTTTAAAACACATCAAACCGACAATTAGTTTCAAATATCATTTTTTCATTTCGATATTTTAAATTGCATTGCTTTTTATGCGTGGACAATTTATTCGATTTTATATTGATATACATTTATTTTTAAAATCAGTCTGAATTTGACTCAAATTTCGGGATTAAAAACAGTTCAGATCAAGACCGACATATGCAAAATTTCAGATAATTTTTAACCGTGGCCACAATATGGGTTGTAATGCTAACAAAAAGAATATGGGCTCCAAAAACCCGTAAGAGTTAGCAAATGGGCTGTAAACTATTTGAAATAATGGCAGATGGGTTGTATGTCGTTTTCCACAGATTTGAGGCTTTCCACAGATGGTATGTATACGTTGGATGTCCATCCAACGGCCGTCGTGCTTCTTCAATCTCTGCTCTTCCTGCTCTAGCCGCCAAACAAGCGCCAAGGACTGCTCGCTCCTCCTCCTCCCATGGCGGGTCAGTGCTGCCGCCAAGCAGCCTCACCGCCCCACCGCACTCCCATCACTGGCCTAGCTATCACTCTACTCACCCTCGGCCCCACACATGCTGTTATTCTCCAAATGATGGCGCATTTAACCAAGAACCCTCGTATTCTCCGCGTGGGAAATAACTGCCGAGTATTCCTCGCTCGGTCGCTCCTTCCTAGGCCTCGCCGCCGCCCATCGCCTCGTGCTCGCGCGCCCGGTCAACGTGGTCAATGAACGACATCCATCGGAAGTGCACTGCACTGGAGAGGCCGATACTGGGTCCCTCAAGGAAATGCCTCCTTATTACACGCAAAATAATGATTCCTCCACCTAACATCCGGGACCCACCAAAAGGACCTCTCAGATTTCATGAAAAACGTTATCGCCACCGATAGCTCGGACCCACCAGCTATATCTTCGCACGCAAGGAAGTGCCTCCTTATTACGCCAAAAAAGAATACCTCCCGCTAGCCGGGACCCAAGATAGTGGGCCTACTAAGTTGACGTGGACGAAGGGCTTTGTCAACTTAGTCAATATGCACGATTCTAGCTCGACCGATCGTCGATGTCCATCCAACGGCCGTAGTGCTTCTTCAACCTCTGGTCTTCTTGCTCCACCGCCCAATGCAGCGCCGGTCGTGCCGCCGCTCCCTGCCTCCGTGGCGGCTGTCTTGTCAGCCGCGAGGCCTCACCGCCCCATACTACTCCCACCGCTGGCCGGCCATCCTCCACTCCACTCACCAACAACCCTCGTTATTCAAGGGCGACGGCAAAAGAGCCAACCAAGAACCTCGTATCCTCTCTACGTGGGCATCCATCGCCGCGTCTTCCCGGCCCGCGTCGTCCCCTTCATAGGCCTCGCTGCCGCCCACCGCCGTGGTGCTCTCGGTCGGCGTGGTCAATGTGGTCAACGGCCAATTCCATCGGAAGAATATCAGACGTGGAGAGGCCGATACCGGGTCCACGGCAGCCGCAAGGAAGTGCCTCCTTATTACACGGAAAATGATTATTCCTCCACCTGACAGCAGGGACCCACCGGACGGGCCACCAGTATTTCGCAAAAAAATGTTTTCCCCTGACTGCTGGGACCCACCCAATGGGCTACCGATTTCACTTAAAAAACGCCCCCTCCGTCACCGACCCACCGGAAGTGCCTCTTTATTACGCACAAAAATATGAATACCCCCCCAGCTAGCTGGGACCCACCTTGGTGGGAGGCTGACTTGTGGGCCTACTAAGTTGACGGGGACGGAGGGCTTTGTCAACTTAGTCAATATAAACGATTCTAGCTCCAAAGGACCGTAGGATGTCCATCCAACGGCCGTAGTGCTTCTTCAACCTCTGGTCTTCTTGCTCCACCGCCAAAGCAGCGCGGTCGTGCCGCATGCTCCTGCCTCCCATGGCCGGATGTGATGCCGCGAAGGCCTCATCGCCTTTACTATTCCCACCGCTGGCCAGCCCTCGCGGCGACGGCAGCCTCACACCGCAGCCAACCAGTGAACCTCAGATTCTCTCGGCGCCGCTTCCATCGCCGCGCCTTCCCCGCCGTTGTACCCTTCCTAGGCCTCGTCGTCGCCCACCGCCCTGGTGCTCTTGGCGCGGCATGGTCAACGTGGTCACGGAACGATTTCCATCGGACGTGGACCGTATGTGGAGAGGCTGACAGCTGGGTCCACGATCGCAGCAAGGAAGTGCCTCCTTATTACGCGCAAAATAATTATTCCTCCACCTGACAATGGGACCCACCGGACGGGCCACCATATTTAGTGAAAAACGCTTCCCCTCCGCTGGGACCCACCAATTACATCTTCGCACGCAAGGAAGTGCGTCCGAAAAAAACGATTCGCCCTCGATCGCTGGGACCCACCAGCTACATCATCGCACGCAAGGAAGTGCTCGATACCGGGACCCACCTGGTCGGAGCATACGTAGCGTTGTCATTCTGGTCGCGAACGTGTACATACATACTGGTCGATGTAGAGGCGCGCACGTGTCATAGATGTAGAGGCGCGCACGTGTCGTAGTAGAGGCGCGCACGTAGCATGTACACATACGTACAACGGCGAGGGTACAAGAAAGAAAATACGCCACGCACGTACATACGGTCGTGGTCTCAACGCCTACCGCGATACGCACATGGCTGGGTCGGAACGGAGAAACAACATCGCCGTCGTGTTCATGGGGAGCCAACCGCTGGGTCGGAACGGAATGCGTTGTCGTGTTCATCGGGAGGGCTTGGACGGAACAGCGATGGAAACGAGGCCCGCGCATCGGACAACGGCGAAACGGCCTTGTGTTCGACCGCCACGCTCAAACGGGTCCTGTTGATCGGGAGGGGCTCGCGCATCGCAAAACGGAGGAAACGGACCTCCTATGGTCGAAACAGGGTCCTGTTGATCGGGAGGGTGTGGCGCATCGCAAAACGGATTTAAACGGACCTCCTACGGTCAAACGGGGTCCCGTTGATCGGAGGGGTGTGGCGTGCCGCAAAACGAACTAAATGGACCTCCTACGGTCAAACAGGGTCATGTTCATCAGAGGGTGTGGCGTGCCGCAAAACGGACTCCACGGATACCGTTCATCTCCACCGTCGACCTCTTCCAGCCTCCACGGCTACCGCCGACCTCCTCCAGCCTCCACGGGCTCCTCGCTCATCCAGCCTCTACCGTGCGCTACTCCACCGGCCATCGCTCAACCACCCCTCTCCACGGGCACCCTCCACCGCTCATCGCTCATCCAGCCCTCCACACCACGGGTCGTGTTCAACCGCCTCCACGGCCAGCCCTCCACCGCTCATCGCTCATCCAGCCCTCCACACCACGGGTTCCTGTTCATCCAGAGGCAACGCCACCGCCATCGCTCATCCAAACCCCCGCAACGCCATCGCTCATCCAATCGACCAGCTTCGCTTAGCAGCAGAGCGGCGAATCGCCCATCGGGTTCGCCAACAGCCATCGATCGATCGCCGGGTTCGAGAACGCATAGCTCGCAGCAGCAATCGCCGGGTTCGCGAGAGGCCAACACCGCCGCTTCGCTTAGAGCCAACGCCGCAAACACGCCAGCAGACGACGAGAGAAACGCGCATCGCTCCGCCCCCGACCTCCCACCGTAACCGGCAACTCCCTGAAATTTTCCTCCCCCTTGCTTCTACCACGGTTTTTTTCGTCATGGACGGTCCAAAGAATGTCATGCAGCTACGTCTCCAGCCCGCCCAGGACGAAAAGCCCATTTTCTGTCATGATTTTTTGTCATAGAAGTAGGAGCCCACCACATCTATGATGATACCAGGTTTTGTCACAATTATCGTCATAGAAGTGTCATATGTATGACAGAAAAAAATTTCGTTCGGACCAAAATGTCATGGATGTGTCTTTTTTTTTTGTAGTGCACGTCGTGGCGTAGCTCTGATGGAGTACGTCTGCGGTATTCGGCCCGGGCGTGGTTAGATTTATCACATCCGAATAGGTAGCCGTCGTGCTGCCTCGAGGCGCGCCCTTGTGATCCGTAGATCGATCTTGTATGTCATGCTCTATCGTCCAGGATCTGCCGGAGGTCATATGTGTGACCCCGAACTCTTCCGTCTCTATTTTTATGAGGCGCTGGGGCAGGCTGCTGTTCGGTCTGAGTTGCCGCTTTATCCCGGCCACGGGGTGGCCGGTCGGCCGCCCTGTCTCGACCGCGTGATGGTCGTTCTGCATTACGCGAGGGAGATGTGGGCTCCGGTGCTTCCTCATCGAATTGAGGTAGCAGTCTGCGTTTCGGGTAGCTCTTGGCTGGGCGCCTGGGGCCGTATTCTTCGGCTGTTAGGACATCAGTCCATCTGTCGACGAGCAGATCTTGTTCGGCTTGAAGCTGCTGCTGTTTCTTTTTCAGGCTCTTTGCAGTGGCTATGAGCTGAAGCTTAAAGCGCTCCTCTCCAGAGGATTTTTTGGCACGATTAAGTCTTCGTTGTCGAGGCTTGTCTCCTCCTCGGAGGGTGGACGGTAACTATCGTCCTCCAAGTCATCTTCTATGGCCTATTCATCAGGGGTGTCTTGCCTGTTGTCATGTTCCTCCTCTTCGGATGTAGATTCGACAGGGTCTTCGTTTTTTTCGGCGTCGCCCGGAGTACTATTTTCTCTGGTGCCAGTATTGCTATCTTTTGAGCGGCGAGGCTTGGAACGGCGCTTGGGGCGTCAGCGCTTGGACTGCGTCTCAGAGGTTTTATTCGCATCTAGCTCTTCGTTGTCGTCGCCAGTCCTTTGGGTGTATCAACCATGTACACGTTGTACGAAGAGGTAGTCGTCCAACGTCCGGTGAATGGCAGGTCTTGGCTTTGCTCCATATCGGCATCGTCGTCCATATCGTCGATGTCTTCAGAGCCATAGTCAAGCACGTCGGTTAAGTCATCGACAGTGGCTATGAAGTGGGTGGTGGGTGGGAAATAAAATTCCTCGTCATCCATCTCTAGCTCGACTCGAACATAGTTCGGATGTGAGTCCTCCTCCAAGGATAAGTTCTTTAAAGAATTTAGCATGTCACCAAAAGGTGAGTGCTGGAAGAAGTCTATGGCGCCAAATTCGAAAATCGATAACCGATCCAGCTCGGTGTCCGCTGGCGCGCCTGATCTGGAACGTGTGGCCGAAAACGAGTCCGGAATTCCATTGACGCAAGTATTGCAGGATGTAGAGTCTGTGTGCGGCTCCAACGCCGTGGACCTTGTGGCCTCGAAGGGCACGACCTGCTTCAGTTCTGAGGTCGTTGCAGCAGGATCCATCTCCTGGGTGTGATCCGATGACAGATTTAAGTCATGTTCATCGGAGAGAGGGGGAGCGACTGCCGCAGTCTTGAATCCATCGGAGATCAAGTCTCCGCGAGTATCCGCGACGCAGTTCAAGCTTCCAGATCTGACCTGATGGCCAGGGGCGTGACTATCGGCCTGCTCCAGATGGCCAAGCGAGTTGGCCCGCAGTATGAAGTCGTCGAACACAAAGGTTTGTACGGAGAGGAAGGTTTGTCCCTGAACGGCGCCATTACTGACGATCGAAGGGACCATCGGATCCTTTGCTGACGGCACAGTGGAACTCTCAATGAAAGCACCAATGTCGATGTCAAAACCGGCGGATCTCGGGTAGGGGGTCCCGAACTGTGCGTCTAGGATCGATGGTAACAGGAGACGGGGGACACGATGTTTACCCAGGTTCGGGCCCACTCTATGGAGGTAATACCCTACTTCCTTCTTGATTGATCTTGATGAATATGAGTGTTACAAGAGTTGATCTACCACGAGATCATAATGGCTAAACCCTAAAAGCCTATCCTACCAATATGGTAATGAATGTGTCCTATCCGGACTATGCTCTCCGATTTATATAGACACCGGAGAGATCTAGGGTTACATGGAGTCGGTTACATAAGAAGGAATCTTCACAGTTGGTTGCCTAGCTTGCCTTACACGCCAAGGAGAGTCCAATCCGGACACGAGTATAGTCTTCGGTCTTCATGTCTTCACAACCCATCAGTCCGGCCCATGGATAACAGGCCAGACACCCGAGGACCCCTTAGTCCAGGACTCCCTCAGCAGGCAGCGGCACGACGATAGCAAGGAAGCAGAGAAGATGGAGGAGAAAGAAGAAAAAGGATGGGGAGGGTGCGCGTGCGTTCTACCACCCCCTCCTCCCCCTACTTATAGGCCCGCGGCGGCGGAGCCAAAGGGGAAAGACGTGGGGTGTGTGGGATTAACTGCGCCCATGCCCCGCACGACCCCGTGCCTTCGGCGCCTTAAACGGCGCGTGAGTAAGGCGCTTGAGAAGGGTAACCGTCTGCCTCGGCCGTAGCGGATCTGTGCGCGCGCAGAGGCCCTATGGTGGCAGGCCCGGGCCTGCAGTGACGTCCCATCGCACGCGTGGGCTAGCAGGCTGGCCTGGTCTGCTGGCGACGCGTGGCGAGCTTGTCGCCCGGCTGGCGAGCCACCCGGCGTCCACCACGATGTTTCGAACTCACCAGTCGGCCGGCCCTTCCTTGGCCAGATCCTAACAGTCGGCATCACCAGAAACCGGACGAAGCAAGACTACCAGATCACTCAGAGTAGGAAACTGCTGAGTGCTACCTCTTGAGCACTGCGTTGGTTTTCCCTTGAAGAGGAAAGGGTGATGCAGTAAAGTAGCGTAAGTATTTCCCTTAGTTTTTGAGAACGAAGGTATCAATCCAGTAGGAGGCCACGCCCAAGTCCCTCGCACCTACACAAACAAATATAAACCTCGCAACCAACGCAATAAAGGGGTTGTCAATCCCTTCACGGTCACTTAAGAAAGTGAGATCTGATACATATGATAAGATAATATTTTTGGTATTTTTATAATAAAGATGCAAAGTAAAATAATAGGCAATAAAAATAGCTAAGTGTTGGAAGATTAATATGATGGAAAATATACCCGGGGGCCATAGGTTTCACTAGTGGCTTCTCTCAAGAGCATAACTATTATGGTGGGTGAACAAATTACTGTTGAGCAATTGATAGAATTGAGCATAGTTATGAGAATATCTAGGTATGATCATGTATATAGGCATCACGTCCGTGACAAGTAGATCGACTCCTGCCTGCATCTACTACTATTACTCCACACACCGACCGCTATCCAGCATGCATCTAGAGTATTAAGTTCAAAAGAACAGAGTAACGCTTTAAGTAAGATGACATGATGTAGAGGGATAAACTCATGCAATATGATATAAACCCCATCTTGTTATCCTCGATGGCAACAATAAAATATGTGCCTTGCTGCCCCTGCTATCACTGGGAAAGGACACTGTGAGATCGAACCCAAAGCTAAGAACTTCTCCCATTGCAAGAAAGATCAATCTAGTAGGCCAAACCAAACCGATAATTCGAAGAGACTTGCAAAGATAACCAATCATACATAAAAGATTTTAGAGGAGATTCAAATATTGTTCATAGGTAAACTTGATCATAAAGCCACAATTCATCGGTCTCAAAAAACACACCGCAAAAGAAGATTACATCAAATAGATCTCCACGAGAATCGTGGAGAACTTTGTATTGAGATCCAAAAAGAGAGAAGAAGCCATCTAGCTAATAACTATGGACACAAAGGTCTGAGGTAAACTACTCACATATCATCGGAGAGGCTATGGTGTTGATGTAGAGCCCTCCATGATCAATGCCCCCTCTGGCAGGACGCCGAAAAAGGCCCCAAGATGGGATCTCACGGGTACAGAAGGTTGCGGCGGTGGAATTAGGTTATCGTGGATGCTTCTGTTGGTTTGGGGGTACATAGGTATATATAGGAGGAAGAAGTACGTCTGTGGAGCAACGTGGGCCCCACGAGGGTGGAGGGCGTGCCCAGGGGGGTAGGCGCGCCCCCCTGCCTCGTGCTCTCCTGGTTGATGTCTTGACGTGGACTCCAAGTTCTCTGGATAAGGTTTCGTTCCGTTTGGACTCCGTTTGATATTATTTTTCTGCGAAACTCTGAAATAGGCAAAAAACAACAATTTGGGCTGGGCCTCCAGTTAATAGGTTAGTCCCAAAAATAATATAAAAGTGTATAACAAAGCCCATTAATCATCCAAAACAGAATATAATATAGCATGAAGCAATAAAAAATTATAGATACGTTGGAGACGTATCAAGAATCCCCAAGCTTAATTCCTGCTCGTCCTCGTGTAGGTAAATGATAAAAACAGAATTTTTGATGCGGAATGCTACTTGGAAAAAAATGTAACCCTCTTAATTGTGGTATGAATATTCAGATTGAAAGATTCAAGATAAAAGTTTAATATTGACATAAAAGCAATAATACTTCAAGCATACTAACTAGGCAATTATGTCTTCTCAAAATAACATGGCCAAAGAAAGTTCATCCCTACAAAATCATATAGTTTAGTCATGCTCCATTTTCGCCACACAAGAATGCTCTCATCATGCACAACCCCGATGACAAGCCAAGCAATTGTTTCATACTTTAGTAATCTCAAACTTTTTCAACCTTCACGCAATACATGAGTGTGAGCCATGGATATATCACTATGGGTGGAATAGAATATAATGATGGGGGTTATGTGGAGAAGACAAAAAAGGAGAAAGTCTCACATCAACGCGGCTAATCAACGGGCTATGGAGATGCCCATCGATTGATGTTAATGCAAGGAGTAGGGATTGCCATGCAACGGATGCACTAGAGCTATAAATGCATGAAAGCTCAACAAAAAGAAACTAAGTGGGTGTGCATCCAACTTGCTTGCTCATGAAGACCTAGGGCATTTGAGGAAGCCCATTGTTGGAATATACAAGACACGTTCTATAATGAAAAATTCCCACTAGTATATGAAAGTGACAACACAAGAGACTCTCTATTATGAAAATCATGGTGCTACTTTGAAGCACAAGTGCGGAAAAAAAGGATAGTAGCATTGTCCCTTTTTATTTTCTTTTTATTTTCTCTCTTTTTTCTTTTTTTGGGCCTTCCTTTTTTTGGCCTTTCTCTTATTTTTTAATTGGGACAATGCTCTATGAATGATGATCATCAAACTTCTATTATTTATAACTCAATGATTACAACTCGATACTAGAACAAGGTATGACTCTATATGAATGCCTCTGGCGGTATACCGGGATAGGTAATGAATCAAGAGTGACATGTATGAAAAATTATGAACGGTGGCTTTGCCACAAATACGATATCAACTACATGATCATGCAAAGCAATATGACAATGATGAACATGTCATGATAAACGGAACGGTGGAGAGTTGCATGGCAATATATCTCGAAATGGATATGGGAATGCCATAATAGGTAGGTATGGTGGCTGTTTTGAGGAAGATATAAGGAGGTTTATGAGTGACAGAGCGTATCATATCACGGGGTTTGGATGACTGGCGAAGTTTGCACCAACTCTCAATGTGAGAAAGGGCAATGCACGGTACCGAAGAGGCTAGCAATGATGGAAAGGTAAGAGTGTGTATAATCCACGGCTCAACATTAGTCATAAAGAACTCACATAATTATTGCAAAAATCTACAAGTCATCAAATACCAAGCACTACGTGCATGCTCCTAGGGGGATAAATTGGTAGGAAAAGACCATCGCTCGTCCCCGACCGCCACTCATAAGGAGGACAATGAAAGAACACCTCATGTTTCAAATTTGTTACATAACATTTACCATACGTGCATATGCTACGGGACTTGCAAACTTCAACACAATTATTTCTCAATTTCACAACTACTCAACTAGCAAAACTTTAATATCACTACCTCCATATCTCAAAACAATCATCAAGCATCAAACTTCTCTTAGTATTCAGCACACTCATAAGAAAGTTTTTACTAGTCTTGAATGCCTAGGATATTAGGATTATTTTCCCAATTTAAGCAAATTAAAATGCTGTTTAAGACTCTCAAAATAATATAAGCGAAGCATGAGAGAATAATAGTTTCTATAAAACAAAACCACTGCCGTCCTCTAAAAGATATAAGTGAAGCACTAGAGCAAAAACTATATAGCTCAAAAGATATAAGCGAAGCGCATAGAGTATTCTAATAAATTCCGAATCATGTGTGTCTCTATCAAAAGGTGTGTACAGCAAATATGATTGTGTTACACTAAAAGGCAAAGACTCAAATCATACAAGACTCTCCAAGCAAAACACATATCATGTGGTGAATAAAAATATAGCTCCAAGTAAAGTTACCGATGGAAGTAGACGAAAGAGGGGATGCCTTCCGGGGCATCCCCAAGCTTTGGATTTTTGGTGTCCTTAGATTATCTTGGGGTGCCATGGGAAACCCCACGTACCCAAAACTTGAAAACTTCACAACACAAAACTTAACAGAAAATCTCGTGAGCTCCGTTAGCGAAAGAAAACAAAACACCACTTCAAGGTACTGTAATGAACTCATTATTTATTTATATTGGTGTTAAACCTAATGTATTACAACTTATCCATGGTTTATAACTATTTTACTAACCATAGATTCATCAAAATAAGCAAACAACACACGAAAAACAGAATCTGTCAAAAACAGAAGAGTTTGTAGTAATCTGTAACTAACGCAAACTTCTGTAACTCCAAAAATTTAGCAAAAATAGGACGACCTAGACAATTTGTTTATTTATCAGCAGCAATTGGAATCAATATTTTGTCACGTTCTGGTGATTTTTAACAATTGTTTTCGTGAACAGAAAGTTTCTGGAATTTTCAGCAAGATCAAATAACTATCATCCAAGAAGATCCTATAGGTTTAACTTGGCACAAAAACTAATTAAAACATATAAAAAATTCTAACCAGAGGCTAGATCAAAGATTTATTCCTAAATATAAGCAAAAATCAAAATAAACTAAAAATAAAATTGGGTTGCCTCCCAACTAGCGCTATCGTTTAACGCCCCTAGCTAGGCATAAAAACACGGATAGATCTAGGTATTGCCATATTTGGTAGGCAATCCATAAGTGGCTCTCGTAATAGATTCATAAGGTAGTTTTATTTTATTTCTAGGGAAGTGTTCCATGCCTTTCTTTAACGGAAATTGGAATCTAATATTTCCTTCCTTCATATCAGTAATTGCACCAATCGTTCTAAGGAAAGGTCTACCAAGAATAATAGGACATGAAGGATTGCAATCTATGTCAAGAACAATAAAATCTATGGGCACATAGTTCCTATTTGCAACAATAAGAACATAATTAAATCTTCCCATAGGTTTCTTAATGGTGGAATCCGCAAGGTGCAAGTTCAAAGAACAATCATCAAATTCACGAAAACCTAGCAAATCACACAAAGTTTTTGGAATCGTGGAAACACTAGCACCCAAATCACACAAAGCATAGCATTCATGATCTTTAATTTTAATTTTAATAGTAGGTTCCCACTCATCATAAAGTTTTCTAGGGATAGAAACTTCCAACTCAAGTTTTTCTTCATAAGATTGCATCTAAGCATTAACGATATGTTTAGTAAAAGCTTTATGTTGACTATAAGCATGTGGAGAATTTAGCATGGATTGCAACAAGGAAATACAATCTATCACATAGAAATTATCATAATTAAATTCCTTGAAATCCCAAATAGTGGGTTTATTAATATCTAGAGTTTTGATCTCTTCAATGTCACTTTTACCAATTTTAGCATCAAGATCTAACAACTCCGAATTTTTGGAACGCCTTCTAGGTAAAGGTGGATCGTATTCACTCCCATCATTATCAAGATTCATATTTGAAAACAACGATTTAATAGGGGACACATCAATAACTTTTAGATCTTCATCTTTATTTTCATAGAAACTAGAAGAACACGCTTTTACAAAGCAATCTTTCTTAGCACGCATCCTAGCGGTTCTTTGTTTGCACTCATCAATGGAAATTCTCGTGGCTTTGAGAGACTCATTGATATCATTCTTAGGTGGAATAGATCTAGGTTTCAAAGAATCAACATCAAGAGAAATTCTATCAACTCTCCTAGTCAATTCATCAACTTTAAGCATTTTTTCTTCAAGCAAAGTATTGAAATTCTTTTGTGAATTCATAAACTCCTTAACACTAGTCTCAAATTAAGAGTGCATCTTATTAAAATTTCCAAAGCATTGTTGTAGGAATTACGGTAACTATTAGAGGAATTAGTAGGATACGGCCTAGGATTAAAGTTTCTTCTATACGCATTGTTACCAAAATTATTCCTACCAACAAAATTCACATCCATATATTCATTATTATTATCAATCAAAGTAGACAAAGGCATATCATTAGGATAAGAAGAAACACTTTTAGTAGCAAATAATTTCATAAGTTCATCCATCTTTCCACTCAAAACATTAATTTCTTCTATCACATGCACCTTTTTATTAGTAGATCTTTTAGTGTACCATTGAGAATAATTAACCATAATAATATCTAAGAGTTTACTAGCTTCTCCTAAAGTGATTTCCATAAAAGTACCTCCCGCGGCCAAATCTAAAGATTTCTAGAAGCAAAATTCAATCCGGCATAAATTTTTTGTATAATCATTCAAAGATTTAAACCATGTGTAGGGCAATTACGTATCGTCAATTTCATCCTCTCCCAAGCTTGTGCAACATGTTCATGATCAAGTTACTTAAAATTCATAATATCATTTCTAACAGAGATGACCTTAGCGGGAGGAAAATACTTAGACATAAAAGCATCTTCACACTTATTCCAAGAATCAATTCTATTTTTAGGCAAAGATGAAAACCAAGCTTTAGCACAATCTCTAAGCGAAAAAGGAAATAGCTTAAATTTAACAATATCATTGTCCACATCTTTCTTCTTTTGCATATCACACAAATCAACGAAGCTATTTAGATGGATAGCGCATCTTCACTAGGAAGGCCGGCGAATTGATCTTTCATGACAAGATTCAACAAAGCAGCATTAATTTCACAAGATTCAATATCGGTAAGAGGATCAATCGGAATGCTAGGAAAATCATTGTTGTTGGTATTGGTAAAGTCACACAATTTAGTATTATCTTGAGCCATCGTGACAAGCAAGCAATCCAACACACGAGCAACAAAAAGCAAGTGAAAAAGAGGCAAACGGAAAAGAGAGGGCGAATAAAACGGCAAGGGTGAAGTGGGGGAGAGGAAAACGAGAGGAAAATGGCAAATAATGTAATGAGGCAGATAAGAGTTTGTGATGGGTACTTGGTATGTTGACTTCTGCGAAGACTCCCCAGCAACGGCGCCAGAAATGGTCGTTGTCGGGAGTCAAATCTTGGCTTGACTTCGCGTAAGCCTCCACGGCAACTGCGCCAGAAATCCTTCTTGCTACCTCTTGAGCACTGCGTTGGTTTTCCCTTGAAGAGGAAAGGGTGATGCAGTAAAGTACCGTAAGTATTTCCCTCATTTTTTGAGAACCAAGGTATCAATCCAGTCGGAGGACACGCCCAAGTCCCTCGCACCTACACAAACAAATATAAACCTCGCAACCAACGCAATAAAGGGGTTGTCAATCCCTTCACGGTCACTTACGAAAGTGAGATCTGATAGATATGATAAGATAATATTTTTGGTATTTTTATAATAAAGATGCAAAGTAAAATAATAGGCAATAAAAATAGCTAAGTGTTGGAAGATTAATATGATGGAAAATATACCCGGGGGCCATAGGTTTCACTAGTGGCTTCTCTCAAGAGCATAACTATTATGGTGGGTGAACAAATTACTGTTGAGCAATTGATAGAATTGAGCATAGTTATGAGAATATCTAGGTATGATCATGTATATAGGCATCACGTCCGTGACAAGTAGAGCGACTCCTGCCTGCATCTACTACTATTACTCCACACATCGACCGCTATCCAGCATGCATCTAGAGTATTAAGTTCAAAAGAACAGAGTAACGCTTTAAGTAAGATGACATGATGTAGAGGGATAAACTCATGCAATATGATATAAACCCCATCTTGTTATCCTCGATGGCAACAATAAAATATGTGCCTTGCTGCCCCTGCTATCACTGGGAAAGGACACTGTGAGATCGAACCCAAAGCTAAGCACTTCTCCCATTGCAAGAAAGATCAATCTAGTAGGCCAAACCAAACCGATAATTCGAAGAGACTTGCAAAGATAACCAATCATACATAAAAGATTTCAGAGGAGATTCAAATATTGTTCATAGGTAAACTTGATCATAAAGCCACAATTCATCGGTCTGAAAAAACACACCATAAAAGAAGATTACATCAAATAGATCTCCACGAGAATCGTGGAGAACTTTGTATTGAGATCCAAAAAGAGAGAAGAAGCCATCTAGCTAATAACTATGGACACAAAGGTCTGAGGTAAACTACTCACATATCATCGGAGAGGCTATGGTGTTGATGTAGAGCCCTCCATGATCAATGCCCCCTCTGGCAGGACGCCGAAAAAGGCCCCAAGATGGGATCTCACGGGTACAGAAGGTTGCGGCAGTGGAATTAGGTTATCGTGGATGCTTCTGTTGGTTTGGGGGTACATAGGTATATATAGGAGGAAGAAGTACGTCTGTGGAGCAACGTGGGCCCCACGAGGGTGGAGGGCGTGCCCAGGGGGGTAGGCGCGCCCCCCTGCCTCGTGCTCTCCTGGTTGATGTCTTGACGTGGACTCCAAGTCCTCTGGATCAGGTTTGTTCCGAAAATCACGTTCCCGAAGGTTTCGTTCCGTTTGGACTCCGTTTGATATTATTTTTCTGCGAAACTCTGAAAAAGGCAAAAAACAACAATTTGGGCTGGGCCTCGAGTTAATAGGTTAGTCCCAAAAATAATATAAAAGTGTATAAAAAAGCCCATTAATCATCCAAAACAGAATATAATATAGCATGAAGCAATAAAATTATAGATACGTTGGAGACGATCAAGAATCCCCAAGCTTAATTCCTGCTCGTCCTCGTAGGTAAATGATAAAACAGAATTTTGATGCGGAATGCTACTTGGAAAAAATGTAACCCTCTTAATTGTGGTATGAATATTCAGATTGAAAGATTCAAGATAAAAGTTTAATATTGACATAAAAGCAATAATACTTCAAGCATACTAACTAGGCAATTATGTCTTCTCAAAATAACATGGCCAAAGAAAGTTCATCCCTACAAAATCATATAGTTTAGTCATGCTCCATTTTCGCCACACAAGAATGCTCTCATCATGCACAACCCCGATGACAAGCCAAGCAATTGTTTCATACTTTAGTAATCTCAAACTTTTTCAACCTTCACGCAATACATGAGTGTGAGCCATGGATATATCACTATGGGTGGAATAGAATATAATGATGGGGGTTATGTGGAGAAGACAAAAAAGGAGAAAGTCTCACATCAACGCGGCTAATCAACGGGCTATGGAGATGCCCATCGATTGATGTTAATGCAAGGAGTAGGGATTGCCATGCAACAGATGCACTAGAGCTATAAATGCATGAAAGCTCAACAAAAAGAAACTAAGTGGGTGTGCATCCAACTTGCTTGCTCATGAAGACCTAGGGCATTTGAGGAAGCCCATTGTTGGAATATACAAGCCACGTTCTATAATGAAAAATTCCCACTAGTATATGAAAGTGACAACACAAGAGACTCTCTATTATGAAAATCATGGTGCTACTTTGAAGCACAAGTGCGGAAAAAAAGGATAGTAGCATTGTCCCTTTTTATTTTCTTTTTATTTTCTCTCTGTTTTCTTTTTTTGGGCCTTCCTTTTTTTGGCCTTTCTCTTATTTTTTAATTGGGACAATGCTCTATGAATGATGATCATCAAACTTCTATTATTTATAACTCAATGATTACAACTCGATACTAGAACAAGGTATGACTCTATATGAATGCCTCTGGCGGTATACCGGGATAGGTAATGAATCAAGAGTGACATGTATGAAAAATTATGAACGGTGGCTTTGCCACAAATACGATATCAACTACATGATCATGCAAAGCAATATGACAATGATGAACATGTCATGATAAACGGAACGGTGGAGAGTTGCATGGCAATATATCTCGAAATGGATATGGGAATGCCATAATAAGTAGGTATGGTGGCTGTTTTGAGGAAGATATAAGGAGGTTTATGAGTGACAGAGCGTATCATAGGTAAACTTGATCATAAAGCCACAATTCATCGGTCTCAACAAACACACCGCAAAATAAGATTACATCGAATAGATCTCCACGAGAATCGTGGAGAACTTTTTATTGAGATCCAAAAAGAGAGAAGAAGCCATCTAGCTAATAACTATGGACCCGAAGGTCCGAGGTAAACTACTCACACATCATCGGAGAGGCTATGGTGTTGATGTAGAAGCCCTCCGCGATCAATGCTCCCTCCGACAGGACGCCGGAAAAGGCCCCAAGATGGGATCTCACGGGTACAGAAGGTTGCGGCGGTGGAATTAGGTTTTCGTGGATGCTTCTGTTGGTTTGTGGTACGTAGGTATATATAGGAGGAAAAAGTACGTCGGTGGAGCAACGTGGGCCCCACGAGGGTGGAGGGCGCGCCCAGGGGGGTAGGCGCGCCCCCCTGCCTCGTGCTCTCCACGTTGATGTCTTGACGTGGACTCCAAGTCCTCTGGATCACGTTTGTTCTGAAAATCACGTTCCCAAAGGTTTCATTCCGTTTGGACTCTGTTTAATATTCTTTTTCTGTGAAGCTCTGAAATAGGCAAAAAACAACAATTTTGGCTGGACCTCCGGTTAATAAGTTAGTCCCAAAAATAATATAAAAGTGTATAACAAAGCCCATTAATCATCCAAAACAGAATACAATATAGCATGAAGCAATCAAAAAATATAGATACGTTGGAGACGTATCACTAAGGCCCCTCAACTTCAGCCGCGGCGCCCCACCAGCTTCGGGAACTACAGTCGGAGGGATTGACCACGGGTAGCCTCATCAGCACCCTATAGTGTTTCAAGACATCGGGGCTAGCTGCGCCCCTCACACTTTTCGGGCAAAAGGCCGACTCCTTGGGCCGGCTGGTCCAACGGGCCAGCTGCCAGAACACGGCATGCTCCCAATAGGCGGCCCTACGGAGCCGGCATCTAGCAGGCGGCCCTGCGCCCCCTCAAAGTTTGCACCCATTTACTATGACAAGGTGGGGCGTGGCTACAGTACAACATGCCACCCTCGAATCCAGGGCGAACGTGGCCACAGTGCGGGTGTACCAAGTAGACACCCCTCGCCCGGCTCGGTACTGTAGCCATGCATCCCGTGATGCAACCTACGTCAGTGGGAGCCACGCTCCCACGACGGGCGGTCGGTACGGCCCAGAGGCGGCGGACCCTACCTATCCATGAACCACCAGAAGACGGCGAACCCCGAGCAAGCGGCCTCGAGGGCGGGCCGACTCCTAGCAGGTGGCCCACCCTCCCCTCAGAGTCTGCGCACCATTAAACTGATGAGATGGAGTGTGGCTACAGTGAGCGCCCGCCAGGCGGTGGGACTGTAGCCATGCGCCCCCCGACAAGGCCTACCTCATCAAGGGCGGGGCTACAGCTGAAAGCAGTCAGCATGGCCCGCAGGCGCGGGCCCTACCTGTCGGCCGACTTCGCGGTAGCCAGCGTGACCCACCAAGCGGCGGGCCCGTGTGATACGTCCATTTTGCATCATCTTTTCTTACTGTTATTTATAATATTTTTATCCATAATAATGCTTTTTGGAGTAATTCTAATGCCTTTTCTCTCATAATTTGGAAGGTACACACCAAGAGGGAGAATTCCAGCAGTTGGAAATCTGGACCTGAAAAAGCTAGGTCAGGCCACCTATTCTGCACAACTCCAAATGAGTTGAAACTTCATGGAGATTTTTTATGGATTATTAAGAAATATTGGAGCCAATAAACACCAAAGGGGGGCCACCAGGTGGGCACAACCCACTTGGGCGCGCCAGGCCCCCCAGGCGCTCCCTGGTGGGTTGTGACCTCCTCGGCCCACCTCTGGTGCCCATCTTCTGGTATATAAGTCATTTTGACCTATAAAAAATAAGGAGAAGACTTTCGGGGCGGAGCGCCGCCGTTTCGAGGCGGAACTTGGGCAGGAGCACTTTTGCCCTCCGGCGGAGCGATTCTGCCGGGGAACTTCCCACCCGGAGGGGGAAATCATCGTCATCATCATCACCAACAACTCTCCCATCTTGGGTAGGGCAATCTCCATGAACATCTTCACCAGCACCATCTCATCTCAAACCCTAGTTCATCTCTTGTATTCAATCTTGTTACCGGAACTATATATTTTGTTGCTAGGGGGTGACTAGTAGTGTTGATTACATCTTGTAGTCGATTACTATATGGTTTATTTGGTGGAAGATTATATGTTCAGATCCATGATGCTATTTAATACTCCTCTGATCATGAACATGTTCATTATTTGTGAGTAGTCAGTTTTGTTCTTGAGGTCACGGGATAAATCATGCATGTTGCAAGTAATCATGTGAATTTGATATGTGTTTGATATTTTTATAGTATGTATGTTGTGATTCCCTTAGTGGTGTCATGTGAACGTCGACTACATGACACTTCACCATATTTGGGCCTAAAGGAATGCATTGTGGAGTAGTAAATAGATGGTGGGTTGCAAGAGTGACAGAAGCTTAAACCCCAGTTTATGCACTATTCCGTAAGGGACCGATTGGACCCAAAAGTTTAATGCTATGGTTACAATTTATTCTTAATACGTTTCTCGTAGTTGTGGATGCTTGCGGGAGGGTTAATCATAAGTAGGAGGTTTGTTCAAGTCAGAACAGCACCTAAGCACCGGTCCACCGACATATCAAATTATCAAAGTAGCGAACACTATCAAACCAACATGATGAAAGTGACTAGATGAAATTCCCATGTACCCTCAAGAACGCTTTGCTTATCATAAGAGACCATTTTGGCCTGTCCTTTGCCTCAAAAGGATTGGGCTACCTTGCTGCATACTTGCTTGTATTATCGTTACTTGCTCGTTACAAATTATCTTGCTATCAAACTACTCGCTACTTACCATTTCAACACTTACAGACATTACCTTACTGAAAACTACTTGTCATTTCCTTCTGCTCCACGTTGGGTTAGACACTCTTACTTATCGTAAAGAGCTACAATTGATCCCCTATACTTGTGGGTCATCAAGGCTATTTTCTGGCGCCGTTGCCGGGGAGTGGAGCGCCTTTGGTAAGTGGAATTCGGTAAGGAAACATTTATATAGTGTGCTGAAATTTATTGTCACTTGCTACTATGGAAAACAATCCTTTGAGGGGTTTGTTTGGGGTATCTTCGCCTCGTCGGGAACCACAATTAGTCACCCCTCAACCTACTGCACCTACTGAAAATATTGAATATGAAATTCCTTCGAGTATGATAGAACAACTGCTAGCTAATCCTTATGCAGGAGATGGAACAGAACATCCTGATATGCACTTGATATATGTAGAACAAATTTGTGGATTGTTTAAGCTTGCAGGTTTACCCGGAGATGAGAAGATGAAAAAGGTTTTCCCTTTATCTTTGAAGGGAAAAGCATTGGCATGGTATAGGCTCTGCGATGATATTGGATAATGGAATTGGAATAGCTTAAAATTGGAGTTCCACCAAAAAAATTATCCTATGCATCTAGTTCATCGTGGTCGGAATTATATATACAATTTTTGGCCTCGTTAAGGAGAAAGTATCGCTCTAGATTGGGGGAGGCTTAAGTCAATGTTATATTCATTCCGCAATCATGAGCTCTCAAGAGAAATTATTATTCAGAACTTTTATGCTCGGCTTTCTCGTAATGATCAAACCATGCTGGATACTTCTTGTGTTGGTTCTTCTACGAAGAAACTATTGAACTCTGGTGGGATCTTTTGGAAAGAATTAAACGCAACTCTGAAGATTGGGAACTCGATGGAGGTAAAGAGTCAGGTACAAAGCTTAAGTATGATTGTGTTAAGTATTTTATGGATATCGATGCTTTTCAAAAGTTTAGCACTAATATGGACTTGACTCTGAGATAGTAGCCTCCTTTTGTGAAGCATTTTCTACTCATGTTGAACTCCCTAAAGAGAAGTGGTTTAAATATCACCCACCTATTAAATAAGAAATTAAAGAACCGATACTAGTTAAAGAAGAAACTATACTCTGTAATGTTGATCCAGTTGTTCCTACTGCTTACATTCAGAAACCACCTTTCCCTATTAGGATAAAGGAACATGATAAAGTTTCAACTGTGGTTAACAAAAGCTATGTTAGAACACCTAAACCAGATGAACAAATTAGAGTAGAACCTAATGTTGCTATGGTTAAAGATCTCTTGGAAGAAGATATAGATGGGCATGTTATTTACTTCTGTGCAGAAGATGCTAGAATTGCTAAACCTGATAAAAAGGATAAACATAGAGTAGTTGTTGGCATGCCTGTCATTTCAGTTAAAATAGGAGATCACTGTTATCATGGTTTATGTGACATGGGTGCTCGTGTGAGTGCTATTCCTTACACTTTATATCAAGAAATTAAGAAAGACATAGCACCTGCAGAGACAGAAGACATAGATGTTACTATTAAACTTGCTAATAGAGACACCAAATCACCTTGTGGGATTATTAGAGATGTTGAAGTCTTGTGTGGGAAAAAATAAATATCCTACTGTTTTTCTTGTTCTAGGTTCCCACAAGATGACCTTTCTTGAACACAGTTAATGCTAAGATAGATTGCAAGAAACAAACTATCGGTGTTAGCTTTGGTGATGAGTCTCATGAGTTTAATTTTTCCAAGTTTAGTAGAAATCATCATGAAAAAGAATTGCCTAGTAAGGATGAATTAGTTGGTCTTGCTTCTATTGTTGTGCCACCTACTGATCCTTTAGAACAATACTTGCTAGAGCATGAAAATGATTTCCATATGCATGAAAGAAATGAAATAGATAAAATTTTCTTTGAACAACGTCCTCTGCTTCAACACAATTTGCCTATTGAAACTCTTGGATGTCCTCCTCCACCCAAAGGTGATCCTGTGTTTGAATTAAAACAATTTCCAAACACTTTGAAATATGCTTATCTTGATGAAAGAAGATATATCCTGTTATTATCAGTGCTAACCTTTCAGAACATGAAGAAGAAAGATTATTGAAAGTTCTAAGGAAGCACCGAGCTGCTATTGAATATACTCTTGATGATTTAAAGGACATTAGTCCCACTCTATGTCAGCACAAAATTAATATGGAACCTGATGCCAAACCAGTTGTTGATCACCAACGTCGGTTAAATCCGAAGATGAAAGAGGTGGTAAGAACGGAAATATTAAAACTTCTGGAAGCAGGTATAATCTATACTATAGCTGATAGTAGATGGGTAAGTCCTATTAATTGTGTCCCTAAGAAAGGAGGTATTACAGTTGTTCCTAATGATAAGAATGAACTTATTCCACAAAGAATTGTTACAGGCTATAGAATGGTAATTGATTTCAGAAAATTAAATAAAGCTACTAGAAAAGATCATTACCCTTTGCCTTTTATTGATCAAATGCTTTAAAGATTATCTAAGCACACACACTTTTGCTTCCTTGATGGATATTCTGGCTTTTCACAAATACATGTATCTCAACCTGATCAAGAAAAGACCACTTTTACTTGTCCTTTTGGAACCTATGCTTATAGACGTATGCCTTTTGGTTTATGTAATGCACCTGCTACCTTTCAAATATGTATGATGGCTATATTATCTGACTTTTGTGCAAATATTGTTGAGGTGTTCATGGATGACTTTTCTGTTAATGGGAAGTCTTTTGATGATTGTTTAAGCAATCTCGAGCGAGTATTGCAGAGGTGTGAATAAACAAATCTTGTCTTGAATTGGGAGAAGTGCCACTTTATGGTTAATGAAGGCATTGTCTTGGGTCATAAAATTTCCGAAAGAGGTATTGAACTGGACCAAGCTAAGGTTGATGCAATTGAGAAAATGCCATGTCCTAAGGACATCAAAGGTATCCGTAGTTTCCTAGGTCATGCTGGTTTCTATAGGAGATTTATTAAAGACTTTTCTAAAATTTCTAGGCCTCTTACTAATCTTTTGCAAAAGGATAGTCCTTTTGTTTTTGACGATGATTGTCTTGAAGCCTTTGAAACACTCAAGAAAGCTTCAATCTTTGCACCTATTGTTCAACCACCTGATTGGAACTTGCCTTTTGAAATTATGTGTGATGCTAGCGATTATGTTGTTGGTGCTATTCTAGGACAAAGAGTTGATAGAAAATTGAATGTTATTCATTATGCTAGTAAAACTCTAGACAGTGCTCAAAGAAATTATGCTACTACTAAAAAGAATTCTTAGCAGTGGTGTTTGCTTGTGATAAGTTTAGACGTTATATTGCTGATTCTAAAGTAACTGTTCACACAGACCATGCTGCTATTAAATATCTTATGGAAAAGAAAGATGCTAAACCTAGACTTATTCGTTGGGTTCTCTTGTTACAAGAATTTGATTTGCATATTATTGATAGAAAAGGAGCTGAGAACCCCCAAGCTGATAACTTGTCTAGGCTTGAAAATGTGCTTGATCACCCACTACCTATTGATGATAGTTTTCCTGATGAGCAGTTAGCTGCAATAAATGTTGCTAATAGTACTCCTTGGTATGCTGACTATGCTAATTACATTGTTTCTAAATATTTACCACCTAGCTTTACATACCAACAAAAGAAAAAATTCTTCTATGATTTAAGACATTACTTTTGGGATGACCAACATCTTTATAAAGAGGGAGTAGATGGTATTATTAGACGGTGTGTACCTGAGCATGAACGGGGACAAGTCCTACGGAAATGTCACTCCGAACCTTATGGAGGGCATCATGCTAGAGATAGAACTGCTCACAAGGTATTTCATTCTAGATTTTATTGGCCTACTCTCTTCAAGGATGCTCGTAAGTATGTCTCATCTTGTGATGAATACCAAAGAATAGCACTACAAAAAAAATACACTTCCGTGATGATACGTGTTTGTCACAGTAGGTCATGTTTTCTGTCATGCATGTACATCCATGACAAATTTATGACAGAATCAAGATAGTCATACATGTGCTGTCGTAGAAGTGTTCCATGACATTACCAAAATTATCAGCACGGAAGTGTCCACTTCCATGACGATAAATCGCGCCTCACGGAAGTGCTTTCATCAAGGGTGACCGACATGTGGCATCCACCGTAACGGAACACCGTTAAGCTATCGAGTCCAGTTTTGGATCCGACAACCCGTTAACAGCCCCGACCAATGGGGATTTTCCACGTGTAAAATCATCATTGGCTGGAGGAAACACGTGTCGGCTCACCGTTGGGACAGATGTCATCCACTCATTGGACCCAAAGCGCCTATGATACGCCGACACGTGGCATGGCCCAACAGAGGCCCATTCCTGTGAAAAGGCCGGCCCGTTTAACTTGGTCAAAAGGTGGCTGTAACACCCCAAAATTCTGGTTTTGATTTCTATCAACTTCTTTATTTGATTTAAAGAAGGTCACTTGATTTTTTTTCAAAAAAAGGGGCTCATCTTCTCAAATCTTTTTATGAAAATATTTCATGAGTTCTTCCCAATCTTGATTTTTGGTCTTGAAGATTTTTCATCTTGTGTTGGCTCAACACAAATAATTTTGGAAGGTTTTTACAATTCCTTTTTATTAAAAAAGAATTCCTATAAATTATGAATTTTATTCTTCCCCATTCAAAAATTACTCTCTTGCCATGACCTATGTTGAAAACTTTCTTCCAAAAATCACCTCCCCACTTTGGGTCAAGTCAAGCATCAAGTCCAGCAAAGTTCAACTTCCCCTAGATTTTAATTCTATTTATTTTAAACTCAAAATCTTATTCTGCCATTTATTTGGACCTTAGTAATTTATAATGGAACTACTAGATTTCCTTTGATTTTGGTTCCAAATAAATTCCTCTGGCTAGTCCTTAGTGTCCTCAACCTAGATCCATCAAGATCTGCTAGTCCACAGTACAAATTTTTCAAAATTTGCTTGCTGCAAGTTTGGACCAGATTTGCCTTTTTTGGTGAATTTCATTATTTTTCTTTTCCAAAAATTCTGAAATAATTCAGGTAGTCTCCAGATGCATCAAGAGATCACTTCACCAAGTTTCAGCTTAGAAAAATTTTCCACGTGCATAAATCATTTCGTCGAACAGTGGCCAAAGACTGCCCTCTGCCAAGTTTCGTTCGTTCGTTGGGTTCATCGTCGATGTCGTTTTGTCGTGGCTCTTCGTCAATCTCGCCAGTAGCTGCCTTGGATGGTTGCTCACTGCTCCTTCTTCTTATCCAATGCGCCGCACGGTTGTTTGGCCGGTCGCGAGCATCGGTGGCAACGTGTCACGTCAACTCCAGCGTCTTCCGCGGTGGCAGAACCGCCGTGGCGACCAGCAGGGGCCAGCCCTGCACTACGGCGCCGTCCAGCACCGCCCACACCACAAGGAGCCTCTGCGTGGCCGTCCTCTTCCCTATGCATGCTGCAGAACCGTCGCTGTGGCCTGAGAGGTGCAGAGCGCGCTCTCCGCCACCGACGAGCCCGTGAGTTCCGTTCCATCGAGGCCACGGAGCAGGCCAAATCCGATCAAGCTTAATTGTTGAATGGAACTAGTGAACCAATCCGAAGGTGCCCAGTCACCTAAACCTCCAGCCCGACCACTGCCTCGCCGTAATCGCTCGCCAGAGTGATCCCGTTCTCGGCAACCGCCTCGGGCCGGCTATAAATAGAGGCCCCGAGCTCGCCTTTGACCCAGCACCACTCCTTCACCTCACCAGAGCCGCACCCAGCCGCTAGAAGAACCTCGAGGAGGCCTTCTTCCCCAACTCCGGCCGCCACGACCCGCTTTGGTAGCTAGCTTGATTCACTCGATTCCTTGCATAGCTCTAGTTCAAACTTGGGGAGGAACCTCCTAGTGCACCCACTCCCCTAACCCGCGCTTCAATTTGGCGTTTGCAGCTCTCTTCAGAGGGATCCATCCTCGACCGAACCGCCGTCCGCCGGAGTGGAAGCCGCTGTCGGCATGGTGCTCGCCGATGACGAAATCCACCACCCACCAACGCGGAATTGTCCCGTGAGTGTAACCATACCCTTGCCCTCCTCTGGATCACCGTCGATCGTCGCCGGCGATCATCGTTTGCTTCGGCCGGCGGTGGGAGTTTAAACCTGACATGCGGGACCCCCTCGTCAGCCTCTCCTCTTTTATTCGAACGTTTTCGAAGCGCCTTCGGCAAAGTACGCTTTCCTTTGGGTTAGCGATTTCCAACCAAACGCTTTCTTTTTTTTAAACTAGCCTCGAAAGTTTCGTTTCATCACAGACACTTCTCGTACTAAAACCTTAACAACTTTTAAACAGAAGATGATTTTGAGTTGATTCTTTTTCTGTCATCTTTATTTTTCTATCTAGTTTTTTATCATATTTATTTGGAACAATTTTTATGCACGCACGGTATTTACGTTAGTATCCGATTTCTTTTATAACGTAGATACCGAAGGAGGTGACGGAGCCGCAAACTTCGCCGAGCTAGACTCCGACTACTCTGAACCAGGCAAGCATGTTTGAACCTTTGATATGATGAGTGTTTTTCATGATTGCTTAAGTGGTTTTCTCATGACATGTTTATATAAGCATTTGTGAATGTTATATTTCATGCAAGCAAGCTGCAAGTGAGCTTCGAAATTCGATGTGTTCATAGGATGGTGAGATAACATGATCATGTGGTGGCATGATAGGTTGCAAGCTGGTATTATTGAACCATGCTAGTTTTATATCAACTGTTTAACTCCAGTATTAACGTGGATCAAGTCTTGTTCCCGTTCGTCCCCTTCCGTGCTACCACAAGTTTTCTGCAAAGAATACGGTTTAGTAAGTTGCAAACCTCTTTCCTTGTACACACCAAATAGAGGGGCCGTGATGAGGGTTCCATGGCCCTAGATTAAAGCCCGTCATCTGGTCAGGGGGCATGCATGTTTCCGGTTGGGACCGAGAGGGGGGCACCCCTTAGAGCGCGCGATATAAATTTGATCCCATGCTATTTGAGGTTGTAGCCTCCCCGTCTTAGAGTTTTTTCTTGAACGTTGCCTAGGGTGATTCCTGGCAGCGGAATGTGGAATGGGTGTGTACTGGTTAGCTGTGTTTCTCCTAAAATACCATAAACGGAACTAGTCCTTTGTGACTATCAAACTGCTGGCTGCGGTTTAAGAGTACAAACTCGCAGAGTCAAAACCATTCGAGTAACCATGTCCATGGTCAAGGACTTTGATCAACATATTAGTGTCAATCTCAAGATCGGTCTCCGTGTCGGTCCTCAAAGGATGTCTCCGGAGAATAAGCATGAAACCGAGAGTGGTAAACCCGCTGAATGTTATTGCTGTGGATGGACTAACCAGTTTATTATCATGTACCGAGTATTCCGTGGAATGATGTTACCTTCATGAGCTACTTGAATTCGAATGATGAGATATAAGCCCTTTATGTGATGTCGCTCAGACGTCCGACTGTGGCATTCTTGTTATTTACTTTTGATATGAGCCCTTTATGTGATGTCACTTTGACGTCCAACTGTGGCATTCTTGTTATTTACTTTGATATATGCCCTTTATGTGATGTCGCTTAGACGTCCGACTGTGGCATTCTTGTTATTTACTTTAATATAAGCCCTTTATGTGATGTCGCTTAGACATCCGACTGTGGCATTCTTGTTATTTACTTTTGATATAAGCCCTTTATATGATGTCACTTAGACGTCCGACTGTGGCATCCTTGTTATTTACTTTCATTATAAGCCCTTTTCGAGATGTCGCTTAGACGTCCGACTGTGGCACGTACTGTCATTTACGTTTCAATATAAGCCCTTTATGTGGTGTCGCCCTGACGCCCGACTGCGGCATGTTAAGTTATTTTACCTTTCGAGGCGTCGCTTCAGAAACCCGATCGGTCTTCAACTATTTTATTGGGATTTCGGGAGGACTATCGCCTGACTTCCTTTTTATTTAACATGCAGTGCAAATTTATTATCTGAGTGCGCATTACTATTCTGCTCATGTGCATCATGTTTGCATTTGTTATATCTTATGTCTTGCGAGTACTTTCAAAGTACTCACCTGGCTTGTTGATTTGGCCAGATGTTGACGAAGGCGATCTTATGGATGAAGAGTACGATAGCGAGTCCGACGCCTAGAGGAGTCCCAGTCAGTCCCGTGCGATCCTGAAGTTGGTCACTTGTATTATATACGCTTCCGCTACCCTAATAAAATCATCGAGCCTCACTCTGGCGTTTGATGAGCTGTAAGATTTTGGAGTCATGTCACCCACCTCACTGTGACATATCCACCACCAATTTTGTTACGAGTCAGTAGTTATGCCACCATACCCTTTGTGTCATATCCGCCTTTATGTATAATATCGGCGTGCTTGTAATAAATTGTTGAGCAGCCTCAGCTCAACCTTGTATAATATTTAGTACTTCTGGATTTTTGTATCAAGGATTTGTCTACCAGTAAGGAGGATTCTCCTATACTGGTCTAATATAATGGTCGGTTTTTCAATAAATGTTTTATTGGAAAACCGGTCCTGACAGTGGCGGGCCGGCCCACGGCAAGCCTGTTAACGGCCTATTCGCATATAGCCCATTTACAGCCCGCTATCCCAGGGCCCGTTTACGGCCTATCTGAATTAGGCCCAGTAGTGTCATCTGGGCCGTCCAATATAATTCCAGCCCGTTTTACATTCCGGCCCATGTATGGCCCATGACATCTTTCGGCCCTTAGTAACCCTCGGCCCCTTAACGGCCCGTGGTAAAACTGGCCCGGAATGAACAGTGTATCACTTTATACCCATTAACAGCCCATTATTCCGTTGGGCCGTTTCCAGCCCATGATATCTTTCGCCTTCTCGGGCACATTTATTCTGGGCTCATTTCAAAGATTCGTTACTTACGGCCCATCGCTATTTTCGCTTGGGCCAAATTCAGCTGTGGTTACAGTCGGCCCGTTTGTGGCCCGTTAATACGTTGGGCCATTTTCATGTCAAAAAAACCCATTGGGCTGTTTTCATAGAGTTATCAAATACGGCCAATAAACGGCTCGTTATTGTCCATGAATAGTATGTCCCATGATTGGCGAAATGACAATACGCCCCGTAGAAGGCCCATGGATCCTACGGCCCGTAAAAGGCCCATGGATCGTACGACCCGTAGAAGGCCCATGGATCCTACAGCCCGTATAGAAGGCCAATTGATCCTACGGCCCGTAGAATGCCCATGGATCATACGGCCCGCAGGAGGCCCATGGTTACAACAGTCCGTGTGTTGCCATGATTATTTTGGCCTAGTTTCCAAAAATAGGTTATTGTGGCCACTAGAAAACACAGAAAAAGAACTCCAGTGACTACAAGCAAACAACTAAACAAGACAATAAGGAAATAAATAAGCAGGAAATTAACGCTAGCCTATTACCGCTATTACACATATTACATCCACTGGGCATCAAAGTTCACCACCAGTGCAAATATAGGGAACAAAGCAGCATATTACATACACTGGCCGTCAAAATTGGCCACCAGTGCAAATAAACGCGGCAACAAAACAAGAGCATAACTGAAACAACTTCATAAGAGCTCAAGAAACGTGGTATCCACCATGCTGGAAATAAGCTTAGCAAGCTTATTAGCTTTGTCCTATTTGGCGCTAAAATCCTCCAACGCTTGCTATTGCACCAGAAAGTATGCATCTGAATGCTCCAGAGAGTTCTGCAGTCCCTCCGCTTCTTGTCGCAGCACAGCTGATCGGTGTCTTTCAGCTTGTAGTTGAGACTCAAGAAACCGAACTGATTCAGACAGTGAGTTTGAATAGCTTGTGCAAGCAGTAGTGGCCAGTAACTCCAACACTAAACCAAGACAGGACTTTGGGGTTGTCTCACTGTCTTCGAGATAGTCTTCCTTAGCTGTTTTATCAGCTTTGTTGGAGACCAACAAGGATGTGTCACTATCCTGAACCTTATCTGCATTACTTCCTTTACCATTGCTTAATAAGGCACTCTTCCCCATATTCTGTCAGCATTCTAAAAGAAGAAACAAGCAGACACATAACAGTTTAGCATGTACTAGTATATGAAACTCATTTCGGTGAACCAATTCATTAGTAAGGTGGATAGGATTAAACTACCAAGTCTTCTATTGCCAAGTACTAGTACATAATAAAAGCATCAAACAAACATATATATCTATGTCCTATGGTCACTACATTGTCTTGCCAAATCAAAATAGAGACACGGTTCAAATCATATCAGTTCAAGACAAAGCAGCAGTGATAGAATACAAAGTGTGGGAAACTACACGGCACAACAAGATTTCAGATGGGTACCACGGGTCTACATATACAACAACACTATTGGCTCTGTTGTGATGCTAGTAATGTGCATGATATGAGAAGTCAACTGTATACACAATTGAAATTGAAATCAACAGAGCTATTGATAAGAGCAAGCCTGTTAAAGAAACATGCGTGAACATACCTGCTGTGCCATTGAAGTTTCGATTGGATCCTTCAATTTAAAAATAAGTTTGTATGAGTAAATATAGTGATACAAGAGCAAAGCAGTATGCACGATGGCAATCATAGTTAAAAAAGGCGCGCCTAGGCTCTAGGTGTTGGCGAAACGCATTCAGCATAACTATGCTTAATCTGTGCATAACTGTGCATAAGCATGCGCTTTGGTCAGTAAAGCGCAAAGCGGTGGCAAAACGCACAATTAACGCCTCGCTTTTTTGAACTATGATAGCAATGGAATCTTAAATTAGAACAGTTGTTCTTTAGGTTCGTGCACTTGTTCTACATGAACAGAGTACAAGAAGAGGCAAGAATATAGTACTTAAAAATAGAAAATGAGCTCATAGACCTTACCACATTCTTGGTTTGGGACCAAGATGTAACAAGGCATTCCCTGTCATCGCCCAAAGAATGTGTCGCAGGAGAACGTAAGGGAATTTGATGAGTTTCTTTGCCGGTGAAGTACGCTTTCTTCAGTAATTCCGATATCGCCACCAAGCATTCTTGAAGATAGCAGAGGCATTAACACAGGTTACCTCATCCCGAAGTTTCCAAATCGGTCCTTCTCTATAGAGAAAAATGGGAAAAATTGCTGTATTATAACCATCATGGAGGTAGGATGTATGGGACAAAGCAAAGTAATTGCCATGAAAAACATTACTTACACATAACTCCTGGACAAACAGCTGCAGCTGGCATTTTCCTTCATCTTCAGTATAATATTTCCAAGATGGAAGACACGCACATACGATTTAACAACATCAAATGCGATAGATGCTAAACTACGACTAGCTGGTTGTGCTTCCTCCACAGGAATAGGCGTACTAACTGGTGGAGTTGGGGTTCGCCGTGGTAGTACTGGCCCTTTGGGCACTGGAGCTGCCTTACTAACTGCTCTTGTTTTGGAGCTCTGTGGTGGAGATGGTGCTGTGTCAACAGGAACTGGGTTACTATCTGCTGGGGTTGGGGTTAGATTGGGTGAAGCTGGTTCTCTGTCCATTGCAGTAGGGGTACAATCTGCGAGAGTTTGGGTTATGTGTGGTAGGGCTGGTTCTCGTGCATGTACAATCGGGGTGCTATCCCCACCAAGAGGTAGCACTGTTTTATTTGAAGATCGTGTTTTTAGTCCGCTAGATACTAGCATCACCCGCTCCAATTCGACTGGCAGATAAACAGGAAACATAGTTGAATGTACAGACATTGTATGAGAGACAGATGCAATAGATAGTGTGGAAAAAAGAGGGCATGAAATAGTTGACATGCATATTGTTTAACTAAAACGGATAGCATAACATAATTTCACATATATGATGTCTATCTAAACTGGATAGCATAGCATAACATAATTCAAAGATATGATGAATAACTAAACAGGATCGCATGACATAATTCACCTACATGTTATCTAAGTAATCAGGATCACATCATTTAATTCACATATGTGATTTATATGCTAAACAAAGGGCATTAGATATGATGTCTGAACTAAGAACATGGTGTTGAATATTGTGTATATGATGTCTAATCTATGCAGTGCAAGACACCATATGCATGATATGAGCAGTATAACCATGCCAAGTTAGAGCATACACCTCGGTGGGGGAATAGGACTGGTTATCTGTCTCTGAATCCATCTATGAGGAGCTATCGGGACCCAACAAGAGATCTGCTTGACGTGTAGCACTGCTCACACCAAGGCCTTGTTTTTACTCCAGATTTTCAATCTCCCACCCAAATGGCCGATTCACAGGAAGAGTAGTTTAATGTACAAACATTGTCGACAAATGGAAATGTAATGAAGAAAAGGATGGGCAAGATATCATTCAAATATATGATGCCTGGTTAAACAGGATGGCATTGCACATTTCACGTATATTATGGCTGGCTAAAAGACATGAGACTGCACATTTCCCATATATGATATAGAAACTAAACAGGTGGCATTACAGAACATGTGTAAACTAAGCAGATGACATATATGATTTCAAAAGTAGGCACTGCAAGGCAACATATGCTTGATATGACTAACATCATCATGCCAAGGTAGAGCAAACACCTTGGGGGGGGGGGTAAATAGGAGTGGTCGGCGGTGTCTGAATCCGCCTCAGAACAGATATCTTCCTATGGATTACAATCTGGAGAGGGGTGGGGAGGGTTTGCCATTGAACCCACCATGGAGCGATGTCTGCATGACATTGTATTGCTGCGCAAAACTCTTCTCTTTTTCTCTACATGTTCAGCATGACTGTGTACAATATCGACATATGCATACTGAAAAAATATGGTGAGATTATGTAAGGAGAGCATGCAGAAATTTAGAGTGATGGTAACAACCTGTGGATGGATCCAAAAATAATGATAGCAGGCTGATGATTGCTTTAATTTAATAAAAAGACAGATGATGATTGCTTTACTATTTGTTTCCCACCCAAGATGAACAACATAGGCATACCCTAGGTGAACCAGATATTAGACAGAGATACTATTCATCGCTTCCTCGATATGTGCCGTAAGACGTCAAGGCTAAAGCAGCCCCGGTGAGCCGTAAGACGTCAAGGCTGAAGCAGCACAAGACAAACATCATCAATCTCAAGTGGGTTCTAATAGCATCTCCAATAGATGATGTAAAATTGATGTAAAATTTACATCACCAAAAACCACCTGACTACAACAGATGAGGTAAAAACTGTTGACTCTGAACTTAACTGTCGAAACTAAAATTTCTTGTGGAATCTGAATGTTACTTGCTTAAACTGAACGCAATGGTAGCAGAGCGGTACTTGACATGTAGTTTAGGAGGGCCTGCATTTCATCTTCAACCTGCACCTCTCGAGCCACCATCACCATCACGAACTGCTGCCCAGCCGCTGCCTCGCCGCCGTGAAACAACTCCCCACCGCCGGTCCACCGTTGCCCCGGCCAGCCCTATAGGCCCCCCTCCCCCACCCTGAACCCTAAGATAGATAGTGGGGTACCTTTCCGGTGAGCCCCCGTCCCAGCGGGTGGTTCTTCCTTAACTCCGCGAGCCCCCCACCCCAAAAATCGATTGACCCAAAAGTCAATTTAGTCGACTAAAGTGTAGCTAAATCTGAGCAGAGCAGCAGCACGAGCGAGGGGGAGAGCAGCAGCAGCAGCGCGAGTGAGTGAGCGAGAGCCGGAGCAGCAGCAGATGGGCGAGCGAGCGAGCGAGAGCCGGAGTAGCAGCAGCAGATCCTGCTGGTATGGACGTTGCCACCGAAGGGGCCTCACACTGGGGGAGAGCCGCCATGGAGATGTCACCCGCAACACCGGCTTCAAGGTAGCCGCTCCATGGGGGTGCGGCATGGGGCACCGTCGGTGCCGGGAGGTCGAGCTAAGGAGAAGGTGCGATGCGATGAGTGTACAACCTCTTTGGTGGCGCCGAGTAGGCCTCGGCTTCGTCTGAGGAGTCGGTAAGGATGTCGCAGTTCCCGTGGAGCGGGTTAAGGCGGTGCAGTGGGGATGGAGCAGCCGCGATAGACGAGGCGATCGTCGGAGCAGCTCCTTGGAGGTGGAGGATGGGGCGGCTGAACCGGCGGGACGACGAGATGGACGACGGATCCTCACCCGGGGAGGTGGAAGAGGGACATCGAGCTATTGCGGTGGACGACGTCGTCGGGGAAGAGGCTCCGGCTGGGCAGCGGTGAGGTGGCGGACGAAGGAGGGTGGGGTTTCGCGGCTGGAGCGGAGAGGTTATGGCGGCCTGGGATTTCGAATGGTAAAAAGGAGGCGATGGGACGGGTGAACCATGACTTAGGGACGCGCTTGTCCAAAATCTAGGGTGTGTTACAAAAGTACCCCGCACCGATTTGAACTAGCGGCCCTTTTGGCTCAGGGTTAGAAGGGGGATTTCGTGTGTCGGGATTTGGCAGCTGGAGGGAGTTTTCGCGCGTGTTGTAATTTCGGGATAGCAAGGCGCGGGTTGTGAAGGCGCCAGTTTTGGGAGCATGATTTCTGAATTTTCGGGATATAACAAGTTGTGGGTTGAATTTTAGGGACAAGCCTAACGTGTAATATTGTACTTGTATGTACCAAGTCAATTCGCACTTCCCTCAACCAAAAATAAAACGAAAAAAATAAAACTATTCACACCACACAAAGAGAGAGTCTTGCCCCGTTTTACTATAAAAATTCTATTTAAAGCTACTCATACCAACAATTTAGTGCAATTAAATGCTATTCGGTAGTATGAATCCATGTTATGTCCAATTAAATTTTTTCGCTTGCTGTATAATGCATGTAACCTACTCATACCAACATTTTAGTGCATTCCAAATGTCTATACTACCGCTGCAATTCGAACTAAATTTGAATTCGTTTCTCTATTTCAAAAACAAATCTACAATCATGATTGTTGCCAACTTCAACCATCATTCGTGTATTACCTTAATAACACACCACATGATTACTATAGAGATAGATATGAACTATGTGTACTACATGAACTCGAATTCTATTTTTTGAATACACTTGATGTTGATTCCAAATAATAGTACATTTGATGTACTAACTATATATTCATAATCTAATCCATGTTCCATACGTGTACACCGTGTTTATCACACATAGTATAGTGCCCGCCCCCTACATTATGACAAGTATTTAGACCTGAGCTGCAAAAGCCACACATTAGCCCAAATTATGATCAATGTTCTATATGTTATATGTAGTACTAGCAAGATGCCCCATGCGTTCCACAGAACATCAACATGATCAAGGGGAGGCCTAATTGGCAAATATGTAGAGGGGTGTGGGTATCTTTTTTTCAAAATTGCCATAGTTTCCTTCCTATCCATCAGATATAAATCGGACGGCCTATATTGCAGGATGGCACCATCATCAACAACTCCGTTTTTTATAAGAGTAGAGATAAAATATATTATATGTAGTATAACATGTTCATAACCACACCATGTGTATCACCGTTATATATATTCACACATGCATCGGTTTAAAACACTATGATAAATTCTTCAAATATCTGAATTCGCTTTTTATAATGAAGTATGATCTCTATTCGTCTTTTACACCCACACAATCCTCTTATCTTTGTAGCTGTCGGGGTTCTGGGAACGGGGGTCCCCAGACTTGCCTGCCTGCGGCCCACGACGTGGCCAAGCAGCAGGCCGTGCGGCCCATCTTCGTCAACAAGATACTCAAGACCCTCGCGAGGGTCCAAGCCTCGCGAGGCGGATGACGCAAGACCTCCTCTGGAGTGGCCTAGCTAGGCAGGCTCACGAGGAGCGGAGATATCAAGGCGAGGCAAACCTCACGAGGCTCTTGTGACGTGAGCCATGACGAACGGTGCCAGACGGGCGTCGGTGCGCGTAGCGTCCTTATTTCCTCTTTGGTGCTAAGGAGGCAAGCACGGGCGAGGAGTGTCGAGGCATCAGGCAAAGGTTGCCATATTGGTGCAACGAGACCAAGACCAGGAGGAGGGCAAGGCGGAGGTCATCATGGAGCCCAAGACGGCGTCACCCCAGAGCTTTTCGCAGGCGAAGACCGCTTTTGTCAGGATAGCTTGTACTAGCTGTCCCCCTTTAAATTTGCCCGCCGTTGTTGGCTCCCTTCCCGCTCGATATTTGGGAAGAGGACCAGGGCCTCTATAAATAGGACTAGCCACCACAGTAGTAGGGACAACTCAAACTGACCCCAGACAAGCCGGAGCAGTTCATCGAATCCTCTCACCACAAGCTCATACGCACAAGAACACCTCAACCTCAGGAGGTTGTTCTTCCCTTGTACTGTTCATCATCAGCCCAAGAGGCAATCCACCACCACCACACTGGAGTAGGGTATTACACCACAACGGTGGCCCGAACCAGTATAAACCCCGTGTCTTCTGTGTTGTGAGTTCGTCGAGTTCGTCTGCAAGATCTTAGCGAGCTAGAGCGTAGATCGGTAGGAGCAAAAGACTTGCACGCACCCCAGTGTTTGAACCTTAAGGGTTTTCCAGAACCCCACATCTGACATTTGGCGCGCCAGGTAGGGGTGTGTCGTAGGTTTCCCTTCCATCGGCTCGTTGCTCCATCGCTCCGCCGTTCCCATGGCGGACGCTCGCTGTGCTCGAGCTGAGTGTCGGGATGCCCTCTCCGCCCGCGTCGCTCAGACGGCTCCCGCAGGCAGGCCACCTCGTTGCTCTCCGTATCCCGCCGCCAAAGCTGCCACCGGCCAGGCGGGGAACGAGTAGCAGGCATCCTCGTCGCATCCTTCCGTGCGGCAGGACGGCCGCACCGCTACTCCATCATCACGCCTACTGGTTCTTCGTCTCACGCGCACCGCGCTCCCATGGAAGCACGGGCCGCGCTCATCCGGCGAACGAGCTCCTGCGTTACCGCCCCGTTGACGACCTCAATGAGGAGTGGCTCGACCGCGTCGCTGAGCTCGTCCGCGCCGCAGAGGGCTCTATGGCGCCGTCCCACTCTCTGCCTCCCCCTCAACCAGCCGCGGGCGACGGGGCCCATGACATGCCTCCACCGCCTCAACCCCAAGACAGTGACTTGGTACCAAGGCGCGCGCCTCCGTGGTGTGGCCCATCACGCCAGGCGCCCGCGCGTTAAGAAAGAAGCTGCCAAGAAATCCCGCTGCCGCGAGAAGTGATACGTCTCCAACGTATCTATAATTTTTGATTCCTCCATGCTACTTTATCTACTGTTTTGGACTATATTGGGCTTTATTTTCCACTTTTATATTATTTTTGGGGCTAACCTATTAACCGTAGGCCCAGCCCAGAATTGCTGTTTTTTGCCCTTTTCAGTGTTTCGAAGAAACAGAATATCAAACGGAGTCCAAACGGAATGAAACCTTCGGAAACGTGATTTTCTCACTGAACGTGATCCAGGAGACTTGGACCCTACGCCAAGGCACAAGAGAGGCGGTCACGAGGGTGGGGGTGCGCCCCCTGCCTCGTGGGCCCCCTGTTGCTCCACCGACGTACTCTTCCTCCTATATATACCTCACGCACTTCAAACGATCGAACAGGAGCCAAAACCTAATTCCACCGCCGCAACTTCCTCAGATCCACGAGATCCCATCTTGGGGCCTGTTCCGAGCTCCGCGGAGGGGCATCCACCACGGAGGGCTTCTACATCAACACCATAGCCTCTTTGATGAAGTGTGAGTAGTTTACTTCAGACCTTCGGGTCCATAGCTAGTAGCTAGATGGCTTCTTCTCTCTTTTTGGATCTCAATACAATGTTCTCCCCCTCTCTCTTGGAGATCTATTCGATGTAATCTTCTTTTTGCGGTGTGTTTGTTGAGACCGATGAATCGTGATCCAACTTATCTATGAATAATATTTGAATCTTCTCTGAATTCTTTTATGTATGATTGAGTTATCTTTGCAAGTCTCTTCGAATTATCCATTTGGTTTGGCCAACTAGATTGGTAGTTCTTGCAATGGGAGAAGTGCATAGCTTTGGGTTCAATCTCGCGGTGTCCTTACCCAGTGACAGAAAGCGTTGCAAGGCACGTATTATATTGTTGCCATCGAGGATAACAAGATGGGTTATTTATCATATTGCATGAATTTATTCCTCTACATCATGTCATCTTGCTTAAGGCGTTACTCTGTTTTTAACTTAATACTCTAGATGCATGCTGGATAGCGGTCGATGAGTGGAGTAATAGTAGTAGATGCAGAATCGTTTCAGTCTACTTGTCTCAGACGTGATGCCTATATACATGATCATACCTAGATAAACTCATAACTATGCTCAATTCTGTCAATTGCTCAACAGTAATTTGTTCACCCACCATAGAATACTTATGCTCTTGAGAGAAGCCACTAGTGAAACCTATGGCCCCCGGGTCTATTCTCATCATATCAATCTCCATCACTTCAATACTTGCTTTGTTTTTACTTTGCCTTTTACTTTTCACTTTGCATCTCTATACCAAAAATACCAAAAATATTATCTATCATCTCTATCAGATCTCACCCTCGTAAGTGACCGTGAAGGGATTGACAACCCCTAATCGAGTTGGTTGCGAGTAGCTATTGTTTTGTGCAGGTATGAGGGACTTGTGCGTGGCCTCCTACTGGATTGATACCTTGGTTCTCAAAAACTGAGGGAAATACTTGCGCTACTTTGCTGCATCATCTTCTCCTCTTCGGGGAAATCCAACGCAGTGCTCAAGAGGTAGCAAGAAGAATTTCTGGTGCTGTTGCCGGGGAGTCTACGCAAAAGTCAACATACCAAGTACCCATCACAATCCCTATCTCTCGCACTACATTATTTGCCATTTGCCTCTTGTTTTCCTCTCCCCCACTTCACCCTTGCCGTTTTATTTGCCCTCTCTTTCCCAATCTCCTCCTCTCTTTCTGTTGCCTTTTCCTCGTCCGTTTGTGTGCTCGTGTGTTGGATTGCTTGTTCTTCGCGATGGCTCAAGATGCTACCAAATTGTGTGACTTCACCAATACCAATAATAATGATTTCCTTAGCACTCCGATTGCTCCTCTTGCCAATACTGAATCTTGCAAAATCAATACTGCTTTGTTGAATCTTGTTATGAAAGATCAATTCGCCGGCCTTCCTAGTGAAGATGCCGCTACTCATCTGAATAGCTTCGTTGATTTATGTGATATGCAAAAGAAAAAAGATGTTGATAATGATGTCGTTAAGTTGAAGCTATTTCCTTTTTCGCTTAGAGATCGTGCTAAAGCGTGGTTTTCATCTTTGCCTAAAAATAGTATTGATTCTTGAAACAAGTGCAAAGATGCTTTTATCTCTAAGTATTTTCCTCCCGCTAAGATTATCTCTCTTAGGAACGATATTATGAATTTTAAGCAACTTGATCATGAACATGTTGCACAAGCTTGGGAGAGAATGAAATTAATGATACGTAATTGTCCTACTCATGGTTTTAACTTGTGGATGATTATACAAAAAATTTATGCCAGATTGAATTTTGCTTCTAGAAATCTTTTAGGTTCGGCCGTGGGAGGCACTTTGATGGAAATCACTTTAGGAGATGCTACTAAACTCCTAGATAATATTATGGTTAATTATTCTCAATGGCATACTGAAAGATCTACTAATAAAAAAGTGCATGCGATAGAAGAAATCAATGTTTTGAGTGGAAAGATGGACGAACTTATGAAATTATTTGCTACTAAGAGTGTTTCTTCTGATCCTAATGATATGCCTTTGTCTACTTTGATTGAGAATAATAATGAATCTATGGATGTGAATTTTGTTGGTAGGAATAATTTTGGTAACAACGCATATAGAGGGAATTTTAATCCTAGGCCTTATCCTAGTAATTCCTCTAATAATTATGGAAATTCCTACAACAACTCTTATGGAAATTTTAATAAGATGCCCTCTGAATTTGAGAATAGTGTTAAAGAGTTTATGAATTCACAAAAGTATTTTAATGCTTTGCTTGAGGAGAAATTGCTTAAAGTTGATGATTTGGCTAGGAACGTTGATAGAATTTCTCTTGAGGTTGATTCTTTAAAGCTTAGATCTATTCCTCCTAAGCATGATATCAATGATTCTCTCAAAGCCATGAGAATTTCCATTGATGAGTGCAAGGAAAGAACCGCTAGGATGCGTGCTTCCAAAGATGCCTTTAGTAAAGCGTGTTCTTCCAATTCCTATGAAAATCAAGATGAAGATCTAAAAGTTATTGATGTGTCTCCTATCAAATCTTTGTTTTGCAATATGAATCTTGATGAAACTGAATATGATCTTCCTTTACATAGAAGGCGTTCCAAAAATTCGGAGTATTTATATCTTGATGATAAAATTGATAAAAGTGGGATTGAAAGAAATAAAACCCTAGATGTTGCTAAACCCACTATATTGGATTTCAAGGAATTTAATTATGAAAGTTGCTCTTTAATTGATTGTATTTCCTTGTTGCAATCCATGCTAAATTCTCCTCATGCTTATAGTCAAAATAAGGCCTTTACCGAACACATTGTTGATGCCTTGATGCAATCTTATGAAGAAAAACTTGAGTTGAAAGTTTCTATCCTAGGAAACTCTATGATGAGTGGGAACCTACTATTAAAATTAAAATCAAATATTATGAGTTTCATGCTTTGTGTGATTTGGGTGCTAGTGTCTCCACTATCCCCAAAACTTTGTGTGATTTGCTAGATTTCCGTGACTTTGATGATTGCTCTCTAAACTTGCATCTTGCGGATTCCACTATTAAAAAGCCTATGGGAAGAATTAATGATGTTTTTATTGTTGCAAATAGGAATTATGTGCCCATATATTTTATCGTTCTTGATATAGATTGCAATCCTTCATGTCCTATTATTCTTGGTAGACCTTTCCTTAGAACGATTGGTGCAATTATTGATATGAAGGACGGGAATATTAGATTCCAATTTCCATTAAAGAAAGGCATGGAACACTTTCCTAGAAATAAAATAAAATTACCATATGAATCTTGAGAGACACTTATGGATTGCCTACCAAGGATGGCAATACCTAGATCTATCCTTGCTTTTATGCCTAGCTAGGGGCGTTAAACGATAGCGCTTGTTGGGAGGCAACCCAATTTTATTTTTAGTTTTTTGTTTTTGCTTCTGTTTAGGAATAAATAATCCATCTAGCCTCTGTTTAGATGTGTTTTTATATTTTAATTAGTGTTTGTGCCAAGCTAGACCTATTGGATCTTCTTGGATGAGAGTTATTTGATCTTGCTGTAATTTCCAGAAACTTTGCGCTCAGGGCCCGAATTATTAAAAATCACCAGAACGTGATAAAATACTGATTCCAATTGCTTCTGATCAATAAATAAATTTTCCAGGTTGTCTAATTTTGGTAGAATTTTTTGAGTTCCAGAAGTTTTCGTTAGTTATAGATTACTACAGACTGTTCTGTTTTTGACAGATTCTGTTTTTCGTGTGTTGTTTGCTTATTTTGATGAATCTATGGCTAGTAAAATAGTTTATAATCCATAGAGAAGTTGGAATACAGTAGGTTTAACACCAATATAAATAAATAATGAGTTCATTACAGTACCTTAAAGTAGTCTTTTGTTTTCTTTCTCTAACGGAGCTCACGAGATTTCTATTGAGTTTTGTGTTGTGAAGTTTTCAAGTTTTGGGTGAAATCTTTTGATGGATTATGGAACAAGGAGTGGCAAGAGCCTAATCTTGGGGATGCCCATGGCACCGCAAGATAACCCAAGGACACCAAAAAGTCAAAGCTTGGGGATGCCCCGGAAGGCATCCCCTCTTTCGTCCACTTCCATCGGTAATTTACTTAGAGCTATATTTTTATTCACCAACATGATATGTGTTTTGCTTGGAGCGTCTTGTATTATTTGCGTCTTTGCTTGTTAGTTTACCACAATCATCCTTGCTGTACACACCTTTTGAGAGAGCCATACATTAATTAGAATTTGATAGAATACTCTATGTGCTTCACTTATATATTTTGAGCTTGATAGTTTTGCTCATAGTGCTTCACTTATATCTTTTGAGCTTGATAGTTTTGCTCATAGTGCTTCACTTATATCTTTTGAGCGTGATAATTTTTGCTCTAGTGCTTCACTTAGATCTTTCAGAGCACGGTGGTGGATTTGTTTTAAAGAAACTATTGATCTCTCATGCTTCACTTAGATTATTTTGAGAGTCGTTAATAGCATGGTAATTTGCTTAATGTTAATATACTTAGCATTCAAGATATGTGAAACTTTCTTTTGAGTGCATTGAATACTAAGATAAGTTTGATTCTTGATAATTGTTTTGAGATATGGAAGTGATAATATCATAGTCGTGCTAGTTGAGTAGTTGTGAATTTGAGAAATGCTTGTGTTGAAGTTTGCAAGTCCCGTAGCATGCACGTATGGTTAAAGTTATGTAACAAATTTGAAACATGAAGTGTACCTGGCTTGTGCATCCTTATGAGTGGCGGTCGAGGACGAGCGATGGTCTTTTCCTACCAATCTATCCCCCTAGGAGCATGCGCGTAGTACTTGATTTTTGATGACTTCTAAATTTTTGCAATAAGTATATGAGTTCTTTTGATTAATGTTGAGTCCATGGATTATACACACTTTTATCTTTCCACCGTTGCTAGCCTCTTCGGTACCGTGCATTTCCCTTTATCACCTTGAGAGTTGGTGCAAGCTTCGCCGGTGCATCCAAACCCCGTGATATGATACTCTCTATCACACATAAACCTCCTTATATCTTCCTCAAAACATCCACCATACCTACCTATTATGGCATTTCCATAGCCATTCCAAGATATATTGCCATGCAACTTTCCACCGTTCCGTTCATCATCATCATGACATACTTTACTTTTGTCATATTGCCATTGCATGATCATGTAGTTGACATCGTATTTTTGGCAAAGCCACCATGCATTATTTTTCATACATGTCACTCTTGATTCATTGCACCATCCCGGTACACCGCCGGAGGCATTCATATAGAGTCATATCTTGTTCTAGTATCGAGTTGTAATCCTTATGTTGTAATCAATAGAAGTGTGATGATCATCATTATTAGAGCATTGCCCAATAAAAAAAGAGAAAGGCCAAAAGAAAAAAAGAAAGGCCCAAAAAAAAGGGAATAAAAAGGGCAATGTTACTATATCTTTTTCCACACTTGTGCTTCAAAGTAGCACCTTGTTCTTCATATAGTGAGTCTCATATATTGTGCTTCAAAGTAGCACCATGATTTTCATATAGTGAGTCTCATAAGTTGTCTTTGCATACTAGTGGTAATTTTTCGTTATAGAACTTGGCTTGTATATTCCTACGATGGGCTTCCTCAAAGGCCCTAGGTCTTCATGAGCAAGCAAGTTGGATGCACGCCCACTAGTTTTATTTTGTTGAGCATTCATAGCTCTAGTGCATCCGTTGCATGGCAATCCCTACTCCTCATGTTGACATCAATTGATGGGCATCTCCATAGCCCGTTGATTATCCTCGTCAATATGAGACTTTCTCATTTTTTGTCTTCTCCACACAATCCCCATCATCATATTCTATTCCACCCATAGTGCTATATCCATGGCTCACGCTCATGTATTGCGTGAAGGTTGAAAAAGTTTGAGATTATTTAAGTATGAAACAATTGCTTGGCTTGTCATCGGGGGTATAGAAGTTGGGAACATCTTTGTGTGACGAAAATGAAGCATAGCCTAACTATATGATTTTGTAGGGATGAACTTTCTTTTGCCATGCTATTTTGAGAAGACATGATTACTTTGATTAGTATGCTTGAAGTATTATTATTTTTATGTCAATATGAACTTTTGTCTTGAATCTTTCGGATCTGAATATTCATACCACAATTAAGAAGTTTTACATTGAAATTATGCCAAAGTATCACTCCGCATCAAAAATTCTCTTTTTATCATTTACCTACTCGAGGACGAGCAGGAATTAAGCTTAGATGCCCGATACGCCTCCAACGTATCTATAATTTTTGATTGCTCCATACTACTTTATCTACTGTTTTGGACTATATTGGGCTTTATTTTCCACTTTCATATTATTTTTGGGACTAACCTATCAACCGGAGGCCCAGCCCAGAATTGCTGTTTTTTGCCTTTTTCAGTGTTTCGAAGAAACAGAATATCAAACAGAGTCCAAACGGAATGAAACCTTCGGAAACGTGATTTTCTCACCGAACGTGATCCAGGGGACTTGGACCTTACGCCAAGGCACAAGAGAGGCGGTTACGAGGGTGGGGGGCGCGCCCCCTGCCTCGTGGGCCCCCTGTTGCTCCACCGACATACTCCTTCCTCCTATATATACCTACGTACCCCCAAACGATCAGAACAGGAGCCAAAAACCTAATTCCACCGCCAAAACTTCCTCAGATCCACGAGATCCCATCTTGGGGCCTGTTCGGGAGCTCCACGGAGGGGCATCCACCACGGAGGGCTTCTACATCAACACCATAGCCTCCGATGAAGTGTGAGTAGTTTACTTCAGACCTTCGGGTCCATAGCTAGTAGCTAGATGGCTTCTTCTCTGTTTTTGGATCTCAATACAATGTTCTCCCCCTCTCTCATGGAGATCTATTCGATGTAATCTTCTTTTTGCGGTGTGTTTGTTGAGACAGATGAATTGTGGGTTTATGATCCAGCTTATCTATGAATAATATTTGAATCTTCTCTGAATTCTTTTATGTATGATTGAGTTATCTTTGCAAGTCTCTTCGAATTATCCGTTTGGTTTGGCCAACTAGATTGGTAGTTCTTGCAATGGAGAAGTGCATAGCTTTGGGTTCAATCTGCAGCACGGCTCGATCTCCTCCTGGGACGAGATGCTCGACCGCTTCGTCGCCAACTTCCAGGGCACCCACGACCGCCCATCGGCCGCGGCCGATCTACGCCGCATCAAGTAACAGCCAGGAGAAACCCTCCAGAAGTACATCCAGCGCTTCAACAACACCCGCCTCAAGATCCCCAAGGTCACGAACGAAGCCATCATCTCCGCGTTCTCAGACGGCGTTCGTGATGTCAAGATGAAGGAAGAGCTAGCTATCCACGAGGAGCTTAGCACATCTCAGGAGCAGTTCAACCTAGCGACCAAGTGCGCAAGACCTGAGGATGGGTGCCTCTCTCTCTCTCCTTGAGCTGCCAGCTGCAGGAGTGGAGGAGAAGAAGACCAAGCCCAAGGACTTGAAGCGCAAAGAGGCAGTTGTGCTCGCAGCAGAGCCCGACACCAAGCGAGGCAGAGATCAGCCTGAGTCGTCCAAGAACGTCCGACCGTTCTACGCCTTCCACAACCTGAACACCCACAACACCAGCGACTGCCAAGAGCTCAGAGCCATACGAGAAGGACGCTACGGTCGATGCCCCGAGCGCAACGACCGAGGCTACGACCACGGAGGAGGATGTGGAGGCGGACGCTGGGACGACCGTGGCCCGCGCCAGGAGTGGCGCGACCGGCCTCTTGAGGACCGCCGGTAGGACCAACCTTGTGAGGGCGCCTGGAGGGACCCGCCTCGCGAGGATCGCCCCCCAAGGCAACGCCGATCTTCCCCCGTTGCCGCCACCAAGAAGGAATGACGACCACCACCAGGACGAGGGGCTGGGGCTTTCAGAGCCGCGGCGATCGCAGATCTTGGGCGGCGACAGCCCCACCTCTCAACGCATCTTCAAACAGTTCGCTCGAGAGGTGAACGCGGTGCTCCCCAAGCTCGAGGACATGCGCCCGCTCAGGTGGTCCCAATGTGTCATCACCTTCAACTCAGCAGACCAGCTCAAGTGCGCAGCCACTGCAGGCGCACTCCCTATGCTGTGCTCCCCAGTCATCAGCAATGTGCAAGTCACCAAGACTCTCATCAACGGCGGCGCAGGGCTCAACGTCCTGTCCGTCGACACGTTCGACAACCTCCAAGTGCCCTATGAGCAGCTCCAGCCAACCAAGCCTTTCTCAGGAGTGACCGACGGTTCCACCACCGACGGTTCCACCACACCGATAGGGCAAGTCCGCCTGCTCGTCACCCTCGGGGAGCGCAAGAACTACCGCACCGAGCTCATCGACTTCGACGTCGCGCACATCCGCCTGCCGTACAATGCCATCCTCGGATATCCAGCCCTGGACAAGTTCATGGCAGTCCTTCACCACGGCTACAACGTTCTCAAGATGCCAGGAAGCGGAGGAATCATCACGGTCCCATGTGAAGAGAGGGATGCGGTGTGCTCCCTTGAGCGCGCCTTCCAAGCCGCAGCAATCGACAACCCCGACAGCGGAAGTGAAGGCCCTTCGGAGACCATCCCCAAGAAGAAGTTGCCGCGCCGCGAAGGACCCCAAGGAGATGGCTCCACGTCAGGAGCCTCGTCAGGATCAGCGCCCGCTCCAAGAGTGCCTCCCTCCATTGCATAGGAAGGCGCGCCTGGTGCCCTCCTCAGGCAGGGCTTGGGGGCTCTCTCCTGGAGAGCCTCGGACCTTGCCAACCTCATGAGGGAGGCGCTTGGGCACCACTTGGAGGCGTGCTTCGCGGCACGTTTCCCTCAGAAGAACACAGGGCAAGGAGTGCCCACCACCCAGGATTTCATCACCAAGACCACCCAGGAACTGCAGAAGCAAGAGCCATGCGCGGCCACAGCCGCTCATAAGGCGCAGCTCCCCATCCAGGCGAGGATGCCGGGCTGCGTGTCTGCGTCGATGTCCCAGGGCTCAACAGGGCCGCATCTCAGGAGCGCTTCTGGCCATCGCGTGCGGGCCGCTATGAGGGCCCACCACACAGCTACGTTCGGATGCCCTTCAGCTTGCAGAGCGTGGCGTCGGCCTATTAGCACAACGTGCGGCGAGTCCTCGCGACTCAGGAGGCCAGGTTCCACGCCGTTTTGGAGGAGATGGAGACAGTCCTCAGGGAAACTCTGAAGGAAATATGCCTTAGAGTCAATAATAAAGTTATTATCTATTTCCTTATTTCATTATAAATGTTTGCTATTCATGCTCGAACTGTATTAACCGGAAACTTGATACATGTGTGAATACATAGACAAACATAGTGTCACTAGTATGCCTCTACTTGACTACCTCGTGAATCAAAGATGGTTAAGTTTCCTAGCCATGGACATAAGTTGTCATTTGATTAACGGGGTCACATCATTAGGAGAATGATGTGATTGACTTGACCCATTCCGTTAGCTTAGCACTTGATCTTTTAGTATGTTGCTTTTGCTTTCTTCATGACTTATACATGTTCCTATGACTATGAGATTATGCAACTCCCGTTTACCGGAGGAACACTTTGTGTGCTACCAAACGTCACAACGTAACTGGGTGATTATAAAGTAGCTCTACAGGTGTCTCCGAAGGTACATGTTGAGTTGGCGTATTTCGAGATTAGAATTTGTCACTCCGATTGTCGGAGAGGTATCTCTGGGCCCTCTCGGTAATGCACATCACTATAAGCCTTGCAAGCAATGTAGCTAATGATTTAGTTACGGAATGATGCATTACATAACGAGTAAAGAGACTTGTCGGTAACGAGATTGAACTAGGTATTGGGATATCGACGATCGAATCTCGGGCAAGTAACATACCGATGACAAAGGGAACAACGTATGTTGTTATGCGGTTTGACCGATAAAGATCTTCGTAGAATATGTGGGAGCCAATATGAGCATGTAGGTTCCGCTATTGATTATTGACCGAAAACGTGTTTCGGTCATGTCTACATAGTTCTCGAACCCGTAGGGTCCGCACGCTTAAGGTTTCGATGACAGTTTTATTATGAGTTTATGAGTTTTGATGTACCGAAGGAGTTCGGAGTCCCGGATGAGATCGGGAACATGACAAGGAGTCTTGAAATGGTCGAGACATAAAGATTGATATATTGGACGACTATATTCGGACTTTGGAAAGGTTCCGAGTGATTCGGGTATTTTTCGGAGTACCGGAGAGTTACGGGAATTCGCCGGGGAGTATATGGGCCTTATTGGTCCATACGGGAATAGAGGAGAGAGGCCAAAAGGAAGGAGGCTTGCGCCCCCCCTCTGGTCCGAATTGGAAAAGGGGTGCAGCCCCCTTTTCCTTCTCCCTCTCTTCCTCTTTCCTTCTCTCCTACTCCAACAAGGAAAGGAGGAGTCCTACTCCCGGTGGGAGTAGGACTCCCCCCTTGGCGCGCCCTCCTCCTTGGCAGGCCGCCTCCTCCCTTGCTCCTTTATATACGGGGGCAGGGGGCACCCCAGAGACACAACAATTGATCTCTTGATCTCTTAGCCGTGTGCGGTGCCCCCCTCCACAATAGTCCTCGATAATATTGTAGCGGTGCTTAGGCGAAGCCCTGCAACGGTAGAACATCAAGATCGCTCCACGCCGTCAGGTCGACGGAACTCTTCCCCGACATTCTACTAGATCGGAGTCCGGGGATCGTCATCGAGCTGAACGTGTGCTAGAACTCGGAGGTGCCGTAGTTTTGGTGCTTGATCAGTCGGGCCGTGAAGACGTACGACTACATCAACCGCGTTGTTCTAACGCTTCCACTTTCGGTCTACGAGGGTACGTGGACAACACTCTTCCCTCTCGTTGCTATGCATCACCATGATCTTCCGTGTGCGTAGGAAGTTTTCGAAATTACTACGTTCCCCTAGAGTGGCATCCGAGCCAGGTTTTATGCGTAGATGTTATATGCACGAGTAGAACACAAGTGAGTTGTGGGCGATACAAGTCATACTGCTTACTAGCATGTCATACTTTGGTTCGGCGGTATTGTTGGATGAAGCGGCCCGGACCGACATTACGCGTACGCTTACGCGAGACCGGTTCTCCCGGCGTGCTTTGCACAGAGGTGGCTAGCAGGTGTCAGTTTCTCCAACTTTAGTTGAACCAAGTGTGGCTACGCCCGGTCCTTGCGAAGGTTAAAACAACACCAACTTGACAAACTATCGTTGTGGTTTTGATGCGTAGGTAAGAACGGTTCTTGCTAAGCCCGTAGCAGCCACGTAAAATTTGCAACAACAAAGTAGAGGACGTCTAACTTGTTTTTGCAAGGCATGTTGTGATGTGATATGGTCAAGACGTGATGCTATATTTTGTTGTATGAGATGATCATGTTTTGTAAGCGAAGTTATCGGGAACTGGCAGGAGCCATATTGTAACACCCCGGATGTAACTTTCCATATTTGTAACTCCAACTCTTGACATTTTCGGCATTGTGATATGATATTCCCTCCGTGGTTGGGTTTTTGTCTTTCGTTTTGCATTTTGTCCATGTCATGCATTTCATATCATGTCATCATGTGCATCTCATTTGCATACGTTGTCCGTTTTGCAATCCGGCACTCCTATGTTCCCCGGCGTCCCCTTTTACAATTTTTCCGTGAGCGGGTACTAAACTTTCTCGGAATGGACCGAGGTTTGTCAAGTGGCCTTGGTACACCACCGGTAGACCACCTGTCAAGTTTCGGGTCATTTGGAGCTCGTTTGGTACTCCAACGGTTAACCGCACTCTCGCAAAGGCCTCTTTTAAGTTGCAGCCAAACACCCCTCCAAAACAGCCCAATAACCCATCTAAGTCACTTCCATGCTCTCCGTCGTCGGATCACGATCGTGTGGGCGAAAACCGCACCCCATTTCGACACTCCTAGCTCCCTCTACCTATAAATATGCATCTCCTCCAACCGGCAAACCCTAGCGAAAATCCTCTCCGCGCCACTGACGATCCGACCGGACGGACATGTCCGCCGCCGCCCCGCCAACTGGAGCCGCCACGTGGCCCCTGTGCCCACTTTGCCGCCCGCTGGCAGGGTCTGTGGCGGGCCCTCCCGAGCCTGCAGCCTCCCTGCCTCCGTCTCCGCCGCCAAGCGCCGCCGCTCTCCCTCGGACGCCATGCGACCGGCCGCCGCCACCCTGCCATGTCTCAGCCGCCCGTGTCGCCGGTTCCGGCCGCCCGCCTCGCCCCGGCCTCCGCCTTGCCGCCGCCTCCTCCTCGTCCTGCCCGCCTCGGTGAGCGCCTGCCGAGCAGCGCCGCCCGCCTCTCCAACTCCGCGATCCCCACCTGCCCTCGGTTCACAGATCGGATCTGAGATCCACCGGGAGGTTGACTTTCCCCTCCCTCGATTTCCCTCTAAGTCTTTATCCTGGCAGATTATTGTTGCATTTTCATCAAGCCATAACTCTGAATCCGTGGCTCCGTTTGGGGCGTATAGCATACGGAAGTGTTCGTCTCGATGAGTAGATCATTTCGTCTCATTGCATCATTTTCATTTGAGCTCATCTTGATGCCCGAAATGCTGTTAGAAGAGGGCTATGTGATGTTAGTTTCTGTTTTCTTAACAGAACATGCACTTTTGTCATTTTTGCCATGATTGATGTGTGCATCCTATGATATTGAGTCCTACATGTGTTTTGTAATATGCCATGCCATATTTACAGGGGTGTATGCCATGTATTTTTGTGTTCTCTGTGGTGACTAGCACAAGCATGCAAACTAGGCTTCATGATGTTGCTGATTTCAGCCCCTGTTTTGCTGATATTTTTATGTCATATAAACTTGATGCTACCGAGAGATCCATGCATATTTTGAGATACTTCAGTAAGGATGTTTTGAACATATGGTTATGCTCTATCCATCCATGCCTTTGTTTGCAATTATGGAGTGCCATAGCTTGAGTCAATCGAGCTCTACTTTTGCTATAAAATGTTTCCTGGCAGATTGTTTACATATTATTCAATTTTGCCAAGGTTGTTGTAGTTGATCCGTGTATGCTATGATGTTGTTCTTGCGATGTATAGCTTCTATGCCATGTCTTCTTGACGGATGTATGCTTAGTTTATCATGTAATGCTCTGTAGTGAGTGCATCGAGCTCGCGAACATGCCTACTTGTTATCTGTTTTTGGCATGCCCTGTTTGCTGAATCTATAACGAAACTTGCTATATTGACATGGGTGTTATTATATTTTCTGATCCCTTTTGGCTCATGGTCAGTAAGGGACTTGTGTTCTATACTTTGAGTAGATTCATGCCATGCCTTGTTTTTCTATTATAAGGTCCTGTAGCATGCTGTTTGCTTGCTCTGAACATTGCTTCCTGATGCTGTTTCTGCCATGTTCAGTATTTTCTATAAGTCTGTGAAGCTGATATATTTTGCACTTTTGCCATGCTTGTTTGGACCTGTTATGCGTGATTTAGCCGTAGCTCAGTGTTCATCTTTTGTCAAGCATCTTGAGTAGATCACTGCCATATGCTTTGCTGGTACATTTGGGTGCAGTAGCTTAATTTCTTGTTGCTTGCGATGTGGCATCATGCTGTTAATGGCAGATTTGTGCCATTCTTGTTTTGCTTGTCATTTGCAAACCGTGCATCCGATTCCGTGATCTTTATATCGATTTCAACCAAATCATCTCACCTTTCCAGCGCATACTTGGTTTGCCAAGTTGATGCCTGGTTCATCATTTTCCTTCCGGAGCACGCATACGCATTGCATCTCACATCTCGCATATCATGCCATGTTTTGCATCATGTTGCTTGTGCATTGCACCGTGATTTATTGTGGTTCCTTTGTTTGTGTTCTTGCTTTGGGTAGAGCCGGGAGACGAGTACGTGAACGAGGAACCTGTTGAGAACACTTACGAGGATCAAGCTTTCGACAACTCTGAGAACTTTGCAGGCAAGATGACCATACCCTCGAAATCACTTCTATCTTTGCTTGCTAGATGCTCGCTCTTTTGCTATGACTATGCTACGATGCCTATCACTTGCTATATCATGCCTCCCATATTGCCATGTCAAGCCCCTAACCATCCTTTCCTAGCAAACCGTTGTTTGGCTATGTTACCGCTTTGCTCAGCCCTCTTATAGCGCTGCTAGTTGCGGTGAAGATGAAGTTTGTTCCTTGTTGAACATGGAGATATTGTTCCTTGTTGGAACATGTTTACTTGTTGGGATATCACAATATATCTGCTATAATTAATGCATCTATATACTTGGTAAAGGGTGGAAGGCTCGGCATTATGCCCGGTGTTTTTTTCCACTCTTGCCGCCTCTAGTTTCCGCCATACCGTGTTATGTTCCTTGATTTCGCTCCTTACACGGTTGGGTGATTTATGGGACCCCTTGACAGTTCGCTTTGAATAAGACTCTCCAAAGAAGGCCCAACTTTGGTTTTACCATTTGCCACCTAAGCCTTTTTCCCCCGGATTTTCGCGAGCCCGAGGGTCATCTTTATTTAACCCCCCCGGGCCAATGCTCCTCTGAGCGTTGGTCCAAACTAGAGCCACTTGCAGTGCCGCCCTGAGGCAACTTGGGGTATCTTCGCTTGTCAGACGTATCGCTCATCCGGTGTGCCGAGAACGAGATATGTGCAGCTCCTATCGGGATTTGTCGGCACATTCGGGCGGCTTTGCTGGTCTTGTTTTGTTGTTGTCGAAATGTCTTGTAGTCCGGGATTCCGAGATCGATCGGTCTTCCCAGTAGAAGGAAAATCCTTCTTGACCGTGAGAGCTTATAATGGGCTGTTGGGACACCCTGCAGGTATTATCTTTCAAAGCCGTGCCATGGTTATGAGGCGATGGGAATTTGTTAATGTCCGTTGTAGAAAACCCGGTTGACCTTAATTAAAATACACATCAACCGCTTGTGTAACCGTGATGGTCTCTTCTCGGCGGAGTCCGGAAGTGAACACGTGTTGGAGTTATGTTTGACGTAAGTAGTTCAGATCACTTCATGATCACTACTAGCTTCACGACCGTGCCTTTGCTCCTCTTCTCGCCTCTTTTTGCGTAATGTAGCCACCATATATGCTAGTCGCTTGCGCAGCTCCACCTCACAACTCTGTCCTTCCTATAAGCTTTAATAGTCTTGATCTCGCGGGTGTGAGATTGCTGAGTCCCCGTGACTCACAGATTCTACCAAAACAGTTGCAGTGCCGACGATGCCAAAGGCAGATGACGAATCGAGCTCAAGTGGGAGTTCGACGAGGAACGTGGTCGTTACTTATGTGTCTTTTCCCGATGATCAGTAGTGGAGCTCAGCTTGGGACGATCGGGATCCGTAGCATTTGGGGTATCTTCTTTTATTTTTGGTTCGTAGTCGGACCTTGAGTGTAATCTGAATGATGGATGTTTATTTATGTATTGTGTGAAGTGGCGATCGAAGCCAACTATGTATCTCTTTCCTTATGTATTACATGGGTTGTGTGAAGATTACCTCACTTGCGACATTGCTTTCAATGCGGTTATGCCTCTAAGTCGTGCTTCGACACGTGGGAGATATAGCCGCATCGAGGGCGCTAAGTTGGTAATCGAGCCATCCCCACTTAGGAGCCCCTCGCTTGATTGTTTGTCATGCGTTGTTGAGTCTAGAACAAAAAAATTTGAGTCTTAGGATTATATATATCGGAGAGCAGGATTATTTTTACTCCCCAGTCCCTTCGTCGCTCTGGTGAGGTCTCCTGACGTAGAAGTTTTGACTCTCCTCTCCTCAAATTTCACTAAAAAAAATTTTAGGATCACGCGGGTATCTTGGAATCGTTCGATGGTTTTGTGACGAGAACATTGTTCTTGGTGCCTCCCGACATTTAGGGGTTGTGGCAGTGTCCCGGGAGTTGAGCTCCGAGGTGTTGTCGCCACAATTTTATCGCTGCAGCTCGAATACCTGAGATTTGCCGACATCGAAATCTCTTTTGTACAGCTTGTTGGTGAGATAACCCGATAACCCAAGATCGGGCGAGCTCGAGTATTGCCATGACTCAGATAACGGATGCTTTTCAAGGTCGAGGTACACGATTTCGAAGGTTTCTTGGTTATGTGTTGACGGATGGATACAAATGGATCTAGGTATTGTTAGTTTGGGTGATATATTTTGTGTCCCTCGTATCCCCAACACCGCATTGCATAACCGTAAAGTTTCGGAGTTTATAGGTGGGATTCAAGTAGCTCCTAGCATTTCTTCCCGCAGATATTTGGTTTGTGATTGGGTAATCCTTACCACTTATTTGTTCCAAATGCATTTTGTTATTTTTTCATCAAACCTTAATCAAGCGGCTTCTCACCTTAATGGACGTGTGATGTTAGCTTTTTGGAATTCATTCGCTCATCCTTGTTCAATGTTTATTGTGAAGACTATATGTTGCAATTTCTATCCGTTGATTCAACTTGTCTATCTGTCTCATCAAGTGCTAACGGATGTCACCCTCTTTAGGATGGCTCCGCCAACGCGTCCTCAATCCGGATCGCAATGATGGGAGTCGGTCGAACCTCCACCTCCACCTCCGCCTCCGGAGGCATGGCAAGCTATCATGGCAGCCACCAATGCCAATGCTCGATGATTTTGCAACTCTTGCAAGAGCGCACCCAAGGGCAAGGCAATCAAGGAAATCAAGGTCAAGGCAACAACCAGCCGCACTTTGCTACCCTCAATCAGTTCCTCGCTAATCAGCGAAGTCTTTCGGTTTACGTGTCGAGGCCACAGACGCCGACGATTGGCTTGTGGACATCTGCAAACATTTTGAATGTAGCAATGTCGACCGAGGACTTTGTCAAGTTTGCTTCGCTTCAACTCAAGGACCAAGCTGCCGAGTAGTTCCAAAGAATACAAAGATTCCAGAGGAGGTCGTAATTACTCGGGATGAGTTCCGCCGAGACTTCGAGCTCACCACATTCAAAAGTGTTGTTGAGAGCAAGCGTGAGGAGTTCCGCAATCTCAAGCAAGGCAACATGTCGTGTATCAATACAATATCCAGTTCCAGAACTCGCTTTGCTAAGCAAGACGTCCACGATGAAAAGAGTATGATCTATCAATTCAGAGGTGGTCTCAGAGAAGATCTGCAATTAGCTCTCGTGCTTTTTGAGCCGTAAAAGTATGATGAATTCTACAACATGGCATCAAGCAAGAAGCTGCCCAGCTCAAATGTGAGGCTTCTAAGAAGAGAATCGTGGATGCAGTCCAGTCTTCTTCTTCCTCTCAAGTGGCAGCTAAGCAGCAGAAGTTCTACCTTCCTCCTCCTCCGCTTCACGGCCTTATCGCAGAAGAACTCAGGTGGTTGTGGATCTTCCCACCCACCCAACCCAAAGCTATCGTAACAAGTCTAATTCTCAAGCTCCAAGGTCAAATGCTCCTTATCACCGTCTGCTCTCAGAGGTGACTTGCAACAAATGTCAGCAGAAAGGTCACTATGCGAACAAGTGCTTCAACCAAAGGCGCCTTCCGCCTCCTCCTCCTAATCCAAAGCATGCCAAGGTGAATATGATGAATGCAGCTCAAGCGGAGGAATCTACTGATGTGATAATGGGTAATCTCTCAGTTAATGATATTCCTGCAAAAGTCTTATTTGATACTGGTGCATCGCTTTCGTTCATTTCTAGACCTTTTGTTGCCAAGCATGAGTTTGTGACGGAAAATATTCCTATTCCGTTGAAGATTGTGTCCCCGGGTAAGCAAATGACTTCTCGAGTTTTGGTTCCGAATGTCGGTATCAAGATGGGTGACTATAGATTTCTGGCTAAACCATTTGTCCTTGGTGACTCGGATATTGATCTAATTCTCGGGATGGACTGGCTTTCTCAGCATAAAGCTCAGCTTGATTGTGCTGCCAGGGAAATTCAATTGACTCATTCTTCTAATGATGTGATCATCTATGCCGCTCGTGATGAAACCATTCGGTTGTTTTCTCTCAATGAGAAGGGCGAGTTGGATGCTATCTCTCGATTCCAGCCATTTGTGAGTACCAAGATGTCTTTCCGTAAGAGCTTCCAGAATGCCTCCTCACCGCCGCTTGAGTTCGTATCGATCTTGAGCCCGCATCGAACCCGCTTTGCAAGCGCCCATACAAGCTTGGACCTAATGAGCTGAAGGAATTGAAGAAGCAGCTCGATGAACAAGAGTGTCTGGTTTGATCGCACCGAGTTCATCTCCTTGGGGTTGTTGTTCTTTTGTCCGTAAGAAGGATGGCACGGACCGACTTTGCGGCCGACATCGCCCATTGAATAAGAAGACTATCAAGAACAAGTATCCACTTCCCAACATCAATGAGCTATTAGAGCAACTCAAAGGTGCTAAAGTGTTCTCCAAGCTTGACCTTCAGATGGGTTATCATCAAATTCGCATTCGTGAACAAGATATTCCCAAGACAGCATTCGTAACAAGCTTTGGTTCTTATGAATATACCGTCATGTCTTTCGCCTTGTCAATGCTCCTCCAACATTCTCTCGAATGATGAACTTCATCTTCAACCCTACACCAATGAATTGCCTTGGTCTATCTAGATGATATTTTGGTCTTCTCCAAGAATAAGAAGGATCATGCCAAACATTTGCGATTGGTGCTCGACAAGCTCAGAGAGCATCAATTCTATGCGAAGTTTCCCAAATGTGAGTTCTGGCTTGATGAAGTTCTTTACCTTGGTCACATCATCTCCGCCAAGGGCATCGCTGTTAATCCCGAGAAGGTGTCTCAGTTGTGAATTGGGAACCTCCTCGTATCGTCAAGCAGCTTCGCAGCTTTTCTTGGACTTGCAAGCTATTGTCAAGATTCGTTGAGAATTTCTCCAAGATTGCAAAGCCTCTTTCCAACCTCCTCCGTAAGCATGTGAAGTATGTCCGGTCTCCCGAGTGTGACGTTGCTTTCAATACTCTCAAAGAGAAACTCACATAGCTCCCGCCTTGACTCCTCCCGATGAATCCAAGCCATTCAAGTTTTCTGTGATGCTTCTTCAAGGTCTCGGTGCTGTGTTAATGCAAGAGAAGAGAGTTGTGGCCTATACCTCTCGTCACCGAAGCCCAACAAAAGAACTACCCCACTCACGATCTTGAGTTGGCGGCAGTTGTCCATGCATTAATAACATGGAGACATCTCTTGTTGGGAAGGAAAGTGGACATTTTCACCGATCACAAGAGTCTCAAGTATATCTTCACTCAACCCAACCTCAACCTCAGGCAAACTCGATGGGTCGAAATGATTCAAGATTACAATCCGAGTATTGAATATACTCCGCAAGGCCAATGTGATTGCAGATGCTTTGAGCAGAAGGCTTATCGCAATAGCTTTAATCCTCAAGCCCTTCCAACCGGACCTTTTTGAAGCTTTCCGCAAGCTGAATCTTCAAGTTGTTCCTCAAGGCTTTCTTGCCAACCTCATAGTCTCTCCTAATTTGGAAGACCAAATTCGTGAGGCTCAACTCTTGGATACCATGGTGAAAAAGGTGAAACGTGGTATCGACAAGGGCATTTCCAAATACAAGTGCTTCCACATTGATGACAAAGATACTCTTTCTTCGAGGACCGGATTGTGGTTCCTAAGGGTGATCTACGAAAGTCATTATGAACGAGGCACACAATTCCTCCTATCCATTCATCCCGAAGTACGAAGATGTACCATGACCTCAAGCAGTCATATTGGTGGACTCGAATGAAGAGAGAAATTGCTCAATTCGTGAATGAGTGTGATGTCCGCAGAAGAGTGAAAGCAGTAACACCAACGACCAGCTGGTCTCCTCCAACCTCTTGCTATTCCGTAATGGAAGTTTGATCATATCGAGATGGACTTCGTGGATCTGGATTTCCAAAGTCCAAGCGTGGAAATGATCCTATCTTCGTTGTCATTGACAAGCTTACTATAGTGGCTCATTTTCTTCCTATCAAAGAATCCATCACAGCAGCTCGCTTGGCGTAGCTATACACCTCCGTGATTGTCTCCTTGCACGGCATTCCACAATTGATCTCTTCAGACTGTGGCAGCATCTTTACCTCCAAGTTTTGGGATTCTTTTCAAGGCCATGGGCACCAACATTCGCTTTCAAAGACAGCTTTCCATCCTCAAACAAGTGGCCAAGTCAAGCGAGTAAATCAAATCCTTGAAGATATGCTCAGGCTTGTGTCATTTCCTTCGTATGAAATGGGAAGATTGTCTTCCATATGCCGAAGTTCTCCTACAACAACAGCTTCCAAGCGAAGTTCGGCAAGGCCCCATTCGAAATTCTCTATGGCGAAAGTGTCGATTCTCTCAATTGGTCCGAGACAGTGAACGCCAACTTCTTGGCAACGACTTGATCACGTGTCAAGAAATGTGCAAAGTCATTCGTGAGAATCTCAAAGCCGCGCAATCGCGCCAGAAGAGCTATTATGATAACAAGCACCGTGATGTGGCTTTTGAAATCGGAGACCATGTCTACCTCCGCGTCTCTCCAATGAAAGGCACTCGTCGCTTCGGTATCAAAGGGAAGCTTGCCCCTAGATACGTGGGTCCTTTCAAGATAATTGGCAAAAGAGGCGATCTCGCCTATCAACTTGAGCTTCCGTCCAACTTCGCGAATGTGCACGATGTGTTTCATGTGTCACAGCTTCGCAAGTGCTTCAAGACTCCTGAGCGCACCATCAACTTCGAAGAAATTGACCTCCAAGAAGATCTCTCTTATCATGAGCACCCCGTTGCTATTCTTGAAGAAACCGAGCGCAAGACTCACAACAAGTCAATCAAATTCCTGAAAGTGAAGTGGTCACACCATTCCGACCGAGAAGCCACCTGGGAGCGCGAGGATCACCTCCGTTCCGAATATCCGGAGTTCTTTCAGTCCTAGATCTCGGGACGAGATCCTCTTGTAGTGGTGGAGTGTTGTAACACCCGGATGTAACTTTCCATATTTGTAACTCCAACTCTTGCCATTTTCGCATTGTGATATGATATTCCTCCGTGGTTGGGTTTTTGTCTTCGCTTTGCATTTTTTCCATGTCATGCATTTCATATCATGTCATCATGTGCATCTCATTTTCATACGTGTTCGCCTCATGATTCCGAGCATTTTCCCGCTGTCCGCTTTTGCAATCCGACACTCCTATGTTCCCCGGCGCCCCTTTTACATTTTTCCGTGAGCGGTACTAAACTTTCTCGAATGGACCGAGGTTTGTCAAGTGGCCTTGTTACACCACCGTAGACCACCTGTCAAGTTTCGGTCATTTGGAGCTCGCTTGGTACTCCAACGGTTAACCGCACTCTCGCAAAGGCCTCTTAAGTTGCAGCCAAACACCCTCCAAAACAGCCCAATAACCCATCTAAGTCACTCCCATGCTCTCCGTCGTCGGATCACGATCGTGGGCGTAAACCGCACCCCATTTGGACACTCCTAGCTCCTCTACCTATAAATATGCATCTCCTCCAACCGGCAAACCCTAGCGAAAATCCTTCTCCCGCCACGGATGCATCCGGACCGACCGAACACGTCCGCCCACCGCCGCCTGCCAACTGAGCCGCCACGGGCCCTCAGGCCCACTTTCGCCGCTGCCCGGCCGAGGGCCTGTGGGTCTGCAAGGGCCCTCCCGAGTCTGCCGCCGCCCCATCTCCGTCTCACCAGGCCACTGCCAAGCGCTGCCCCTGCCACTGGCCAGCCCGCGACCGCCGCCGCCACGGCTGCCGCCTGCCGCCTCCTCGCCGCCTCGCCTCCCTCCGCCTTGCCCGCCTCCTCCTCGTCTGGCCCGCTCGGCGAAGCGCCGGCCGAGTAGCGCCGCCTGCCTCTCCAACTCCAGCGATCCCCACCTCGCCTCGGTTCGCGTACCGGATCTGAGATCCACCGGGAGGTTGACTTTCCCCTCCTCCGATTTCCCTCTAAGTCTTTATCCTGGCAGATTATTGTTGCATTTTCATCATGCCATAACTCTGTATCCGTGGCTCCGTTTTGGGCGTATAGCATGCCGAAATGTTCGCCTCGATGAGTAGATCATTTCATCTCATTGCATCATTTTCATTTGAGCTCATCTTGATGCCCAAATGCTGTTAGAAGAGGGCTATGTGATGTTAGTTTCGCTTTCTTATGTAACATGCACTTTTGTCATTTTTGCCATGATTGATGTGTGCATCCTATGATCTTGAGTCCTACATGTGTTTTGTAATATGCCATGCCATCTTTACAGGGTGTATGCCATGTATTTTTGTGAGATCTGTGGTGACTAGCACAAGCATGCAAACTAGGCTTCATGATGTTGCCGATTTCAGCCCTGCTTTGTTGATATATTTTATGTCATATAAACTTGATGCTACCGAGAGATCCATGCATATTTTGAGATACTTCAAGAAGGATGTTTTGAACATATGGTTATGCTCTATCCATCCATGCCTTTGTTTGCAATTATGGAGTGCCATAGCTTGATTCAATCGAGCTCTACTTTTGTTTCAAGGCTCAACTCACTTTTGCTTGCTGCTAAAGGGGGTGCTCGAGCATCGCGACTCAGGGCTCCTACCGCCTCCGCCCTCACCTCCTGGTCTTGTCCATGGCATCGCGACCTGGCTTGCCAAATGACGGCCGAGACCAGCCCGAGAGCCAGACCAAGACTAGTGCACCGCATCCGCCAAATTTGCAGAACACACTCAAGATAAGGCCAGAGCCAGCGCAACCCGCTTTGAGGTAGGGCCCCGTGAGTCCCGCTACTGGCTCACGGGTGCCCAAACACACCTCGCCTAGCCCTACCGTGCCAGCCACGTGTCGTGGTGGGGCTGTATATGCCCCGGGCTCCTCGAGGGGAGCCCCTCCCACGCACTGGAAGCACCATGCTCATGTTGGTCGACGACACCGCCGAGGAGCGGCTATGCCCAGACGCATGCGAAGCGCTTATGCTCCGCTGGCCGGTGATAAACAACCGAGGTGGCCTCCGGTCGATCAACCTCGTGGAGCCCAGAGCTCTGTCCGCCTCATCGCAACGCCCTCGGGAGCGCCGCGAGGGGCTGGACACGGGCTGCGCTTGGTCGCGCCAGACGCCACGCCACTCCAGCCAGCCCCCTGGCCTGGTTCGTCAGACGCTCACTCCCCGAGCGGAGCCAAGGTAGGAATGTCGCTCGAAGGCCAAGGGGACTCTGAGCATCGCGACTCAGGAGCCTAACTGGTCACGTAGCCCCTCACACCTTAGTTCCGAAAGGCTAACGGCGGTTGAGGTATGCGTGGAGTCGGGCTCTGCAGACGTAGAACGGTGGATCCGTCCGTGTGTCACCTCCCTACTTGCTGTTCGTGCGCCATGGGGGACTCGTGAGCATCGCGACTCAGGAGCCTAACTTGTCACGTAGCCCCTCACTCCTTGGTCCCGTCCTGGTTTCCGGTCGGGGCTAACGGCGGATGAGGTATGCGCAGGGCCGGGCTCTGCCGGCGTAGAACATAAGCATGTAGGAAGCGCAAAATTCAAGGAATTCAAAAGCAAATATTACAGTCCACATTGTTATCACAATACCAAATGCAAGTTTAAACGCCTCCCCGAGGCACGATACATGTGCAGGAATTAAAAGCAGGACAGGAGCCACAACGGAGTCACTTGTCGGCGGTGGAGCAGCTGGAGTGGGCTCGCCAGGAGCAGCAGGCCGGCAGCGCCGCGCTCGGCTTGGTGTCAAGGCCCTAACTTCCCAACAGAGCCTCCGCGACCCTTCAAAGCTCAGCAGCGGCAGCTGCATGCTCGCCGCTTGCTGGCTCCAAGAATCTGTCTGTGTCGACGCCGGGATCGCAAGGTAGATGTGGGTGAGGATCCGCGCCGCGTGCCGCAGAAGACAAGACACGCGCCTCGGCCTCGGCCGTGGGGCCAAGGCCAAGGAGACATCTTCAAGAGCGAACCAGAAGGGAAGCAGCTTGGCGGGACCATCTCGGCGCCGCCGCCGCCTCTCCAGTCACTGTCAGAAAGCCGCCTTTCAAAGAAAGAGCGAGCCTTCACCTCCATATACATGAAGGCCACGCGATCTTCTGCAAGAACCCGCGCTTTGTCGCCCAGCTCGACCTTCCTCGCCTCAGCTCCTGCTCCAACACGCTTAGGCGGTCGCGGGCGCTTGAGCCTGGCCTCCCGATCCTTGACGGCCGCCGTGAGCCTTCATGCTTTCCTCCTGCCTCAAGCGAGGCGGGCCTCCTCGCAAGCTGGTTCTCGCAGCCCTTCACTCGCTCTCCGGCCTCACAACGACTCGATGCTAGCTGCCTCCCCTGGGCAGCATCACGGGCAATCTTCACCTCACGGACAGCTCGCTTCTCCTCGCCGCAGCCGCCGAGGCCTCGACCAGCGCCGCCCGAATCGAAGCATCAGAGCGAATCCAGCCAGAAGACAGCATTCGGAGGAGCGGCAGTCGATGGAGTAGGAGGAGAAGATGGCTGCGTGACCACTACGCCCTGAGGTGGAACCAGCGGCGCCACGACAACAGTGGAGGCAGCGCCAAGCAAGGGCACCTCGGGAGTCGCCTGGGTCAAGGGGGCTGAGCTCGCCTGCTGGCTCACCAGCCTGCGAGGACGCCCGGCAGAGAGGCCCGGGCGCAGATCACCTTTTTTTCGGGCAGAGGCACCGCCACGGATGGGGCCTCAGAGCCCCTTCAGCTTTCTTCGCATGGCGCCACCGTCAAGGACATGGACATCGACTCGCCGACAGAGCAATAATCAAGACGGAAGCAGTGCACTTACTGTGTGTCGTCAGGTGGATCTGAGCAGCCTCCGCCATACTTGAAGCCCGAGAGCCGTTGTCGGGATCAGCTTCAAGGGGACCAGAGCAGGAGGCGCTGCTCATGGATCGCCTGGCCGAGCGACCTGGGGACCAGCCCAGTCCGTCCTTCTTCGACCAGGGGCAGGCTTCGCCCCATGCTCATCCTCATCCTCGCTGCTGCCACTCTAGGGGTGGCGGAGAGTGCGGACCTGCGCCAAGGGGGGAGCCCTTGACTCGCCCAATCAACCCCTCTCCTGGCTCTCTTTCCTCCACCTCTTCGCTGAGTCGGAAGAGGACACGCCCACTGTGTCCTCCGAGCCTCCACGGGCACAGCCCGCCCCCATTGAAGACAGCATGGGCCCCACTACCTGCCTCCCAATCCTCGCGAAGGAACAAGGGCGCTGGGCGCCTCCAGCCTCGCCACATCGCCTCCAACCAAGGAATGGAGGACTGCCGCCAGATCCTCGCTGGCCAGACCACGGGCTCGAGTGAGGCCTCCACATCGGAAGCGAGCATCGACGGCGGAGCCAGCTTGGTGCTCCAGAACTCCTCAAGCCGACGACCGATCAGCTTGCCATGCTGCCGCTTCGGCTTCAGATCTGGCCCATCTTCTCCAAAGACCAGCTTCACTGGGATACGTAAGCTCCACTGGGACCAGGCCGTCGGAGCTCTCGGGTTGCTCCGTGGGCAGGATCAGCCGGGTGGATGCGCCCAAAGATCCACCAAGACCCACTTGCTCCTCAAGCCCTCAATCCGCTTCCTGTGGTTTGAATGGCGATGGCTCCGCCAGATGCGATTTAAGCTCACAGACGCTGGAGGCGGAACCATGGAGGTTCGGAGGGAGAAGTAGTGGCGCAGCAAGGCCACCGAGGGCTTCACCCCAACATGGGCCTCACAATAGTAGGCTAAGATTGCCAAGAAGGACAGAGTTGGGATGGAGGTGCAGAGCTTGAATGTTGTAGTGACGGAGGACGGAGAAGAAGAACTCGTAAAAGGGAGGCACTGCACCAGCAATGATGGCGCCACAAAGAACGGTAGAAGGTACTCCCGACCTCGGGGCGGCAGAGCCGCCTTGAACGCCTGCCTGCTGACGCCTGCGCCTCGCCATCCGGCGCACTGCGCAGGCTCGCCTCGACACATTTGGCGGGTCCAAGGCAGAGAGTACCAAGCTCGCCGGGCTTGGCGAGGCGCCATGATCGGCTAGGGCACGCAGCGGAGGGATCTCAAGGTCTTGGAAGCAGAGAGGACATGCGCAAGAAAGGGATCTCGAGCAGCAACTTGAGAAAGTAAAGGAGGCAAGGAAGATGCCGCTCATATCAACCCACGCTGTTGCAGAGGCGACGCGTCCAATCAACCGCCACGCGACGCCTAAGGTCAGAGCTGTTAGGGCCCGCGACGCTCACACTTGCCCTTTCGCCTCGCCGCTGTTCGGGCGCGCCAGGCCCGGGCTACTATCAGCTGCTTCGGGAACGGGGTCCCTGACTTGCTCGCTCAAGGCCCCGCGGCGTGGGTTCAAGGAGGCCCAAGACGCCCATCTTCATCAACGCAAGATCAATACCTCGCGAGGGGCCAGATTGCATGGGCGGACGCCAAGGAGCTTCTCGTGCACGGCCTCGCCAGCCGGCTCATGAGGAGGCGGAGAGTTCAAGGCAGGTACCTCGCGAGGTGCCCATGACGCAAGCCATGACGCACTAAGGGCGACAACAGTGCCAGCCCGCAAAGGTCCTCCTTTCCTCTTTGGTGCAAAGGGAGCAAGCGCAGCGAGAGCATCAAGCAAAGGCATCCGCTTCGTGCAACAAGACCAAGACCAGCCCAACGGCAGAAGGGAGTCATGGTGGAGCCCAAGCAAAGGCCATCACCAGAGCCTTTGGCAAGCGAGGACTAACTTTAGTCGATAAGTGTACCCATTGTTCCCTTCAAATGGCTAATTGTTGGCGCCTCTTCCGCTCAATATTTGGGAAGAGGCCCAGGGCCTTCGCCTATAAATAGGAGTAGCCACACTCAGAGCGAGGGCATCTGGAAGGGGGGCATCTGGGAGAGAGCCATCCAGAAAAAGGAGTGAGAGAAGAGAGAGATCCGAATCCTCATCAAGAAACCAGTAGCTAGAGCAACTGGACACCACCTAGCAGTTCATCGCACCTGCCAAGAACAGACCCTCACGAGGTTGTTCTTCCTTGTACTGTTCCTCATCAGCCCAAGAGGCAATCCACCACACCACACACTGGAGTAGGGTATTACACCACAATGGTGGCCTGAACCAGTATAAATCTTGTGTCTCTTGTGCTGTTCTGTTTAGTAGTTTAGATCCCAGCGATTCGGGCGAGGTGCGAGACGGTGGAGGGTTGGATCTCCGCCACAAGACCCCAAGGTTCAACCTCAAGGGTCTCGCTGGAACCCGAACCGACACCCCTCATCATTCGTGCATGCTTCCCGACCTGCCTCTCACACGCACGCACGCATGTGCAGCCATCCCTCTTATTGATATTGCAGGCGTTCTCCAGCTTGTCTAGCAAGCCTATCCCACCATTTGTTAGAAGCAACCCACTACCACCCCTCCAACACTCTAGCTCTGCCTCTCTCCCAACCTTATTCCTCTCCTACACATATGCATGGATGCCGATCGATCTCCCTTAATACATGAGGTAGATCGATCTCCCTTAATACATGAGGTAGGCATCTCTCCTCCTCCACACATATACCAGCGCTGTAGGTAGGTATCCATGCCACAGAGACAAATTGCACCTGTCCCCTCTCATGTTGCAGTAGGCCAGCCACTCTACATCTTTGACATGGGCACACACAAATTCGATGGCACTCTTTATAGATCGCGCGCGCACACACACACACACGTCATCCCTCTCTTCGATTCTATGGACACCTCAAGCCGATGATACCTCCACTCTCTTTTCGTGGATCGCCCCCTCTATATATATGATATATCCAGGACTCTATTTCACACACATTGCATATGTTACATTTTTTTATTGACCCCCCCCCCCAAAAACCCTCACGAACCCACACACTATACCTCTCTACGTTTGTATCTCTCTCACACAACCCCACGTAGGTGGTGTACGTATACAAGAAGAGAATAGGTGCACCGTGCACGTACTCACGCTTCGTGCCCAGCCACACCCGTGTGGGTACACGGTGGAGATCATTTCTGTACGAAATGGCAGCCCACGTGCTTATTTGAACGCGTGTTGCGGTTGTTTACGTACGGAGGTCGTGTACCACGTGTGCACAAAATAGAGTTCGACTTGATGCGTTGGCGCGTTATTTTTAAATAAATTTATATCGCTCTACGTACACATAATATAAAACAATTTTTATGGAGAAAAAGGTAGTCCACTCCACTATATACAATGGAGCTTGCCTGCCTGGTTTGTCTCTCTTCAGAGTATCTCACACAAGGCTGCGGTGGCCTCTCTCTCTCACCGCTGGCGCTGATCCGCCGCATCCCGTCCCGCCGCGGAAAGGGAGGATGTGCATCGCTTCTCCGCTCGACGGCGCCGAGGCAACACGCCACGATCTGCGGTACACGCTGCTTCTCCGACCAAGCTCCGGCGTGGTAGGGCTTACGCCACCGCCGCTGCCACAAAGATGGGAGATACCTCCCGCCGCGGCTCACCTTGTTACATCCTGACGACCTCCAGGTATCCCTTCCGCCTTGCTCCACCGCCTGCCTTCCCACGCCGCTGCATGTGGATCTTCCATTGTACTTTGCCCAAAACGTAGCTCGTCCGGGCGCATTTTCCATATTGCAATCTCGTCCTCACACCATTTTAGACAAACACAACCATGTTGTTATCTTCCCTTAGGACAAGGAATATGCTTCTTTTTTGTCGTCGCATGTGTCATCAACTGTTATTGGCCAGTAATTGTTTCCTTTCTACCTCTTTTTTGCAAATAGGGCTATCCATTTCACCTCATTGCTATTGCGATCTTTTGGTGAACTGCACAAATCACTTTTTTCTTAAGAGTGTTTTGTGCTGTTCTGCCAAAATGTCACACGGGCAACGTCTCTACATTTCATTGCGACTGGACAAAGGGGGATTGGTTTTGCTCTATCCTCCTCGTCCAACTCCAAGCCTAATATTCTCCAACTAGTTAGTCTTAAGAGAGACTGCAAAGGTGACCGGCTTCTATTTGTGTGTTTGTTGTTTCATCAGCAGTCCTCTATTATCGTAATCACACTTAATATCTTTGGAACAGGGACGCTCAGCTCTATTTTAGTGGAACTGCACAAAATGATCGGAATGTTGCATGCTCCAGACAGCTACTTTTTTCGCAACATGCCTTGTTGATTTAGACAGAGCTGGGGGGACATTGCTGCCAATGAAAGCATGGATCAATTTTTATTTAACACGTTCCCACAACTTCGTCTTCAGTTATGATGTAAATATTAGCTATGATTAGCAAGGAAGTTAGTTTTTTATTGTTTCCGAAAGAGCATCGATGGCAAGACACACGAAACAAAAGCTGAAAGCTCACACCATTGTACAATTTCATGTCGCTGGAAAATTATTTGTATAGTACGCCAATTATGTAAACAAATGTCGAAGCTTGATAGCACCGCCGTAAGCCTCTTCGGCATCCGGGTCCATGTGCCATGCACAAAATTATACTCCTTCGTTCCTAAATATTTGTCTTTTTACAAATTTCAAATGGGCATATTTTTGAGTGTAGATTCACTCATTTTGCTTCGTATGTGTACTCCCTCCATTCCTATCTTTCTAGAGCTTTCAACAAGTGACTACATACAGAGCAAAATGAGTGAATCTACATTCTAAAATATGTCTATATACATCAGTATGTAGTAGTCCATTTCAATCTCTAAAAAGACAAATATTTGAGTAGTCACTCGTTGAAATCTCTAGAAAGACAAATACTTCGGAGTATATTTAAGAACCGAGGGGGTAGTGCATAGCCGCATGGGAGACTCAGACCGGTCATTGTGCCGCATTAATAGTGAGTAATGAGCAGTCAAATCATAAGCCCCACCTTTCCCAATCGTGAGTTGCTCGAAGAAGCAACCATCAATACGCTTCTTTTGAATCCGCCATACTACTCCATCCGCTACTATTTATAGAGCGCGCTTTAAAAAGAGAAAATCTCGGGACCAGGCGACTAGCGATCGGCCCGACAAATAGCATTGGTAGTTATAGCACGCGCCTATTAGTAGAGGAAATAATGCGTACACACATGCATGCAGTGCTTCCACCCCGGCGCATACATGCATGCACTTACTCCACTCGTAGTATCGCATCGAGAGAAAATTGCAGTTACCACGCCCTAATTAATTGAGCATTAAACCAAACGCGTCTAAAGTCTCTCTGGTGGTGGAAATGCATTGAGAGAAATGCATCATAATGAAGTGCACCCTGTAAGCTGTGACGGAGGGAGGAGTAGTATGAATGTGCAAAACCAAGTACGTGTAAGGCCAGTCGGTCAACGCACCTCCTCTTGGCATATCACTGACATGTGGGACCGGAGTGTGAACAAACCAATCTCAATTGACGGCAAAATGGCCAACCCGCCGTTCCTTGAGAGAGACGAGGAGCGAGAACACAGAGAGAGGCTCGCACGGAGGCCAAGATATATTCGAGCATGGTTGATCGATATCATCATTACATGTTGGGCTGTCGTTTTCCGCCCTTCTCTGGAATAAATGTGTACTTTATCAAAGATTAAGAAAAATAAGAGTACAGAGGCTCCACCATGCGGTTCTAGTAGTAGTAGTACTTGTACTACTAAACCTTGCGCTTGGCTCTTCGCCTCTTCGTGAAGTCAAACAATGATGGTACTCCGCATGTTCGGTACTATGGTGTATGCCTCTGGCAATCTGACACCGAATGAACTAATGCATGTCCACCGCTCGGGCGAGGGTACGCTGCATTAGTCAGCATGCGTGCGAGCTTCACCTTGTCCCGCAAGCTTCTCCTCGCTCATGAGTTGACGGACGCACCAACAAGTAGTGCTAGTCCATACTCCCTCCTTTCTGGTTAATATGGCTTAATCTTTTTTGCGGGTAAATGATAGAGCTTTATTCATATATAAGCATTCTTAGGACGATCAGCCAAGACACTGGTCACTAGGAAGCGAGGTACCCCGCAAAAAAAGTAGGAAGCGAGGTGTTTCATCAAGCCAGCTCTCGGTCACATTCAAAGTGCAGCAAGCACGGTTCGCACAAAGATGCACCGCAAGGTTTGCTGACCTGTTTACATGCTGAATAACAAAAAAAATAGAAAATATTACCGAGCGCTCCTATTTGTAACAGGACATGAGCCAGAATTAAGCAAGAATTGTACCGAGTGTTCCATGCAATCAACTTCCATTATCACATGTGAGAACCCTCGAAGAGAACCAATGTGTTGAAGATTGCTTTATCACATTTTAAAAATATAATAAGAGTGCAGACGCTCCTCCATCTGGTTCCTAGTACTAGTATAGTACCTCTATAGACTATAGTAGTAGTACTAGTAAACTTTGCGCTTGGCTGTTCGCCTCTTCGGGAAGTGCAACAATAATAGTACTAGTATAGTGTATGCTTTTGGCAATCTGACACCGAATTAACTGTTGCACGTCCACCGTTTGAGCGAACGACAACTTGCGTTAGTCAAAATTTTCTCCTTGTCCTACGAGCCATCGTGCGCAAGCTTCTCCCGTCCTGCAAGCTTCTCCTCATTCGGCAAGTTGACGGGACACACCAAAGTAATGCTAGTCCATACTGCCTCCTCTCCGATTAATATGGCTTAATTTCAAACGAGATAAATACACTGTCTGTCACTGTATATTTGTAAAAATACGGTCAGTGGACTTCATAATACGCTCATTGCGCTCAATATATACATTTTTCGGTGTTTATACGGTCACTAGCTCACCCTGGCTGAGTATGTGTGTGCATGCACGTGTAGGTTGTGCACTTGAGCATGACCGTGTGTGTTCTGTTGTGTGCTCGGACATGCATGCATTAGGGCATCGCAAGACGCTTTTTAAGGCCCATGTGTACGTGTGGATGTTGCATACATGTAGGGGAGTACGTGTAGGGGTCACTAAAGGAGCAATCAAATCACATAGTAAGTTAGTCGGAAGAAGCAACCATCATTTCACTCTTCAGTGACACGTACCAATATAAAATGGTTGATATGGAGAAAAAAAAGAAAACCACTATATATACACTAGCAGGAGCCTAAGCTACAAGCCTGCTTGCTTGGGTTGCTCTCTTCACAAGCATAGAACGATGGTGGCCACACCGCTGGTCACATATCCAGCCTGATCCCACAGCTGGGGGAAGGGAACAATGTTCTGCGTAGACGCGGTCGACATCGGCGAGGGAGAAAATCCACAATGGTAAGGCCCATATCGGGGTCACCGCGTATGGGCCGCCAGTCCCAACCGCCCTACTAGCTACAACCCGATGTCCCAGGTAGTCCATCTTCCTTTTGGAGCGGTCTTGCTCCACTGCCGCAGCTCCCCACGTAGCTCCATCTCCATATCGATCTTTCTCTACTTCTACCGGCTTCTACTTGTGATGAGTTTATGTCTCATGAACTAGTGCCAGTACTATTATTCTAATCACACTTCTTCAATGTCTTTGCCATCAGGGATGCTCAGCTCGATTTTAGTGGAACTGCACAAAAGCATCGTATGAGCCGAGGGTGCCAGCTGTCTTTCCTTCGACAGGTTCTACCTGGTCAGGAAATTAAATCCTGTTTAGGGTTTAAGTCGTAGTGACCCCATCAGTAGTTTTTCTTTCGTACACGCTCTCACAACTTTTGTCTTTAGTTGTGAAGTAAATATTGGCAATGATCTGTGAATCATTGAGATGCATCAACATGCATGTTAGTTTTCCTTTGTATTTGATGGAATGTTGTAATGGGGCAACCTTGGAGTAGGAATGAAAATGGAGTGGAAAGTTTCCGTTTTTCCGGAGAAAAAATGGAAACGGAGAGAAACCAACGTTTCATTTCGATGGATCGCGCCATCGAGCAAAACCAACGTTTAAATCACGTATGTCGCGTTCGTGTCTCACCCTCCTCCACGGCTCAACCCCAAACGGTCGCTCGGCATGCCACTCACCGCAAACCGAGTATACGATAACTTTCCCGCCTGCTTGTCGATGGATCGTGCCATGGAGTACTAGTACTACTGGAAGAGATTGACGAGTTGGGGAGGACAGCTAGTTGTAGCACTGACTCCCAAGAACTTCTTACATGCATGTTGTGGCCGGCTATTGAGACCTTTGAACACGGAGCAGCAAGGCACCAGAAGCGGTGCGGTGACGCCTTCGCGGCGGCGCGCCACTTCAATGTCGGCGCCAAGGAGAGGTCGCGTCCGCCTCGTCGGGCAGAATGCGGCACTAACCGCTTTGGGCGGAAGCACGCTGGTGATGAAGAGGGTTCGGTTGGTCGAGCGGCCGTGGCAGCGGTCCCGGACGCCCGCAAACAAGAGATGTTGTACGCTAATATTGCCGCATATATAATTAACAACGTAAATAATGTGCCGCTTGGACAAATATGATTGGAGATGGAGATGGAAATGGAATTTTACGTAAACACGGATATGCATGTCTATGTCTATGTGTGTGTGCGCCGATTTAATCTCAATGACCGGAAGCGGGGCGGTTTTGGATCGAAGTTTTCTTTCTTGGTACGTTAAAAAATTGTCCGCCAGTTTTCATTTCTTTTTTGCGGGAACGCACGTATTCTATTTAAAACCATTGCTATGGAGTTATTGTTTTACTCCATTGTAACCTCTTGTTTGATAGAGTTTCTCGCATCTCACTCTCTCACCCTCTCCATATCAAAACAAGATGACAGTGTCCACACTATCTCTCTCCTCACCGGTGGTCACAGATCCGGCCGAATCCCGTCCGCTGCGGGAGGTGAGGAGGTGCAACGTTGACATTGTCACCGTCGACGATGGAGGAAGCCGATGCGCACCGTCCTCCCGGAGTCGGCGCTGGCGTGGATGAAGGTCCTCCGTGCCTTGTTCGCTGCCGTCGTGTGGGCAGATCCCGCCCGCCCGCCTAAGAGACATCTCGCCCACCTGAGGTATAACTTCTTGTACTAGTCCAGCTTCCCAGGTTGCTGCATGCGGGTTTTCTTCTATGCGACTACCCCCCAGCTCCCCATGTATAGTAGCTAGGGTTCGTCGGCTAGTCCAACATCACCTACTATTATAGAGGAAATACCACTCGAAAAGTTGTCCTGATTTATGCCTCGGTGGAGGTATACATTTTGTTTCGACAAAAAGTACATGGTGGTTGTGCGGTCGTTGTCCATATGCTCCTATTGCTGCTGCTAATCTAATACTATCACTGGTTAAATGAAGAAATGCTTTTTTTTCTCGGGTATCCTGGTTTAGTTCCCATCAAGATAATCATCATGCTTCTGTTTGTTGGTGTACTTTTCATAATTCTTATTGACAATTGAGATGTCGTTGTTAATCTTGTAAAATAAAGTAACAACACTATATCCCTTTTTATATTTTTGGAAACAGCGATGCGTATCTCCATACCCGGGCATGTCTTCCTCAATTTCAATGGAACTGCACAAAATTGGATGGCCATTGTTGTTCCGCCACCGTCTTCTCTCGCCACGTGGTTCTTCCTTCCTCGAGCTTGACTACCGAGAAGAAATGACCACGTGAGGATTTGTCAAACTTCATAGGTGCCTCACCCAACCTTGATGCCAAATGGATGATGCATCACCACGATGACCTATCGATGCTCATGGTTGTGCCTCATGGTTGCGCTGGTTGGTGAAGCCGATCGATTTTCAATGAAAACAAGTTGTCTTCCACCAGTGTTTTTGCTTGTTACCCACAAAGATGATATCCTTCGTCAGCTTTAGCTTGGTTGCGTTGGAGACGCAATGCCTTTCACGTTGGTGCAATTTTATCACACAATTGGCTATGAACCAAATGTTTCCTCGAAGAAGGATCGACGTTGGTACTAAGAGCATAAGTTTTGTATTGATTTCTAAGCCTTCTCACAACTTTGTCTCCAGCTCCCCTGTAATTTTATTTGTCCAGCTATTAACTTTGATTAAAAAATGGTGTGGACTAAAAACCCAGATGGACGTAGTAGCCCTCCATTTTTATTTACTCCGCATATTAGATTTGACTGAAGTCAAACTTTGTAAAATTTGACCAAGTTTAGGCCGAACACAACAAACCATAATTATTAGAGAGGGCAAACTGTACATACTCTCAAACCTTTCCGGTAATTGAAATTAAAATTCTTTATTTGTACACTCTCACACGTTTCCGATAATTTGGCGCATGTGTGGTTGTTCACTTAAGGGAGGGTAGTGTACCGCACGTGAAGGATGTGAAGCGCGACCAGACGCGGGATCGTTAGTTCATCGAAGTATTCCTCCATTCCTAAATATTTGTCTTTCAAGTGGTTTGCAATGGACTACCACATACGGATGTATATAGACATTTTTTACAAAGGCAGATTCACTCCTTTTGCTCCGTATGTAGTCATTTGTTGAAATTCTAGAAAGAAAAATATTTAGGAACAGAGGGAGTAGTAGTTTTCTTCACTGCACGTTAAATAAAGAGTTTTGTTTCAGACTTACACAATTTAAAACGATTGTTATGGAGAGAATAAGAAACCACTCCACTATACATTAGTCGATACACGAGTACTATATGGACGCAGCTTCATTGACTTTAGTGCACCTGCCTTTGGGTTTATGATAGGTGGGGCCCAAATGTGGTTTGCCCACCGTGATACAGCCAAAAGCAGTGCAAGTAAGGCACCGAGCTCAGTCCAGACTACAAGATATATATATATATATATATATATATATATATATATATATATATATATATATATATATATATATATACACACACACACACACACCGGAGGCTCGGCGTGCCTTTGCTAGGGTTTGCTATATTCACTGCTCTCCAACTCTTCACCAGATCTAAACAAGACTGCTAGGCTCTCTGTCTTTCTCACCACCTCACAGACAATGGGCGAAGGAGGCGTCCTGATCCCGTCAGACCGGAAGGGAGGAGGTGCAGCGTTCACTCTATCGCTTTCAAGAGGGAGGCAATCCACTGCCGGCTGACTTTTCTCTTTCACCCAGCCACAGGGGGAGGGCCACCGACCCTTCTTCCTCGCTTCCATACGTAGTATGGGCAGATCTGACCTCCCGCCGCACGCCTTGCCACATCCCGACGACCCTAAGGTATAAGTTTCTTTGAAACCGTCATTGGTCTAGCTGCATGCTGATCTTTTTCGATTTTGTAGTCGAATCTAGGTCTTGGTTCAAAGAGGAAAGAAGGGTGCGGTGGGGTGGAGCATGAATCTAGGACGTGGTTCAATGAGGAAAGGAGGGAGGGAAAGTAGTATAGCTAGCTATCCAGCCGCTTTGTTGGTCTAAAAGGGAAAAAGGGGGTAACCCAGTACACACATCTGTAAGGAACCCAACTCTTTGTTGAAAAGGGAAAGAAACTGAGGGCTCGGGTAGTTTGTGCAGGACTAGATTTGCTTCCCTCACATCGGAAAAAGTTTCAAAGAGAATGAATATGGGACCAACGCAGATATGCTGCTTGGCTACATACTCTACATCACCCATTTTATATGTGTGGACGCACATGGTGCTGGCATGTCCCATGTCCCATCCACATGATCGTGCAGTGTGTTTTGAGATGTTGTGCTACTTGTATTGGTACTATTTTAAATAAATGTTGAATTGAAGCTATTGTATTTTAAGCAATGCCACTCTCAGAATTAACTATTGAACTATTTTAAGAGAATTTCTCTATTAATATGAATCAATGCAACCGTTTTAGAAATGCTATTGTCCTATACTTTGTTTTCCATCAAGATAAAGTAGATGCTTCTTTTTGTGGCTGCATGTTTCATCCTCCTTTATTGGAAGTAATTGTTTATTTTTTGCCTATGTTAAATCAGGGATATCTATTCAACTTGTTGCTATAGGAAACTTAAATGTCTCACCGGCGACTTTACTTGATTTCAGAGTAACTGCACAAAACGAGATTGGATTTCCTACTTGTGTTGGCAGATTCGTACGTGATCTTGTGTGCGTCATGACAGGTTGGTACTTGCCTTCATCCACATGATCGTGCAGTGTGTTTTGATATGATGTGCTACTTGTATTGGTACTGTTTTAAATAAATGTTGAATTGAAGCTATTGTATTGCTGTCTTTTCCCATTAAGTGGTGAACAAAAATGGGACCAACCCAGACATCATGCTTGTTGCTTTGTTACAACAAACTCTGCATCACCCCCTTTATAAGTAGATGGAAGCACATGTTGTTGTTGTGCCCACTCTCCCTCGAACTGCTTATGCTTTTGTTAATCTAATGTCACGGTAAAATTAAGCAATGCCACTCTCGAATTAACTATCAATCTTATTTCAAAACTGCAACACTTGTTAGGGATTGGCGGATTACCATTTTGTGTACGCATGTTTCATCCTCCTTTATTAGCCAAGAATTGATTCCTTTTTGCCTCTGTTAAATCAGGGATATCTATTCAACTTGTTGCTATTATGACATTTTGCTTCGCTTAATTTTGTGGAACTGCACAAAATGAGACCGGATTTCCATATATGTGTTGAGATCTCTTTTAGATCCACCTCAGGCGTTGTTTCAAATCTTGGTCTTGAAAGGTCAATACCTACTTTACTCAGAATTAACTACTGAATCTTAGTTCAAAACTGCAACACTTGTTAGGGATCTGCGGGAGTACCATTTCTGTTAGGGATCGGCCGAAGTACATGTTTAAGAAATGTATTGTTCAGATAATGTCTCTGTCATTATATATCAATTATAGTGTTTTACAAATGGTACTATCCTGCTTTGTAGTTCTTTCTACATGTTTAACCAAGGTATTGTTAAGATAATGTCTTTGTTAAAATGAATCAGTCGCATTGTTTTAGGAATGATACTTTTCTGCTTTGTCGTTCTTTATACATGTTGAAACAAGGCATTGTTAAGATAATGTCTCAGTTAATATGAATGAATCACACTGATTGAGAATTGCTACTCTCCCGCTTTGTTTCCCATTAAGATAAGGTAGATGAGTAGATGTTTTTCTTCTGGGAATACAAGTCATCAACCGTTATTTCTCAGTAATTGTTTCCCTTATACCTTTTGTTGCTTACAGGGATATCAAAATTAAAGCTCGATGACGAGTGCTCATGGTGGGCTTCCCAGTGATGCCTTGAACTCGCCTGCTCTAGTTTCCTTATGTTGGTGACTCTTAGGTCTATGGTACTCTGAACTATGTATTTCCGTTATGCTTTTAATGGAAAGGGGTTGAGCCCCGGTTCAAAAAAAGGGATATCAAAATTAAAGCTCGGTTTTATTCCGACTTTGATTTTAGTTGAACTACACAAAAGGAGCCAATGTGTCTAAGGAAAACTGCTGCATTAGTGGGTCCAGTTGGTCTTACCACTTTGCAGAAAAGAAGCAGTCACTGTTTGCACTACATTACACAAGGAATGATCGAGAAGCTTTACAAAGTATTAGTAGATGCTGGTGACATGACTAGTCTGCAGAGATGGCTGCTTTACTTGTGGTTCGGAGGAACGCTGGGCAAACAAGTGCCCAAACAAGTACCAAGAAGCCAGGACAGGACTCCAAGTCTGTCAATGTCACTCTATATAACAATGATGGGGCATCTGGGTATGATAATCTGTTTACCGTACTTTCAGTTTGTTAGTCCACCGGCTGGTGGGTTGACACTGGGGCCAATATTCATGTGTGTGCTGATGTGTCTTTGTTTTCTGGCAGCAATAAATACGAAATCCACAGGGATGCTCCGCTTGATTTTAGTGGAACTGCACAAAATGTTCAGATGGTTCGTGTCCTCCATAATAATACTTCATCATGCACAATACATCGAATGGTTCTCTAATAATTCGTCGTCACCTTGAGCCACCGGACTATCAGATGACAAACTGATGACAAACCCTGCCCGTTCCACAATCATAGGCATTACATATTTTGAATGGGAAAAGCTTTTCAAAGTTGACATTATTTCAATATATTGGAATTGGAAAACCTTGTCAATTTTTGCTGATTGATGTTAGACAGAAGACATGCATTTGATATTTTTGAGTGGGACGCCCTTTGCCGTCACCAACGCCGATCATTTCTTCCTATTCCTGCCTTCGCCTCGTAGTAAATATTTACTCTCTCGAGATGCATAGTGATACGCCTCCGTCAGATCTATAATTTTGATTGTTCCATGCCAATATTATGCAACTTTCATATACTTTTTGGCAACTTTTTATACTATTTTGGGACTAAAATATTGATCCAAAGGCTCAAGCAGCCTCGTTTGTTGCATGTTTTATGTTTCGCAGAAACCCCATATCAAACAGAATCCAAACGGGATAAAAACGGACGGAGAATATTTTTGGAATATTTGGAGAATTCCGGAAGAAGAATCAACGCGAGACGGTGCCCGAGGTGGCCACGAGGCAGGGGCGCGCCCGTGACCCTCGTGGGCCACCCGTAAGGCGGTTGATGCCCTTCTTCGGCCGCAAGAAAGCTAATTTTCGGTAAAAAATCACGGCAAAGGTTTCAGTCCAATTGGAGTTACGAATCTCCATATATATACGAAACGGTGAAAGGGCAGCATACCATAACACAGAAACAGAGAGAGACAGAGAGACAGATCCGATCTCGGAGGGGCTCTCACCCCTCCCATGCCATGGAGGCCAAGGACCAGAGGGGAAACCCTTCTCCCATCTAGGGAGGAGGTCAAGGAAGAAGAGGAAGAAGGGGGCCCCTCTCCCCCTCTCCTCCGGTGGCGCTGGAATGCTGCCGTGGCCACCATCATCATCACCGCGATCTTCACCAACACCTCCGCCATCTTCACCAACATCTCCATCACCTTCCCCCCTCTATCTACAGCGGTCCACTCTCCCGCAACCCGCTGTACCCTCTACTTGAACATGGTGCTTTATGTTTCTTATTATTATCCAATGATGTGTTGCCATCCTATGATGTCTGAGTAGATTTTCGTTGTCCTATCGGTGGTTGATGAATTGCTATGGTTGATTTAATTTGCTTGTGGTTATGTTGTTGTCCTTCGGTGCCCATCATATGAGCGCGCGCGTGGATCACACCATAGGGTTAGTTGTATGTTTATAGGACTATGTATTGGAGGGCAAGAGTGATGTGCTTCAACCTAGCATAGAAATTGATGAATACGGGATTGAAGGGGGACCAATATATCTTAATGCTATGGTTGGGTTTTACCTTAATGAACGTTAGTAGTTGCAGATGCTTGCTAATAGTTCCAATCATAAGTGCATAGAATTCCAAGTAAGGGATGACATGCTAGCAGTGGCCTCTCCCACATAATACTTGCTATCGGTCTAGTAAAGTAGTCAATTGCTTAGGGACAATTTCGCAACTCCTACCACCACTTTTCCACACTCGCTATATTTACTTTATTGTGTATTTATCTAAACAGCCCCTAGTTTTTATTTACGTGCACTTTATTATCTTGCAAACCTATCCAGAAACACCTACAAAGTACTTCTAGTTTCATACTTGTTCTAGGTAAAGCGAACGTCAAGCGTGCGTAGAGTTGTATCGGTGGTCAATAGAACTTGAGGGAATATTTTTTCTACCTTTAGCTCCTCGTTGGGTTTGACACTCTTAATTATCGAAAGAGGCTACAATTGATCCCCGGTACTTGTGGGTTATCGCATAGTCACATGAATGTTGACTTATGTAAGATATTTTAAGAGTTTGTTCTGAATATTGTCTATGTAATGCCAGGCATTGTGTTTGATTGCAAAGTAGAGCTTGGAATGTTGTGGGCATGCGGCATCACGAGCTGTTCACCGTGCCTCCTGAGAATAATGCTTCGTATTGTTTTGCATGTCGATCTAATGCCAGTGATTTGCTTGTTAGGAAGATCATCCTCTTCTGTTGTTTCCGTGCTTAAGAAGTTCATCGTCTTATGTTTCATTCATAGCCTATACGACAAGTCGGGTAGGTTAGACGTGAAACCATATGATCTTCCGACCAACTCATCATCTTAGGCCGTGATTGGATCATCTTTTTCCAACCAAAACCGCTTGTAAAACTGACGCTTGTAAATAAAAGCAGATGGTCTCGGGCGAAGCGCTTGGTTGGTCGATTTCGACTAGTAAAATATACACCGATCTCTCAAATTACACGCGTAACCCGCCGGTTTTACTTACAGACCTCGGGCCCTCGGTTTCATTACGCCTATATTTTACGCGTTGTTTCCGATGACAAGTAAATTACACTTGTATCTTAATACAGTTGTGAAATAAACCAGAGCTCCCAAGCCCGGCCTTACCGCTTCATGTCGCCTCAATCTCTCAAGGTGCTCATAGGTGTCCGGCGATCCTGGCTTCTCGAATGAGCAGCGGGTGTCAGATCGTACCATCCGAGGGTCCGCGAGGCCCTCTCCGTTGTCCTTCGAGTTGTTGCGCCGCCGTGGCGCCGGGCATTGTTAACATGGTCAATGAACATGAGGATCCAGGAGATGACTTTATTTTGACTGGTTGACAGTAGGGACCTACTAGGGACCTACCATTGTCAACCTATGTAGTCAATAAACGACAGAATTGCACAAGGTGCGGCCGACAGCTGGGACTAAGCAGCTCGAGAAGTATTTGTGTTTTTGAGGCGTGAGCACTGCAGAGTTTTTCTTGGCGATGTTTTCATTGTTGTTCGTGAGGAAGCAGGGTATTAATCAAGGCGGGTCAGGTCTGCCTAGCCCAGTCGATATCCAGCCCAGATATTAATTTTTTTCAAGATGAAAATGACTAGCCCAGCTATACATTTTTGAGGAATACCTGCAAGGTCAACTTGTTATTCTCCGCTCATTGGGCTACAAATCTTTCCTACGAGGGATGCATTAGGCTTAACAGAAAATGGGCTTTAAAATGAATAAATGGGATGTAATTATAAAACTGACAAGAATTATAAAAAATGCACCAAGCACGGAATTAGTTTATAAAATATTATTATGGATTTTGAGAATCTTAATTTTTAATTGTTACGCGCGCAATGTTTCGTTAGATTTTTACGTAATACAAATTTATATTTAATCTGACTAGAAATTTCGGGATAAAAATATTTCGGATCCCATCAAAATGTGGGAAATTTTATTGAATTCGGTCTTGAACGGTTGGTTGAAATTTTTAATCATTGTCCTAGCTAGAAAATGGGCTGCACTTTTAACAAACTGTAAATGGGCTGTAGTAAATTCCATTAGAATTCAAGAATGGGATGTACATTCTTACAAATCGCAAATGGGCTATAAGTTCTCTCCCACACACTTGTGGGCCTACTAAGTTGACGTGTCCCCTAAAAAAAAGAAGCTGACGCGTATGCAAGGCTTTGTCAACTTATTATAGTCAACACACGGTTCTAGCAGCAGTGGCTGTTGGATGTCCATCCAACGGATGTCGTGCTTCTTCTTCAAACTCGGATATTCTAGCTTCACCCGCCCAAAAAATGATTCCTCCCCCTGACATCTGAGGCGCACCGTTTTGGAAGCTGACCTATGGGCCTACTAAGTTGACGCGTACCAAGGGCTTTGTCAACTTAGTCAATATGAACGATTCTAGCTACAGTGATCGTACGATGTCCATCCAACGGCCGTAGTGCTTCTTCGACCTCTGGTCTTCTTGCTCCAGCCGCCCAAAGCAGCGCCGGTTGTGCCTCGTGCTCCCGCCTCCCGTGGAAGGCTGTGACGCCGCGGAGGCCTCACCGCCCCCTACTACTCCCACCGCTGGCCAGGCCATCCCTCTACTCACCCACACCCCCTGTTATTCCGTGGCGACGGCAGCCTCACACCGCAGCCGAACCAGTGAACCCTCGTACTCCTCTCCACACGGGCTTCCACTGCCGCGTCTTACCTGCTCTGCGTCGTCCCCTTCCTAGGCCTCGCCGTTGTCCACCGCCCTGGTGCTCTCGGCGCGGCGTGGTCAACGTGGTCAAGGAATGACTCCCATCAGACATGGACTGTACGTGGAGAGGCTGACAGCTGGGTCCACGAAGGCAGCAAGGAAGTGTCTCCTTATTACACGGAAAATAATAATTCCTCCACCTGACAGTAGGGACCCACCGGACGGGCCACCATATTTCGTGAAAAAAACGTTTGCCCCCTGACTGCTGGGACCCATCGGACGGGCCACCGTATTGCGCGAAAAAACCTTCCCCCGCTGTCAGCTCGGACCCACCGGAAGTGCCTCCTTATTACGCACAAAAAAATGAATACTCCCCCTGCTGGTTGGGACCCACCTTGGTGAGAGGCTGACCTGTGGGCCTACTAAGTTGACGGGGACTGAGTGCTTTGTCAACTTAGTCAATATGAACGATTCTAGCTCCACTGACCAAACGATGTCCATCCAACGGCCGTAGTGCTTCTTCAACCTCTGGTCTTGTTGCTCCAACCGCCCAAAGCAGCGCCGGTCGTGCCACATGCTCCTTCCTCCCATGACCGGCCGTGTTGCCGCGGAGGCCTCACCGCCCCCTACTATTCCCACCACTGGCCAGGCCCTGCGGCGACGGCAGCCTCACACTGCCGAACCAGTGAACCCTCGTACTCCTCTCCGCGCGGGCTTCCACTGTCGCGTCTTCCCCGGCTCCGCGTCGTCCCCTTCCTAGGCCTCGCCGTCGTCCACCGCCCTGGTGCTCTCGGCGCGGACGTGGTCATGGAACGGCTTCCATCGGACGTGGACTGTACGTGGAGAGGCTAACAGCTAGGTCCATGGCCGCAACAAGGAAGTGCCTCCTTATTACGCGCAAAATAATTATTCCTCCACCTGACAGCGGGGACCCACCGAACGAGCAACCGTATTTCGCGAAAAAAACATTTCCCCCTGACTGCTAGGACCCACCAGCTACATCTTTGCACGCAAGGAAGTACGTCCGGGCAAAAACAAAAAAAATGATTCGCCCCCCTAGCTGCTGGGACCCACCAGCTACATCTTCGCACGCAAGGAAGTGCCTGACAGTCAGGACCCACCTGGTCGAAGCGTATGTAGCATTGTCATTCTGGTCGCGAATGTGTACGTACATACTGGTCGATGTAGAGGCGCGCACATAGCATGTACACGTACGTACAACGTCCAGGGTGCAAGAAAGTAAATACAGCCACGTACATACATACGGGCGGGCTCTTGAACGCCTACTCGCGAGTACGTACGGCCAGGGCTCGTGTACATGGCTGGGTCGGAATGGAGAAACAGCGTCGTCGTCGTGTTCATGGGGAGCCAACCGGCTGGGTCGGAACGGAATGCGTTGTCGTGTTCATCGGGAGGGCTTGGACGGAACAGCCGATGGAAACGAGGCCTGGCGTACCGCAGAACGGAGGAAACGGCCTTGTGTTCGACCGGCCACATTCGAAACGGGATCCTGTTCATCGGGAGGGGTCTGGCGTACCGCAAAAAGGAGGAAACGGACCTCCTACGGTTGAAACAGGGGTCCTATTGATTGGGAGGGGTGTGGCGTACCGCAAAACGGAGGAAACAAACTTGTGTTGGAGCGCTACGGTCGAAACGGGGGTCCTGTTCATCGGGATGGGTGTGGCGTACCGCAAAATGGGACTCCACGGGATACTGTTCATCTCCACCGTCGACCCCCTCCAGCCTCCACGGGCTACTGTTCATCCACCGTCGACCTCCTCCAGCCTCCACCTGCGACTGTTCATCCATGGGCTCCTGTTCATCCAGCCTCCACCGCGTGCTACTCCACCGCCATCGCTCAACCAGCCCTCTCCATGGGCTCCTGCTCAACCACCCTCCACGGGCTACTGCTCATCCAGCCCTCCACCGCTCACTGCTCATCCCGCCTCCATGGGGTGGTCCTGTTCATCCTACCCTCCACGGGGTCCTGTTCATCCAGCCCCAACCGGCTCGATCGATCGGGGTCTTGTTCATCCAGAGGCAACACCACGGGGTCCTGTTCATCCACCCCGCCGAACTGCTCATCCAACCCCCCCAAAGAACGCCATCGCTCATCCAGAGGCATCGATCAGCTTCAGCTAGCAGCAGAGTGAAGGAATCGCCGATCGGGTTTAGTTAACAGCCATCGATCGATCGCTCGGGTTCGATAACGCGTAGCTCGCAGCTGTCGCCGGGTTGATTAGAGCCCAACGCCTGCTCGGGTTCGATTAGAGCCCAACGCCGCACTCCACGCAGCGTGTACGAGAAACGCGCATCGCTCGGCCCCGACAACCCACCGTAACCGGGAACACCCCGATATTTTCCTCGCCCTCGCTTCTACCTTGGTTTTTTTCGTCATGGACGGCCCAAAGAATGTCATGCAGCTGCGTCTCCGGCCCGCCCAGGATGAAAAGCCCATTTTCTGTCATGATTTTTTGTCATAGAAGTAGGACCCCACCACATCTATGATGATACCGGGTTTTGTCACAATTATCGTCATAGAAGTGTCATAAGTATGACAAAAAAAAATTTCGTTCGGCCCAAAATGTCACGGATGTGTCTTTTTTTTGTAGTGTAGGTTATCGGTAAGCGTCAAGAAATGCCTATGAATTATTCACTTGTTGTTGAACCATTTGATGTTTGGGGATTTGATTACATGGGACCTTTTCCTTCCTCTAATGGGTATACACATATTTTGGATGCTTTTGATTATGTTACTAGATGGGTAGAAGCTATTCCAACCAGTAGTGCTGATCACAACACCTCTATTAAAATGCTTAAGGAAGTTATTTTCCCAAGGTTTGGAGTCCCTAGATATTTAATGATTGATGGTGGTTCACACTTTATTCATGGTGCTTTTCGTAAGATGCTTGATAAGTATGATGTTAACCACAGAATTGCATCACCCTATCATCCTCAGTCTAGTGGTCAAGTTGAACTTAGTAATAGAGAAATAAAATTAATTTTGCAAAAGAGTATTAATAGGTCCAGGAAGAATTGGTCTAAGAAATTAGATGATGCACTTTGGGCTTATAGAACAGCATATAAAAATCCTATAGGTATGTCTCCTTATAAAATGGTTTATGGAAAAGCTTGTCATTTGCCTCTTGAGTTAAAACATAAAGCATACTGGGCAGTTAAAGAACTCAACTATGATTTCAAACTTGCTGGTGAAAAGAGGTTATTTGATATAAGCTCATTAGATGAATGGAGAACCCAAGCTTATGAAAATGCAAAATTATTCAAAGAAAAGGTTAAAAGATGGCATGACAAAAGAATCCAAAAGCGTGAATTTAAAGTCGGAGAATATGTTCTTTTGTACAACTCTTGTTTTAGATTTTTTGCAGGGAAGCTCCTCTCGAAATGGGAAGGCCCATATGTCATTGAGGAGGTTTACCGGTCTGGAGCCATCAAAATAAATAATTCCGAAGGTACTAACCCAAAGGTTGTCAATGGGCAACGAATAAAGCAATATATCTCATGTACGCCCATTAATGTTGAAAGCAATATTATCCAAACTTTGACACCGGAAGAGCACATAAAAGAGTCCTTCTGGAACACTCTAGGATCGTCAAAATAAGGAGGTACGTGATACGGTAAGTAAACGGACTCCGAAAAATCCGCAAAAATATTTTTTGCCAGTTTTGGAATATTTAGAATTTTGGTAATAAAGAAACTTCCAGGAAGCGTCCCCTGGTGGGCACAAGACACCAGGGCACGCCAGGCTTGCGTGGTGCACCCAGGTGGGTTATGACCACTTGGGACACCTCTCGTACTCCGTTTTTCTTCCATATACTTGTCCTACAAGAAAAAAAATCTATATATACTTCCCGAACCTGTTAACCACGTATCGCGGAAAAATCCTTTGTTCTATTTTTCTTGTTGTTTTCTATGAAGATCTGAAAATATGTCCTCACAAGACTGTGACGGAGAGAGCTATGTCTCACATCTCATTGCTGACCCAAAGACCTATGGGGACCTATCTCCTTATGGTCAAACTACTGATGATGAGGAGGATGCTCACTTGATGAGGATCGATGATTCAAGCTCGGAGGAGGAGGATGTCCCCCTACCTCAACTAGGGGATATTCATGTGAAGTTCAAGAAGTCCAGTCTCCCTGAAAGGGCTAACCGATCTAATAACCGATCCATTCCTCTTCTTTTTAGGTAGAAAAGCAAAGGGGATTTATCTGACAAGATCTTGAAGCTGGAGTTGGAGGTCGATGATTTAAAGGAGGAGATCGCTCTCCTCAACTACAATATGAAAAGTTGAAGGCACAATTGTCACCACCACCATCTTCTTCACCACCAAAGGAGAACTAATTATCGGGTATGGGCACTCCCCTTGGCTTCCTCCAAGCTTGGGGGAGGTGCCCCGGTATCGTATCATCCCACTTTATTTTTGCTTTTACTTATCTTAGTTTGATCTTTTTGCTTTAGATGAAATAAAGTTTAGTTTGATCCTTTTCTTCTTAAGAGTTTGCTTAGTGATCTATCATTGTAATCGTGCGCAAGTTATATAATAGAGTTTAATTTGAGTTTTTACTTTCTTTACTTTCATGTTGCAAATAAAGAAAGAAAAAAGAGAAAGGAAATAAATAAAAGAAAGGAAATAAATCAATAAGATCATATACTAATCCTATGGTAGGTGATAGCACCACATAAGAATAAGTATAAGTAAGAAAATTTTATTAGAGATTGACAAACATAACATTAGTCAGCGATGCAACTCATGAAAGAATAAATAAGGGAAGGGAAGATTCACATATAAATATACCATCCTAGAAATCTTTTGTGATTGTGAGCCCTCATCAAAATATTATATGCCAAAATTGTTGACGTTGGACAAGGAAGACAACCTAATGGTTTATGTTTCTTTATATTCACATAGAATTCATATTGTCATAGATCCTTTAACATGTGGTGCTTGCCCCCTATCTTTGCTAGCCAAAAATTCCGCACTAAGTAGAGATACTACTTGTGCATCCAAAAACCCTTAAACCCAAATCTTTTTCAAGTGTCCACCGTACCTACCTAGGGATTGAGCAAGATCCCTCAAGTAAATTGTCATCGGTGCAAAAAAGCAATAAAAATTGCTTCTAAATGTGTGAGATTGTTTAGTGTAAGAGAAAATTGAGCGTTGCACGACCTTGGATGACAAAGAATAAAAGCGACATACTGCATAATAAAGGTTGTCATCTTAAGGGGCAATGTAACGTGATGTTCTTTTGCACTAAGGGATTGAGCATACAAACAAATAAGCGCATGACAACCTCTGCTTCCCTCTGCGAAGGGCCTATCTTTTACTTTTATGCAAAGAGTCAAAGTTTTCCTTATATTACTTTTTATTTTCTCTTTTGGCAAGCATCATGTGGTGAGGAAAGATCTAGGCACATATGTCCAGTTGAATATAGATAGCATGAGTTATTATTGTTGACATCACCCCTGAGGTGAGTATGTTGGGAGGTGAAACTATAAGCCCCTATCTTTCTATGTGTCCGGTTGAAACGTTTTGTTCATGTGTACTCGGTGAGTGTTAGCAATCATAGAAGACTATATGATGGTTGACTATGTGGACTTGCCTAGAGGCTCCGACGCATGACCCTTCCTGAAAAGATGATGAATTGTAGTTGGAAAGTTGACTGAGAAAATAGTATGTTTGTTTCCAATAGAGTTTTTGCTTTATACATAGATTATGTGATGAACTGTTACTTATTCATGGGAAGTTTATAATAGAAGTTCTTTGATAAAAGTATTATCTTTAAACTTGTTGTTGTTATAATAATCAACATGATGCTTCTATGTTTGTATTTTGTTTTTATCGACACCTCTCTCTCAAAGCATGTGGACATGTTTTTCGATTTCGGTTTTTCCTTGAGGACAAGCGAGGTCTAAGCTTGGGGGAGTTGATACGTCCATTTTGCATCATGTTTTCTTACTGTTATTTATAATGTTTTTGTCCATAATAATGCTTTTTGGAGTAATTCTAATGCCTCTTCTCTCATAATTTGCAAGGTACACACCAAGAGGGAGAATTCCGGTACCTGGAAATCTGGACCTTAAAAAGCTACGTTAGGCCACCTATTCTACACAACTCCAAATGAGTTGAACCTTCACGGAGATTTTTTATGGATTATTTAAGAAATATTGGAGCCAATAAACACCAGAGAGGGCCACCAGGTGGGCACAACCCACTTGGGCGCGCCAGGCCCCCCAGGCGCGCCCTGGTGGGTTATGGCCTCCTAGTCCCACCTCCGGTGCCCATCTTCTGGTATATAAGTCACTTTGACCTAGAACAAATAAGGAAAAGACTTTCGGGGCGGAGCGCCGCCGTCTCGAGGCGGAACTTGGGCAGGAGCACTTTTGCCCTCCGGCAGAGCGATTCTGCCGAGGGAACTTCCCTCCCGAAGGGGGAAATCATCGTCATCATCATCACCAACAACTCTCCCATCTTGTGGAGGGCAATCTCCATCAACATATTCACTAGCACCATCTCATCTCAAACCCTAGTTCATCTCTTGTATTCAATCTTGTTACCGGAACTATAGATTGTTGCTAGGGGTGACTAGTAGTGTTGATTACATCTTGTAGTCGATTACTATATGGTTTATTTGGTGGAAGATTATATGTTGAGATCCATGAATCTATTTAATACTCCTCTTATCATGAGCATGTTCATTATTTGTGAGTAGTCACTTTTGTTCTTGAGGTCACGGGATAAATCATGTTGCAAGTAATCATGTGAATTTGATATGTGTTCAATATTTTGATAGTATGTATGTTGTGATTCCCTTAGTGGTGTCATGTGAACGTCGACTATATGACACTTCACCATATTTGGGCGTAAGGGAATGCATTGTGGAGTAGTAAATAGATGGTGGGTTGCGAGAGTGACAGAAGCTTAAACCCTAGTTTATACACTACTCCGTAAGGGACCGATTGGACCCAAAAGTTTAATGCTATGGTTAGAATTTATTCTTAATACTTTTCTCATAGTTGCGGATGCTTGCGGGAGGGTTAATCATAAGTAGGTGGTTTGTTCAAGTAAGAACAACACCTAAGCACCGGTCCACCGACATATCAAATTATCAAAGTAGCGAACACGAACCAAACCAACATGATGAAAGTGACTAGATGAAATTCCCGTGTACCGTCAAGAATGCTTTGCTTATCATAAGAGACCGTTTTGGCCTGTTCTTTGCCTCAAAAGGATTGGGCTACCTTGCTGCATACTTGTTACTATTAGCGTTACTTGCTCGTTACAAATTAGCTTGCTATCAAACTACTCGCTACTTACCGTTTTAGCACTTGCAGACATTACCTCATTGAAAACTACTTGTCATTTCCTTCTGCTCCTTGTTGGGTTCGACACTCTTACTTATCGAAAAGAGCTACAATTGATCCCCTATACTTGTGGGTCATCACCCAGCAGCCAGCGGAGAAGAAGCCGACGCCCAGAGACACTGACGGCCGGGTCCTACACCCGGTCAGATTACCGTTGTACCCCTGGGGGTAGGCCTATATAAACCCCCCATGCTCACCCATGCAAAGGGTTCAGAACCCCAGCAAACTTACACCCACATAGAGAGAGGATATAGAGCTAGCCTTGCCCTTCTTCCTCCTCTGGCCGAAACAGATCAAGGAGCACTCTTGTAGCTACTCCATTGACGATAGTCATCTTGCGGAGAACCCGCAGAGCAGGACTAGGGGTGTTATCTCCACGGAGAACCCCGAACCTGGGTAAGACTCGTAGGCGTTCGAGATCTCGCTAACTCCTGCTTCTAGGACTCGATGACGTACTACTGTCCCCATCCATGATAAGCCACCCCCTGGCATATGTGGCTAGATATCCTCGACACTGTTCTATGCGTGTGGTTGCTTGCGGTTGAGGCGGCCGCGGCACGCAATGCTTGCGTCCCGCCGCGCGCGCTCTGCTCTCGCGTCCCTCCGGGTGCTCTGCCCTCGTCCCTCCACGCGCGCTGCCAGTGTTTGGGGCTGGTGCATGATCACGCACATTCGTGTGCATGCGGTTGCACCGGGCACGGAGCGACAATGCAGTTACCCGCTGCAAAAACTGCCATGCGGACGCGCCGAGAATCCAGGCCGCCCGGCCCCCATTTATTCCTGCGGCCAGCCTTCATCTCTCACATCACACGACACAATAAGCACACCCACAAGGACACATACAGAGAGGACATCCAGCGGTTCCAATGGCGATCCCCATGGCTCCAATGGCGCTCCCAGCGGCCGCGGACGACGACATCAGGCAGTTCACCACGCATCACATAGTGGACACCCACGTGAGGGGGAAGGCCCTCTCGGTGGGGTACATGAACGATCCGGTCTCGGTGGAGAGCTCCATCCAAACTATGGAGCAGTTCCTTGCCGAAGACAAGTACCAAGTGGTCGGCTTCGACCTCGAGTATACCATCGGTCATGTCGGGCACGATCATGTAATGCCCGGATCTACAATAATCCCATGTTAATGGTGCCATGTCATCATTTTCACTGTTGCTAAATCCGCCTTTGATTCAATCCGGTTCAATTCAAATTTAAGTAGAAGTCAAAGTTAAAGTCTTCAAAATGTCAAAACAAAAATGTTCACAATATTCTATAAATTCCCTTGATCATTGTCATGTTGACACCAACCCCTTTTGGATTCCCAAAGTGTCACTGAAATTTATTTAGTGGTCTAGCAACATTTAAAATTGGCCTTTTCAATTTCCAAAAATAGTTAAGCACTCCCAAATGCTTGGAAATTTTTTGTAGCAACCCAGAATGTTGCGCGGTTTTTTTTGCCAAGTTTTGTGTTAAACAAAACTCTTTTAGTAGCTCAATTATAATACAAAGTAGGAAATAAATAAATAAACAGAAAGTACAAAATAAAAGGCCTAATCTACTAGGCACTATGGCCCATCTAACAAACTGGACGGACCAGCCCGCAACACCCTTGTCTCCCTCCTCCTTCCTACTGCTCCTCCGACCGTGCCCGAGCCCGCTCGTCCCCGCCAAGCTAGCTTGCCGTCCGCGCCGCTACAGGAGCCCATGGATGGATAAGGGCCTCGCCCTCGACACCCATGGCAACTCTATCTACTTCCCCTCGCCCTCTCCGCCTCTCCCTCTCCCCACCAGAACCCCTTGCCCCACGCGCTGCTGCTTCTCCTCTCCGGATGGCCTCGTCAACGTGAAGCTGAAAGAACAAGTGCTCCCTAGGTGGTTTTGGTAATTAATGTCAACATATCTCTTGTTGGACTAACACCTTTATCTAGTATGTTTCAGATAAGTTCAACAAGGGAGTGGCTTGGACTAAAGGATGTGGGAACTCCTTTAAGATGCTAAGGACAAAGGATTGGCTAAAGCTTCAAGCTCAAGACTCTTCATTTTACATTTTAGTGATCCAAGATCACATTGAGTCTATAGGAAAAGCCAATACTATCAAGGAGGGATGAGGTGTTGCTTAATGAGCCTCTTGCTTCATGTGCTTAGTGATATGCTCCAAAACCCTCAGCTACTTTCTCACATCCACATATGACCTAAACCTAAAGCCAAAATCGGTCTCACCGATTCTTCCAATCCGGCGCCACCGATTCCATATGTCATAGCCACTGCCACAAACCCTAGGCAAATCGGTTCTACCGATAGGGATCTCGGTCTCACCGAGAAGGGATTGTAATCTCTCTGTTTCCTTTTCGTAACTTTGAGGTCTCACCGAAAGAGAGGATCGGTCCCACCGAGATTGCAATGTAAACTCTCTGTTTCCCTTTTGTAACATTTTGATCTCACCGAAAAGAGAAAATCGGTTCCACCGAGTTTACCTGACCAACTCTCTGGTTAGCTAATTACCAAAATCGGTCTCACCGAGTTTGTGTAATCGGTCTCACCGAGATTACGTTATGACCTAACCCTAACCATATCGGTCCCACCGAGATGCATGTCAGTCCCACCGAAAACCCTAACGGTCACTAGGTTTACTAAAATTGACCTGACCGAGTTTGTTAATTCGGTCCCACCGAGATTGGTAAATTGTGTGTAACGGTTAGATTTTGCATGGAGGCTATATATACCCCTCCAACTCCTCTTCATTCTGAAGAGAGCCATCAGAACAAACCTACACTTCCAACTTACCATTTCTGAGAGAGAACTACCTACTCATGTGTTGAGGCCAAGATATTCCATTCCGACCATATGAATCTTGATCTCTAGCCTTCCCCAAGTTGCTTTCCACTCAAATCTTCTTTCCACCAGATTCGAATCCTATGAGAGAGAGTTGAGTGTTGGGGAGACTATCATTTGAAGCACAAGAGCAAGGAGTTCATCATCAACACACCATTTGTTACTTCTTGGAGAGTGGTGTCTCCTAGATTGGCTAGGTGTCACTTGGGAGCCTCCCACAAGATTGTGGAGTTGAACCAAGGAGTTTGTAAGGGCAAGGAGATCGCCTACTTCGTGAAGATCTACCGCTAGTGAGGCAAGTCCTTCATGGGCGACAGCCATGGTGGGATAGACAAGGTTGCTACTTCGTGGACCCTTCGTGGGTGGAGCCCTCCGTGGACTCGCGCAACCATTACCCTACGTGGGTTGAAGTCTCCACCAACGTGGAAGTACGATAGCACCACCTATCGGAACCACGCCAAAAACATCCGTGTCTCCAATTGCGTTTGAATCCTCCAAACCCTTCCCTTTACTTTCTTGCAAGTTGCATGCTTTACTTTCCGCTGCTCATATACTCATTGCATGCTTGCTTGTTATGTATTGCAAAAGTTAAACTTGTGCCTAAACTCCACTTAAACTTTAATAAGGTTAAAAATTGCAACTTTGGTACTTAGTGTCTAATCCCCCCCTTTAGACACCTCTTCTCAAGGTCCTACAAATGGTATCAGAGCATTGGTCTCCATTGCCTTGGTTTAATCACCATTGGAGGAAGATGGATGAGTCTACTTTGGGGAGTCTTAGTCATAGAGTGCCTATTCTTGATGGAGAGTATTTTCATGAGTGGAAAAATGAGATGCTTGTAATTTTCAATCAATATCATTTGAACAAGTACATTGCTAGCCCTTGTGCTCCTCATGTTGATCCTATGCATCCTACCCTTGATGAAGCTATTGACATGACTAGAAATCTTAGAACTGTTAATCTTATCACTAGAGGCTTGCCTAGAAACTTGATTAGAATCTTGCCTACTTTTGAGTGTGCCTACACTATATGGAAATTTCTTGAGGAACGCTTTCCAAATTATTCCTTGAAAAATCTAGATGAAATTCTCTATAAGTCTATTGCTTTGAGTAAGATGAATACTAGTGATCCTACGTTTGGTGATCGTCTATTTGAACTTACCGACCTTATGCGTGCCAAAGGAAATGTTGGTATTATTAGTGATATTATTTCCGAAGCTATAATAATTCATAAGCAAGATCATTGTCAAACTCACTCTAACGAATTACCCTCTCTACAATTTGATCCACCACATGACGATGTTGAACATGGATACTATGATGAGGATGATGATAGTGACTTCGATCTTGATGATGCAATGAGACACTTTGGTCTTATGACAAATCTTCGGGGATATGTGTCAGGAGGAAAGGAATGGTTCTTGACAGTGGATGTACCGATCACATGACCGGAGATAAAGACATGTTTCGTGAGCTTGCTGATAATGATAGTCCTTGAAAGTATGTCACTTTCGGTGACAACTCAAAGGGTAAGGTGGTTGGTCTCGGTAAGGTGGCCATCTCACATGATAGCTCCATTCAGAATGTCATGCTCATTGAATCTCTTGGCTACAACTTACTTTCAGTATCTAGACTTGCTGATTTTGGTTTCAATGTCCTATTTACTGAAATTGATTGCCAAGTGTTTCATCAAGACAATCATAAAATGGTCTTTATCGGTATACATAGAGGTGATCTATACATTGTTGATTTCACTAAAAAGGCTCAACCTAAAACTTGCTTCATTGCTAAATCCTCAAAAGGTTGGTTATGGCATAGACGATTAGGTCACGTTGGCATGAGAAACCTTGACAAGCTTATTAAAGGGAATCATATCATTGGAGTTAACGATGTCATATTTGATAAGGATAGACTGTGCAGTGCTTGTCAAGCAGGTAAACAGGTTGGAGGAAGGCATCCCATGAAGAACATTATGACCACAAAGAGGCCACTCGAGCTGCTTCAAATGGATCTCTTTGGTCCCAACTCTTACAAGAGTCTCGGTGGAAATTCTTTTGGTCTGGTTATAGTTGATGATTTTTCAAGATTTACGTGGGTGTTCTTTCTCGATGATAAATCGCAGGTCCAAAAGATCTTCAAAAACTTCGCTAGAAAGGCCCAAAATCAATTTGAAGTGAAGATCAAGAAGGTTCGCAGCGACAACGGAACGGAGTTCAAGAACGCAAATGTGGACACCTTTCTTGACGAAGAAGGATTTCACACGAGTTCTCGACTCGTACACACCTCAACAAAATGGAGTTGTTGAGAGGAAGAATCGTGACGCTCATCGAAATGGCGAGAACGATGCTTGATGAGTACAAGACACCGAAGCACTTTTGGGCAGAAGCGGTTGAGACAGCTTGTCATGCAACAAATCGCTTGTATCTTCACAAGCTACTCGGCAAGACGGCATACGAGCTCCTCACCGGTAACAAACCCCAAGTTGGATACTTTCGAGTATTCGGCTCAAAGTGCTACATTCTTAATAAGCATCTTCGTTCTAAATTTGCTCCTAAGTCTCATGAAGGTTTCCTACTAGGTTATGGCTCAAACTCTCACACTTACCGTGTCTACAACAATTTCACCCGAAAGGTTGAAGAGACGGTAGATGTGAAGTTTGATGAATCTAACGGCTCGCAAATAGAGCAATTGCCAATTGATGTAGGAGACAAAGACCCTTCGGAAGCAATCCAAGACTTGTCTATTGGCAAGGTCCGTGCAACGGAGGTGAAGGAGAGTACCTCGTCTATTCAAGTGGAAGCTTCCACTTCACCACAAGGTGAACCAAGAGTTGATACGGAGGCATCCACGAGTGGGACACACCAAGATGAACAAAACGAGGAAGAACATCACGAACGTCAACAACCTCCTTCTCCACCACGACAAGAGAACGACAACGCCAACAATGAAGAAGGCCAAGAAGAAGAACAAGATGAAGAAGATGTTCAACGAAGACCCAAGCAAAAGCTTTCACGAGTTCGAGCAAGGATTGCTAAAGACCATCCCGTCGAGCAAATCTACAATGACATTCAAACCGGGAGAATCACTCGCTCTAAAACTCGTTTAGCTAACTTTTGTGAAAACTATTCTTTCATCTCTAGAATTGAACCTATGAAGGTTGAAGAAGCATTGGAAGATCCGGATTGGATAAATGCTATGCATGAAGAGCTACACAACTTTGAGAGGAACCAAGTTTGGACATTGGTTGAGAAGCCCGACAACAACCACAACATCATCGGTACCAAATGGGTGTTTTGCAACAAGCAAGATGAAGATGGACAAGTAGTTCGCAACAAAGCACGTCTCGTCACCCAAGGCTACACACAAGTCGAAGGTATGGACTATGGTGAGACTTACGCCCCCGTTGCGAGACTTGAGTCCATTCGCATCTTACTTGCCTATGCTAATCATCATGATATCACCTTGTACCAAATGGACATTAAAAGTGCTTTTATAAATGGTGAAATAGAGGAGGAAGTTTATGTTAAGCAACCTCCCGGCTTTGTCAATCCTAAGAAACCCAATCATGTTTACAAACTTCACAAAGCTCTTTATGGTCTTAAACAAGCTCCTAGAGCGTGGTATAAATGCTTGACCAAGTTTCTTCTTGAAAAAGGCTTTGAAATTGGGAAAATTGATTCCACACTTTTTACTAAAAGGGTTAATGGAGAATTATTTGTATGCCAAATTTATGTTGATGATATCATATTTGGATCAACTAACCCTCATTTTAGTGAAAAGTTTGGGAAGCTAATGTTGGAGAAGTTTGAGATGTCTATGATGAGTGAACTCAAATTCTTTCTTGGGTTGCAAATCAAGCAAACTAAGGAAGGTACTTTTGTCTCTCAAACAAAGTACACAAAGGACTTATTCAAGAAGTTCAATATGCAAGAATGCAAAGGTATGACTACACCCATGCCTACTAGTGGACATCTTGACTTAACCAAAGATGATGAACCGGTTGATCAAAAGGTTTATCGCTCTATGATTGGTTCATTGTTATATCTATGTGCTTCACGTCCCGATATTATGCTAAGTGTGTGCATGTGTGCACTATATCAAGCTGCTCCTAAAGTATGTCATCTTAAGGCCGTGAAAAGGATAGTGAGATACTTAATCCATACACCAAATTTTGGCATTTGGTATCCTAAGAGGGCCTCTTTCGATCTTGTTGGCTACTCCGACTCGGACTATGCAGGAGACAAGGTTGATAAAAAGTCCACTTCGGGTACTTATCAATTTCTTGGTAGATCTCTTGTGTCTTGATCCTCCAAGAAACAAAACTCGGTATCCTTATCTACTGCCGAAGCGGAATACATTGCCGCTGGTTCATGCTGTGCTCAATTACTTTGGATGACCCAAAATCTTAAAGATTATGGGATATATGTGAAACATGTTCCATTGCTTTGTGACAATGAAAGTGCTATCAAAATTGGTCATAATCCTGTGCAACATTCTCGAACTAAGCATATTGAAGTTCGTCATCATTTCATTCGAGATCATGTTGCTAAGGGAGACATTGATCTTAAGCATGTTCGCACCGAAAAGCAATTAGCGGATATATTCACTAAACCTCTTGATGAGAAAGTGTTTTGCAGGTTAAGAGGAGAATTGAACATCATTGATGCTTCAAACTTGGAGTAGAAACTCCATTGGATACATGCAAGACATGAGCTTATGCCCAATCCTTGATATCTCTCCTATGATGGAAATCTTATGTCTTGGATATATTTGTATCTTGCATGTTATCTAACCCATGTAGGTACTTGGTTGAATCAAATTCCATGACGTTGTAACCTACTCATATCTTGAGCAATCTCTACATCACCAAGTCTCTACACAAGGTGGTGGAAGCAAAGGAAGCACAAAACCATTTAAACATATCCTTTGACAAATTCTATGTTGAGCTTCATGATTGTAATTGTTGGATACACAAGTGCTCTTCCTTGCACGAACTTACCCATGTAGGTAGATGGACTCAAATTCCAAGTGGTGCTCCAAATTCTTGATGAGCTACATCAACCCTGAGCAACCCACACAAGTTCAACTACATGGACGACACCACCAACCAAGGTAAGTTATTCCATCTTAGAGAAGCTTTACTCCAAGTCATGAGTTAAAGCAACTCGACAAGATGTGAATACATCAAGATGCTTAAACGAGAAATGGCAACCCCATTTTGAGCTTAAACGATGAGTATGACCTATGATCAAGTGATCTCACTTGACTCCTAAGTCAATATACTCTAACATAGGTGACTTTGTCGCCGACCATCTCTAGATGAAGTTCTCTTGTGTTCTTTTCTGAGTTTTTGCATTTGTCTCATGCATATGTGTTTCCCCTTTCAAAAAAACTTCATCTAGATTTCTCTCTGTTTGCTCTGCATTTTCTGCATTCCAATTCATTGCATATCATTCAGTAAATTCCTTGCAAATCTTTGTGAGATCTTATTAGTCAAGTGAGCTGAGGTGACAAGTGTTTTCTCTGCGATGAACTCGGTTACACCGATTTGTTATTTTTGGTCCAACCGAAAACATTCGCTACCACCGAAGCATACCACTCGGTGCCACCGATTTCACAACAGGAAAATTAGTTTGCCACTTATTTTGTGTTTCTTTTGATCCAGCTCCACTCAATGAATCTTGTCCTCTACAAGCATCACATTTTTATCATTGCTTTATGTTGTGACTCAAGGATCAAACTCATTCACGACAAATTCCAGAGGGGGAGAGAGATCACATCTTTATCAAGCCCTTCTTGGAAATTGATGTCAAAGGGGGAGAGAGAGATCACATCAAAGCTTATCACTTAAAGAGATCACATCAGAGAAGGATAGAGAGAGATCTCCAGGGGGAGAGAATACTAGTAGAGAGTATTTCTCAAGGATCCCAGATGCTTGGTGTTCAAGAGGAGAGATGCCACATGTCTTCTTGAGGGGAAAGACATGTTCATATGTGCTTATTTGCATTAGCTCTGTTCATTTATATCTTTCAGCTCTGATTTTCTTTCAGCTCCGGTTTCCTGTTCCCTATCTTCTCCCAGTATCCCATGCTAGATTTAGGGGGAGCAAGACATCTAAGGAAAAGAAATCATTCAAATTCATTGCATATCTTTACTCTTGGGGACATGTCAAATCCAATGTAGTACTTAGTACTCACTCTCTACATGTCATCCCAGTCTTGGTATTCTTGTGGTTTATTTTGTTTGCTCTGGCTAGTAGGTGCATCTGTGTTATCTAACCTTGTTTACGCAGGTTCATTCTATCCTAAGCCAACTCAAGACTACAAGGTAAGTATATGCATCACAATCATGTGTATGAGAATTCTTGCTGATGTACATACTGTTTGCAAGAAGGACTCATGGGCATGAAGGTATTCTCTTTAATATTCTTTGCTCTGATGCATATGGCCAAGATACATGTAACACATTGCCTGCTCTATCATGGTTATGCTATCACATGCTCTTATATTCCATATTCACATGATTGCATACATGTAGGGGGAGCCTATGCCTGTTACATGTCTTTCCAAAGCTTTACTTGCTATTCTTTATATCTTTATCTAAAGTTTTGATGTATGTTGTCATCAATTACCAAAAAGGGGGAGATTGAAAGCACAAGTGCTCCCTAGGTGGTTTTGGTAATTAATGTCAACATATCTCTTGTTGGACTAACACCTTTATCTAGTATGTTTCAGATAAGTTCAACAATGGAGTGGCATGGACTAAAGGATGTGGGAACTCCTTAAAGATGCTAAGGACAAAGGATAGGCTAAAGCTTAAAGCTCAAGACTCTTCATTTTACATTTTAGTGATCCAAGATCACATTGAGTCTATAGGAAAAGCCAATACTATCAAGGAGGGATGAGGTGTTGCTTAATGAGCCTCTTGCTTCATGTGCTTAGTGATATGCTCCAAAACCCTCAGCTACTTTCTCACATCCACATATGACCTAAACCTAAAGCCAAAATCGGTCTCACCGATTCTTCCAATCCGGCGCCACCGATTCCATATGTCATAGCCACTGCCACAAACCCTAGGCAAATCGGTTCTACCAATAGGGATCTCGGTCTCACCGAGATGAGATTGTAATCTCTCTGTTTCCTTTTCGTAACTTTTCGGTCTCACCGAAAGAGCGGATCGGTCCCACCGAGATTGCAATGTAAACTCTCGTGGACCCTTCGTGGGTGGAGCCCTCCGTGGACTCATGCAACCGTTACCCTACGTGGGTTGAAGTCTCCACCAACGTGGAAGTACGATAGCACCACCTATCGGAACCACGCCAAAAACATCCGTGTCTCCAATTGCGTTTGAATCCTCCAAACCCTTCCCTTTACTTTCTTGCAAGTTGCATGCTTTACTTTCCGCTGCTCATATACTCATTGCATGCTTGCTTGTTATGTATTGAAAAAGTTAAACTTGTGCCTAAACTCCACTTAAACTTTAATAAGGTTAAAAATTGCAACTTTGGTACTTAGTGTCTAATCCCCCCCCCCTTTAGACCCCTCTTCTCAAGGTCCTACAGAAGCCCGCAGCCACCGTCGCCCATTCGCCGCTCCGACAAGTCCGGGAGCTCCGTCATGGTCCGACTCTTCTTCCTCGACACTGGATTGGGACCGGGAGCGCCACCGCCGTCGCATTCTTCCTCTTCCTCATCTACGGCCACTGCGCGACCTCACCCTCGATCTCCACCACCGGCGCCTCCCAGCCTCGCCAAGCTCGTCTGCGGCCTCCCCAGGGTGAGCCCTCCTCCGGATCACCCTTCCTCTGCCTCGATTCGGTCAACGTTTGCCGCCCCCGAGCACATCCGAGCTCGTGTCGCGCGTACGCATACGCGTATAGGCGTACATATGTGTGTGCGTGAACTGCTGCTACTTAACTATCGTTTGTTGCTGTGGCGTACTGCTGCTGCCGCGCGCCCGCCCTGGCCTCGCCTCCGCCTGCTGCTGCTCGCTGGGCATTGCCCGCCGCCACCTAGCGCGCCCCTGCTGCTCCTTGCGCTGCGTTGCTGCTCCTACGGCTACTCTGCTCTGCTTGCTGCTGCTGTCGCCGCACTCCTGCTCCGCTTGCTGTTGCTCACGGCCACGGCTCTCTACCGCTGCTGCTGCTCCCTAGTGCTGCTGCCGCTGTTGGCCATGCCCGCAGTGGCATGAGCCTCATGCGTGCTAGCCATGGCAAGCACACAGCCATGGCCTGGCTGTGCCGCTGCCAATGGCCGGCCTAATTAGTAGGTTTGATTAGTTTAGGCTAAATTAGGTGTTAATTAGTCTAAGGCTATTGCAAGTGGACCCCGGCTAGTTAATCTAATTAACTATAATAGTTTAGTTGTTGTCCATGACATGTGGCCCCACCTTGACTAGTTGACGGTCAAAGTCTTGTTGTGTATCACATAGCCAATGATGATGGCCCCATTGACTGCTTTCACTCGCCGACTTTGTCAACATCTCGACCGACCTTTGACTTTGACCTGACCCCACTGTCATACACTATGGCTGGAATAGCTAGGTAACAAAAGTTTAATCTGCTTTTATTTTCGAATTTAAAATAAATCCAGTAATTTGGAAATTCAATAAAACTTAGAAAATTAATAGAAAATAAACCGTAGCTCCGATGAAAATGTTTTCTATATGAAAGTTGCTCAGAAAAATCCAACGAATCCGAATATGTGGTCCGTTCATCTGTCACATGCCCCTAGCATGCTGAACATGGAACATTCCCCCGCCGGTCATCTGTGTGACACAGGTCCGGAACCGGGAATACCTTCCCGGTTGAATTCCCCCTTCACCTTGTCGTGTAGCCATACGTTAGGTCACACCAGGCACATCATATTGCCATGTTATGCTTTGTGATGCTATCTTTGCCTTATATTTATTGTTTTTCCCCCTCTTCTCTCCAGTAGACCCCGAGACTGATGCTGCCGCTGTGATCGACTACGTCGACGACGACGCTTCTTCCTTTTCAGCAGAGCTTCCAGGCAAGCCCCCCCCCTTGATCATCTCGATATCGCCCATTCCATTCTCTCATGCTTGCATTAGATTTTGCTATTGTTATTGTTTGCTCCTATTCTGATGCATAGCCTGCTTTTGTAACCTACTCATTGTACCTTACCTGCTTATCCTAAACTGCTTAGTATAGGTTGGTCAGTGATCCATCAGTGACCCCCACCTTGTCCTTGGTGCCCCTGCTTCATCATCGAAGACCCGATCAACGGGATCAAAGACCAGGCCCCGGCATCGCACATCACTTTTCCCTTATTTGCTCGACACTACTGGGTTACTATCGAGTACCGAGGGTGAGACCTCATCAACACTTCTGATGTTAACCCTATAGTGTAGCTATTCAGTCGTGGTCATCGAGAGTGATTCCGCCTTAACCACTTCCGATAGGACTCTGTCGTGCAACCCCTCAAGTGTGAACCTTGAGGGTGGATCCTCTTACGTTCACCTTGATTATTACATCGAGTGGAATCCGTCAAGGGTGATTCCTCAGGTTTTCCCTTGGTGTTAAACACACGGTTACTATGGTTACAATGACTTTACACTGAACCTTGTTACTAAAGACGGGTCGGCCCTGAGGGGTACCCGCGCGAGCATATTTGTGAGTGATGTGGAGACGGGTTAACCTGGAGGGTGCTCGCGAGATAATTACGAGGCGTGGCCAGGCATTCCTAGCCATTTCTGCAAGTCCTCGAGACGGAGCAATGGGTCACATGTTTTGTGAGTCTCTGCTTGTTACCACGCGTTCCTAATCCACTACGATTTGGATATTTGATCCGAGGGGCCTCTAGCCTGATAGCACTAACCATCACGTGGGCATAGTTTGGGTGTTCTGCGTCGTATACATCAGCCGAAGCTTAATAGACGTTAGTGACTGAGAGGCACGTGCCGGGTTGGACTCTCTATTAAGTTTGCTAGGTCTGCTCACCGGCCACCCACGCAAGGAGTTCCCGGGGAGATGGCCCATGACCCCTGGGGGCATTGGTTTAGTCCGGCGTGCTGACCTCTCTATTAAGCCTAGGTCGGGTTGCGGCGTGTTGTTTGGCCGCGGGCAGGCATGACCCAGGAAGTTGTGTCCGGCCGGAGTTAATCGAGCGTGGTGGGTAAGTTGGTGCACCCCTGCAGGGAATAAAACATCTATCGATAGCCTGTCCTACAGTAACAGACACTTGGAGTTGTATCCCGATCGATACAACTAGAACTGGATGCTGAGGCATGTTATGGATATGTTGCTTTGGGAGTCGAGAAAGGATCCCAGAGCGTTGATACAACAACATAAATATGACTTATGTTATACTACTCTACTCCCTCCTGTTGCTGCAAGATGGTGGTTTCAAGAAGATGCTAGTCTTCGATAGGACTAGCTTCTCCCCCTCTTATTCTGGCCTTTCTGCAGCCCAGTCCACATATACAACCTTCCTTTGATAATGTTGCATATGTATTGTAGATCCTTGCTTGCTGAGTACTTCGGATGAGTACTCATGGTTGCTTTGCTTCCTCTTTACCCCCTTTTTCCATTCTTCTCGGATGTCACAACCAGATGGTGGAGCCCAGGATCCAGACGACACCACCGACGACTACTACTACCCCGAGGGTGCCTACTACTACGTGGAGGCCGCCGACGACCAGGAGTAGTTAGGAGGCTCCCAGGCAGGAGGCCTTGCCTTTTCGATCGATGTTGCTTTTGTGCTAGCCTTCTTAAGGCAAACTTGTTCAACTTATGTCTGTACTCAGATATTGTTGTTTCCGCTGACTCTTGTGTTTTTGAGCTTATGTATTCGAGCCCTCGAGGCCCCTGGCTTGTAATATAAAGCTTGTATTATTCTAATTTGTGTCTAGAGTTGTGTTGTGATATCTTCCCGTGACTCCTTGATCTTGATCGTACACATTTGCGTGTATGATTAGTGTACGATTGAATCGAGGGCGTCACAAGTTGGTATCAGAGCCGACTGCCTGTAGGAATCCCCCTTCACACTCCTTGGCCGAAGTCAAGTCTAGACATTACAAAAAAAATTACTAACATGGTTGTGTGTCTTACGGGCCCACATCGCCATTTGGGTGGTATTAGGATCTTTTAATTCTCGATCTATACTCTGGGACTCTGATCTCTCTTCTTTTCGGATTAATGATTTTGCTAAAAATCTAACTTTAGGTTCTCGGAAATATTTTCTCCCGGAGAGCCCCTCACTCGAGATGATTGCTTAGTGCACGAGAAAATTCTGAAGATACTCTCTGATGTTTTCCCGAGACCCTTGTGCACTTTGTTGTTGTGATCCCTACCACCGATAAATCCTTGTGGGTAACATCCTACATTTGTCATTCATACCTTCATCCCCAGTTGCTCTTGTTATTACAAGATGTCCTGAAATACTCTTCGATGATTCAAGAATCCTTTATGATTACTGCCCTGCAGTTCCTTGCCGCATGAATACCCCTAGGAATATTTACTCGCGCTTGCCGAGTATCCGTTCATCCATAGTTGTTCATGGGTTTCACAAGGTACTTTGAAGTACTAACCGATCTTCCAATAATCCTCTCCAACTACCGCTCTGCAAATACGTATCTGCTTGCATTATGGTTACTTCCATATGTCTAGCAGTACTCAATAGCATCCTTCGACATCATAATTTCGAGCATTTGATTCAATTTGTTTGTGAATAATCACGATCATCAGTCCTATTTAAAATTCTTCCCTTTGTTCAGACGTCACTCCGGACATGAGCTGGTGTTCGGTGAATCAAGCCTTGATTGATTGAAATTCTGAGTCTATTCAACTTATCCATCCTTAATCAGAGCGTTTGCTTCTGATCCCTTGATTTTGAAATCATAATTCCTTTGCATTTGAGCTTGAATTAGTCAGTTGTTTCTACAGTTTGATCTCCTTGTATTCTTTCTTCTTCTGGTTGAGTACTGATGCTCACATCAGATCCCTTGTGGACCACCAGATCCTTTGTTTGGTTTTATTCGACAACGTACTTCATATTGAATAACCTTGTGAGCCTTTCCTCAGATACATTATGCCATTGGTAAGTTGTATCCTCTGCTTCCTCAACCATGCTCTACTTCCGAGCTTGTGTTAATTACTCCAGAAGATTGCAATATACGTTTCTAAGATACCCTGATGGGTTGAACCTATGCCTTCCATATTATGTGTGAACCCGAAAACTTCTACTGGTCATACTCTACTGGTGTTATGCCATATAAAATATCAACACTACGGCGTCATTGAAAATGAGAAGTAAATGAAAGGTTATGCATTGAAGAAGTGGGAGTCGACCTTGAACTTTGTGTTCATGCCCATAGAAACGATGTAGATCTTATCATGGAAGCTTCTCTTATAATCAAATGTTCCCTTCGTATAAGCTCATCTTGCATCTGTAAATTGATTCTTTGCAATCGTGGTTCCGACCATATTTTCTCCTTGATTCCATTTCCCGGACGAGTTAAAATACTTGTCTTCTGCAGATCATTTCATCTGTCCAACCACTATTTTGATCTACCTCGAGTATTTCCCCCTGTTATCTCGAGGATATTGCGTCATTGCACTACCCCTTGTGAATTCTCATTCGAATGATACTCCATCACATCATTCCTAGCCTGGTCGGCTATATCATCATCGAGCTAATTTTAACTGTGCTACCCGGTCCTTCTTCCCGGAGCACAACTTCCGACGATGAGCTAAGCTTACATCGATATTCCTTATCTGATCATTTCACCTCAAACAACAAGCTTGATTTCGAGTTTGTGTCAGTTCCAATAACCTTTCGCTTCATCATTCCTTTTGCTTGATGTCGTCGCTGATCGATGGCCTCTTCATAGTACCTCGAAAAAATCTATCATGAGATCCCCATCAATATACTGACATGTTTCAGGATATCAATCGAATTCATGGTGAGAAATACCATCCTCGCCCCTCAATGATTGTGTTATCATCGACAACGTCCTTGACTTCCTGCCAACACATACCTGATTGTGTTTGGTCTCTTACGATCTACAGACCCAATCCTTAATTGAAACACCATATCAGTGCTATCTCGAAGCATGACTGTGGTATTCCGAATATCAACACGAACATCTGAAGAGAAATGCTAAATGCTTCTTGATCTATTATCCAAACACCGTTGTATGGGTAACATCCTAATTCTTTGCTCGTCCCTTTATCTAAATGCTTTTGCACTTAATGTCCTATCTTGTATACCATGCTCCGCTTTTCTTTAGGAAGGATATACTCCCAATTCTTGTGTGAAACACATTTTTTACTTTCCGTTGGCAGTTTAACCTTTCTTGTGGTCTATATGAGCTAAGCAATATGAATTCTCTTCCTATGAAAACACCTAGGTCTACAACTCCGTCAGTGTGACCCTGTTATTATTGTTGATGACATTCCGGTAACCGCCGATGGACGAGAACTTTGCCTAATGGACCGCCTCGTTCAACGAGCAGGAAAATAGTTCTCTCCGTCCCTCGCCCTTGGTACCAACGTTGTTGACAACATAACTGACAGTCTATCATCTGACATGCCTTGCTATCGGCCCCCTTTCTACTTTTAACCCACATGGTGGGCTCATAACCCACAGTTCCATAGAATCAGAACCAGACTCTCATGTATATCCTTTATTCCGAAGTATCATTTTCTCTTGGCTTTGTGTGTTGTCACGAGCCACCGTCCGAGAGATGATCTATTCCCGATGCTCTGAACACCCTTCTCACACTCTGTTCAGGTATTGATCGTTTGTCCATTCGCTTGAAACTTCCTATTGTACCTTCATATTTTGCTCTCGATGTTTTCTTAAGTTTCAACTCGAGAGATACTTCTGCCACATTCCCTGAATTCTTCACCAGATAATTAACCCTATAAGGGTCAGTTCTCCCGAAGTTACTCTTTACTTCCGCACTTAAATCTCAGGACGAGATTTCTTGTAGTGGAGGCGATTTGTAACGCCCGGATAATTAAGCTACAGTAATCCCATGTTAATGGTGCCATGTCATCAGTTTCACTATTGCTAAATCCGCCTTTGATTCAATCTGGTTCAATTCAAATTTAAGTAGAAGTCAAAATTAAAGTCTTCAAAATGTCAAAACTAAAATGTTCATAATATTATATAAATTCCCTTGATCATTATCATGTTGAAACCAACCCCTTTTGGATTCCCAAAGTGGCACTGAAATTTATTTAGTGGTCTAGCAACATTTAAAATTGGCCTTCTCAATTTCCAAAAATAGTTAAGCACTCCCAAATGCTTGGAAACTTTTTGCAGCAACCCGAATATTGCGCGGTTTTTTTGTGCCAAGTTTTGTGTTAAACAAAACTCTTTTAGTAGCTCAATTATAATACAAAGTAGGAAATAAATAAATAAACAGAAAGTACAAAATAAAAGGCCTAATCTACTAGGCACTATGGCCCATCTAACAAACTGGACGAACCAGCCCGCAACACCCGTGTCTCCCTCCTTCTTCCTACTGCTCCTCCGACCGTGCCCGCGCTCGCTCGTCCCCACCAAGGCAGCTTGTCGTCCGCGCCGCTACAGGAGCCCATGGATGTATAAGGGCCTCGCCCTCGACACTCCTGGCAACTCTATCTACTTCCCCTCGCCCTCTCCGCCTCTACCTCTCCCCACCAGAACCCCTTCCCCCACGCGCTGCTGCTTCTCCTCTCTGCCATGGCCACGCCAACGTGAAGCCCACGGCCACCGTCGCCCGTTCGCCGCTCCGACAAGTCCGGGAGCTCCGTCGTGGTCTGGCTCTTCTTCCTCGCCACTGGATCGGGACCGGGAGCGCCACCGCCGTCGCATTCTTCCTCTTCCTCATCTACGGCCACCGCGCGACCTCACCTCGATCTCCACCACCGGCGCCTCCCGGCCTCACCAAGCTCGTCCACGGCCTCCCCAGGGTGAGCCCTCCTCCGGATCCCCCTTCCTCTGCCTCGATTCGGTTGACGTTTGCCGTCCCCGAGCACATCCGAGCTCATGTCGCGCACATGCATACGCGTACAGGCGTACATATGTGCGTGCGTGAACTGCTGCTACTTAACTGCGGTCTGTTGCTGCGGCGTACTGCTGCTGCCGCGCGCCCGCCTTGGCCTCGCCTCCGCCTGCCACTTCTCGCTGGGCATCGCCCGCCGCCTAGCGCGCCCTGCTGCTCCTTGCGTTGCGTTGCTGCTCCTACAGCTACTCTGCTCGCTTCTTTGCTTCTTGTCATGCACTCTGCTCTCTGCTTCTTTGTTGCTCACGGCCGCTGCTCTCTACCGCTGCTGCTGCTCCCTAATGTTGCTGCCGCTGTTGGCCATGCCCGTGGCTTGAGCCTCGTGCGTGCTAGCCATGGCAAGCACACAGCCATGGCCTGGCTGTGCCGCTGCCAATGGCCGGCCTAATTAGTAGGTTTGATTAGTTTAGGCTAAATTAGGTGTTAATTAGTCTAAGGCTATTGCAAGTGGACCCCGGCTAGTTAATCTAATTAACTAGAATAGTTTAGTTGTTGTCCATGACATGTGGCCCCACCTTGACTAGTTGACTACCAAATTGTCGATCAGTATCACCTAGCCAATGATGATGGCCCCCATCGCCTTGTTCATCGCTGACTCACCAACATCTTGATCAACCTTTGACTTTGACCCTGACCCCACTGTCATACACTATGGCTGGAATAGCGCTAGGTAACAAAATTTTAATCTGCTTTTATTTTCGAATTTAAAATAAATCCAGTAATTTGGAAATTCAATAAAACTTAGAAAATTAATAGAAAATAACCGTAGCTCTGATGAAAATGTTTTCTATATGAAAGTTGCTCAAAAAAATCCAACGAATCCGAATGCGCGGTCCGTTCATCTGTCACATGCCCCTAGCATGCTGAACATGGAACATTCCCCCTCCATTCATTTGTGTGACACAGGTCCGGAATCGGGAATACCTTACCGGTTGAATTCCCCCTTCACCTTGTCGTGTAGCCATACGTTAGGTCACACCGGGCACATCATATTGCCATGTTATGCTTTGTGATGCTATCTTTACTTTATATTTATTATTTCTTCCCCCTCTTCTCTCCGGTAGACCCCGAGACTGATGCTGCCGCTGTGATCGACTACATCGACGACGCGCTTCTTCCTTTTTAGCAGAGCTTCCAGGCAAGCCCCCCTTTGATCATCCCGATATCACCCATTCCATTCTCTCATGCTTGCATTAGATTTTGCTACTGTTATTGTTTGCTCCTATTCTGATGCATAGCCTGCTTTTGTAACCTGCTCATTGTACCTTACCTGCTTATCCTAAACTGCTTAGTATAGGTTGGTTAGTGATCCATCAGTGACCCCCACCTTGTCCTTGTTGCCCCTGCTTCATCATCGAAGACCCGATCAACGGGATCGAAGACCAGGCCCCGGCACCGCACATCACTTTTCCCTTAGTTGCTCGACACTACTGGGTAACTATCGAGTGCCGAGGGTGAGACCTCATCAGCACTTCTGATGTTAACCCTGTAGTGTAGCTATTCGATCGTGGTCATCGAGGGTGATTCCGCCTTCACCACTTCCGATATGACTCTGTCGTGCAACCCCTCAAGTGTGAACCTCGAGGGTGGATCCTCTTATGTTCACCTTGATTATTACATCGAGTGGAATTCGTCAAGGGTGATTCCTCAGGTTTTCCCCTTGGTGTTAGACACACGGTTACTATGGTTACTATGACTTCACGTGGCCATAGTATGGGCGTTCTGCGTCATATACATCATCCGAAGCTTAATAGACGTCAGCAACTGAGCAGCGCGTGCCGGGTTGGACTGCGTAAGCACCTGCCTTTTTGAAGGAGGTAGCTAGGTCTGCTCACCGGCCGCCCACGCAACATGTGGGAGTTCCCCGGGAGATGGCCTATGACCCCTGGGGCATAGGTTTAGTCCGGCGTGCTGACCTCTCTATTAAGCCTAGGTCGGGTTGCGGCGTATTGTTTGGCCGAGGCCGGGCATGACCCAGGAAAGTGTGTCCGGTCGGAGTTAAGCGAGCGTGGTGGGTAAGTTGGTGCACCCCTGCAGGGAATAAAACATCTATCGATAGCCTGTCCTACGGTAACGGACACTCGGAGTTGTATCCCGATAGATACAACTAGAACTGGATGCTGAGGCATGTTTTGGATATGTTGCTTTGGAGTCGAGAAAGGATCCTAGAGCGTTGATACAACAACATAAATATGACTTATGTTATACTACTCTACTCCCTCCTGTTGCTGCAAGATGGTGGTTTCCAGAAGATGCTAGTCTTCGATAGGACTAGCTTCTCCCCCTCTTATTTTGGCATTTCTGCAGCCCAGTCCACATATACAACCTTCCTTTGATAATGTTGCATATGTAGTGTAGATCCTTGCTTGCTGAGTACTTCGGATGAGTACTCACGGTTGCTTTGCTTCCTCTTTACCTCCTTTTTCCATTCTTCTCGGATGTCGCAACCAGATAGTGGAGCCCAGGATCCAGACGACACCACCGACGACTACTACTACTCCGAGGGTGCCGACTACTACGTGGAGGCCGCCGACGACCAGGAGTAGTTAGGAGGCTCCCAGGCAGGAGGCCTTGCCTTTTCGATCGATGTTGCTTTTGTGCTAGCCTTCTTAAGGCAAACTTGTTCAACTTATGTCTGTACTCAGATATTGTTGCTTCCGCTGACTCTTGTGTTTTTGAGCTTATGTATTCGAGCCCTCGAGGCCCCTGGCTTGTAATATAAAGCTTGTATTATTTTAATTTGTGTCTAGAGTTGTGATGTGATATCTTCCCGTGAGTCCTTGATCTTGATCGTACACATTTGCGTGTATGATTAGTGTACGATTGAATCAAGGGCATCACAGATCAGAAGGTTGCCGTCGCCCAGTTGTGCATGCGACATGACGACCTCGTCTACCACTACCACCTGGCCACAAGGCCTTGCGTGCGTTTTTCCAGGTTTATCAATAGCTCCAACTACAATTTCGCTACGGTGGACACCACCAACGATCTAAAAGCGCTCAAGGTTTTGGGCTTGAAATGCCCGAATCTTGTCAACATCCAGCACCACTACAAGGTCTAGGGCAGCGACAACAACAAACTGAACTCCCTGGTTGACCTCGCCTCGGCCATCATCAACCCCTACCACATGAAGATGAAGGATAAGAGCAAGAAGGATAAGATCGCCTGGCACAGTGTTTGGCATGAGAGACTGGATGAACAACACGTCAAGTACGCGGCCAAGGACGCGTACACAAGCTACGAGATGTACAGGCGGATCGTTGACATGAGGAAGTGTCTTGTTCCTGCCCCAGACGAGGGATCGAGCCACAGAGCAGTGCCGGGAGTGTCACAAGAAGTAGATGACTAGACGATCGTTTCTCCTACTTTAGAATGCATGCAATTTATTAAGGTGTGTGCGAATGATCTGTATAGTCACTCATGTAATTAGATGTTTATTTCAGTTATATATATATATATATATATATATATATATATATATATATATATATATATATATATATATATATATATATATATATATATATATATATATATACATAACACATGTTATTCTTCTGTAGATAAAGCAAATTACATGGCTTATTAGCAGCAATTGTCTGTATTATTATTGGTCTTCGCACACATTTCTGATTACGGACATGTTTGCCGCATATCACACACATCTTGTTCAGTTGAACCGTTTCCATTGTGTTGCCTAATCACACACAGTTCATCCTAGTGAACGCACGCTGTATATCGCACACACCCTCATCTAGTTGCCCATTTATGTTGTTCTACATCATCGCAAATAGTTCTTGATTAACCGTTTGCCACTCATCCAATGGAGGGAAGCATCTACATTCGCGGGGGACGTGGCATTGACCATTGGGAGGCAACAGTCGGTCATCCGGGTGCCCAATAAAGGATGCAAAGAGGGATCCTACGGTAGCAAGGACCAGCTTCCCTACCGATAGCTCATCTAAAAGAACTCCCAAGTTAACTATGCTAAGGCTTGAGTAGTCATCACATGGATGACCGGATGGGAAGTGGCCTCGATGTTAAATTAACTAATGTGATGGGTCACTGTAAACATTTAATTGCGTTGAATGTATTGTTGGGTTATGTAGTAATTTCAAAAAAAATCCTACGCGCACGCAAGATCATGGTGATGCATATCAACGAGAGGGGAGAGTGTTGTCCACGTACCCTCGTAGACCGAAAGCGGAAGCGTTAGCACAACGCGGTTGATGTAGTAGTACGTCTTCACGATCCGACCAATCAAGTACCGAACGCACGGCACCTCCGAGTTCAGCACACGTTCAGCCCGATGACGTCCCTCGAACTCCCATACAGCCGAGTGTTGAGGGAGAGTTTTGTCAGGATGACAGCATGGTGACGATGATGATGATCTACCGAGCAGGGCTTCACCTAAGCACTGCTACATTATTATTGAGGTGGACTATGGTGGAGGGGGGCACCGCACACGGCTAAAAAATCAATGATCAATTGTTGTGTCTTTGGGGTGCCCCCCCCCCCCGCCCCCGTATATAAAGGAGCAAGGGGGGAGAGGCGGCCGGCCGGGAGGAGGCGCACCAGGAGGAGTCCTACTCCCACCAGGAGGAGTCCTACTCCCACCAGGAGTAGGATTCCCTCCCTTCCTTGTTGGATTAGGAGAAGGGGGAGGAGGAAGAGGAGAAGAAGGAAAGGGGGCGCCCCACCCCCCCACCCCCCTCCTTTTCCAATTCAGACTAGAGGGGGAGGGGGCACGCGGCCTGCCCTGGCCGCCCCTCCTCTTCTCCACTAAGACCCACTATGGCCCATTAAACCCCCGGGGGGTTCTGGTAACCCCTCCGGTACTCCGGTAAAATCCCGATTTCACCCGGAACACTTCCGATATCCAAATATAGGCTTCCAATATATCAATCTTCATGTCTCTACCATTTCGAGACTCCTCGTCATGTCCGTGATCACATCCGGGACTCCGAACAACCTTCGGTACATCAAAACTCATAAACTCATATTATAATCGTCATCAAAACTTTAAGCGTGCGGACCCTACGGGTTCGAGAACTATGTAGACATGACCGAGACACATCTCCGGTCAATAACCAATAGCGGAACCTGGATGCTCATATTGGCTCCCACATATTCTACGAAGATCTTTATCGGTCAAACCGCATAACAACATACGTTGTTCCCTTTGTCATCGGTATGTTACTTGCCCGAGATTCAATCGTCGGTATCTCAATACCTAGTTCAATCTCGTTACCGGCAAGTCTCTTTACTCGTTCTGTAATATATCATCCTGCAACTAACTCATTAGTTTCAATGCTTGCAAGGCTTAAGTGATGTGCATTACCAAGTGGGCCCAGAGATACCTCTCCGACAATCGGAGTGACAAATCCTAATCTCGAAATACGCCAACCCAACAAGTACCTCTGGAGACACCAGAGAGCACCTTTATAATCACCCGATTCGTTGTGACGTTTGGTAGCACACAAAGTGTTCCTCCGTAAACAGGAGTTGCATAATCTCATAGTCATAGGAACATGTATAAGTCATGAAGAAAGCAATAGCAATATACTAAACGATCGAGTGCTAAGCTAACGGAATGAGTCAAGTCAATCACATCATTCTCCTAATGGTGTGATCCTGTTAATCAAATGACAACTCATGTCTATGGCTAGGAAACATAACCATCTTTGATCAATGAGCTAGTCAAGTAGAGGCATACTAGTGACACTCTGTTTGTCTATGTATTCACACATGTATTATGTTTCCGGTTTATACAATTCTAGCTGAATAATAAACATTTATCATGATACAAGGAAATAAATAATAACTTTAATATTTCCTCTAGGGAATATTTCCTTCAGTCTCCCACTTGCACTAGAGTCAATAATCTAGATTACATAGTAATGATTCTAACAACCATGGAGCCTTGGTGCTGATCATATTTTGCTCGTGGAAGAGGCTTAGTCAACGGATCTGCAACATTCAGATCCATATGTATCTTGCAAATTTCTATGCCTCCCACCTGGACTAGATCCCGGATGGAATTGAAGCGTCTCTTGATGTGCTTGGTTCTCTTGTGAAATCTGGATTCCTTTGCCAAGGCAATTGCACCATTATTGTCACAAAAGATTTTCATTGGACCCGATGCACTAGGTATGACACCTAGATCGGATATGAACTCCTTCATCCAGACTCCTTCATTTGCTTCTTCCGAAGCAGCTACGTACTCCGCTTCACACATAGATCCCGCCACAACGCTTTGTTTAGAACTGCAACAACTGACAACTCCACCGTTCAATGTAAACACGTATCCGGTTTGCAATTTATAATCATCCGGATCAGTGTCAAAGCTTGCATCAACGTAACCATTTACGATGAGCTCTTTGTCACCTCCACAAACGAGAAACATATCCTTAGTCCTTTTCAGGTATTTCAGGATGTTCTTGACCGCTGTCCAGTGATCCACTCCTAGATTACTTTGGTACCTCCCTGCCAAACTTATATCAAGGCACACATCATGTCTGATACACAACATTGCATACATGATAGAGCCTATGGCTGAAGCATAGGGAACATCTTTCATCTTCTCTCTATCTTCTGCAGTGGTCGGTCATCCACATATAATATCAGAAGTGCTACAGAGCTCCCACTCACTTTCTTGTAAATACAGGCTTCTCCAAAAGTCTGTATAAAACCAAATGCTTTGATCACACTATCAAAGCGTTTATTCCAACTCCGAGAGGCTTGCACCAGTCCATAAATGGGTCGCTGGAGCTTGCACACTTTGTTAGCTCCCTTTGGATCAATAAAACCTTCCGGCTGCATCATATACAACTCTTCTTCCAGAAATCCATTCAGGAATGCAGTTTTGACATCCATTTGCCAAATTTCATAATCATAAAATGCGGCAATTGCTAACATGATTCAGACAGACTTAAGGATCGCTACGGGTGAGAAGGTCTCATCGTAGTCAATCCCTTGAACTTGTCGAAAACCTTTTGCAACAAGTCAAGCTTTATAGACAGTAACATTACTGTCAACGTCAGTCTTCTTCTTGAAGATCCATTTATTCTCAATTGCTTGCCGATCATCGGGAAAGTCAACCAAAGTCCATACTTTGTTCTCATACATGGATCCCATCCCAGATTTCATGGCCTCAAGCCATTTTGCGGAATCTGGGCTCACCATCGCTTCTTCATAGTTCGTAGGTTCGTCATGGTCAAGTAACATAACCTCCAGAACAGGATTACCGTACCACTCAGTGCGGACCTTACTCTGGTTGACCTCACGAGGTTCAGTAACAACTTGATCTAAAGTTTCATGATCATCATCATTAACTTCCTCACTAATTGGTGTAGGTGTCACAGGAACCGGTTTCTGTGATGAACTAGTTTCCAATAAGGGAGCAGGTACAGTTACCTCATCAAGTTCTACTTTCCTCCCACTCACTTCTTTCAAGAGAAACTCCTTCTCTAGAAAGGATCCATTCTTAGCAACGAATGTCTTGCCTTCGGATCTACGATAGAAGGTGTACCCAACAGTCTCCTTTGGGTATCCTATGAAGACACATTTCTCCGATTTGGGTTCGAGCTTATCGGGTTGAAGCTTCTTCACATAAGCATCGCAGCCCCAAACTTTAAGAAACGACAACTTTGGTTTCTTGCCAAACCACAGTTCATAAGGCTTCATCTCAACGGATTTTGATGGTGTCCTATTTAACGTGAATGCAGCCGTCTCTAAAGCATAACCCCAAAACGATAGCGGTAAATCAGTAAGAGACATCATAGATCGCACCATATCTAGTAAAGTACGATTACGACGTTCGGACACACCATTACGCTGTGGTGTTCCGGGTGGCGTGAGTTGCGAAACTATTCCACATAGTTTCAAATGTAGACCAAACATGTAACTCAAATATTCTCCTCCACGATCAGATCGTAGGAACTTTATTTCATGTTATGATGATTTTCAACTTCACTCTGAAATTCTTTGAACTTTTCAAATGTTTCACACTTATGTTTCATTAAGTAGATATACCCATATCTTCTCAAATCATCTGTGAAGGTGAGAAAATAACGATATCCGCCACGAGCCTCAATATTCATCGGACCACATACATCTGTATGTATGATTTCCAACAAATCCATTGCTCTCTCCATAGTTCCGGAGAACGGCGTTTTAGTCATCTTGCCCATGAGGCACGGTTCGCAAGTACCAAGTGATTCATAATCAAGTAGTTCCAAAAGTCCATCAGTATGGAGTTTCTTCATGCGCTTTACACCGATATGACCTAAACGGCAGTGCCACAAATAAGTTGCACTATTATTATCAACTCTGCATCTTTTGGCTTCAACATTATGAATATGTGTATCACTACTATCGAGATTCATCAAAAATTAGAACACTCTTCAAGGGTGCATGACCATAAAAGATATTACTCATATAAATAGAACAACCATTATTCTCTGATTTAAATGAATAACCGTCTCGCATCAAACAAGATCCACATATAATGTTCATGCTCAACGCTGGCACCAAATAACAATTATTTAGGTCTAATACTAATCCCGAAGGTAGATGTAGAGGTAGCATGCTGACGGTGATCACATCGACTTTGGAAACGTTTCCCACGCGCATCGTCACCTCGTCCTTGGCGGTGTTAAGCTTAATCCGTAGTCCCTGTTTTGAGTTGCAAATATTAGCAATGAACCCAATATCAAATACCCAGTGCTCTGCGAGCTCGTAAGGTACACATCAATAACATGTATATCACATATACCTTTGTTCACCTTGCCATCCTTCTTATCCGCCAAATACTTGGGGCAGTTCCGCTTCCAAAGGACCGGTCGCTTGCAGTAGAAGCACTCAGTCTCAGGCTTAGGTCCAGGCTTGGGTTTCTTCTCTTGAGCAACAACTTGCTTGTTGTTCTTCTTGAAGTTCCCCTTCTTCTTCCCTTTGCCCTTTTTCTTGAAATTGGTGGTCTTATTAACCATCAACACTTGATGCTCCTTCTTGATTTCTACCTCCGCAGCTTTTAGCATTGTGAAGAGCTTGGGAATCGTCTTATCCATCCTTGCATGTTGTAGTTCATCACAAAGCTCTTGTAGCTTGGTGGCAGTGATTGAAAAATTCTGTCAATGACGCTATCATCCGAAAGATTAACTCCCAGTTGAATCAAGTGATTGTTATACCCGACATTACGAGTATATGCTCACTTGATGTAACTATTCTCCTCCATCTTACGCTTGTAGAACTTATTGGAGACTTCATATCTCTCAATCCGGGCATTTGCTTGAAATATTAACTTCAACTCTGGAACATCTCATATTCTCCATGACGTTCAAAACGTCGTTGAAGTCCCGGTTCTAAGCCGTAAAGCATGGCACATCGAACTATCAAGTAGTCATCACTTTGCTCGCCAGACGTTCATAACATCCGTGTTGCTCCTGCTGAAGAGGTTTGGCACCTAGCGGTGCTTCGGGGCGTAATTCTTACGTGCAGCAATGAGGATAATCCTCAAGTTAAGGACCCAGTCCGTGTAATTGCTACCATCATCTTTCAACTTTGCTTTCTCAAGGAACGCATTAAAATTCAACGGAACAACAGCACGGGCCATCTATCTACAATCAACATAGACAAGCAAGATACTATCAGGTACGAAGTTCATGATAAATTTAAGTTCAATTAATCATATTACTTAAGAACTCCCACTTAGATAGTCATCCCTCTAATCCTCTAAGTGATCACGTGATCCATATCAACTAAACCATAATCGATCATCACGTGAAATGGAGTAGCTTTCAATGGCGAACACCATTATGTTGATCATATCTACTATATGATTCACGCTCGACCTTTCGGTCTCAGTGTTCCGAGGACATATATGCATATGCTAGGCTCGTCAAGTTTAACCTGAGTATTCTGCGTGTGCAAAACTGGCTTGCACCCATTGTAGATGGACGTAGAGCTTATCACAACCGATCATCACGTGGTGTCTGGGCACGACGAACTTTGGCAACGGTGCATACTCAGGGAGAACACTTTTATCTTGAAATTTAGTGAGAGAGCATCTTATAATGCTACCGTCAATCAAAGCAAGATAAGATGCATAAAGGTAAACATCACATGCAATCAATATAAGTGATATGATATGGCCATCATCATCTTGTGCTTGTGATCTCCATCTTCGAAGCGCGTCATGATCACCATCGTCACCGGCGCGACACCTTGATCTCCATCGTAGAATCGTTGTCGCCTCACCAATCTTATGCTTCTACGACTATCGCTACTGCTTAGAGATAAAGTAAAGCGTTACAGGGCAATTGCATTGCATACAATAAAGCGACAACCATATGGCTCCTGCCAGTTGCCGATAACTTGGTTACAAAACATGATCATCTCATACAATAAAATTTAGCATCATGTCTTGACCATATCACATCACAACATGCCCTGCAAAAACAAGTTAGACATCCTCTACTTTGTTGTTGAAAATTTTACGTGGCTGCTACGGGCTTAGCAAGAACCATTCTTACCTATGCATCAAAACCACAACGATAGTTTGTCAAGTTGGTGATGTTTTAACCTTCGCAAGGACCGGGCGTAGCCTCACTCAGTTCAACTAAAGTTGGAGAAACGGCACCGCCACCACCGTGTGCAAAGCACGTCGGTAGAACCAGTCTCGCGTAAGCGTCTGGCGTAATGTCGGTCCGGGCGCTTCATCCAACAATACCGCCGAACCAAAGTATGATATCTTTGGTAAGCAGTATGACTTATATCGCCCACAACTCACTTGTGTTCTACTCGTGCGTATGACATCTACGCATAAAACCAGGCTCGGATGCCACTGTTGGGTTATGTAGTAATTTCAAAAAAAAATCCTACGCACACGCAAGATCATGGTGATGCATAGCAACGAGAGGGGAGAGTGTTGTCCACGTACCCTCATAGACCGAAAGCGGAAGAGTTAGCACAACGCGGTTGATGTAGTCGTACGTCTTCACGATCTGATCGATCAAGTACCGAACGCACGACACCTCCGAGTTCAGCACACGTTCAGCCTGATGACGTCCCTCGAACTCCGATCCAGCCGAGTGTTGAGGGAGAGTTTCGTCAGCACGACGGCGTGGTGACGATGATGATGATCTACCGACGCAGGGCTTCGCCTGAGCACCGCTACAATATTATTGAGGTGGACTATGGTGGAGGGGGGCAGCGCACACGGCTAAAAGATCAATGATCAATTGTTGTGTCATTGGGGTGCCCCCCTGCCCCCGTATATAAAGGAGCAAGGGGGGAGAGGCGGTCGACCGGGAGTAGGATTCCCTCCCTTCCTTGTTGGATTAGGAGAAGATGGAAAGGGGGCGCCGCCCCCCCCCCCTCCTTGTCCAATTCGGACTAGAGGGGGAGGGGCGAGCGGCCTACCCTAGCCGCCCCTCCTCTTCTCCATTAAGGCCCACTATGGCCAATTAAACCCCGGGGTTCGGTAACCCTCCCGTGCCGGTAAAAATCCGATTTCACCCTAACACTTCCGATATCCAAATATATGCTTCCAATATATCAATCTTCATGTCTCGACCATTTGAAACTCCTCGTCATGTCCGTGATCACATACAGGACTCGAACAACCTTCGTACATCAAAACTCATAAACTCATAATATAACCGTCATCAAAACTTTAGCGTGCAAGGACCCTACGGGTTCGAGAACTATATGAACATGACCGAGACACGTCTCCGGTCAATAACCAATAACGGAACACGGATGCTCATATTGGCTCCGCATATTCTACGAAGATCTTTATCGGTCAAACCGCATAACAACATACGTTGTTCCCTTTGTCATCGGTATGTTATTTCCCCGAGATTCGATCGTCGGTATCTCAATACCTAGTTCAATCTCGTTACCGGCAAGTCTCTTTACTCGTTCCGTAATATATCATCCCGCAACTAACTCATTAGTTGCAATGCTTGCAAGTCTTAAGTGATGTGCATTACCAAGTGGGCCCAGAGATACCTCTCCGACAATCGGAGAGACAAATCCTAATCTCGAAATACGCCAACCCAACAAATACCTTTGGAGACACCTGTAGAGCACCTTTATAATCACCCAGTTATGGTGTGATGTTTGGTAGCACACAAAGTGTTCCTCCGATAAATGGGAGTTGCATAATCTCATAGTCATAGGAACATGTATAAGTCATGAAGAAAGCAATAGCAATATACTAAACGATCGAGTGCTAAGCTAACGGAATGGGTCAACTCAATCACATAATTATCCTAATGATGCGATCCCATTAATCAAATGACAACTCATGTCTATGGCTAGGAAACATAACCATCTTTGATCAACGAGCTAGTCAAGTAGAGGCATACTAGTGACACTCTGTTTGTCTATGTATTCACACAAGTATTATGTTTCCGGTTAATACAATTCTAGCATGAATAATAAACATTTATCATGATATAAGAAAATAAATAATAGCTTTATTATTGCCTCTAGGGCATATTCCTTCATGTATATAGTGCTCTATCATATTAGTTGAATTAACCTCGAGGTCCTTCTTTTGTATTTTTTGACATTTTTTATTTTTTGTACACATATTGATTGGCTTGAAGAAGGTCTATCTCGTTACTTTTTGATATTTTTTGTTTTTTGAACACATGTTGATTCACTTGAATGAAGGTATATACCGTTACTTTACGACATGTTTCCAAAACATGGACCTCGAGGTTAATTCAACTAATAGGACAGAGCACTATATACATTCAACGCAATTAAATGTTTTTCAAGAAAAGTGATATGATTTCTGTGAAACTTATAAGTCATGTCAAATTAACCTGTGTGTACTTGTTCTCAAATTAACCTCGAGGCCTTTTTGTCGCGTATCACACACATCTTGTTAAGTTGAACTGTTTATGTTCTCTTCCCTAATCGAAAACGGTTCATTCAACTGAACCGTATGTCGTATATCACACACACCTTGATCTGGCTGACCGTTTCTGTTGCATTCCCTAATAGCAAACAGTTCATCGGAGCGAACTGTATGCCGTATATCACACACACATTGATATGGCTGCCCGTTTCTGTTGTTCTATCTAATCCCAAACAGTTCGTCTGGATCAACCGTATGCCCTGCTTCACACGCGCAACTAAAATATGAACCATGTTTGATGCATCTGTCATCGCAAATGTTTTGCATCTTTTTTGACGGTTTTTCTACACCATCGTTTGCGATTATTGCATCGCAGACAGTTTCGCTGAAGGTTCTCTGATCGTATTGTCGCGTTAGCAGCATCCTGTAGTAGTGTAGATGACATTGTTTTGATTCTTCCTATTGATGAAATTCATATTCAACACACCAAATGCATGTTTCTTCACATTATTGCATATATGTCAGATCCCTAGTTCTGGTAATGCTTAGTGCTTGCATTAGAGTGTTGCATCATGTTTAAATTCTATTTAAATTGAAATGGGGATTGATCAAACCCTAGCATCAGAAAGAATTCAACTAGGTTCAAATAAAAATCATTTTCAATGAATCCAAAATGCCTTTGAAAATGTTCATGATTTTGATAAAGGTGAAAACCTCGCCAACAATGGTGGACATATTTTAGGTCATCTTTGGATTTTGAATTAACACAAAAGTATTTGAATTGGAGCCGTTTAAATGCTATATATATTTTAAATGGTCCAAATATTCTGAAGTTATTTGTGGAGCCTGAAATAATTCAGTTAACCACCAAAATAATTTCCAGAATTATCTAAAATGATTTAGTTCCTAAACTAAATCAGAACAAAGAAAAACAGAATAGGAAAGGGAAAATAGAAAAGAGAGAGAGAGAGAGATAGTACCTAGCCACTCACCTGGCAGCCCATCCGCCGCCCAGCCCACCGAAAGGGGAGGTCTTCTTCCCCGCCAATGGATGGATGCAAATAGCGTGCCCGACGCAGCAGACGCCACCGCCTGACGGCCACCTCCTGCTTGCTGACGAGCCCCCAGACACGTGGATGGTTTTCATCGTGTCGTCCCGATCCTCGACTCCTCTCTCTCCCTCGAGCGCTCCCCCCCCTCTTTTCCGCCTCAACGCCTCCGTCGCCACCTTCGCCACCACCGCGGACACCGCCATCTCGGCGACGCCCTGAGGTGCCCAAGAGCTCCGCCTAGTACCCCTCGTCCTCCTCGTCGAGCTGTGCAACGCCGGACTCCCCCGAGCGTCTCCACGTCATCGTCTTCAACCTCCCGACGCCGGAGATCTCCATCGCCGCCCCGACTGCTCCGGCCTCTCCCCGAGCCCGCTGAGTCTCTCCTCGCATCCGCCGTGAGCTCCTACCCCTAACCCCCCTCTCCTTTGCTTCGTTTGCATGCCATAGCCGCCATCGGCGCTCAGGATCGAACGCCCCTTCTTCGCTGTCGCGGTCTTTGCTCGGTGACCATTTGGTCCCGGCTAGTGCCCATCGCACTCCGCAACACGTGGGAGCCGTAGATGCTAGTGCCGCCCGCCTAGGCCCGCTGCAGTGACGAGCCCGAGCTCGCCGAAACTCCGGCTGCCGCCAAACACGTCGCCGGCACCTTTTAAAGCAACCCCGAGCCCAACTACATGCACCACCCGCGCTGCTCGCCTCAGCCTACCTTTAGAGCCCAACGCGCTCGAACGGTGCCCTATCGTGAAACCCGCATCTGCACCGCCGTGTTTAGCCTCACCGGCGGCTAAACGCCGGCGAGTTGACCCTGTTTGACCCTGGTTGACTCCGTGTGGGCCCAGGTTGACTTCCCCTGGCTCCATGACAGGTGGGGCCCGTTCTCTAATTAAATTGGTTTTAGTGCTAACTAAAAACTAGTTAGGCTAATTACATCGACACGGGACCCATAGGTCGGTTTGACCTGGACCGCCGCAGTTGACCCGCTGACGTCATAGTGACGCATTGCTGACGCAGTAATGCCTTTTCTGGATTTATTCTTTTTCAGGAAATTCCAGAAAATGTCCTAAACTTTTAAAAATCATAGAAAATCAACCGTAACTCCAAATCAAACAAGTTATATATGAAAAATTATCAGAAAAATTCAAGGAATCCATCTGTACCATTTTCATGCATGTTTGAGCAATGTCTGTCCTCTGTTTTGGACAAAACAAATAAATTGCATTTAAATAATCATATATGGAGTTGGAATTTGAATCATGTATTCAAACCAACTTCATTTAAATCATAGCTAGATGCATTAGCTCAAATCACAGCATATTTCCATGTCATGATCATGCATCATATTGTGGCATTGCATTGATTGTGTTCTTTCTCTGCTGTTAGGTGTTTGTCCCCCCTCTCGGTGGCGTATCCCGGCGATGAGTTCGATGACACCGATGAAGAACTATATTATCTTCTAAGTGCCGTGCAAGCAAAACCCCTTGTTCATTCCGATACAATCGCACTCTCTCGCTTCTCTCTTTTCTTGCATTAGGACAACAACGATTCAATTTGTTACATGCTGCGGTAGATGAACCCCTTTATCCTTTGCATGACCTGTCATTCCACGGTAAATAGATGAAACCCACTAGCATGAGTAGGAGTTGTTTGAGCCACGATGTGCCTACTCATTCATGCTTGTTTGTCATGCACTCTTTCGCTTAGAGTTGAGTCAGTCCGATTAAATCCGAGGATGAATCGAGGTGTGTGAACATGTCTGCTTTGTGGGAGCTAAGTGTGTGAACACGATTTGGTAAAGGTAGCGGTGAGAGGCCATGTAGGAGTACATGGTGGGTTGTCTCATTGCAGCCGCCCTCGGAACTGAGTTACGTGTTTGTGATCCATGAAACAGTTACTACCACACATTGGGTTCCAGTAACTCGACCCTCTCGGCTTATTAATCGCCTCGATCTCTGTCCGTGAGTTGCAACTAGTTTACGGTGTTTGTAGGATATGTGTTGGGGGCCGTGCGTGGCGGCCCTAGGGGTGAGCTATGTTGCGGTAGAGACACGAGGCACGGTGTCTTAGAGACGCCTGTTTGGTGCCTCGGGAACCTGCTCTCATCGTTTGGGGCCGTGGCGACACCCGGCCGGATCTCCTCATGGATGGAACCCAAATAGGCGATAAACCTGGACTAGAGACTTGTGTGGTTAGTCGGTCGTGGCCGACTCCTCGCCAGTTTCCGCTTGAAGGTTGCCGAGATACACGAGGTGTACATGGCGGTAAGTGGCGAGAGCGTGTGTGAAGAAGTACACCCTGCAGGTTAATATGATCTATTGAATAGCCATGTCCGCGAAAAGGACTTACGGGTTGCCTATAACAGTTCATAGACAAGTGGAAGTGGATACTCTAAAATGCGCAAGATAAGCGTGAGTGCTATGGATGGCGTTCTCGTGGGAGACGGGGCGGGTCCATAGTGGTGTATTGATATGGTGAATATGTGGACTGTGTGCGCCACCTCAAAAGAATTACTTGCGATCGTAGTTCAGGATAGCCACCGAGTCAAAGCTGGCTTGCTGCAGTCAAACTCCACCACCCCCTTTGTTGATAATGATGCATATGTAGTTAGCTCTGATGTAAGTCTTGCTGAGTACGTTTGTACTCACATTTGCTTATTTGATGTTTTTGCGAGAGAGCGTCGGTCTAGCTAGTAGTTCCGCTTGGACTTGACGTTTAGCTTGTTACCTCAGCTACGATCTTGTGCCCTCGGCAGATCTCGTAGATAGTCGGGCTTCTCGGCCTTTTCCATTTATAGTTATGCGTACTCGGACATGTTAAGCTTCCGCATGTGTTTGACTTGTATGTTTTGATTGTTGGGTCATGAGACCCATGTTTGTAATATCTCGCTCCTCGGGCCTAATGCATAAATATTTGAGTCGTAGAGTTATGTTGTGATGCCATGTTGTATTTACACATATTGAGCATATTGTGTGTATGTTTGAAATGCTTGGTATGTGTGGGATCCGACAATCTAGTTGTTTATCCTGGCAGCCTCTCATATGGGGAAATGTAGTCTAGTGCTTCTGAGCGATACTAGTCCGCTTCTGACCAGTTCACCGGAGTCCTGCTAGCCCACACTACTGCTTTGGACACTTGACCGGCGGCATGTGTTTCACTTCGTTCCTATGTCTATCCTTTGGGAAATGCCACGGTGATATCCTGAGTCTGCCTTAGCTGCTACAGCCGGGTTACCGAGTCCTGTTAGCCCAGTGCTACAGCCGGATTCATACGTTGATGACCGACATGCTCGATGTGATTCATGTATGCCTGTCCCCATGGGTTAGTGCCGCTTTGGGTTCACGACTAGCCATGTCGGCCCGGGTTCTCTGTCATATGGATGCTTGCGACACTATCATATACATGAGCCAAAAGGCGCAAACGGTCCCGAGCCATGGTAAGGCGACACCCGTGGGAATACCGTGCGTGAGGCCGCAAAGTGATATGAGGTGTTACCGGCTAGATCGATGTGACTTGGAATCGGGGTCCTGACAATATACTAGTTTGAAAGCTAACCACAACAAGTCTATCATGGTTCCACTCAATGTTTCTATTGTCAAAATGCAATTCCCACTTCCAGTTTCAAAATTAAAGGGAATTTTCCCTTCACCTGTATGGGTTTGCCTCTCAGTGTTGTTAAGTCAAAGACTAATGATTTTCTATCTCTTCTCCATAGGATTGAGAGAAGCCTTGCTTGTTGTTCCACCTTCCTATTTGGGGAGAGGTTGTAATTTATTAAGTCGGTGTTCACTAGTTTTCCCACATTCTGTATGTGTACTCTTACTTTGCCTTTGTCATTTCTGGAAAAAATCAATAAATATTTGAAGAAATTCCTTTGGAGAAATATGAAATTCAAGAAATGGGTGTTTCTCTCATTTCTTGGGATAAAGTCTATAACCCAAAGTACAAGCGGGATTGGAGTTCTTGGCATTGATGTCCACAACAAGGCCTTCTTGATCAAGTATCTTCATAAATTCTTCGATGGTGATAACCTTCCGTGGATTAAACTGGTATGGGAATCCTACTACCAGAATGCTTCTCCGCATCAAAGGGTGGTTTGGCTCTTTTTGGGTGGAGAAATATGTTGAAACCCATCCCAGAATTTATGCATGGGGGCACATATGAGGTTGGTCAAGGAAACACAATTCTCCTGGCAAGATAATTGGAGAGATATGGCTCTTAAAGTCTACTACCCAGAATTACACTCATTTGCTATAGATGATAAATGCTCAATGTAGTCTATCCGGCAAACTCATGATCTAGAGGATAATGTCAACACACCACTATCAATACAAGCATTTCAACAATTCTAATTCTTCCAGCAGGATCTCATCAATATGCAATAGACAAATGACTCGGATAAATGGACTTACTCCTGAAATTCTTCCAAATACTCCTCAATGAAGATGTACAACATCCTAAAGAATGAAGAATTTTCCATCATTTATCTAGTAAACTCTGGAAGAGTGCCAACCAGTTGAGTTGTAGGTTTTCTTTTGGCTATTCCTACATGATATAATTAACACAGTGAACCTGCTTCACTAAAAGTCCTTTCACATGCCCTCTTATTCATGTACACTATGTGTTGCGAATATTGAGAGAACTTTGTTACACATGTTTTGGGACTGCCCTTTTGCTCCGAGCAGCTGGGACTCTATCATGCATAAAAAAATGGAGATGTCTCATTCAATGATGAGGTCACGTTGGCATGCCAAATACTTCCTAAGATTTTTAATAACAAGAAAATACTCCCAAAGAGCATCTTAGATATGGTAATTATCAAAAAAAGCAATAGTTTGCACAATGGAAAGACAAGTGTGACGATACGTGAAACCGTTGGTAGTCCCGACAGGGTGGTGCGCGAGACCGGAAGTATCAGAGGGGATCTCACATGAAAGTTTACCCAGGTTTGGCCCTCATTGTAGAGGTAATACCCTACTCCTGCTTGGATTTAATTGATATGATGGTTGCGTCATATGAGAGGGTTACAATGAAGGTGCGGATGAATCTATCGAGACTAAGGTGGAGATTATTCTATGTCTCAGTTGTCCCCCATGTCTCGCCTTATAAAAGGGGACGAGACCTAGGTGTCGGGGATATACCCCACGGTGTAAACCGCCAGAAATATGACCCGCCCGGAGCTTGGCAATTCACGGGTAATCCGCCCGGACTTGGCGGCTCATAGTAACCCGGTGGGCGGGTCAGGTGGATGACAAAGCCCAAGGCCCAGAAGGCCGGTTCATGTTAATGGTGGGCCGGTTTATGAGGAAAGCACAAGGAATATTCTTGTTGGGGATATAGCTATTTGTGTAAGCCGCCCAGGAGGGGCCGGATTACGCAAATAAGACTCATAGAAAGAAGCCCAAGACCAAGCACGAAGATGGCGGTTCAATAAAAGGTCTAAGGCCCACAGGCGGCTTAAGGCCCATAGTGATAAACCGCCATGATGACATGACTTGTAACATAAGATAGAATTAACTAGTCACCGAGCCGGACACTGTCTATGAGCCGGCAGGGACTCTGTAGGCCGCAGGGCATCAACCCGTGTATATAAGGGGACAACCCGTCGGCGGCTTAGAGAAAAAAGGAACAAGAAACAATATCTAGGGCTAGACACAAAGGGGGAACCGGCTTATGCGGCGACTCCCTCATGAGCATAATGAGACCTAGCCACAAACAGCATGTAGGGTTATTACCGGATGATGTTTCCCGGGGCCCGAAGCTGTCTAAATCCTTGTCTTGTATGTTGCGTCTCTCGATTCCGCCCAACCCCAATCAAGATACCACATAGATGTGTTGGCCTCGCGATTAAGTCCTCACACTAAGGACATCTGCCGTGACAATTTCACGACAGTTGGCGCCCACCGTGGGGCCTACGCACGATGGTGTTGAGTTCTTGGAGGGATTTCTTTAGGGATCGAGAAGCTCGCGAATTAATGGACGAAGAAGAGCCGGCGCGAAGCAATCACGCAGCGTAACTTGGGGTCAGACAACCTTGGGCTGAGCCGGCGATATTTCGCCATGTTAAAATCAGAAGCATGATTAAAGCTTTGGATTGGGGTTTGGTGGTGAAACGCCGCCGCCAGTCTTCGAAACCGATCGAATTGTCTGCTGTCGTGGTCGCACTGCGGATTTCCATTGTCTGGTTGGCACCGAGTCCGAGACAAAGGCCTACTGTAAGGGCAATTCATCTACGACGTTACTACTCTGAGACCAACAGAAGAACTGTTTGTACACGCACGCGCAATTTGTTCTGGCTGAAGTCGTCGGCCAAGGTTCAATGGTGAGTCACCTCCGCATTGCACAGAAGGCAGAGACGTGCTCACATCCATCAAAACCGTAAGTCGTCTACTTTAAAAAATCCTGAGAAGATCGATCACCGATTGGTCTACAAAAACAAATCCAGACACCAAGGTGTACTAAGTTGAAGTGCTTTGTTTGCACGAAATTCCACATACCAGTTGAGGTGCTACGCTGTTGCTGCATCACCCGGCACTGTATCAGAATTCCAACTTGAACCGGACTCGAACTCGTCGACTGCACGCCCGTCTCCCGAGTCACCGGATAGTTCCACCTCGGATCCGACCTGAGTCGGCGCCGTCCTTGTTGCCAAGCGGCCCCGGTTTCGAGATGGAGCCGCTGCTATCCGAGCGCGTCTCTCCTGCTTTGGCTGGATTCTGCCATGGCCAAACCACAAGGCGTCAAGTGGACAGCCTCTGCAGCTGCTGCGGGCCACCGGGCGCTGACCTGCAGCTCACCCCGTCTCGTCAACCTGCCCACGTCAAGCCGTTGTATCCGCGCTCAACCCGGCCGCTTGGCGTGCGCATCGGCTGGGTCCTGTCTCTGCCACAAGCTGCAATCCGCCTGAACCGCCGTGTTCCCTTGCCGCTGGCTTCAAGTCCCAAGAAGGCCACCTGATTTTCAATGAACCGGAACAGCCACTGCTCCCGAGATATTATAAGCTCCTGCTGCTGCTGCTTCACATCAGGCTGTTATCAATCAAAAAAAGTATTATTCCTCACGCGGTGGGCAAGCCTGGTCTGCAAGATTAGATCTTTTGTCTCCTGTTGCACTAACTTTGAGTCGCCCTCCTCTACTGTGGCCCATGGTTCCGTGGCAAACCTCCGACGCGTGAGTCGCTGGCCCCGACCGGCCTCCCTCTGCGCAAGATCCCGCATCCCATGCTAGTTTGTGCTTCGCCTCTCCTCGCTGGGGGTCTCCACGGTGCCCGACAAACTGAAACCACCTTGAGCCACTTCAGCCGCACTTTGCCACCTCTGCCTGAGCCGTCATGCGCCGAGTCGCCACCACCTCGATTTGAACCTGCTGCGGTCGGCCATTGCCGCTGCCTCTGACCTTGAGTCACCATGTTGAATCGCCATCGCCCGCGCCAGGCCAACCGTGCCATTGCTCCGAGCCGCTGTGTTGAGCCGCCCCTGTCACGTTGAATGGATCATCCATCATCCGAACAAAATAGGTGATATTCATCTAAGTTTATTTTATTAGCACATGTTTTTGTCAAAGAACAAGTTTATATTTGCCTTGGTCTGCAATATTGTTTATGCAGGGCAATTATTTATGACAAAAAGTGATATTATACCGCGGAGATGGAGGCACGCCAACATATTTTGGCACAGGTGGTCGTCGTTACTCAACGGACTCCCGCACGGGCTTACAAACGCAGTGGCCATCTCTCGCGACCGCGCCGGCTTACGACGTCGTGGCCATCTCTCCCGACCACGCTGGCTTACAACAAGGAGGACAACTTACCCGTCCGCACTGGCTTACAACGCCACGGCCGGTTTATCTGCCTGTGCCGCCTCAGATGTTGCGGTCGTCTTTACCGTCTGTCTCTCGTGGCCTGGTCTACATCAACACATCGGGCTGCACCTATCTGCTTGAGTTGTTCATTGAGTATGAGCAAGTCACTACTTGGGAAGCCCGGTTTTCTTCCAACAAATTGGAGGCAAATTATCATGTATTATCAGCCGGCAAATGCGCCTTTGGATGGCTCAATGGGCGGCGCACAAGTCGCCGCCATCTGCGGTTTGGTTAACTTCAAACAACCAGTTGGAAGGAACCATTGACCGAGTTGCTGACATGGTTCATACGGGATCATTTATAACCCACCGTAGTCACCTCAACCTTCTGTGGATTCACATCACGTTATCAATGCCAATGATATACACCTTCTGCTATGGTCAAATATGGAGAATCTCAAGCCAACTCTTTGAGTCATCTTGAGACTCGGGGGCTACAATGGTATGGCTCGGCAAAATTAGCGATTTCAAAGAATTCAAGAACTCCGGTCATTGAAGAAGATAACCCGACCACGGAGGTTCTTGCTTTATTGGCGAATATTTTAAAGCCGTCAGAAAAAATTTCCGATTCAAAATGAAGATTCTGGTTTAAAATACAGTTCAAGAGACATCTCTCTCCCGCAAAGCTTTGAAGCTCTCAAAACCGATTCAACATCCGGCTCAAGGTAAATTTGTCCCTCACAAATTTTTGAAGCTTTCAGGTCCGGTTTAAAATTCTGGTTCAAAAAGAATTAATCTCTCGCAAGTTTGAGTTCTAAGAAAAATTAAAGGTTGCCAAAAAGAACTTGCTGCCATGATGTGCGGTTCAAACATAGGTACCCTTCCTTACGGCTTATCGTATTATGGTCACTTGGGGGCTTCCTGCTCATCGGGCATAGCTTCAGTACCCTCTTGATCGGCGCAATGCCAAAATTTATATGGTCACTTGGGGCTTCTGTTCAAACATAGGTCGTATTGAACCAAAGAGAACATAGCTGTCGATACCCTTTTGATTAGCAAACTGCTGAACCTACTTGGGGCTTCTTCATCGTATCCGAATCATAGCTCAACCCCTTTGGGAATCGACGTGGATCGTATTCGAATCAGCGTTGTTAAACAACTTTTAAGGTCATTTGGGGGCTTCCTGTTCAAACATAGGTCGTATACAAACCAAAGAGAACATAGCTGTCGATACCCACTTTGATCGGCAATGCCAACGCCAGTAGGGGCTATATGATCATATTCGAATCTTAGTTTAACCCCTTTGGAACGGTTTACTGATCGTATTCGAATCAGAAGCCTCACAAAAAAAATTATCTGTTTCTATACAATCGCAAGTATTTGAGTTGTCACAAATATCATATGTGCCGCTCTTACTGAGTTAAGTTATCAACTTCCTTTGTCAAGGTCACATAAGCCGCGGTATCATTCAAAGGATCATAGGGATCTTGTGATCTACTTGTGTGCGAGGATAAGACTACATTTGGGTGGTTACCATACGGCTTTTGACGTTAAGTCGCGGGGCATATGTTGTTTAAACTCTTTGCGAGGATTTGCGAAATATGACATATAAATGATTAAGTTCAAGCTCATTACCAAAGTTGATGCTTCAAAATGAGTATCCGTTCGGATTTTTCTCAAAGGCTATAAGTCGTAGGGTTATAAAAATTAAACTTACAATGGAGGTGTATTAAATCGCCATCGGCCAAGAGCATGGGGTATTTAAACTCTGGATTTACTTATCAACAGATGAGGTATTCAAAGTTGCTTTGGCGCAATGGCTATTATTTTATTAATGGATATGATTTATTCTACAATGAAAGGAATAGTGCCGAGTCGCTGCAGAACTTCGACCCGAGACTTGGGGGCTACATTATTCAAATTGAGGTTACATCAAATATGCAAGTCTCATGTCGCTTCAAGCATGCACCATGACACTTGGGGGCTAATGCAAAGTCATTTTGTTCACCTCATTGAAGACCCGACTCATCACATCGTAATGAGCCGGCCCTTGGAAACTACCAATTGCTCCCCATCAGCAAAGGCAAGGTACACAAGTCTTAATCCATTATATTGAAGGATCCATTGCTCAATTGGTAAAGCACAAAGCTCTTAACCTTGTGAACATGGGTTCAAGCCCCATGGTGGAGATTACATCATATGATGTTATTATCAATGAATTATATACAAAGTCCCACCAAGAATATCTTCTTGAGCCGCCCTTGGGGGCTACGTTGTTGCTCTAGTTTACATGATAATATTTACAAAGTCCCTGCTCATTATTGCATAATGACCCGGCCCTTGGGGGCTACACTGGTTGAAGTTTTATGAGCATAAGGCAATTACAAGTCCTAGGTTGCTGCAAGCATGACAACCCGGCACTAGGGGGCTGCAGGTGATATATATAAGGGGGAAAAATCTTCAAATTCTCAGTTTTGAGTAGGTCAGATTGACCCGGTGTTTGCAATAATCATGATCCGGTGTCACCAATAATTATGACCCAGCATCGGAAGCAGATTATTACCGGTGCTATCAATATTTACAAGCCGCAATTTTGGCGATTATAACTAGCCGCCTCTACATCTTTAAACCGCGGATCACCAGATGAATCTTGAGTCTAATATGTTTATTAAGCGGAGCTTTGAAACCGACTCAAATGGATTATTTCTTATAATATTTCTCAACAAGAGACCAATGTCAGCAAATTGACTCTGAAGCTGGCCTGTTGACCCGGATTTCTCAAAGGAAGTATCTGGATCGTTTGCATTGGTAAAATTGGGACATATCTGTTAAGGAGATTTGCTATGAGATCATGGATACATATCAAGGAAGAAATGTCAAGGACTTGAGGATGATCAGGTGCCAACTTACAAGAATATTTAACCCGGAGTACAACCTATCAAATTTGTTCTTGTGTTTATGTTGCAGATCAGTTTAACATGGATAAAATTCAAATTAAACTGGGGGCTAATGTCGGGGATATACCCCGCGGTGTAAACCGCCAGAAGTATGACCCGCCTGGAGCTTGGCAATTCACGGGTAATCCGCCCGGACTTGGCGGCTCATAGTAACCCGGTGGGCGGGTCAGATGGATGACAAAGCCCAAGGCCCAGAAGGCCGGTTCATGTTAATGGTGGGCCGGTTTATGAGGAAAGCACAAGGAATATTCTTGTTGGGGATATAGCTATTTGTGTAAGCCGCCCAGGAGGGGCCGGATTACGCAAATAAGACTCATCAGAAAGAAGCCCAAGACCAAGCACGAAGATGGCGGTTCAATAAAAGGTCTAAGGCCCACAGCCGGCTTAAGGCCCATAGTGATAAACCGCCATGATGACATGACTTGTAACATAAGGTAGAATTAACTAGTCACCCAGTAGGACACCATCTATGAGCCTATAGGACTCTGTAAACGCAGGCGTCCAACCCGTATATAAGGGGGCGGCCCTGGCTTAGAGAAAAAAGGAACATGAAACAATATCTAGGACTAGACACAAAGGGGGAGCCGGCTTATGCGGCGACTCCCTCATGAGCATAATGAGACCTAGCCACAAACAACATGTAGGGTTATTACCGGATGATGTTTCCCGGGGCCCGAAGCTGTCTAAATCCTTGTCTTGTATGTTGCGTCTCTCGATTCCGCCCAACCCCTCTCAAGCTACCACATAGATGCGTTGGCCTCGCGATTAAGTCATCACACTAAGGACATCTGCCGTGACAATTTCACGACACGAGGGTTACACAGTTTACTAACCGACTTAAAGCCTAGGGTGTTCCTAACTTGTACGTCAAGATGTTTACCTAGACCATGTCTTGGCCTATTGGTCCCTAAGACCGGTCTGTCGACTGGCTTCCCGGTTAACAGGACACCCTTGGTACTATGCACCATCAAAGTGGACACATAACGACCAATAAAAAGATTACATTGAAAATCATACTAGCATTCTTCTTTCTTAGATTGTACGTTGTCCGTGGAAGCTTGAAAATTACACTGAACCAAACAATAAAGTAAGGGCGTACCTGCAAACGCTCTCGCCATACCAGGCTTTATTAAACTGCAATAGTCACTCGCCACTTGGAATGAGATCACATCGCTAAAGAAACATTGGTTGAAGCATCAACCCACACAGGACAGACTTGCAATTCATCACCACCGGTCCAGAGAGTTGGAGAAAGTGACCATGTCGCATAACAACATCGAAGAAAATGTCGAAGTCACCACACCAATAGCCAGACAATTGCTCTCCTTGATAGATACACATACTACCAAGATCCAAAGAAGGCCAATAGATATAGCGACACAAACTCTCAAAGGTCCTTTGTCGGGCCAGATCGGACATTGTCGACGTAAGGAAAGACCGGAGAGACCTTATTCCAATAGGTCATCATTGCCACCACCTCGTTGATGCCGCGAGGGAAATAGTTTTTGTTGAAATCATCATTGTGGGTTGTTGGAATATTTGGATTCAGCGCAATGACAAGATCTTCAAAAGTGCTCCTCCACATATCCAAGGATGGCACAACAATCTCAAAGATAATCTCAGAACTTTTTTTCTCTCAGAATAATCTCAGAACTGTTATTCAGAAAGCTAAGTAGACTAAAGCAACCCAGCTCACAAACTAGCTAGAATCTCTTACGTAGGCCTTCTATTTCCTGGCATGTAATCTTCGTTTACGTGAATAACTATTTCCATTTTATTAATTAAAACTTATTTAAAACAATTGTTTTACGGTTTGCGGGTCAAAAGAGAAAATTTAACCTCATCAACATTTATGGTTTGAGCCTCCTCACGAAATGGAGCCAGCACCTCGTGTTCAACCGTAATTGGATCACTCGACATCACCGTCGATCTTTGGCCACCCGTTCTCTGCTTGCGATTTGACAAATGCTGCAAGCATCTTGATATCCTCTTCAGGCAGCCGGGGGCCGAAGGTACACTGCCCTCTCGGCGTGCATTGCTCTCCATAACCCTACACACACGATGACCCTCATTCATAGTTGCAAAACGTTTACTCCTGTCAAACGACGTACATAATGGGTGCAAATTTTACGTACCGGCATCCTTCCCTTCCCGTAATAAGTGATGTTGTATATCCCTTCCTCCGTGGCAACTCCGTTCCTGAAGCAAATTCAAGATTTTCTCTTTGCCACAGTCAATAGAGACCCAACAAGAAATTGCATGCAAGCTGTAGTTTAACAAATGACTCTGCCATACCTCTCAAGATCCTTCATGGAGAGGGTGGCTCCCTGGACATGATCAAGCAGCAAGCTCAGAACAGACGATGATCTGAACCTGGAATTTACAGTCGTTTCGACCGTGCAAGGGATTTCAGCAAACTCACCGGCTGTAGGATGTTCCCTCCCGTGTCGTGGCAGCCGATGCACGCCTTCCGGAACAGCGCCGCGCCTTGGGATTGGGCAAACGCTGCGCAAAAATGAAGGAAACGGATGAATGTCACGTGGTCGATCGACAAGCAAAATTCACCGTATATTTTGCCACAGCTGGTGTGCACAGAGCACAGTGCATGCAATGGATCGAAGTCTAGAACAAGCATCTCTACTGACAAGCGGCAGGCTAGGCAAACCTGGTTGAGTACCGGCAGGAATGCCAGGAGTCGCGGCGGCGGCGAGGAGGAGCGACGCGGCCAAGAGCGGCGCGGCCGCGCACTGTCTAGCGGCCACGGCGAGAGAGGCAGCCGCCTGCTTCAGGCTGCAGCGGCACGCCGTCCGACTCCGAGAACAGTGAGACCGCGGCGCCGGCGGCCGCGCGGCCAGGGGAAGCTGGTGCATCGCGCGCCCACTGGCACTCTGGCAGCGGAGGCCGTTGCTGGTTGCCTTGCTCGAGGTAAGATAAAGAACGTGGTTCAAGGAGACGACACGTAGTAGTAGTAGCGGGTGGAAGGATCGGGTTGGGGAGGTCCCACTGGGCCAGCCCGCTTGCAACGTACTACTTCCGTTCGAGTATCCAGTGCTCCCGACGGTTAAATGCTACCGTGATACGAACATCTGGGCCGTCGGATTCTTAGATCGGACGGCATCCGAGAGATGTTGGATCTGCTGGACCTATGCGCAATTTTTGAACTTCACGGAGGCTTTTTTGCAAGTGTGGCAAAGTTATTGAGAGCCGTCTGATCTGAAAATCCGACGGCCCAAAAGCCCGTATCATGGTAGCATCTAAGGCTTGGTAGCACTAGATATTTTCCCCCGTTCGGGTTGAGTTCATTCGTATTTTGCCCAATTTTGATTATAAATTTAACTAATAAAATACTTCCTTCGTTCTTAAATATTTGTCTTTCTAGATATTCCAACGAGTGACTACATATGAAGCAAAATGAGTGAATCTATATTTTAAAATATGTCTATATACATCCGTATGTGATAGTCCATTTTAAATCTCTAAAAAAACAAATATTTAGAAATGGAAGGAGTATAAAAATATACTTTGTACATCACAAAACTTATAGTGCTAGATTCATATTCCAAAGAGGTCTTCAATGAAACTATTTTAATGGTATATAACTTATTTTTTGTTAGTTAAATCAATGGACAAAGTTTAACTAAAAATACAAGGAGGATTAATAAACTTGGACGGAGGTAATAGCGAGCAGCGCACGATGGCGCAGCGCACACTGTAGCGACCAGTTTCACTGTGTCTACCATTTTTCACCGTGGAGGTATCTGCACTGTTTGGTTCACTATAGCGAGGTTAAAAAATGCGGTCAACATTGGAAAAAAGTGAATATTTTTTGAAACGCAGACATTTTTCAAGTTTGTGAACATTTTTTTAAAACCTTATGTTTTCCAATATTGAACTTTTTTTGGAAAATGCGAACAGTTTATATATATTTCGAACTATTAATCCAAGTCTATTTTTATAAGCTTGAATAATTTTTGAAAATGCGAACATTTTTCAAATTTGTGAACATCATTTCGAAATAAAACATTTTCCAAAGTTTGAACATTTTTTTTCAAAATTAAGAACATTTCTTTGAAAAGGATAACATCTTTTGAAGATTCCCAAAAATAAAATAAAAATATTTTTTTGCAAAATTCTTGAATGATATTTTAAAAATATGAGATTTTCTGAAATTCTCAAAAAAATAAATTAATTTTTGGTTTTTTGAAGTTACGGTTTTTAATTCAAACTATATTTGAAAATTTTGAATAGTTTTCTAAAAAGGATTTTTTTAGTATGTACTCTCTCCGTACCAAAATACTTGTAGTTGGGTAAACTAGTACAAGTTCCCCCAACAACAAGTATTTCGGTACAGAGGTAGTAACATTTTTAAAAAATATTCAAACATTTTAAAAAGAGAATGTTTTGAAAAGAAAAAAAGAAAACCATTGAAGAGAAAAGGACAGGAATCTTCTAGAATGTTCCCAAAACCTATCAAGAACCTTCTGGAAGGTTCCCAAACACTGTGTAGTACTTTATCTATCTGAGCTACGCAAAATGGACCATCCCATCCCGTTGCTCGGCCGCTCACCTAGCACTGGCAATTTGTCGCATTATGCGGCAAATAGGAAATTCGTCGGGCTGGCCCACAACGCCTCGCCCTCATTCCAATGATGTTTCTTCATGTCGTCAGGAGGCTTGTGGAAGATGGTGTCCCTAGAACTATTCTCCGAGTGAGTTTGGATAATTTTTTTACAGGTTTTCTCGATCATGTCTTCCTACGGAACAAACAATGTGGATGTGTGTCATGATACTCCAATTCTAGTTCTAACCAACGAGGGTTGGCTAGCCTCATCAGGAAGCATATGAGATCGGGGTTCCCTGACCTAGTCTATCCGGAACTGGGGTGTTCTATAAGCTCTCTTCGCCGTTTTCTTCACCTGGGCAGCGATCTGCTATGCAGATCATGTGTGCACGTGTCTTTTGGTCTACATCAGCGACTTCCTGATCATTGCTTCTACAAGCTTCTGGGTTTAAACAAGTTTACTTCGTTGTAACGGAGGCATAGAGGCGGCAATGAGCTTTGGTCACGGCATGTCGTAGGTGGATGAAGCAGGAACAAGATTTGGCTGCCCTCAAAGTTTTCGATGTATTTTATAATTTTTTAAGGGTGTTTTTAAAGTGTTTGTGCTACTTCTTACTCCCTTTGTTCCTTTATATAAGGTGTATTTGTTTTTATTAAATTCCATAATATAAGGTGCATTTCTTTTAATTCCTCGTAATTCTGACTTTGGCCCTCCAGAAAAAGGAAAAAATATCTCCCCCGATTGCATGTATCTCTCATTATAGAGAAAAAGGGGAAAATATCTCTTCGCCAGATTGCGTGTATCTCCTCCTTTCTAAGCCTAAATGATTGATTTGCCGCTAAGCAATGATTTAGCCAAGGTTAATTTCATCCTAAATTGTGTAAAAATTATGTGTCTTGGTTACCGCGCCGAAAATTATACACCTTACATAAAGGAATGGAGGGAGTATGTGACATTTGATGTTTTTGCATATAAAAGCTTGATTTAACGCCAAAAATCCTATTAAATTCTTTTGAATCGAAGAAGCCCAAAAATTCCTAGTCGAAGGAGCACATATTATACTTTATTCCATGCCAACGGTGTGGCACCCCGGCTAAGAGCGACCGGTTTGCCTTGCATTGCCAGTCCAGAGATCATGTCTTCTGGCAACACACAACAGATTGGTACAGAAATACAACCGCTTTATTGGTACTAGCGGAACATAGAGTTTGTTATTACATCAAATAGCGAGGCTAAACGGCACACCCGGTGCTGCTGAACACATGTACATTATTTAGTAGACATGAGCAGGGGCATCGACATCATGATAAGACTACGCTTAAGCAGGTTTAATGCAAGAATTTAACATGCTACTTATGAAGTGATTGTGCTCCTAACAGGGCCTTTCACACCCGCTTACCATCTCGGTTACCTCGTAACCACGAAACTCATCATATCAAGGTGATCACTCCCGGATCACAAATGAAACCATCTCGATGGTCTCAACAACTTCACCATCATAACCAGTGCCACAAGTATTCACTTAGTGTGCAAGTTTTAATATTTTTGTTGATCCATGGTGTGACCTACTACGAACTTGTGTCCATGACCGAGGACGCGGTTATTGATAGATTATACACACTCTGTAGAGGTTAGCACACTGTACCCACACCACGGAACCCATGGCCTCGGACTCCCATTCGGGTGGACCAACGGCGTTCCGACGGAACTAGCCTATTGCCATGACACTCTCCCGGCCACTCCGACCAACTCCCCTTTGGGCTAAGTCATGGGTGACCCCGATGCCAATCCGTACATCCAACGGCCACCGTCGTGGCAAAACAATCATCTCAAATGGGGACATGGTACCAGAAAAAATACGGGCACACAAGGTTATACCTGCCTACCGGGCAAGGGTAGCGCCAGCGAATAACCTTCCCTAGTTGGAGGCACCGGCGAGAGGCATAACAACAGACCGAGAAAGGGCCCCCCTCATAAAGGCAAATGTGGTTGCACTTAGGGAAGCTCGATCCGGTGGCACCATGACTGGATCAACAACATGTTCAAGTTGGTTTATTATCATGTTTCAACTTGCAATTAATTTTACTGAGTCATAGTATGCGATGAAAATGCAATGAACCATATGCATCATTTTAAAATTTATAGATATGAACTAGATCAAGCATATCATCACCTTACTCTACTGCATAAATTTGTTTATTCAAGTATAATGCTACTGATAACAGAACAAACATAGCAAGAACTTGAACTATCATCAAATAACTTTATGTGAATTTCATTATACATTTAAAATGATCATAATTCATGTAAAAACCATAGTTATTGAAATGACACTCTTGCAAATATTTGTGATGGCTTGCCTTAGTCCAGAGGAGGGTCACACTCCCTCAGGTGATCTTCAGGGCAAGAAATCCATTTTGACAATAATAAAAATCACAAAAAGAAAATGTCACATAACATGTTTAATTCACCAGAAAATAATCACAGCAAGCAAAAATCTCATCTTTTGCATGCTGGTAGAAAATTCAACACAAAACCAATGCAAAATGAATCATGTCATTTGGACTTATAGAATAGAAGTTATAGCTGGTCAAAGTTCAGTCAATATTTTTAATTTAAATTGATTTTTGGAAATTCCAGAGAGGGGTGATGTCGAAGGCGTATTTTGGCGAATACGCCTCCACCCATACCGCTTCGGGCGCGAGTGCTGAGGCTGACAGTGGGCCCCGCTCGTGAGGTTTAGAGAGAGGGGGAGAGAAACAGAGGAGGGGCGGCGCGTCACCGGCGTTTCTCTAGTGAGGAGAGGTCGGCATCGCCGGGGAAGGGATGGGAGGACGCGCAAGACTACGGCACACCCGCATCTACCCGTAGCTTGGCGAAAGGTGGACGGACGAGGTCGGCGTGGTCGTCTCCAGCAGCTGCAGCGGGCGGAGCTCGTTGAAGAGGAAGACGCCGGCGTCGAGGGGTCGTTCCAGTGGCTCCAGAGGCACCAGCTAGCACCAGTGGACCACCAGGAAAACACCTGCCCAGCCGGTGGAGTTCGAGAGGCAGTGGAGTGGGAGGGGGCAGAGGAAGGGGATCGCCGACGAGCTCGGGATGGGGACGGCAGCCAGAGGCCTGCCCGGCTGGGCTACGTCTATCTACGGTGTTGTGGAGGTTGAGCGAGTGTGGTGGGATGCTTGGAAGGGCGGGGGAGGGTTCTATATATAGGCGCAGGGGATGGGGGTCTCGGGGCTCCGCCTGAGAGCTCTGGAAGCGGCACACGGTGACGAGGGGCACCGGTGAGAGAGGGGGAAGTGGCCAAGGATCACGCGGCCACTATGGGAGGAAGGGGCCAAGCACAGGGCGCGGGAGGAGACAATAACAGTGAGCATGGGCTCACTGTGCGCTCGGGCACGACGTGCTCGTGATCACTGCGGCGAGCTCTAGCGCCAACGAGCAGCTGGGAGAGGTCAAGGGTGATGAGGCGAGGCAGCAGTCGCTTGGTGGCGAAGTGGTTTGGCCTCAGGCGCGTGCACGAGCGAAACAGAGGCATCGGCGGCACCCAGAGCACGTCGAGTAGCTGCCTGGCACCGTGTCCATGCATGGTCACCGTATGAACTCTGGCATCACGTGACGCCGAGCATTAAATTCATGTCTGGGGTGTTGTTCATGCAAGGCAGGTCGATCCAAGCATTTGAGTTGAAGCCAGGTCGACTGAGTGAGACTGTAGCCTCTTGGTAAGTTTCTAGACAGAGACTTTGGAGCTTAATAGATAAGAATCTAGAAAGAGTTAAGAGCTGACTTTTGGTTATTAAGGGTTTCTTAGGAGGCTAATGAAGTCCTAAAAATTTCAGCTCCATTTGATCAAGGAAAAATGCACTTCCTTCACAACATGCATTTTCTGGCCAGAACAGAAAATATTTTCTGTAGTAAAAATATTCGAAATAACCATGAAATATTTTTGCACAGGGAGATGTGCCAAGGTCCAAAGAATATTCAGGAATTTTCTCAATTTTTTGGCGGCAAGAAAAATGAGGGTTGCTTTGGAGTAGAAGTGACTGAGGCGGTGTTTCAGGGAAAAAATGAATATTTTTCATTTAAGAAAAATATTCCCATGGCCATATTTTGATATATCAGAGAAAGAGATGAGTTTGAGAGTGAGATGGGTCACTTGGGTGAAAGTCAAATAAATACCCTCTAAATGAGTTGATTCAAAACTCAAATTCAAATCAAAATGCAATAGAAATTCCAGAAAAAGAAAGAGGGCAAAAACCAGGGTGTCACAAACCTCCCCCCCCCCCTTAGGATGAATCTCGTCCTAGAGATTCGGTTGCTCAGAAAAAAAATCAGGAGAAATGCGTCTTCATAGGATACCCAAAAGAAATTGTTGGGTACACCTTCTATCACAGATCCGAAGGCAAGATTTTTGTTGCCAAGACTGGATCCTTTCTAGAGAAGGAGTTTCTCTCGAAAGAAGTGAGTGGGAGGAAAGTAGAACTTGATGAGGTAATTGTACCTTCTCTCGAATTGGATAGTAGCTCATCACAGAAAGTCGTTCCCGTGATACCTACACCAACTAGAGAGGAAGCTAATGATAATGATTATGAAACTTCAGATCAAGTTACTACCGAACCTCGTAGGTCAACCAGAGCACGTTCCGCACCAGAGTGGTACGGTAATCCTGTTCTGGAAGTCATGTTACTAGACCATGACGAACCTACGAACTATGAGGAAGCAATGATGAGCCCAGATTCCGATAAATGGCTTGAGGCCATGAAATCTGAGATAGGATCCATGTATGAGAACAAAGTGTGGACTTTGGTGGACTTGCCCGATGATCGGCAGGCCATTGAGAATAAGTGGATCTTCAAGAGGAAGACGGATGCTCATGGTAGTGTTACTATCTACAAAGCTCGACTTGTCGCAAAAGGTTTTCGACAAGTTCAAGGAGTTGACTGTGATGAGACTCTCTCACCCGTAGCGATGCTTAAGTCTGTCCGAATCATGTTAGCAATTGCCACATTTTATGATTATGAAATCTGTCAAATGGATGTCAAAACTGCATTTCTTAATGGATTTCTTAAAGAAGAATTGTATATGATACAACCAGAAGGTTTTGTCGATCCTAAAGGTGCTAACAAAGTGTGCAAGCTCCAGCGATCCATCTATGGACTGGTGCAAGCATCTCGGAGTTGGAATATACGCTTTGATGAGGTGATCAAAGCATATGGTTTTATACAAACTTATGGTGAAGCCTGTATTTACAAGAAAGTGAGTGGGAGCCCTATAGAATTTCTGATATTATATGCGGATGACATATTGTTGATCGGGAATGATATAGAATTTCTGGATAGCATAAAAGGATACTTCAATAAGAGTTTTTCAATGAAAGACCTCGGTGAAGTTGCTTATATGTTGAGCATCAAGATCTATAGAGATAGATCAAGACACTTGATATGACTTTCACAAAGCACATACCTTGACAAGATTTTGAAGGAGTTCAAAATGGATCAGTCAAAGAAAGGGTTCTTACCTGTGTTACAAGGTGTGAAGTTGAGTAAGACTAACACGACCACGACAGAATATAGAGAGAATGAAAGTCATTCCCTATGCCTCAGTCATAGGTTCTATAAAGTATGCCATGTTGTGTACCAGACCTGTTGTGTGCCTTGCCATGAGTTTGGCAAGGGGGTACAATAGTGATCCAGGAGTAGATCATTGGACATCGGTCAAAATTATCCTTAGGTACCTAAAGAGGAAAAAGGAAATGTTTCTCGGTTATGGAGGTGATAAAGAGTTACGTCGATGCAAGCTTGGACACAGATCTGGATGACTCTGAGTCTTGATCTAGATACATATTGAAAGTGGGATCAATTAGCTAGAGTATCTCCATGCAGAGCATTGTAGACATAGAAATTTGCAAAATACATACAGATCTGAATGTGGCAGACCCGTTGACTAAGCTTCTCTCACAAGCAATGATCACACCTTATTACTCTTTGGGTGTTAATCACATGACGATGTGAACTAGATTATTGACTCTAGTAAACCCTTTGGGTGGTGGTCACGTGGCGATGTGAACTATAGGTGTTAATCACATGGCGATGTGAACTATAGGTGTTATTCACGTGGCGATGTGAACTAGATTATTGACTCTAGTGCAAGTGGGAGACTGACGAAAATATTCCCTAGAGGCAATAATAAAGTTGTTATTTATATTTCCTTATATCATGATAAGTGTTTATTATTCATTCTAGAATTGTATTAACCGGAAACTTGATACATGTGTGGATACATAGACAAAACAGTGTGTCCCTAGTAAGCCTCTACTAGACTAGCTCGTTAATCAAAGATGGTTAAGTTCTCTAACCATAGACATGTGTTGTCATCTGATGAACGGGATCATATAATTAGGAGAATGATGTGATGGAAAAGACCCATCCATTAGCTTACATAATGATCGTTAAGTTTTATTGCTATTGCTTTCTTCATGACTTATACATATTCCTTTGACTATGAGATTATGCAACTCCCGAATACCGGAGGAACACCTTGTGTGCTATCAAACGTCACAACATAACTGGGTGATTAAAAAGATGCTCTACAGGTGTCTCCGAAGGTGTTTGTTGGGTTGGCATAGATCCAGATTAGGATTTGTCACTCCGAGTATTGGAGAGGTATCTCTGGGCCCTCTCGGTAATGCACATCATGATAAGCCTTGCAAGAAATGTGAATAATGATTTAGTTGCGGGATGATGCATTACAGAACGAGTAAAGAGTTGCCGGTAACGGGATTGAACTAGGTATGAAGATACCAACGATCGAATCTCGGGCAAGTAACATACCGGTGACAAAGGAAATAACGTATGTTGTCATTACAGTTTGACCGATAAAGATCTTTGTAGAATATGTAGGAACCAATATGAGCATGCAGGTTCCACTATTGGTTATTGATTGGAGATGTGTCTCGGTCATGTCTACATAGTTCTCGAACCCATAGGGTCCACACGCTTAACGTTCGATGACGATTTGTATTATGAGTTATGTGTTTTGGTGATCGAAGATTGTTCGGAGTCCCAGATGAGATCACGGACATAACGAGGAGTCTCAAAATGGTCGAGAGGTAAATATTGATATATTGGACGATGGTATTCGGACACCAGAATGGTTTCGGAGTGGTTTGGGTATTTTTTCGGAGTACCGAGGGGTTACCGGAACCCCCCGGGGAAAGTAATGGGCCTTATGGGCCATAGGGGAGAGATGAGGCAGCCCACAAGGGGTGGCCGCCCTCCCCTCCCCAATGGGAGTCCGAATTGGATAAGGGGAGGGGGCGGCGCCCCCTTTCCTTCTCCTCCTCCCTCTCCCTTCCCCTTTCCCCCTCCGTAAGAAAGGAAGGGGGGCCGAATTGGACTTGGAGTCCTATTCGGTTTCCCCCCATGGCGCACCCCCTAGGGTCCGCGGCCTCCTCCCCTCCGCCTTTATATACGGGGGCAGGGGGCACCTCAAGGCAAAACAGTTGTTTCTTAGCCGTGTGTGGTGCCCCCCTCCACAGTTTACTCCTCCGGTCATAGCGTCGTAGTGCTTAGGCGAAGCCCCGCGCGGATTACACCAACATCACTTTCACCATGCCTTCGTGCTGACGAAACACTCCCTCGACACTTTGCTGGATCAAGAGTTCGAGGGACGTCATCGAGCTGAACGTGTGCTGAACTCAAAGGTGTCGTACGTTCGGTACTTGATCGGTTGGATCACGAAGACGTTCGACTACATCAACTGCGTTAACCTAATGCTTCCGCTTTCGGTCTACGAGGGTACGTCCTCGTAGACATACTCTCCCCCTCTCACTGCTATGCATCTCCTAGATAGATCTTGCGTGATCATAGGATTTTTTTTTGAAATTGCATGCTACGTTCCCCAACAATTCCATCCCACCAAAACGTTTGCTTGAGGTCCTCGTACATTTTGGTACCTCCGGGATGGATCAAGTATGAGGACTCTTGTGCTTCTGTCAATATCTTCTTCCTCAACTCTTCTTCTTTGGGTACACATATTCATCCTCGAAATCGTAGGGTACCCTGCTCATCCATCAGGAAATCTTGAGTCTTTCCATCTTTTATCCGGGTGACTTGGTGTTGCAAGAACGTATCTCCCGACTAAGCTTTGCAAATGTCTTCTTCTAAAGTGGGAGTGACTGCCATCATATTAGTGCAACCACCCTCCACAATAATCAGATTGAGTTGGGCCATCTCTTCTTGTAGCTCAGGTGGCAAAGATGTCATTAATGCATTGACTGTGGCTAGCTTGCGGCTGAGAGCATCTGCGACCACGTTAGCTTTACCCGGGTGATAGTTTATCCCGAGGCCTTGACCAATTCAAGCCATCTTCTTTGTCGAAGAATTAAATCAGGTTGAGTAAATATGTACTTGAGACTTTCGTGGTTGGTGAATATTTGACACCGCTTGCCAATAAGATAATGCCTCCAAATTTTTAAGGCATGCACAACGGCTGCTAGTTCCAAGTCAGAGTAGGATAATTTCCTTCGTGTTGTCATAGCTGTCTGGATGCATAAGCCACAACCTTATCATCTTGCATGAGTACGCATCCTAGGCCCTTTCGAGATGCATTGCAGTATACATCAAAGCTTCGATAGATGTCTGGGAGTGTCAACATGGGTGCTGAGGTCAAACGAGTCTTTAATTTGTTAAAGCTCTTCTCACAATCCTCGGACCATATGAACTTCTGGTATTTCTTGAGAAGTTCTATCATGGGCTTAGTGATCTTGGAGAAGCCTTCAATGAATCGACAGTAATAACCAGCAAGCCCTAGAAAACTCCTGATTTCAGTCACTGACATGGGTGCCGGCCATTTTAGCACATTCTTAATCTTGCTTGGCTATCTTCAGCAGAGAGTATGTGCCCCAAAAATCTGACTTGCTTAAGCCAGAATTCACACTTACTGAATTTTGCATATAACTGGTGGTCACAAAGCCTTTGCAATACTGCTTGGAGATGTTGTTTATCCTCTTCTTCTCCCTTCGAGTATATGAGAATATCGTCGAGAAATACCACCACAAATTTGTCCAAGAAATCCATGAACACTTTGTTCATCATATGCATCAATAAGGCAGGAGCATTGGTCAGCCCAAATGACATAACTGTGTATTCATATAGACCGTAACGAGTAGTGAATGTGGTCTTAGGAATATCTTCTTTCCTGATCTTGAGTTGATGATACACGGTCCTTAAATCAATCTTGGAAAAGATTTGAGCTCCATGTAGTTGATCGAACAAATCATCAATTCTAGGGAGCGGGTATTTATTCTTGATAGTGATGTCATTGAGCTGACGATAGTCTATGCACATCCGAAGACTACCACTCTTTCTATGCATGAATATGGCAGGTGACCCCCAGAGCGAAGAACTGGGGCAGATGTATCCTTTCTTGAGCATCTCATCGAGTTGTTTCTTTAGCTCAACTAGTTCGGATGAAGGCATCCGGTAATATTTCTTGTATATGGGTGCCATTCCTGGCACGAGATCAATGGCAAACTCGAGTTTCCGGTCTGGTGGCATTCCTGGTAATTCTTCAGGGAATACATCTGGAAAGTCACTGACCACTAGTATTAATTCCACATCTGAGGATATTGCTGCGAAAACCATTTCCTTCTTAGGCATGGTTCTCCGAGCCACAAACCTCGCTGTCTGTCCTGCCGGATTTGTTAATGTAACTTCCCTTGTTGCACAATTTATGCAGACCTGATGCTTTGTCAACCAATCCATTCCCAAAATGACATCCAGCCTTTCGGATTCAATGACTACCAGTGTGGCAGGGAACATGACTCCAAGAATCCGTATTTCCAAGTCACGGCATACCAAATTTGTTTTGAGCATGGATCCCGGGGATTGCACCATCATTCTTTTCTCAATAATAGAGCAAGAAAACTTGTTTTGGGCAACAAAACTCCGCGAAATAAAGGAATGGGAAGCCCCCGAGTCAAATAAAATTATTGCGGGTATGTTATTAATAGGAAACATACTGATGGCCATTTGGGGGTTTTCTTGGGCTTCTTCAGCGGAGAGATGATGCACCTGACCTTGGATCAGTTCCTCCTCGGTGTAGGATTCCACGTGGTCGACTTGCGACTTAAGAGGTGCATTCGGCTTGTTGTTCTTGGGACACTATTTTGCATAGTGTCTGGTCTGCCATAAGAGAAACATGTGTTGCTGCGCTGGTAGTCTTCCCGGACAAGATTGGTCACAATGTTCTTGACTTGATTGTTGGTCTTGTTGGTATTCTGCTGCTAGGTTGGTTTGAACTCAAATTGAGGCTGCTGCCAGCTACGAGCCTTCTGCACTGGCTGTCCATCCTTCTTAGGCTCGAACATGGGTTTATGATCATTATACACTGTCTTACTGTTGTGAACCAGCTTGTGTTCCCTTTCTACTATAAGGGCCTTGTTTACCAAAGTTTGAAAGTCGAGGAAGTCGAACATGCTGAGTGTGCATCGGAGGTGCTGATTGAGTCCTCCAAGGAATCGATCGATCTTCCTTTCATCAGTGGCCACATCATAGAGGTAATAACGAGCCAAGTGATTGAATTTATGCAGATACTCACTTACTGACAGGTTTCCTTGAGTGAGGGCGAGAAACTCACGCTGCTTGACTTTCATGATACCGGTGGGAATGTGGTACTTGCGGAAATTGTCCTTTAATTTATCCCAAGTGATCTCATCATCCGCGGGCCACATAGCTTTAGCATTATCCCATCATATAGCGGCAGCTCCTTCAAGATAATGTGTAGCAAATGGAACCTTGTCGGCTTCTTCGGTGCGGGCAATTTCAAGCTTCTTCTCAATGGTCCGCAACCAATCATCGGCTTCCAAGGGTCGACAACTTGACTGAAACTGGGAGGCTTAGTCCTCTGAAAGTCTGATAGTTTGGAGTGATTGCCATACTGATTTCCATTCTGTCCAACCATAGCCTACACACTTATCAGTAATTCAAGTAAATCTTGGTTTCTTCTTTCTTCGAACATCCTCATAATCTGTTCTGTGGTAGGAGGTTGCGGTGGAGGAGGTGGTGGTGGCTGATATGGTTCAGGGGAATGCCCTGCTTGTCGGGCGGAGCGACGAACGGGAGTATCGTCACCTGCCTGACTGCTGCTACCTCCTCTTGTCGCCCTATTTTTGTTTCCCAATACGAAGCATCGAGATGAGCAACATCCATAAATGGGGAAGAAAAGCAAGCAACAAAGCCTGAAAGAAAGCAACAAGAAACCAAGGCGAATAATAATGGAGAAATGTTCCAACATAATTATACATAGACTCATACATGAAAGGAAACATCATGACAAGTACAACTACACTCGTACATGAAAGTAAACATCATGACAAGTACGACTACTCTCGTACATGAAAGGAAACATCATGACAAGTACGACTACTCTCGTACATCCAAGCATCATGGCAACCTCGGGTACTCTGGCGATCTAGTGCTCTGCTGGTCCTGTTGGGTCCTCTCCTGACCCGGACTCGGATCCTGAACTGACGACGTTGAAAACCTCTGGGTTAAAGGTAACATGACGACGCTGCCTCGAGGGCTCTCCCTCTGGGCAGGTGCTGGATGAGGCTGGAGCATAGGGACTGCGGGAGCAGCGAGAAGTGAAGCCCACTCGGCAGGGGCACTGTGGGGAGTCACGGTCGAGGTGCCCGAGCTACTCGAAGGAGTAACAGGGGTAGCTAGCGAGCAAGAAACTGGGGGAATGATGGGGGTAAACCCTATGGAAGGTGGAACAAAACTGGACCTAGCGGCCACCAAAGCAGTACGAGCATGAGTCAGCTCTCGGGCCAGCTCATGAATCAGAAGATAGTTAGCAGTGATATAGCGGGAAAGGTGGCTAGCGGGACTCTCGGCCGCCGGATCAATAATAGGAAAACGGATACGCCCATCATCATGCAGGGATGGGTAGTAGTAGAAGCCTGGGTGAGTCTGCATTTGGATCTCATTATAGCGAAACTCGATGAGAATGTCAAACGCAGCAAACTGAACAGCCTGAGCGGGGGTAGAAGCGAAACCACTCCTAGAAGAACGGGTGTATGAGCCAGATGCCGAACTGCAACGCAAGGTAACCACCGAGTGATACTCGAATGCTGAGTCTGCTAGGCGCTCCCGGTACACCCAATACACTGGGTCGTCACCGTGAGGGTAGAGTCAACGCCATACGCTTCGAAGAAGGTGCGGCAAAGTGTACGGTGCCAGCTCCAACTGACATGCATACGGTACTGGATCCATCTACACTCACAACCATTAGTCGGTTAGTAATAAAATAATCTATATGCATGCAATGCATCAACCAAAAGCACAAAAGCACTACCGGCACTCAGAGTTACTATCTACCGTTTGAACTAACGTGTTAGCTATCTAGCATGTCCTACAGTCAGTGTGGCTCTGATGCCAATCGTTGTGGCACCCCGGCTCAGCCGCTCAGAGCGACCGGTTTGCCTTGCATTACTAGCCCAGAGATCATGTCTTCTGGCAACACACAACAGATTGGTACAGAAATACAACCTCTTTATTGGTACTAGCGGAACATAGAGTTTGATATTACATCAAGCAGCGAGGCCAAGCGGCACACTCGGTGCTGCTGAACATGTGTACATTATTTTGTAGACATGAGCAGGGGCCTCGACATCACGATAAGACTACGCGGCAGCGAAACGACTACGTAGAAGGACTCCATCTCACAGGGACACTGATGTGGACACGGTCTAGACTGCGATGCGATATGCAACTCCAACTCCGTTATGATTTTCCTGGAACTGGCATGACACGCCAGGTCAGTACATTGAATGTACTTGCAAGCTCATACAAACAAAGCAACAATGGCAAACAACAACAATGATATTTAAGCAGGTTTAATGCAAGAATTTAACATGCTACTTATGAAGTGATTGTGCTCATAACAGGGCCTTTCAGACCCGCTTACCATCTCGGTTACCTCATAACCACGAAACTCATCATATCAAGGTGATCACTCCCGTATCACAAATGAAACCATGTCGATGGTCTCAACAACTTCACCATCATAACCAGTGCCACAAGTATTCACTTAGTGTGCAAGTTTTAATATTTTTGTTGATCCACGGTGTGACCTACTACGAACTTGTGTCCATGACCGAGGACGAGGTTATCGATAGATTATAAACACTCTGTAGAGGTTAGCACACTGTGCCCACACCACGGAACCCATGGCCTCGGACTCCCATTTGGGTGGACCAACGGCATTCTGAAAGAACCAACCTATTGCCATGACACTCTCCCGACCACTCCGACCAACTACCCTTTGGGCTAAGTCATGGGTGGCCCCGATGCCACTCCAGACATCCAACAGTCACCGTCATGGCAAAACAATCGTCCCAAATGGGGACATGGTACCAAAACAACTACGGGCACACAAGGTTAAACCTGCCTACCGGGCCAGGGTAGCGCCAACGAATAACCTTCCCTAGTTGGAGGCACCGGCGAGAGGCATAACAAATGACCGAGAAAGGGCCCCCCTCATAAAGGCAAATGTGGTTGCACTTAGGGAAGCTCGATTCGGTGGCACCATGACTCGATCAACAACATGTTCAAGTTGGTTTATTATTAGGTTTCAACTTGCAAATAATTTTACTGAGTCATAATATGCCATGAAAATGCAATGAACCATATATGCATCATTTTAACATAATACCGATATGAACTAGATCAAGCATATCATCACCTTACTCTACTGCATAAATTTATTTTTCAACTATATTGCTACTAATAACAGAACAAACATAGCAAGAACTTCAACTATCATCAAATAACTTTATGTGAATTTCTATATGCATTTAAAATGATCATATTCAAGTAAAAAACCATAGTTATTTAAATGACACTCTTGCAATTATTTGTGATGGCTTGCCGTAGTGCAAAGGAGGGTCACACTCCCCCTGGTGATCTTCAAGGCAAGAAATCCCTTTTGAAAATAATAAAAATCACAAAAAGAAAATGTCACATAACACTGTTTAATTCACCAGAAAATAATCACAACAAGCAAAAATCTCATCTTTTGCATGCTGATAGAAAATTTCAACACAAAACCAATGCAAAAAGAATCATGTCATTTGGACTTATAGAATAGAAGTTATAGCTGGTCAAAGTTCAGTCAATATTTTGAATTTAAATTGATTTTTGAAAATTCCAGAGAGGGGTGACGTCGAAGGCGTATTTTGGTGAATACGCCTCCACTGGCACCGCTTCGGGCGCGAGTGGTGAGGCTGACAGTGGGCCCCGCCCGTCAGGTTTAGAGAGAGGGGGAGAGAAAGAAAGGAGGGGCGGCGCGTCACCGGCGTTTCTCCAGTGAGGAGAGGTCGGCGGCCGCCGGGGAAGGGACGGGAGGACGCGCAAGACTAGGCGCACCCGCACGTACCCGTAGCTTGGCGAGAAGTGGACGGACGAGGTCGGTGTGGTCGTCTCCAGCGGCTGCAGCGGGTGGAGCTCGTCGGAGAGGAAGACGTTGGCGTTGAGGGGTTGTTCTAGTGGCTCCAGAGGCACCAGCTAGCACCAGTGGACCACCAGGAACATGCCTGCGCAGTCGGTGGAGCTCGAGAGGCAGTGGAGTGGGAGGGGGCAGAGGAAAGTGATCGCCGACGAGCTCGGGACGGGGACGGCGGCTATCTACGGTGATGTGGAGGTTGAGCGGGTGTGGTGGGATGCTCGGAAGGGTGAGGGAGGGCTCTATATATAGGCGCAGGGGATGGGGGTCTCGGGCTTCGCCGGAGAGCTCTGGAAGCGGCGCACGATGACGAGGGGCGCCAGTGAGAGAGGAGGAAGTGGCCAGGGATCACGCGGCCACTGTGGGAGGACGGGGATGAGCACAGGGCACGTGAAGAGACAACAACAGTGAGCACGAGCTCACTAAGCGCTCGGGCACGACGTGCTCGTGATCGCTGCGGCGAGCTCCAGCGTCGGCGAGCAGCAGGGAGAGGTCAAGGGCGATGAGGCGAGGCAGCAGACGCTTGGTGGCGAAGTGGTTTGGCCTCGGGCGCGTGCACGAGCGAAACGGAGGCATCGGCGGCACCCAGAGCACGTTGAGTAGCTGCCTGGTACCGTCTCCACGCGTGGTCACCGCGTGAACTCTGGCATCACGCGACGTCGAGCATTAAATTCATGTCTGGGGTGTTTTTCATGCAAGCCTAGGTCGATCCAAGCATTTGAGTTGAAGCCATGTCGACTGAGTGAGACTGTAGCCTCTTGGCAAGTTTCCGGACACAGAAACTTTGGAGCTTAATAAACAAGAATCTAGAAAAAGTTAAGAGCTGATTTTTGGTCGTTAAGGGTTTCTTAGGAGTCTAATGATGTCCTAAAAATTTCAGCTCCATTGGATCAAGGAAAAATGCATTTTCTGGCCAGAACAGAAAATATTTTCTGTAGAAAAAATATTCCAAATAACCATGAAATATTTTTGCACAGGGAGATGTGCCAAGGTCCAAAGAATATTCAGGAATTTTCTCAAATTTTTGTGGGCAAGAAAAATGAGGGTTCCTTTGGAGTAGAAGTGACTGAGGCGGTGTTTCAGGGAGAAAATGAATATTTTTTCATTTAAGAAAAATATTCCCATGGCCATATTTTGATATATCAGAGAGAAAGAGATGAGTTTGAGTGTGAGATGGGTCACTTGGGTGAAAGTCAAAGAAATACCCTCAAAATGAGTTGATTCAAAACTCAAATTCAAATCAAAATGCAATAGAAATACCAGAAAAAGAAAGAGGGCAAAAACCAGGGTGTCACATATGATGACACCATCATCTCGCCACCACACAATGAAAAAAACGCTTAATTTATTCTGAACACTACCACCGGTAGATCGGAGCCCTAGGGTCCCCGCCCCCTCCTAGCACCAAAGCGACGGGCGAAGGGAGAGGGGGTCCTCAGATTCATCGAGGAGAAGGTATTCATTTACATTCTTGACCAGTCTGTGGCCCAAGGCAGACTAGAGAGTATTTTATATTGGTTGTTTTGTTTTTCATGTGCTATCAAACACTCTTTCATCCAAATTCCTAGATGCCTCCTTTGATTCAAAGAAATTTCATATGATTTTGGGAGAAATTGGATATTTAGGAATTTCTCTATACTGGTCGTTTGATTCACAAGATTGGAATCCTTAGGATTTTTTCCTTGGGATTCATCTGCATTCCATTTTGAAGAAAATCTTCCATCCACTCAAACCTCTGGTGAAATTCTTTGGTTTTATATTCCTAGCTATCAAGTTTTTTTCGTCGAAAAACACATACAACTCCTTTTTTTGCGAGAAAATTTCCGATCTATTCATCTTCAATTATGGCAGTACAACGAATACCAGAAATAATAAAAATTACATCCAGATTCATAGACCACCTGGCGACGACTACCAGCACTGAAGCGAGCCGAAGGCGCGCCGCCGTCATCGCCCCTCCAACGCCGGAGTCGCGCACAACTTGTTGTAGTAGACAGTCGGGAAGTCGTCGTGCTAAGGCCCCGTAGGACCAGCGCACCAGAACAGCAAGCGCCGCAGATGAAGAATAACATAGATCACAAAGATCCAATCCGAAGACACGCGAATGTAGAGGAACAACGACGAGATCCGAGCAAATCCACCAAAGATAGATCCGCCGGAGACACACCTCCACACGCCCACCAACGATGCTAGACGCGCCGCCGGAACGGGGGCTAGGCGGGAAGACCTTTATTTCATCTTCAGGAAGCCGCCGCCGTCTCGTCTTCCTAAGAAGGACACAAACCCTAGCAAAACTGAAAGAAACGATTAAAAACGGAGCCCTCCCGCCGGCCCTGGCCGAGATCCACCGCGCCCCCATGGCCCTAGGGCCACCAGAGAGGAGGCAGACATGCGGCGGCGGCGGCGGGAGGCAAAAACCATAACTTTTTTTCACATACAACTCCCTTGATTCAAAAGGTTTTTGGAAGATTTGGTTCCCTAAAGTTTTTGGAAGATTTGGTTCCTTAGTGAAAGAAAATATGCTGGTCGTTTGATTTGCAGGATTGAAATTCGTAGGAATTTTTCCTTAGTATTCATATTCATTCTCTATCGGAGAAAACTTTTCATCCATTCAAACCTTCTGATATCAAACCATGACAGGTGCGCTTCAATTGACAAGAGGAAGATCGCAATATATATTGGAGTAAACTTCCCACACACTCAATTATCTTGATAGCAAATCGTACCGGGTGCGCTTCAATTGCCAGGACGGAAGAATGACGCGAAATCAGATCCGAAGTCAAATTTATCACGATCAAAGGTCTCTAACACGAGGGATCCAGATTTTGAGCAAAATAGCGTTCGAGAAATGGAAGGCCAAATGCACGGCAAACAAATGGACGGAGAAGCAGCCAAAATCTAACTTTGCTTCAACAGATAGATGCACACCAATAACAACCAAACTTTTACAAGCATAGCACCATACGAGGTTGGCTTTAAATACATCCAGATACATCAGATCAACAAATACTTCGACGGGGAAGATACTAAAGCCTTCAGAATTTAATAACAGAGAAGAAATATGTACAGAACTCCATATTGAAATTACCTTGTAAGCTTTTCTGCATAAGTAAAAGCTTTGGTCAAACCAAGGATTTCATAGCAGAGTTCACAGTGAAACTAAGACACTGATGCGATGTGCCACCCAGCTCCAGCCGGCGCACACTCACCCGATATCAGCTAGAGACATTGGACACAGCCGATGGTTACAAGGAACTCAAGTCATGGATAATCTCATTGGTGCATGACCAGCCAACAAAAGCAAACATCTTGTTTGTTCATCTCAGAATAGCAAATGCAAGATACCTGTTTTTGCTGTCAGAGTCACGATTGCTGCCTCTAAAAGTCTAATTTCTGCTGCATCCTTGCAATTTTCGTAACTGGTTACCAGAACATCACTACCCTCACGATGGACCCCAACAATCTCAAGTGCACGAAGCTACAAAGCCAAGATAGAGCCTACTATGGGTGATATCGTTTATGCTTTGAATACACTATTGGTGGTAGAAATGTTGAATTTAATGATCCAAAGTGTCAAATCAATTAATCAAAAAGGATATTGATGAGAAATGAGAATATGGAATTGGCAAAATATCTTTAGTATTTCTAACATAGAGGCGACTAACTAACTACTACTCCCTCGGTCCCTCCGTTCCATAATATAAGATTGTTTTGCAAGCTATTTATATTATGGGATGGAGGGGGTAGTTATCAATGCTGGAGTAAACTTATGTCCCTCGTTGCTCTCTTTTCACACTTGAAAAGAACCATAAATAATTCCGTGTGTTCTTTCTTTTAGGGACAATTGACGATCTGAAAGCTTTAGCTTTAAATCATACATTGGATCAGAGTTAAGTAAAAACCTATAAACCTTTACCCAAAAAAGAATCTATCAATATACTCCCATCGTCATATTGCCTCTTTCCCAAAATATATGTTTTGTTATAAGTCAAACTATTTGAAGTTTGGCCAAGCTTATAGAAAAACATGGACATCTATTAAAAAATCAAATAAATAAACTGAAAATATATTTCATGGTATATCTACTGATATTTATTTGGTATTGTAGATGTTTATATTTTTCTCTACAAACTTTTACTTGGACAAAATTTCACAGTACAAGGTTTCATAGTAAAACAGTTATGTGGAAGCCCGAAGATAACCATGTAAGATTTCAGCAGAAATCATGCTTTGACCTTTAAATCACACACTGTAATCACTAATCAGCAACACTAGCTATAACTGTTGCGTGAATCAGAAAAATGAGAGAGATGAAAGGGCAAATGAAAGACAATATTCATCATTTCAAAGTGACAAGGAGATAATCGAATCTATTATCCAGTAAACTGATAATAGTTAGTAATTCATGATTAGAAACGTGCATTTGGAATTGAAGTTATTTAGTAACAAGAACACGTCTTGTCTCCAGAGTCCCTGGATCCTCTCTTATCTTACTATACACTCTATGCATAAAGGGGTGTTCCCGAACCAGGCCACATCTTCAACATCAGTGAATTTACAGAAAATCGTACAACAAAACAGCATATGAATGTACCGGATCACATGGGGTTTGGGTTGCGTAGGTCATGTATGGGCCTCGAGGCATAGGGAGAGGTCGATGCGCGCGCGCTCGCACTGGGAGCGCTTGAGCGCGGTGCCGGAGCTGCCGCAGAGAGTGCGCACGGCGTCGGTCTCGCCGGGGCAGCACATGCTCACCACGCACTCAGCCAGGGCCCGGTTGAGGTGTCGGCACAGCACCTCGGGCTGCAGCGGGCCGCGGGCGGCACGGCGGTGGCACTCGGCGAGAGCCCGATGGGTCGAGGCGCAGGGCCCCGGGACGGGCACGGCCGCAGATTCGGCCTCGGGTTGTTGTCTCCCGCGGCCGCCGCCGCCGCTCCTGCTCATGGAATCGGGGAAGATCGGCGCTTCCGCCCCACCTTTGATCGCCCCTCCGCTCTTGGATTTGTTGGTGGTCTGCCTGGTCAGAAACGACCGCCGTCCCGCCGGTTAGGGTCACCCGAGTTGATGGGTCGGCCCATGAGCTCGCCCAGACGCTCATTGTATGTTAGCCCAACGAATTTCTAAGTTTCGAGACGTAGCAGTGTTTTTTAGTTAAAAAAAAACTTTTCTAAAAAAAGTTTAAAAAATAAGCACATTGTTAACGAGAGAAACTAGTTGAGGAGCACTTCTTCCGCAGCCTCCCCAATGAGCGCGCTCTCACCCACGGCTGCGTGTCGCGCTCTAAACGCTCTCTTCTGATTTTGTTTTTCTATATTTTTCCGCACGTGTTTTCGGCTTTTTATTGTTTTCAGGTTTTTTCGGCTTTTCCGGTTTTCACCTGTCATTCTTAGTTTTTAGACAAAAAAAAAATTGCGTGAAAAACGCGTTTTTTTTCATGAGAGGCTTGGTTTTTCTTCCGCGGGAGGCACAGACATACCTCTCAGAAACGAAAAAAATGCGTTTTTTTTATGAGAGGCATGGTTTTTTTTTCTGCGAGAGGCATGGTTTTGCTTTCGTAAGAGGCACAACCGTGCCTCTCGGAAACAGAAAAAAAGAACGTGTTTTATCTTCTTCTTTTTTCTGCGAGAGACATTGTTTTCCTTCCGCGATAGGCACGTCCATGCCTCTCGGAAACAGAAAAAAAAACATGTTTTCTCTTTTTTTTTCTTCAGCGAGAGGCACTGTTTTGCTTCCGTGAGATGTGAAACTGTGCCTCTCAGAAACAAAAAAACGCGTTTTCTCTAAAAGAATATTCCGTGAGATGCACGGTTTTCCTTCCGCGAGAGGCACGTATTTGCTTTCACGTGAGGCATGGTCGTGCCTCTTGGAAACGGCTTTCGAAAAGGGAAAAAACATGCTCCTGGTTTGTTTTTTCGTCTGTTTTTTTATGGAAAAAAGTTCGTCAAAACCTATCAACATGGAATCTAGTTTTGAAGATCTTGACGTGAAGAATCCAACAATGAGAACGCTTCGAGATTTGGATGCACAGTTTAAGAGATAAAATGTTTTAAATAAACGGATCTATTAAAAAAGGGAAAACTCTTAGGTTGCGACAAGTGGCACACATGCAGCGCGCCACTTGTTGCAACCTAGTAGAGGGGAGTGGTCTTTGAAAGAAGTACTCCTTAATTAGTGATTTCGATTGTTAACAGCATAGGGTATCATTTACATCAAAAAAATTTGTCTCGAAAAATTGTTGCATCAATCTTTTTTCCAACAACTGACATGTTTTTTCTTTCTTTTTTGCAGGTAAACAAACATAATTCATGATTAAGTACAACAGATCAAAAAGCTGAAATGAATGTCATCAAGGTGCTCAAATGATATCTTCTCCAACTTTGCCTTTCCCATGCTATCACTTCTAAAACTTCACTTCTCAATGCCTTGCCTCTAGCGGTGAAGGTACACCAGTCCCAAATATAGAGTATCAGTTACACCAATTTTTTAACAAGAAATATATTTCATTGTTA